>CM076966.1:23831623-24264123 GCA_039105355.1 Benthosema pterotum | reverse complement strand
GTTAAGCTTGAAAAAGAACACACTTCACACTTTTTTGCCTTTTCCGCAGCCAACTGTTGCTTTCATTCCATACTTCCTTTTATTTGCGATTGCAGTGATACAAGTCCAACACACAAGCACACAACACACAACCCATCGTGCCAATAGGGCTGAGGCCAATTAGCAGGGCTGTTTCAGCAGATGGCTGGGTGCTACACAAGCATGGGTTTCTACCATTACGGTAGAAAAAAACAAGGTAAGCATCCAGGATTCCATATACTGAGCATAACTTTTTTTTACTTTAATGAAATCTACTTTTCAAATTGATTAGAACAGTCTAATCGAGTGTGCCAGATTAGTGCCCCTAGCTGAACCCATACCATTTTCAGTTAAATTAGTTCTGTGACCCATAAGATCTATATCTTGTACGTAGGACTATAGGCAATTAAGCATCAATAATAACCAGTTGTTGTTGAAGTTGCAATAGACACGCAGCATAGATAAAGCTAAAGCATACCCAGAGGAAAAAAATGCTTCTCAGTTTAATCTCAGAAGCATCTCTTCAGACACTCAAGTTTATTTCTCATTTTAAGATCACCTATGCCTCTTTATAGCTCTTAAGATGAATACTAGGATCCATAAATGAGGCAAAGCTGAAGTCTCTCCATCGGCTCCAACAGATGTATTTGAGAGATACATGAGACAAAGCTGAAGTCTCTCCATCGGCTCCAGTTAGTGGTGTCACAATTGTAGTTTAATTAGTAGCAGTAGTAGTGTTTCAAATCTTTTTAAATATAAGCACTTGAACTTGAAATATCTTTGAAATTTGTTTTGTTTGCATGCCGTCATGTTTGGTGGGGAAGTGAGCATTTAGGGGGGCATTGATCCACTCAAGTTGGCTTTTGAATATCGCCGCCATTGGATAAGCAAATACCAGAGGTCCCTTACAAGGGATGAAAGTCAGACTCAGCTGTGTATGGGAGTGAATGAACCCAGTGGCACAAGAGATTTTGTATAAATTTATGTGTTTTTTATTTGTTTGATTGGTTTATTTCTGTCATAAGCAATTATCCATCATTCATTGTTCCGTACAGGTGTACTTTTGCAGACAAATAACCCACCACTTAGAATGAGATTCAATTTCCCAAAGTGTTATGTGGTAATAACTCAAACATGAAAGTAATTTAAGCAGTAATGGGATCATTGAATTTGACATGCTTGTGCATTTAAAGGCGTGCTGCATTGCATACACAGTATAACCTGAGCCAAAAAACGAAACGAAACAGAATACATAATGCAGTGGTTGATAATGGAATTGTACCACACTAAACAAAAGCAAACTGAGCAAAAGCCACTGTCAGAAAAAGCAACTAGCTCAGCTAAACTGTATATAACATAGCTGTATGACGCAATGCTTACTTGGCCTTACTTGGTGGTGGAGGCGTTAATATGCAAATGATTAAATCCACCAGACAGTATGGTGTGTGTGTGTGTGTGTGTGTGTGTGTGTGTGTGTGTGTGTGTGTGTGTGTGTGTGTGTGTGTGTGTGTGTGTGTGTGTGTGTGTGTGTGTGTGTGTGTGTGGCACTGCGCGCACGCGTGCGTGCATGGGTGTGTGCGTGTGTGTGTGTGTGTGTAGCGCTCACAGAATAACCAGGATTGTTTTCTGGTGCCACATATTTAGATTTTTATTTAAACAGGGTCGTCTTTCTGAAATGCAGAAAATAACAACACAAAAGGGTCAGACAGAGAATGGTTGCTGTTTCTCTGCAGACTGTCATTGTACATTGAATTTCCTGCCCAAAACCCTTTCAGAATAAAAGCAGTGGAATTCGTTTCTAGAACAGACCATGAATTCAATGGACAACAGTGCCATCTTGTGACGCCATGTGGTAGTGTTTTGCACTGCAGTCTGGTGTAGCAAAATAACTGTATATTGGACTTAAATTCTGAACAATAAAAATAACAAAAACATGCCAAAAACGTTGGAATAGGGGTCTCTGTGAAACATAAGACTTTAAGAAACATTACAGAATGTGGCCAGATATGTTCCATATCGCCACACCCTCCCCCACTTTCTTAAATGTCTCCTGACATTTGACAAAGAATAAGGTCTCCTCCTTACTGAAAAACAAATGGTTACATCAAAACAGGTACTTTGTAAAGGCAATAACGTGATAAAAGCATATCAATAAATATTTACATGTTTCACCGATACTGAATACCATTTCCAATGAAAAATAAAACCAGTTTTTCTTTTCAGGTTCCATAAACAGTTTCACCATCTTTGGTAAAGATACTTCTCTCCTGTAACAAGACTCGATTAGCGGCCAACTCATTCAATAGTCTGTCACCTTTTTTTCTGTTTACTTATCAGAGACCATGCATTGTCTTGTCGACCCAGGTACCCCGAAACAACATAAAATCAAAAACCAAAACAAAGAAATGCTTTTCTCATTCTAAATAAAACGGTTTCTTCTGTCTTCTTGCTGATTTTCACTCATAACAATTACTATGAATGGCAAAGTCTCTCTCTTCTTTTTCTAGTTTCTCAGTGGCAGTCCTTTTTTATGTGTGTGTTTTTCATGTGTGTTTGTATGTATTGCGTTATGTACTGGTGTGAGTGTGTGTGTGTGTGTGTGTGTGTGTGTGTGTGTGCGTGCGTGTGCGTGTTATCTCACTGTCTCTGTGCTGCACTCCAGGGTCTCCACAGCATCTGGACACAGGGGGATGGTCTCTTCACTTCAATGTGGTCCATGTCCATCCCTCTAGGAATCACCTTGGGCTGTCCTAGTGCATCGTATGTCAGCATCTGAGGTGGGCGTCGCTGTCTCTGAGGGTGACCTTGTTCCACTGGTGGTACTCCCTCAGCATCCTCTTCCTCAGCTGCCTGCTCTGGTGGCTCATTCCATTCAGCTTCCTCTTCAGGTATGGCGTCCTCTTCAGACATAACTTCCTCTGCAGGTATGCTGTCCTCTTCAGTCATAGCTTCCTCTTCATCACCAACCTCAGGTAAGTTTACATCAATCTGCTGTTCATTTTCTCTCTCCATTCTTGGTTCATAGGGCTCAGCATCCGGATTTAAAGAGGAGACTGTTCTGTCTTGCTGGCTGTGACGAGGGAATCGCAGGACCATTTCACACTCATCCTCATCTTCGCTGTCTGAATACCGGTCTGGGAGCTGTTGCTGTTTAGTTTTGACATTTCTCATCTTCTTGGGACGTCCTTCTGAATCAGGCTCTTCGAGAGGTAAACTGTCACAGGGGAGTAAAAGGTTTCTGTGCACCACACGACTCTTTCCTCCTCTTTCCGGTGTTATCTCATACACAGGGCTGTCGTTGCTCTTGCGACTCACCACAACATACACCGTGTCCTCCCAGTGTGATCTGAGTTTGCCTGGCCCACCTCTCTGACTCAGGTTTCGGTACAGGACTCTGTTGCCTGGCTGTAGTTCTACTCCATGGCTCTTCTTGTCGTAGTATTGTTTTCTTCTCATGGATTCCTTACTGTCTGTCTTTGCAGCGATCTCATAGGCCTCTCGCATCCTTGCTTGCCACTGTTTCACGTACTGTGCGTAACTTTCTTGTTTCTCAGAGGGCTGCAGATTAAACAGGAGGTCGATGGGCAGTCGAGGTGAACGGCCAAACAGCAGGTAGTATGGAGAGAAACCTGTGGCCTCGCTGCGTGTGCAGTTGTATGCGTGCACTACCTTTGCAAGGGAACTCTTCCAATCAGCCTTCTCTGAGTCGGTCAGCGTTCTGAGCATGGAAAGGAGGGTCCTGTTGAATCTCTCTGCTTTTCCATTCCCTTGGGCATGATAGGGTGTAGTATGACATCCACGGACACCGGACAGCTTCTCCAGCTGGGAAAACATCTGGTTCTCGAACTCTTTTCCCATGTCATGGTGGATTCTGGTTGGGAAGGAAAACTTTAGAGCATAATCGTTAAAGATCTTTTCTGCGACAGTCTTTGCTGATTTGTTTTTCGTCGCATAAGCCTGAGCAAAGCGGGTAAAATGATCCATCACCACAAGTATGTATTCATACCCTCCTTTGCTTCTTTCGAGGTGTAGAAAATCTATAGACACCAGCTCGAATGGATACGTTGTTTTGACGGTCACTAATGGTGCTCTGGTTACTTTGTTTGGTGCTTTCCTCTTCAAGCATTCACAGGTGCGTGTGACAAAGTGTTCTACATCTCTTTGCATGCGTGGCCAGTAAAATCTATCCCTGATTAGGCCAAGGGTTCGTTCTACACCCAAATGTCCCATTTCTCTGTGCAGCTCGTGGAATACAGTCTGGTGATGCTCTTTAGGTAGGATTAGTTGTTCTCTTCCTCCAGTTTTCCTCTGCAGAATCCCCTCCGCACTCACATGGAGTCTGGTCCACTGTCTTAATAGTAGCCGAACATCATCTGTCTCCGCTTTCAGAGCCTGACCAGTGGGGAGATGATTACTTTCTTTATACTGCAGTACACGTCCGATGACAGGGTCTCTTTCTTGGCTTTGTCTAATGTCGGCTGATGAAATGGTCTTAACTGTGGGCAGTGTAGTATCACTCACCAGACTGATGGCGTCCAGGCTCACTGTGTCTGTCCAGTGACAGGTGTTCTGCTGCTGACATGAGACTGCCTCCACACACGCACTGATCACATCTTGCTGAGCCTCTTCTGTGCACTCTCTCATTAGCTGGTCGATGTTTATGGGCATTCGGGAGAGACCATCGGCGTCTGCATTTTGTTTTCCTGGCCGGTACTTCACAGTGAAATTGAAATCAGCCAATTCAGCGACCCATCTGTGACCTGTCGCATTTAGTTTTGCTGTCGTGAGAATGTATGTTAGGGGATTATTGTCGGTGTAAACCACGAAATGTGGGGCGTGGTACAGATAATCCCGAAACCTTTCACAGATGGCCCATTTTAGCGCCAGGAATTCCAATTTTCCTGAATGCATATAGTAGTTTTTCTCTGGTGGTGTTAGTGTTCTGGAGCCATAACCGATCACTGCCATCTTTCCAGCCTGTCTCTGATATAAGACGGCGCCCAGCCCTTCCTGCGATGCATCACAATGGAGGATGAATGGCTGTGTAACATCTGGATAGCCTAGAATGGGTGGCTCGGTCAAGCAGTCTATTAGCAGATTCAGAGTGTCTTGGTGGTTCTGAGTCCAACAGATAGGGGTGCTTGGTGGAATGTGATTTTTCTGTTTTGCACTGACCTTTTTCTTGTTTTTCTTTTGTTCAGCAGGTGGAGTCTTTTCCGGTGGTACTGCCAGCAGCTCATACAGTGGTTTCGCCACTCTGGAGAAATTGGGTACGTAGGCTCTGTAATAGGACAGGAAGCCCATCATTCTTCTCAGTTCTCCCACTGTTGTCGGCTTCCTCTCTTTTAAGGCCTGGACGGGTGCGACTTCAGCCGGGTCCATAGTATAGCCGTCTTCGGACACCATTCGACCCAGAAAGCGTACCTTTCGCCTGAAGACGTCACATTTACGTGGAGTGAGCTTGACACCATGTTTCTGATATCTCTTTAACACTTCTCGCATGTGGCTCACGTGATCTTCGAATGAACGGGAATGGACCAGATTGTCGTCCAAATATGGTTGAGACATGACATCCCGCAGGCCAGCTAGACAGTCTTCCATACTTCTCTGAAACTCTGCTGGTGCTGAGCTGAGCCCAAACGGTATGCGATTCCACTGGTATAGTCCCCAGGGTGTTATAAAAGCAGTCAGGGGCCGGCTCTCTTCATCCAGGAACCCCTGGTGATACGCCTTTCCTTGGTCCAGGACAGAGAACCAGGAGCTGCCGGTTAGGGAGTCGAGCATATCTTGAATCCTGGGAATCGGATGGCGGTCTGGGACGGATTTTCTGTTGAGCTCCCGAAAATCACAACACAGCCTCAGGCCCCCATCTTTCTTCCTCACGCAGACGACTGGAGAAGAATATGGCGACCTTGACGGTGAGATCCAACCCCGGTTTAACAGGTCTTGAAGATATTGCTTTACCTCTTGGTGTAGGGGCTTTGGCACAGACATGTATGTCTTCTTCACAGGTGTCTTGTCGTGGAGTGTGATATGCATATTCAGCGATGGGATCGACCCGACATCGCTGTCATCATAGGAGAAAGCGTTGCATTCCTCTCTCAACAGCCGTCTCACAATCTGCTGCTCGTCATCGCGGAGGTGGTCTATCTTCACAGGAGGGTCCCACTGACGTGGTCTTTGTGTCTGGCCTTCTGTGTCTCTCACCTTGCTTTGTTGACTGTAGTGTGCCTCAGGCTGCAAGTTGTTGCTTTCGTCGTTCTCAGGCTGTTTTTCTGTTTGTACAGGCTCTGCAGTGGCTGGATATGCTGTTTTCACTTCTTGGAGATGACCCAGGATGAGGCGGGGGCTCAGCGTGACATCATGCTTGTTAGTGTTAGCGATGGGGACTGGCACGAACGTAGATCTCTCTCCGTCTATCCTGACAAGGCCCTCCTGTATGACCACGCCCTCAGGAAGCTGTGGTAGTTCACATGGGGTAAACAGCATACTCTCTCCTGTAAACTGAGCTCCTGCATGTGCACGTGCAAAGATGGTAGTAATTTGCTCTGCGGCCAGGCGTAGTCCTCTCTTGCCTGCCTGTACTGTTCCTACATCCAGCCTGGAATTGGAATTTTGCATTAACTTGAATACTGACCGTGCACTTTTCATTTCCACTGAGAAGAGTCGGCTCACTTTCTGGATGGCATCTGTCTTTGACATTCCTTTATCCCACCGGTTCAGCAGCTCTTCAATAACGTTGAACCCAATGATAGGATGCTCAGCTACTTTAGGGTCACCTGACACCAGCATCGGGACCAGCAGTGTCTCTTCTGAGTGTGGCTCTGTTAACTGGAACTGTACCTCCACCCAGCCATCAAACGGGATCTTGGTTTGGTTTGCAGCTAACCCCACCAGTGGCTCCTCTCCCAACAGCTCTGCTAGTGGTCTCACTTCACTCTCAGGTAGGTGTTGTTTCCTCCATTCATCATTGATGATGCTCGCTTGAGCCCCTGTGTCCCACAGTGCCTCTGCTGCAACATTATCTAGTTGACACTGGACTAGGCATCTATTTCCAATGAGGCCAATGAGCTTAGCTTGATGGCTTGAAGGTAAGTATTGGACAGATGTGTCACACATAGACGGTGTTCTGCCTGTCAGTTTGTTAATGTGTGACTGGTCTTCATTATCTGCTGTGGTCTGTTGCAGTGGTGTGGCTTCCTGACAGGGTGTTACCTTTGTTTTGGACCTGGAGAGATGGAGGGCTACTGGTGGTCCTGGCTCAGCAGCCCCCTCCCGTTTCCCTGAGCCGGTTTCTTCAGCCTACAGCCCCGGGAAAGGTGCCCTTCGTTCCCACAGCGGTAACAATGGTTACAGGACTCACCAATGTTTGCCTCTCGACATGCTTTGCATCCTTTGATCCACTTTACAGCTGACTGTGGCCTTGTCCCTGTCTGATGATGCGACTTGGTGGCTTCCATTGTCTCCAGGAACATCTTCTTAATCTCCATCACTTCTGCCTTTAGGTCTTCTATGCATTTACTTGAGTCAGCATCAACTTCTTTACCTTTGCCTTGCTTTTTCTTCACTGTAGGTTGAACTTCCTCTCTTCCCGCAGCAACAGCATCTTTTGTCCCTGTCTCGCCGCTCTGTTCTGTGTAGATTTCGTTCAGCTTAGGCTGCTTCCATGCCGCTGTCTTCCTCTGTTTGTTTTGACGTTCTTGTTCCAGGCTAGCAGCCTCATTTATTTTCTCTATTAGGGTCTCATCTGTCACTGTGGGGTTGCTGAGGTAAGGTTTGAGCTGGTACTTCACAGCATCACAGATGAGTCCTGTCTCCAGTGATCGCAGGAACTTGCGTTGGATTAGATCGACACTGAACTGTTCTCCTTCTTCCTCATCCCCCGATTTCCAGGTTAATTTCTCTCTCAGCTCTATTGCTCTGAATAAGAAACTCTGGGCTGATTCTTTGGGATCTTGGGAAATGTTCATTAATCTGTGCAGCAGGTCTGCTGAAGAGTCGACTTTATAGTGGCCTTTCAGGATGGTCTTCAGTGCCTGGAGTGTGAGGCCTCGCTTTATTTCTAGGAGGTCGCGCAGGTGAAGGCCAGGGCTAACTGCTCTCACCACTGCCTCAATGATCTCCACCTCAGAGTAACCCTTCTTCACTCCAGATTCAATCTGATTGGTGAGGCTGGTGTACGAAAGTTTATCTTTCTGGCCGGCTTCTCCAATTTGTCCACTGATCTTGAAGTCCTTCCTCAGGGTCACTTCAGGTGCTGCAAGTGGTGTCGGTGGGGCTGTTACCTTCTTTTCACTCCCTGCTGCTTCGTTGGTCTTTAGCTTTTCTCCTAGTCCCAATGCCTCCATCTTCTCCTCCAAGGCTCGACGTGCTTCAGCTTGAGCTCGCTGGAGCTGTGCATATTCTTCTTTCAGTGTTTCAATCTCGCTGTTCTTCTCTATAACTTCTGGCTGTTGCAGTGTTCCCATGAACGACAGGAGGTCAGAGAGGTATGTAGAGAACTGTTCCGAACTCTCATCTTGTTCGATCTCATCTAAAGTCTGTTCAGCCAGTCTGATAAGGGCCCGTCTGGTCTTGGCCTGGAATCCCCCATCGGCTGGTTCACTGCACTTTAGTCTTTCACACACACGGATGAGTTCTGGTTTCTCCAGTGACAGAAGCAGTGCACTCACATCATTCTGTAGCTGCTCCATGTCTTCAGTTGGGTGTGTCACTTTAATCTTTTTTTTCTTTTTTTCTTCTTCCTTCGTTCGTTGGTTGGTAAAGGGGCTGAGTCTTGCTGTCCTCTTTACGCAGTCATCTCAGCAGTGCCTCCATAAATATGTAGCGCTCACAGAATAACCAGGATTGTTTTCTGGTGCCACATATTTAGATTTTTATTTAAACAGGGTCGTCTTTCTGAAATGCAGAAAATAACAACACAAAAGGGTCAGACAGAGAATGGTTGCTGTTTCTCTGCAGACTGTCATTGTACATTGAATTTCCTGCCCAAAACCCTTTCAGAATAAAAGCAGTGGAATTCGTCTAGAACAGACCATGAATTCAATGGACAACAGTGCCATCTTGTGACGCCATGTGGTAGTGTTTTGCACTGCAGTCTGGTGTAGCAAAATAACTGTATATTGGACTTAAATTCTGTACAATAAAAATAACAAAAACATGCCAAAAACGTTGGAATAGGGGTCTCTGTGAAACATAAGACTTTAAGAAACATTACAGAATGTGGCCAGATATGTTCCATATCGCCACATGTGCATGTGTGTGTTTATTTAAAAAAGAATAGATAAAGCATAGTGTAATATGTTGGCTTCATGTGTTGGCGATAAACTGTTTTCATGAGTCCTATTCCAGACATGACACATTAGCAGGCGTATATAGTAAGTGCATAGCCAACAATCTCACTCCATTAAATCCATCTCTCTGTGTTGGCATAGCTTCCACGATTAGAGTCACCTTTGATCACCTTTGACACATTTGGATAGAGCTTATTGAAACAATGTCTTAATCCATTCTTATGTCATTCTCCAGACTTTATATTTGATTACTTGTTCTCTGTGTTAAAAGGCCAGTGACATATCAAAATTGATGGCCAGAATCCCTAGACTAATGAATGAGGAATTAAGCAGAGGAAGCTCATTGAACTGTCTGAGGGGAAAAAAGCCTTTTAATATCTGGTCAAGTAAATATTACTGTAAGAGATCATTTTTCCATGACCCACAAACAGCCCTAGCCTCTGGCTTCTAAACCTCTATCAAAGTGTCACTGCACTCTATTTTTTTTATTTCTAATTCCAAGTTTCACCACAAATGTGTTATATCCTTGACATAGATGTACTGTATTTATAGATAGATGTTCCACCACTGGGATTTCTTAGACTTTTTGATTGTTGTAACAACACATTAAAGCAAAACTGTTGAAAGTATCATCGGTTTGGATGGGTGGTCCAAGGCTGCAGTATTTGTGTTGTTTTCCTGCTGTCACAGTGCAGACTGCAGCAGACACCATCCATTTTATAGCTTATTAGTTAAGTCTCTTAGTGCTAAATGTCAGCATCAGGCCAACCCGCAGCACTTATAGTGGATTTCAAGCACATGTTCGGACTAATGGGAATTCTGAACTATGAGCAGTTTCCATTTGGAGCTTGTAGAGCTACCATTTGTTCATCCGATATCATATGTTGTTATCAGTGACATCATGAAGTTATACTTGCATGAAGTCGGCTTGCAAAGTCAAAGGCATCTTTGACTCTTGGCACTTTGACAAAAACATGGGACATCGGACAAGACTATGCTAGCACACGGCTAATGAGCAACAACTCATATGAAACAGGAGGGCCGTGTAACGGCCCATAATAAATCTCCCTGGAACTGTCTAGGTGCAAAGCCTGAGGGAAATTCATCTCTCTGACCTGAAGAAATGAGAGGACAAGTAACTTGGAGCATTGAGATTTGGCTTGCCGGTAACTGGTGTGTGGACAGACTCAGTGAGCACACTCTTGCAATGGAGAAAGGCTGCCATAAGCAGACCTGTATTCCGAGAGAAGACTGTGCTCCCACTGCACACAGAATGAACTGTCCCTGTGTTGTCTGACAAATTATAGGCTACTGTGAGGTCATGGATGGGTTATAGGCTTAAAGTCTCAGTGAAATGAAAAATATTCCATGTCCCATAAAATGCTGTTACTACTGTACACGTGGCATTTCATTTGGATTATTAATGTTATACCTATGCTGGTTCAGTCTGTCTGCTACTGTGTTCCTGGTTTCCCCTATATACTGTAGATTACATTTGTTACATGTGATTATAGATAGTTTTTTTGGTCGCTGTTATGTTTTGTTTTATCCCTATCATGGTGTTTGTTGATCGATTTTTCACTAGTAGTTTGAGTTTAAAGTATTCTTTTAAGGAGGGTTCTGTCTGTTCTTTTAAGTTTGCTGTGGACTAGGTAATCTCTTAGGTTTTTATTTTTTCTGTAGACAGGTATAATTATGTATCCCTCTAGTAAATCATCTTACCGTTTCGGTAACACTTTCTATGATCCCTACATTTATAATGCATTATGAGAGCATTTATAGTGCATTATAAGTGCATTCATAATGCCTCATAACTACACTCATAAACAGACATAATGCTTTGTGATGCACTATATCAGTAGGCATGAAACATTATAATGTCACTGTCATAATGAATTATAACAGCTTAAATTCCAAGGATTCTGTGGATGTTCTTGAATACTTATGAAGACCACATCTATAATGCATGATGAGGGTTTATAATGCACTCTTGACTGACTGCTTATAATAGATTATGAAAACCTACACATGCAGTTCATGTGAACTGTAGTAATGACTTATGGCATACTATAATGGCCCATTCATTATCATGAGTTATCATTGCATGGGTTAAGTAAAGTGACACACATGTATGCATTTATAATCATGCATAATTGATCATAAAGCGTCATTGTTGGGGCTAAGTAAAGTGTGATTCATTTGCTTGCATTTAAAAGAATCTATGCTGCATCTTGAGTGATTATTATGCAAGACAAATTCAGTAAAATGTGTATGGTGGGAATTTATGGACAAGAGACCAAATACATTTGTCACATTTATTTTGACAATTTCAATTTGAAAATAGCTGGAAACACCAAGGCCAATTCAAAAATGGGTGGCAATCCCAAGTAGAAAAAAAAAAAAAAAAGTTGTCATGAGGGGATAGCAGGTGGAGGAATATGTTATCCGTCCCAGTTCTGCTCTTTGTAGAATTAACCTTAAAGCATGTTTGTTCCTTAACTAGTGTATGGAACAAACATAGAGAAGGACATTGGCCAGGTCTGCAGGTGCCCCATGCACAGGGTCAGGTTTTGTGTGTGTGTGCGTGTGTGTATGTGTGTTTCTACCTTGAACATTTTAATTTGAAAATAGCTGGAAACACCAAAATAGCTGGAAACACCAAGGCCAATTCAAAAATGGGTGGCAATCCCAAGTAGAAAACAAACAAACAAACAAACAACAAAACACACTACCCATAAATGGACAATTTATTTTTTTGTTTTTCAGCCAAAGTTAATTATGTACGTTAGAGAAAAGATGCATGTTAATTTTTCCTTTCGCCGTTTTTAATTTTACTGATTTTAGACTATAAGATGCAGCATAGATTCTTTTAAATGCAAGCAAATGAATCACACTTTACTTAGCCCCAACAATGACGCTTTATGATCAATTATGCATGATTATAAATGCATACATGTGTGTCACTTTACTTAACCCATGCAATGATAACTCATGATAATGAATGGGCCATTATAGCATGCCATAAGTCATTACTACAGTTCACATGAACTGCATGTGTAGGTTTTCATAATCTATTATAAGCAGTCAGTCAAGAGTGCATTATAAACCCTCATCATGCATTATAGATGTGGTCTTCATAAGTATTCAAGAACATCCATAGAATCCTTGGAATTTAAGCTGTTATAATTCATTATGACAGTGACATTATAATGTTTCATGACTACTGATATAGTGCGTCACAAAGCATTATGTCTGTTTATGAGTGTAGTTATGAGGCATTATGAATGCATTTATAATGCACTATAAATGCTCTCATAATGCATTATAAATGTAGGGATCATAGAAAGTGTTACTAAAGTTTCTTTTTATCCTCATGTTAGGAACCATATGTGGTATGGTTTAGTAGTAAAAGCCGCAACAGAGTTATGCCAGCTGTGATGCCTGCCACAAATTGATTTTGCTGTTTTAGTAGTTGACAGAGCAGGGAAATTTGATCAAATGTGCAAACTAAGGCACATGAATTGTAATCAAATTGATAATTTAATTAGTTGTCAAATAATTTAGCCAATTTAGTCGATCGATTAATCGGATCGGTAGCAAATCACGTTATCATGAGTGTTTCCCATGCACTTAACCATAGTTTTTCCAGTGTTATGTGTAATTAAAAAGGAGTGAGCCAGCTCTTGCCCTAACCCTAAATATAACACATGACAATGATTATGTAGCTCTGTACTGGATCTGATGGAAATATTTTTGAAAACTATCTCCATTCTAGGTGACAATAGGAAGGACTGTAAACCTTTGATAGCAGAGCAAAATTTGAAGGAAGGACCACTGGCTATCGGACAGCCGGAAAACAGAGTGTACTTGAGTTATATCCAGTTATAATTGTCTCAAGTATAACAGAGAGAGGCATAATGAAGCCATACTACAAAGTATAAGTACTGGGCCAAAATGTACTCAAAGCTTTAAGAGCAGATTAGGAACAGTTTTAGAATATTCAATTGTAATACAGAACAGAATGGAATGGAGGGTTACACGGTAACCCAGGATCACTGAGTAAATGTACTCAGAGAGAAATATGAAATGAGTGAATGCACTCCTGAACAACAAACTTGTAACCAAATGGACCCTGAGACCAAAGACATACAAATAAAGTATTTACCATCAGTGAGTCATGTTTCTGTTGAGTAATACAGTTCTGGTAGAGAGCATTTAATTGTATTCTGGTAGAGAGCATTTAATTGGAAGCCACAGACAAGCACCAGGATGAACGAAGGCTCTCTCAACACCTCAAAGGATGTTGAGAATATTTAAGACAATCGTAATCAAAATGAATTGTCGTCACAGTTACACATGGATAGATATAACAAAAAATGTGTAAGATTATACTGGATGAAACTGGTTCAGAGATCAGAGTGACCTAGGCTAAGTGTCTCCTGTAAAACAGATATCAGCATTGGCGTCAGAAAAATCAAACAGTGACCACACAGTAGTATTGATGAACAGGTTACAATCACACACAGCTAGGACTACTGAAAAAATAATGTCAAGATGTTCTTTATGTGATGAGCAGATGCATTGTACAGAGACATGGTGGCACGTTTCTCAAAATAACAGATCTTCAAGTTCAAGGTGGTAGCACGACCCAGTTACAATCCATGGCATATGTAAAATCATTCACAATAAACCTCAGACTGACACATGTGTAGCTATTCTGTAATCAAAGGCAGTCAGAATACGCCATCATTGCCTTAATTATTTTAAAAATGTGTTTGTTTGAATAGCAGCCTAATCAGCAGCTAATCAAAACATGTTTAAAATATTTTAAGGGGATAGTTAAAGAAGTGTCGCAATCCTATTAATTGATTAATAGTTTAAATAATCGGCCGATGAATCAATTATGAAAATAATCATTTGTTGCAGGCCAAGTCCAATATTAAATATTTGGGAGGGGAAATATATATATATATATATATATATATATATATATATATATATATATATATATATATATATATATATATATATATATATATATATGTGTGTGTGTGTGTGTGTGTGTGTGTGTGTGTGTGTGTGTGTGTGTGTGTGTGTGTAATATGCACCTTAGCAACCTTTGGGTACAATGTTTTAATCTGGGTCGGCATTCCTCTCATTATACACAAACATTTGTCTTTGAAACTCTCCCTTTCCTTTACAGCCTAAGTAATTAGAAGAGGACCCATCTGCTGTGTCCTTTCTGTATTTAATTAGCTGTCTTACTGCTCTCATTAGCCATGAGCTAATGGCACACACAATGAAAGTAAATTAGAAGTAAATTCAATGGATTCTTTCAAGTACATCAAAGTAGCCTGTGGATTTATTCAGCGGCAGGATCCTGGCCAGAACTTTTTGGTCTAAGTACAGTCACTAAAGGACACAGCTTTTACAAAGGAAGATTATACATTTAATGACAGATGGGATTCATTCAGCATTTTCAATACCCCTGGGAACTTAAAGTATAAGGTGCGCCCGTTTTGAATCACACTCATTCAGAGCATTGAATGATCAGCTCTGATTAAATATGGTTGTGTCCCTTATAATGCAATGGTGGAATTCAAATCATGAGCATGATGTGGAGAAGAGTGAAAGAAACAGCAGTTACCCAGATCAGATGGATGTATGCTTTATCTTGTCCAAGATGCAAAAGGTGTTATTAGACAGGTGCTAGGTTCTATGTCTACCAACTAGCCCTACTCACAAGTATAGCTAGCACTCCTGTACTGACTGTCTGCAATACCTACAGTAGAAAGTAGAAGCAAAAATCAGTGGTAACAGTTAAAATAGCTTTTTGACATTTGCTATTTCTCTCATTTAATAGACACGTCCACAATAAAAACTATGAGGAAAAGAGAGCTTTTGCCCTTTCTATTGTATTTTTCATTTATTTAGAACAATCTGTATACTTTGCCTGTAAACATAACCAGACTGACAGTCTGAACATTTTAATAGTCAGACTAGGAACATTAATTTCCTAAAACAAGTCCATTAAAACAGGCTAGGTGGTTAAGGTTATCAGGAACGAATGAGAGTTTTTGTATTTTATGGGCTTCCAAATTCTCTGGGAGAATTTAAAGAGACAGTTGTTTGTTCAGACAGGTTTTTTCTCTACAATATTTGTCTTTCATATTTGTGCAGAATACATTTGGCTCGAACACGTGCCAATGACATTTATTAAGACCAGATCTCTCAATTTCACAGATGTGTTCTGGAGGATGGATTATATAAACTCTGCCAAGATGACTCACAGTAATCCACTACAGCTAGGCTAGGGTGAGCATGTCACACTACAGGTGTTTACATAAACATGCACACTGGCACAGTTAGAAGAGAGATCTACAGGTGGTGGCAGTCTGATGCTGTGTTGCAAGGTGTGAGTCATTTGTGTATTTTTGCACTCAACAGTGAGTAGAGGATACCTCCCTGCCTCCAATCCTAGTGAAACCATAGCCTGGCTAAAGCCAGACCGAATCAGCTGTTGGCAAAATAAATTGCCTGTCAGCAGATATGTCTGGAAGATAGGTCTGGAGCTGAATTCTACTCCCACTTCCTACTCCAGAAAATTGGGGTGGCCAATCAGGATACAGTATGCAAAGTTCGCTGTGTGATGTAAGCCGCAAGGATCCTACAGAGCCGAATTCCCTTCTCTCGAACAGAAGCATTAGAATCGGAACATGGAATGTTAGAAACATGCACAAGACAGGAAAGACCAAACAAGTACCAGGAGAAATGAGGAGACATAGCTTAGATCTGCTAGGAATCAGTGAAACACAATAGACCCAATCTGGACAACAAAGACGAAGTAGTAGATGGAAATCAAGTAGGCCATCACTCAACTCACACAGGTTATCCCAACAGAAACTGGTGACTCAAACAGAAAGACAACTACCTGTATGTTTTCCTTCAGGTAGCCCCTCATCACAAATCACAAACATCTCAATAGGCTTGATGCACATACGCCATTTTGAAAAGTACTTGTGCCTATGGTGCCATGGCCTAACCCACTTCCTTCATGGGTGTTACTAATGTGATATTAATGAAGTCTATGTTCCATTCTATTCAAACAGAGTAATTAGTGTGCTGTTATTGTGCATTTTTGGCACACCGAAAACACTATTCTACACCAGGGTGTCTCAAGGTGTCTTTGAGTGGGTTCCAGATGGCCCTGTATGTTTGTGTAACTCTGAGTGAAATGGATTTGTAGACTTTGAAAAAAAAAAAGAATGAAAAAAAAAAGGTAACACTTTAAACGAAGGTCCTTGTTATAAGCGCTTATAAGTGCTTATTAACGGCTTATAAGACATGTTATAAGCGCTTATAAGCGCTTATAAGACATTTGTAAGACATGAATTAACTGTTTATAAGTAGGTTACAAGACACTTATGTACCTTGTTATAAGTGCTTATTAACGTTTATAAGACATGTATAAGCTATGTGTTGCCTATTATAAGGTCGTTACAAGATACTTATTAATAGTTTATAAATATTTATGGGGAATGTTAATAAACACATCATTAACTGTTAATAAGACACGTAAAACTGTTTATAAGACACTTGTTAACGTTATTATTTGCTTAAAAGAATTTAACAAACACATTTATGAACTGTTAATAGGAAATTTAGAAGGCACTTATTAAACCTTATTAATATGTTTATAAAACACTTAATAACCATATTATTTGTTTATATGCATTTATAAATCATTTTACATACCTCCCCCATAAGGCTCCTTGTTATAAGGGTAGATTGCTAGGATATTTATAAGACTTAATGAGACATTTATGAAACCAAAGGTGCTTGTTCCAACTTCGTTCAAAGTGAAAACAGGAGGGTGAAGAGAATTTATAAACCTTTCATCATGTGTTTATTAAGAACTCAAAATTGTTTACAAACATGGACAGGCGGTTAACAATGCATTTATAAACACGTTGATAGGCATTTTGGAGGCACTTCGTTTAAAGTGGGGACCGCATTTATAAGCCGTTAATAGCACGTTTATTAACAGCCAACATTGCTTTACAAGCAGGAACAGATGCTTATTAATGCATTTATAAGCACTTAATAGGCATTTTTGAAGGCACTTCGTTTAAAGTGGGGACCGCATTTATAAGCCGTTAATAGTGCGTTTATTAACAGCCAAAATTGCTTTACAAGCAGGAACAGATGCTTATTAATGCATTTATAAGCACTTAATAGGCATTTTTGAAGGCACTTCGTTTAAAGTGGGGACCGCATTTATAAGTCGTTAATAGCGCGTTTATTAACAGCCAACATTGCTTTACAAGCAGGAACAGATGCTTGTTAATGCATTTATAAGCACTTAATAGGCATTTTTGAAGGCACTTCGTTTAAAGTGGGGACCGCATTTATAAGTCGTTAATAGCGTGCTATTAACAGCCAACATTGCTTTACAAGCAGGAACAGATGCTTAACAATGCATTCATAAGCACTTTAGGCATTTTTGGAGGCACTTCGTTTAAAGTGGGGACCGCATGATAAGACATTTATAACTCGTTAATAATCTGCCTATTAACCACCACACATTCTCTACAAACAGGAACAGATGCTTAGTAATGCATTTATAAGCACTTCAATAGGCATTTTTGGAGGTACTTAATTGGTTTAAAGTACCTACAGTAAGAATGGGTATATTAACAACAGTGACGGCATTAAACAAAAGATAAAGGCTGCACTTGTTAAAGGGTTGTTCCAAGGGGGTTAACAAAACATAATGTATTTTGGTGGCATTTAGTATGGAAACCTGAATCTCACCTTTATGGTCATGCATTGTGACACTACACCACCATTTATGGCCATATCTGTTTATGAAGATCATAGCACTAACCTCAAACCCTGGATAACCATACATGTGAAGACTGATGACCTATATTTGTATATAGGGCCAGTCGGCAACTTTCATCTGACCTCCAATCAAATAATCAATCTTTTTGACATATTTTCTGGATGTTTTGCTGGCTGAAATCAAATGGCCATCTGAGGTGATTATATTTGTAATTACTTCCTGTAAAAGCAAAATAGAGAATAACAAATATTGCACCCATACACTGTTTCTAAAATTCAACTGCTATGAGAAGCGTGATGTAAGAATGTTTTGATTGGTGAATTCCTTCGCAGTCCAGTTGATGTACAGCCGTGAGCGTTGTACACCTATCTCCTTTTCTATCCATTTTATGTGGTTGAGGAGCTCCAGAAGAGGTCAGGTAAGCGCAGACACTTCATAAGGTTGACTTGACAGAGGGTGCATTTCTTTCAGTGGTGTTAAGGAGCTGCATGAAAAAAAATGCAATGCAGAGAAGATTAGAGGATGGGTTAAAGAAAGCCCCTGGGCATGAAGAGGTACAGTACAGGTCCAGAGTTCAATCTACAGTTCTTCAAATAAAATAATACATGAAACTTGACACTCATAAATATATAGGTTCCTGGTTATTATTATTTTTCTGAGATTGTATTTTGGGTTTTAATGATTCATGTCGAAGTGACAAGGCATTCTTGTTTGGGGTACACCAAATTTAGGTTGTAAATAAATCAAAACAGTAGGCAGCATGTGAGAGACTTTCAATACCTGAAGTGAAGTGTCCACGTTGCAGTGATCTTGGAGAAGCCAATCTGTCTGTTGGAACGAGTGTCAGGATGTTTGGAGGGCCATCAGAGTCCTAGTAACAACCACAATTACATGTCAACAGTGTTGGGACATGTGCACTACATAACTTAATATATTACATAATATATTACCAAAATGCAGTAACTTGTAATATAAATATATTACTTAACTAAAACAATCTAATATATTATACTTTTCTTTCTGCATTACTGCATTACTTTCAATATTACTTTCTGTCAATCTGTCTTGTTGGAAATGTTTTGTTTAATTATCTTGACAACTGCAGAAGTTAAATAGTTACTTATTTTCCGTCATTTGTCATCAAATTATTCATTCAGGAGTGACATTTTTTCAAGTTGATTTCATATGGATTTGGCCAGATAGCCAAGTGGGCTTGCTTTATTGTAGGTATGCCACTGGCCTACGCAATATTTGATTAATAGTGACACTAAATATTTAATTATATATTTTGTAAAAAGTTTTTTTTAAAGTAATATGTAATAGTAATATTAATATATTACACTTGCTCAGACAGTAATAATGTAATATAATATATTGCTTTAAAATGAAGGTAATAATTAATAAGTAATATATTAACAAGGTAAAGTAATATTCCCAACACTGCATGTCAATGTATTTAAACTCCACAAATCCGGTGCAGTTTGGTGCCCCCCGTCCCAGGCGCCCCTAGCGTAACGGCAAAAAAGCCCCATGTGCAACCCGGATTTGGCACAAACAAGAGATTTACTTCTATTAGCTCCTACCAACAACCATTAGACTTGCAAATCCTGTGACTCAAAAGGCACCTACGAAGGTCTGCAATTCATAACTGCCCCCCCCCCCTGAAAAAAAAAAATACTATGACCTGCTACTTCTGACTTTATGGAAGGGAATATTTGTATGTCTCTAAATGTTTTGGTGTGGTGTGAGCAGTTCAGAAACTTCTTCCAGTGACATCATCAATGGTGGAATCCAAGCAGAATGATGAGGTCATTGGAAGAAGTTTCTGAACTGCCCACAGCCCTCCTGTGACACACAGACTGAGTAGAAAAAAATAGTGGTATTTGATCATGTACATTAGTGAAGACCTATTAGATACATTGAAAAGTGGTGAAGTGGCC
Source organism: Benthosema pterotum (assembly GCA_039105355.1). Taxonomy (NCBI): domain Eukaryota; kingdom Metazoa; phylum Chordata; class Actinopteri; order Myctophiformes; family Myctophidae; genus Benthosema; species Benthosema pterotum. Next base: position 24,244,027 of record CM076966.1, on the reverse strand, counting down.
CTTTAACCGCTTTATCCATTCACAGTTATCAGTGTTGAATTGGGTCACTTGTTGCCAGTGTTGTAGTGGTACTTTTAGAAGTGGGGGGATGTCTCTGAAAGGGGAATCCCCCCCATTTTATTTTATTTTTTTCTGAGAGTGTACAAATGGAACCAAATGGACCCGCTAGGGACCATTTGGTTCACATTTGTACAGGAAACTCATTAACATGGTGAAACACATCTTGATGATGTCATCAAGATGTATTTCACCATGCTAATGATTTTTTTCAGACCCAAAAATATTTTAGATGTGAGAAGTGGGGGGACGCCGTCCCCCCACGTCCCCCCTCCACTACACCCCTGCTTGTTGTATTGTAAATCTCCCAAGCTGTAAATAAAAAATCAAAATTAGATGTTTTTGGAGTAGACTATTCAGTATTCATGGCGTTGTCATATTACTGCCACACTAGTTTAAACAAAACCTTGGTACACAAATCACATGTTGACACTAGTACAGACAGCAACAACAGTGAAATAAACCTTTGCAAACAATTGTAGCCCTTTAGCTTTTAACATCTCTTGAAACACAAATATAACCCAAGAACAAAACAATACAATACAATACTGTACCTTAGTTGCTGCACAGAACTTGTGTGTTCTTACTTGTTATTGTGTGATGCTACAGAGGTAGCTCTATGTAGCTTGCCGATAGATAAACTGGCTTGTGTGCGCACGTTAATAGGTCCGTGCGGAAACGAACTCCGAAACAAAGGTTCCGGATTTTGGTTCCTAGCAAAAAAAAAAAAATACAATACCAAGCAAACAACTCCAATGCAAGGCCTTTTGTTGAGAACTTGTCTTTGTGTGTGTAAAAGTATAACAAGTATAACTGCCTCTGTGTCGTCCGTGCAGTATTTTTCACTAGGAACCAAAATCCGGAACCTTTGTTTCGGAGTTCGTTTCCGCACGGACCTATTAACGTGCGCACACTAGCCAGTTTATCTATCTGCAAGCTACATAGAGCTACCTCTGTAGCATCACACAATAACAAGTAAGAACACACAAGTTCTGTGCAGCAACTAAGGTACAGTATTGTATTGTATTGTTTTGTTCTTGGGTTATATTTGTGTTTCAAGAGATGTTAAAAGCTAAAGGGCTACAATTGTTTGCAAAGGTTTATTTCACTGTTGTTGCTGTCTGTACTAGTGTCAACATGTGATTTGTGTACCAAGGTTTTGTTTAAACTAGTGTGGCAGTAATATGACAACGCCATGAATACTGAATAGTCCACTCCAAAAACATCTAATTTTGATTTTTTATTTACAGCTTGGGAGATTTACAATACAACAAGCAGGGGTGTAGTGGAGGGGGGACATGGGGGGACGGCGTCCCCCCACTTCTCACATCTAAAATATTTTTGGGTCTGAAAAAAATCATTAGCATGGTGAAATACATCTTGATGACATCATCAAGATGTGTTTCACCATGTTAATGAGTTTCCTGTACAAATGTGAACCAAATGGACCCTAGCGGGTCCATTTGGTTCCATTTGTACACTCTCAGAAAAAAAATAATAAAATGGGGGGGATTCCCCTTTCAGAGACATCCCCCCACTTCTAAAAGTACCACTACAACACTGGCAACAAGTGACCCAATTCAACACTGATAACTGTGAATGGATAAAGCGGTTAAAGGGCCACTTCACCACTTTTCAATGTATCTAATAGGTCTTCACTAATGTACATGATCAAATACCACTATTTTTTTCTACTCAGTCTGTGTGTCACAGGAGGGCTGTGGGCAGTTCAGAAACTTCTTCCAATGACCTCATCATTCTGCTTGGATTCCACCATTGATGATGTCACTGGAAGAAGTTTCTGAAGTGCTCACACCACACCAAAACATTTAGAGACATACAAATATTCCCTTCCATAAAGTCAGAAGCAGCAGGTCATAGTATTTTTTTTCAGGGGGGGGGGGGGGGCAGTTATGAATTGCAGACCTTCGTAGGTGCCTTTTGAGTCACAGGATTTGCAAGTCTAATGGTTGTTGGTATGAGCTAATAGAAGTAAATCTCTTGTTTGTGCCAAATCTGGGTTGCACATGGGGCTTTTTTGCCGTTACGCTAGGGGCGCCTGGGACGGGGGGCACCAAACTGCACCAGATTTGTGCAGTTTAAATACATTGACATGTAATTGTGGTTGTTACTAGGACTCTGATGGCCCTCCAAACATCCTGACACTCGTTCCAACAGACAGATTGGCTTCTCCAAGATCACTGCAACGTGGACACTTCACTTCAGGTATTGAAAGTCTCCCACATGCTGCCTACTGTTTTGATTTATTTACAACTTAAATTTGGTGTACCCCAAACAAGAATGCCTTGTCACTTCGACATGAATCATTAAAATCCAAAATACTCAGAAATCTCAAAAAAATAATAATAACCAGGAACCTATATATTTATGAGTGTCAAGTTTCATGTATTATTTTATTTGAAGAACTGTAGATTGAACTCTGGACCTGTACTGTACCTCCTCATGCCCAAGGGCTTTCTTTAACCCATCCTCTAATCTTCTCTGTATTGCATTTTGTTTCATGCAGCTCCTTAACACCACTGGAAGAAATGCACCCTCTGTCAAGTCAACCTTATGAAGTGTCTGCGCTTACCTGACCTCTTCTGGAGCTCCTCAACCGCATAAAATCGATAGAAAAGGAGATAGGTGTACAACGCTCACGGCTGTACATCAACTGGACTGCGAAGGAATTCACCAATCAAAACATTCTTACATCACGCTTCTAATAGCAGTTGAATTTTAGAAACAGTGTATGGGTGCAATATTTGTTATTCTCTATTTTGCTTTTACAGGAAGTAATTACAAATATAATCACCTCAGATGGCCATTTGATTTCAGCCAGCAACCAAAATACATTACGTTTTGTTAACCCCCTTGGAACAACCCTTTAACAAGTGCAGCCTTCATCTTTTGTTTAATGCCGTCACTGTTGTTAATATACCCATTCTTACTGTAGGTACTTTAAACCAATTAAGTACCTCCAAAAATGCCCATTGAAGTGCTTATAAATGCATTGCTAAGCATCTGTTCCTGTTTGTAGAGAATGTGTAGTGGTTAATAGGCAGATTATTAACGAGTTATAAATGTCTTATCATGCGGTCCCCACTTTAAACGAAGTGCCTCCAAAAATGCCTATTAAGTGCTTATAAATGCATTGTTAAGCATCTGTTCCTGCTTGTAAAGCAATGTTGGCTGTTAATAGCACGCTATTAACAACTTATAAATGTGGTCCCCACTTTAAACGAAGTGCCTTCAAAAATGCCTATTAAGTGCTTGTAAATGCATTAATAAGCATCTGTTCCTGCTTGTAAAGCAATGTTGGCTGTTAATAAACGCGCTATTAACGGCTTATAAATGCGGTCCCCACTTTAAACGAAGTGCCTTCAAAAATGCCTATTAAGTGCTTATAAATGCATTAATAAGCATCTGTTCCTGCTTGTAAAGCAATGTTGGCTGTTAATAAACGCGCTATTAACGACTTATAATTGCGGTCCCCACTTTAAACGAAGTGCCTTCAAAAATGCCTATTAAGTGCTTATAAATGCATTAATAAGCATCTGTTCCTGCTTGTAAAGCAATGTTGGCTGTTAATAAACGCACTATTAACGGCTTATAAATGCGGTCCCCACTTTAAACGAAGTGCCTTCAAAAATGCCTATTAAGTGCTTATAAATGCATTAATAAGCATCTGTTCCTGCTTGTAAAGCAATGTTGGCTGTTAATAAACGTGCTATTAACGGCTTATAAATGCGGTCCCCACTTTAAACGAAGTGCCTCCAAAATGCCTATCAACGTGTTTATAAATGCATTGTTAACCGCCTGTCCATGTTTGTAAACAATTTTGAGTTCTTAATAAACACATGATGAAAGGTTTATAAATTCTCTTCACCCTCCTGTTTTCACTTTGAACGAAGTTGGAACAAGCACCTTTGGTTTCATAAAGCGTACCATAAATGTTATATAAACAAGAAAGGTGTTTTGTTAATGTCTTATAAATATATTAATAATAGTTATTAAATGTGTATAGTACATTCCTTATAATTGTGCACAAACGGTTAGTAAGTGTCTTATAATTAGTTTATAACATTTAATGCAGGTTTTATAAATGTCTCATTAAGTCTTATAAATATCCTAGCAATCTACCCTTATAACAAGGAGCCTAATGGGGGAGGTATGTAAAATGATTTATAAATGCATATAAACAAATAATACGGTTATTAAATGTTTTATAAACATATTAATAAGGTTTAATAAGTGCCTTCTAAATTTCCTATTAACAGTTCATAAATGTGTTTGTTAAATTCTTATAAGCAAATAATAACGTTAACAAGTGTCTTATAAATAATTTGTAAACAGTTTTACGTGTCTTATTAACAGTTAATGATGTGTTTATTAACATTCCCCATAAATATTTATAAACAATTAATAAGTATCTTGTAACGACCTTATAACAGGTAACACATAGCTTATAAATGTCTTATAAACGTTAATAAGCACTTATAACAAGGTACATAAGTGTCTTGTAACCTACTTATAAACAGTTAATTCATGTCTTACAAATGTCTTATAAGCGCTTATAAGCGCTTACAACATGTCTTATAAGCCGTTAATAAGCGCTTATAAGCGCTTATAACAAGGACCTTCGTTTAAAGTGTTACCAAAAAGGACAAATGGAAAAAAAAAAGAAAAAGAAACACTACACTAAATGGAACAGATCCTGAATTAGTATCATCGTTAACACCTTTGAAGAAGAAGTGAAGAAGTAGAGAAGTGGCTTGGAAGTAGGAAGTGTTATTCTGAGTGCAGCGCATTAGGTATAAGGGGAATGGCAGAGACTGGCAAGGCCATCTCATCTGATGCAGCACTTCCATCATTTTCCTCTTAAATAGCCCATCCACCGCCTGGGGAGATGTTTTGAGCCATTGTACTGTTGAAACACGCATCATATTCCTAAGCGAAAAGCGGATGGTAGCCATGCTGGTTAAATGCATTCTAAAAAGAAAATACAAACAGACAACGTCTACAGCAAAGCACCCCCCCCAAGCCATCATGCATCCATTGGGTTACAGGGGGAACCACACATCCAGAGATAATTCGTTCACCTTTTCTGCGTTTCACCAAATCTGGATTCAACTAAATGGGAAAAAATATTTCTTTGCCCTTTAATCTGTCTGTTCTTTTTATTGATGTCCTTCAGTGTTTATTTTCTTTGCAGAAATTCCACCAAATATGCCTGATCATGCAGTCTCCAGTTAGGTTGACCTACGTCTTTTACTTGAACTCTGATTCTGTGCTTTTATTCGGGACTGAAATCTGAGGTGCAGCTAATTGCTAAAATCGGAAGCTGGTATATACAGTAAATGTATCCTATTTTGCAGAAATAACGTAAAATACTGCGCTTACTGCATGCCGGTTATCATGGTTGTGAAAAGTAAAACTGTATCTCTTAATATAAAAGCACGGAATGTTTGTGTTTGTTTGCGAGAGAATGATAAAACGGTAGAACGAATAAGAACTTCTGAAAGTCACACAGGTCTGTCCTTCAGGCACTCGTTTATGACAAGGACTTTGGAGGGAATCGACAATAGTGCAACACCCAGACCAACAACCAGCAGCCAGCACATAAATGATTCACTACACTGTAAAATGAGACGAAAGAAAATCAAGGTTTCAGTTCTAAAACATGCATGTGCTGTGACTACAAAGTCACACCTCCAGTGCACTTCCCCTCCTTGTGGAGAGCCTACATGGAGGTGTGAGTGGTAGTAGTCCAGCAATGAACCTCCATTCATAGCTAAAAAATGACATTACACACAAACCCCATAATAATATGTTCCATATGTCCTCATTAAAATGAAACACACATATGCATTACGAAAAATGAATAAAAACAAATTGACACAAATACACAAACTCTACCCAACAGTTCCTTGCCCTAACCCAACAGCTGGTGACTTATTCATCTAATTCATTGTCCTTGAATTCTCCTTTGAAGGAGCACACAGATGTTCTGCATTATGACAAATGTAGGAATGCTTTTTTTAATACATTAAGTGATATAGTTTATATAGCCTCAGGTATTGAAGTGAAACACGAGCTATAACAACACATCATTGTCCTAATGTTATCTCAGCACAATTGTGTGAGAATTGTTAAGAAAGATTCAATTAACAGCAGGAAGTCTTACAGGCAGCAGCCCAGTGAGAATAAACAGAATCTCTGTCCAGAATTATTATTACAGACATACATCAACTCACTAGTCAGACAACCAAGTCAGACCTATTTGTCAAAACCTATTTGACACAAGATGCCATAGGGAACATGATGAAAAGAAAGGTCCTCATCCCTGTCTGGTTTTAAAGCAGAATTGGTTGCTCCTCTATAACTCTGGCAAATAGACCTCTTGTGGTAGGACTGGCTGAACAATTTTCAAACAAATTTGTTTTTTGCTATTCAAGTCAGAAACGGTTTACTGCCTGTCATTGGTTTGTCTGTGCAACTTTCCTGCCAACATCTTAATATTACGAGGATGTAAAAATGACCATATGGTGTTGAAATCTGAGGACATTGCTGAAATAGTACAATAAGAATTCATTATTCCATACAGTCAAAGATTCAATCTACAATGTACAATGATAAAGAGAAACAATCAAAATCCAGTAGTATATACAGTATAATAAGTATATAGCATTTTACTATTTACCCATAATATAGTAACATGTGCACTACGTAACTTAATATATTACACAATATATTACCGAAATGCAGTAAGTTGTAATATAAATATATTACTTAACACAAAATATATAATAAATTACACTTTTCTTTCTGCATTACTTTCAATATTACTTTCTGTCAATCTGTCTCGTTGCAAGTGTACTTGTGAAATTATGCTGACAACTGTAGAAATGAAATAATTACTTATTTTCTATTATTTGTCATCAAATTATTTACTTGTGTCCATGAATTCAAGGAATACATTCAACTCCTGTGTTAACTGTCCATAGTTGAGTAGGATGAGGTAGGTCTACGCCAGGCCAAATAGCCAAATGGGCTTGCTTTATTGTAGGTATGCCACTGGCCTACGCACTATTTTTTAAAGTAATATGTAATAGTAATATTAATATATTACACTTGCTCAGACAGTAATATTGTAATATAACATATTGCTTTAAAATGAAGGTAATAATTAATAAGTAATATATTAACAAAGTAAAGTAATATTCCGAACATTACTATTTACACATAATATAGTATCATGTCCACAAATTACTACAAAATCCCTATAGTTTCTAGGGTAAAGGGAAGGCTCGGCCCAAATAATACTCAGACCCGGAGTATAGACATAGTTATGCCGCCGCAAACTCCGTTCACATTATTTTAGATTGTTTTCTAATAATATAGCACAAACATCAGGAAATAGCCCAGCTTTAATAATTATAAATCCAGTTATTTTAGATTGTAATAGCAGCCTTAGAGCCTAAAGACAGATATTTTAGTGCAATACTTTAAAACAAATGAGATGTTGCACACATACATCGCTCATAGTTGAGCAACCCTCTTGGGTAAAACATATTTCAAACTCCATTGTGTCCCTCTTTAGGCTGCATGCCTAAAAGCGCTCAAATGCTCAGTTTTCTGACCCGTCAATGGGCAACGGGTCTGAGTATTGTAGTAGTTGGGACGAGCCTCCATGTACTTGTTTCTAGCCTCGATATCCAGGCTAATCATTTCAACCTAAGGAACTAAAAATGCATGGAGGCATCCTTCACCTGGGTGAAATGTGGAAAATAGAGAGAAAGAAAGATTGTTGAACGCTGTTTTCTGCTGTTTATACTATTTGCCTCCACAGATATTGCCTGACACTGTTAATTTCTTGAGAAGCCTTAGGGGTGCAAGTGATTCAATTTACATGTTCAATTTCATGCAAGTGTTTTCAGAGGACTCCATATTTTGCATAATCTGAATTGCAGCTGTAATTGCTACGGTCTGTTCAGTTTTCTAGAAAGGGAGATATGGCGATAGCCATTATTCTATGACTCTGATAGCAGCCTATCAGGATGTGCCTCCACTCCCGGCCGGTTGACACATTATGTTTGAATTTTCCACAGAGTGGTTTACTACAAGAGAGCCTGGTCTGAAGTAAATACATTGTATTGCTTCAAACTGAGCGCATCTTATTGCACCCATATTATGACAACAGATCATGTCCCCAATCAGGTATGGAAGTAGCCTACTGTATATTTATAACTGAGCTACACTGAGCTAAAGGAGTTCAACCTGGCTTAGTAAATATGTGTAAATTTGTGTGGCATTTCTAGAGCCATACTTTAAGTTTAAGAGGGCAATTTAATTTAACACCAGTGCAACAGCAGTATAGATGCATGCGCAATTGCGCATGTGCCACAATAACAAACATTAGGATCTGGGCGGGCGTGCGCGCACACACACACACACTCTTGGTCTTTATACGGTATCACTAGAGTAAAAGGTACACAACTGCATCACATATTTTTTTATTACTCAATCACACAAAAATAATAATGAAAAGATTGTCTACAGTACGTGTTCTCGAAGTGCATTCATGCTTTCACTCAAGGGGTAGAGAGAGCCACTTAACAGTGCAATAAAAGGTTTGATGAACACCTACTGTTTCCCCAATCTGTAAAAAGCACTTTAAATGAACGCACCTGACAAAACAGCCATCACAAGTGGTGTACAAAAAATATAATAACTGAGGTTAAACATCTGAGTGACATGTAAAACTTTTACAGAATGAACAAAAACAACTTTGGATACAGCTGTAAAAGGAATAACTTACCAATGTCTGTGCAATGAACAGCAATTGAGAAGGAAAAAACAGCAAAGAAAGCTATTCCTTCTAAAACCTCAATAGAAGGTTGCATCGGCACTTTGGTGTCACATGAATAATGGTGATGTATTGAGTTATAAAATAAAACAAAATTAATGTCCCACTACACACACCGAGTAAAACAATACAACATCCATCTCCAGTAGTAGGTTTTGTACACAGCATGCCTTTACACCAAGCAAAGTAAAATAATCACAATCCAGTAGTAGAACATATTCACATACCTGTATACAGTAGCACATCTGGTTTGTGGTCACATTCACAATCCCAAATTTACAAAATCCCCATAATTTCTCATTTCAATCTAAGGAAAAGAATGCTCGGCACGCACGCACGCACACGCACACCCCCACACACACACACACACAGTAAAATCTGTAGTGTACACTTGTGCTTCTTCAATATTTAAACCAGAAATGCAATTTCAGAGTCATAACATGGAATTACATGGAATGTTATCATGTCAGGTGAGAATAATTTGGCGTATTATTGAGTTTACCTTTATACTTGTCTGGTGCAGAATCATTCTATAAGCTTTAAAAACTAAAAACTATGTGAATGACAGAGGCAGTCTTTTTTGTTACAATGTTAAGGCTACAAAATAGCCGGAATAGCCTCGACACCCAGGCTTTCATTTTCGTCCATGTTGCGCAAAAACGGAAAGGCTGGACTAATTTGTTACCCGCGGTGGCCTAGAAGTGGGAGTAGGTTTGGGCGTCGCTCCAAATGATCTGACGTAGAACAGCAGCAGAGGGGCGGGGGAAGAGACGTTGGTGAGATCAAATCAGATCAGCTTATCTGCCGTGCAAGATCGGACGGCACCCCCCCCCCCCCCAAGCCTTTTAGGTTAGGGCCGGCTACAGACGGAAAAGCTGACAGTGGTTTTGAAAATGTTACAAAGCATGCCAATAGGCTGTAAAAACATGGCTTCCTTGAGTCTCAGACTCATTGAGGTGAACACTGGGCTCTTTGAAACACGCTGAAGCTGGTGGTTTTACAACAACTCTCAAGAGGGGCAATGAATCTTCACAAATGGTGGATATGGTGCATATTAAAACACAATTATTTTCAATCAAACCAGACAATGTGTGGGCCGTACATAGCAATCGCTGGCAGGCAGAAACATTGTATCTCCATATGTCATCTTATTTGTCTTCCATAAATGAATCCTCCATTTAATACTTTGTGGTTTGAAAGTGTCGTGTAAACATTGTAAATAAAGCTGATCAAAGTGCCTGTGACACTACACTGCAGTTTTGGACAGCACAACGGAGAACCAACATCAACGATAGAGAACTTGTAAACTTGTAAAATGCTTGATTTTCATACGTCTATACAGTGTGTAAAATGCTCGGTTTTCATAGGGCTATACAGTGACTGACTAGATTATTGCATGGAGCAATGTGGTAAATGCCTTGGCAACATCTGTAAAAGTTTTTAACTATCAAATCATCTTCACTGGGTTCTACAGTAGAGGGTTAGATCTGTAGCGAATCCAGACTTGTATCTGTGACCTTAGCTTTTAACCATTTCAAGGATTACTTTTAAAGTCTAAATATATACAAGTTCACAAGCTTGTAGATCTGTAGAGGAACTCCGGTCAAAATATTCATCATCCAGTGGTAGCCAATCAAATTCATGTATTGCTTTGTCCGTGGGGGCAGTGAAGAAGAGAACAACATCAAACCAAGTCCAGTTGTAATTCAACTAGACTAACTGGACACTAAGAACAGAGCAGGCTTTAAGTGGTTAGAGGGAAGTAGTATCTACTAACCCTGACGATGGCCAGAGTGTGATGTGGATCGGTTTATAACACTCGAACCAAGCGCTACAGCAACACAGCACTGCCATTTTTAACAACACATACAACAATGTTAAAAACATGTTAAAATCGTCACTAGAGGCAGGATTGTGCTTTCAGTGCCAGTGAAATGCGTGGAATACCAGGAAGTGGAACCCCATCCAAACTGTGTGACATCATCACACACAGGGAAGGATTATCCAACGGGCACGTTGGGCCCAGGCCCAGGGGCCCCTGAGCTAGGGGGGCCCATGAGTTTGAATGTCCGCGTGATCGCTAATAGGTACAAGCTCAGGGCCCACCTAAAAAAGGGGTAAAAGTGATAATAATGGTGCACACGGTCCTTATTAACAATGGATTTACTACATTTGTGTCACTAAAATAGCCCCAAAAGTCCTAAACCATCATGCCGTCGCACCGGGCAGAAAGATCCTCCGGTATAGGAGGGCCCTTTGGCTGGTGGTGGCCCAGGGGCCCTTCATTTCATAATCCGCCTATGATCACACACACTCAGTCTAGTGGGGAGAGTGTATGTTATGATCATGTTTCATATAGATGGAATCTGATTGATGTGGAGGCCGTATAAACATGTGAGTAGAACATAAAATAAGATTAAAGAAAGACGTAATCTCACGTTCTGGTCTGGACGTGGTGGGAGCAATAAACTTAATCAAACGATTCTGGCCCAGATTGGATTAAAAATAATAATAAAATAAACTAGGTGATCAAGTAGGCTAGTTTGGGTTGCAATGATTTGGTTTCTGTGCTGTAAAAAGCCGAGTGCGTCACAGTATAGGAACACATTCAAAATGCATCTGAGATAATGTGCATCATCCCCGATCTATATACATCAGTGCTGGAGCGGCTTCTATAGAGAAGGCTCTCTTGAATAATGTACAGTACAATATAATAGGAATATCGAAATGCTACAATAATCCTCTGTGTCGGATGATCTTACTCTCGTCTTCTGACAACTGAAATGAGTATGTATTTTAAAAAACATTTTCTCTAAGTCACAAATGGGTTCTTTCCAAGGTCACCTTTTGGCATTTGTGTGCTTGATCTATGTTTTTAATGAATAAAAACTAGTGGCAGTAGTGAGGGCTTGACAAATGTGCTTGACTTCAATCAGTCAAGGTGAAAAATGATGCATTTCAACAGCTCTTATTTCAGTTGAAAATACTTTTTTGTCAAGGTGATACCCGTTAAAAGGGATTTTGTTGTATAAAATTCTACTAGCTAAATTCTGAGCTAACAGATGTTCCATTTCGTCTGTTTTTAAAAATGTTTGCACATGGCGACAAGACACTGTCATGACTATAGTGGTTCAACCATCAGGCTGTAAATGCAACGTCTCAAATGAACTCAACAGCTGTGGGTGGAGTTTCTGTCAAACGTCTGACGATATGCTAAGATTTTTGACAAGATCAAAAATCAACTAGTCCTCAGGCAAACATCTGCACCACTTGGACACACGGCTCGGGTTCCTCATGGCTCGTCCCTGTAGTTGTCCCTGCTGTAATGGCTGTCCGTCAACTCCGTCCATGTAGTGGCCGTACACACTGATGGCATCCTCTACACGGGTGATATACAGCCAACTGACCACGACACCAAAGAACTAATAAGAGATGGGAAGAGGCGAGAGGGATGAAACCAGAGAGAGAAACAGAGGACAGAGGAAGAGAGGAGAGAGTGAGACAGAGAGCATAAGAGGAGAGAGAAGAGAGTAGAGAGAGAGACAGTGAGCAAACTAAACTAAAATTACTACTAAAATGGAAAATGGTGCTTTTATATAGTAGTATCTTCATCCAAGACATTGCATGGGTTGTGCATTACATTCACCCATTCACACACATGCATACACACAGCCGTCCTGGAGGAAAACCATGCAAGTCACCAACCAGAATAACGAACATGTTCCTGATATAAATCTATGTATCTTACATTGTTTTAGTCGTTGCTTTGTCACCTTTGCAACAAGCTACGGCTTGTAGAGAGACCGGACATGGAAAGAGTAAGACTGCTAAATGTGTGGGTTGCACCCTCAAATAATGTGGCAAAATGAAACATTGTTCTGTTGACATTCACTGTTGTTTTGAATTTCAAGTGCTGGCAGGTGTGTGACAGTCACAGTTGTGTGCCAGTCAGCCACAGGTCTGTACCAGGCACATAAGCATTGGGACCTACCACTTTCTTGACTTTGTTCATGCCGTTAATGACCACATATCTTCAGAGTCTGCCTCAAAGCAAAGGTGAATTTGCCATTTTGGCAAAGTTTTTGGTGAGTGAGTGAGTGAGTGAGTGAGTGAGTGAGTGAGTGAGTGAGTGAGTGAGTGAGTGAGTGAGTGAGTGACTGAGTGTGTGTGTGTGTGTGTGTGTGTGTGTGTGTGTGTTTACGATAAATGACCTCCTGAATGTGCTACGCTGCAGCTTGGTTAGTTTTGAATGTAAATTAACTAGAATTTCATGAATCCCTTAGCACCCTGCAGTGCAAATGCGAGGAAGGAAATGTTGTGACTTGTTGATTTTTATAATTATTTACTATTCAAATACACAGCCACCTGTTTTTCTGTGTATTTGCACACATATGTCTATGGGGGATCATGCCGTTGTCTGTGTATACATGGGTACCAAGCGTCTGTAATGTTGACTCCCTGGAACTACAGTACGATGTTGTGAGCTTGTAGATGTGCGTGTGTGTGTGTGTGTGTGTGTGTGTGTGTGCGTGTGTGCGTGTGTGTGTGTGTGTGTGTGTGAGGGTACTTATTGCAGGGTGGGAGACAATGACGAACAGCGCTCTGACAACGTTGGCAAGTATCTTGTGTTGTGTCAACCGCTTCGCACACACATACGCACACACACACGCGCGCAGTCACGCACACATGCGCACACATGCGCACACACACACACACACACACACACACACACACACACACACACACACACACACACACACACACACACACACACACACACACACACACACACACACACACACACACACACACACACACACACACGCACACACGCACACATGCGCACGCGCACACACACACACACACACACACGCACACACACAGAAAAGTGAACGAACAGTCCAGTCCCATTCGCCCGATCACCATTCAAGCAAACAGTTTAAAGTTCGCAAAAAGCTTTGTCCCTCTCATGCAGTTAAAGGTTGTATTCAGTGACGTTTGTGCAGTGTTATTGCACAGTATTCAACAGATACTGTAACAGATGACCATTGTCATTATGAGGATGGAACGCAGAAGAAGTGTGTGGAGGTTGGGTTTGTGTTGTATTCTGAAACACGATTTGGAAGAACACGGTGAAACAAACTTCTGCTCAAAGCCACTGGATGGACAGAATGTGCCGTCAATTTTCATTTGTATACCGGTATGTTAGATGTGTCCTCTAACCATAACTGCAAGCACAAGAGCAGCGCACGTTTGAGTGGCTGTTGTTCCCAAATTTGGACTAATGCACTGTTGAAATCCCAGGATCCCAGGCAGACAACCCAACATTATAAAAATGATATTATAAGTATAGCACATTTGCAAGCTCACGGTTTGCATAAGAACTGCGATGGAAAAATGCTGTGTTTAGCTTTTTTCTTCTTCTTTTTTTCTGTAATTATCACTCCCTTGGGACACATGTGCTATGTTCACAGGGACTTATTTTGATTCCATTTGGACATGGTGTTCCAGAGTTGTTGCCTTATGAAAACAGCAAAGGAACAGGCAGAGATAAATCCATTTCCATGTAAACAACAGGCAGGGACCACGGATCACGGATCAGGATGATATTTTTCAATGGCTTCTGTCTCCAGAATGTACTGTAACTGGGAGGACCCAACAAACACATGCAGAAGAATCTTACAGTTCCACTGGTGGAAAGTATGTTGTAACTCAGTACAGTACATTTGCTTAAGTAGTTTCTTAAAGGGACATACACTAGTATTTTATACAGTAGATAAGAGTAGCACAATTTTGAATGTGTACCTGGTGACCAGAAAGAGAATGAAGTCTGGGTGTTTGAGTAGGTTTGCTGACTATCGAAATGACCATAACAAAAACTTTCTGCACTGTGTTATCGAATAATCCATTCTTTTGTGAAAAGCACCTTGCATTTAGATCCTTATTGATTGATAGAACCAAATCCAATAGGACTCTATTGTCTATTAAAAAACAACAACAATAAGAACTGTATATATGTTTGAATTTCAACTGCTAACAATTTGTCGGTGCACACTTTGGCCCCAGTTAAGTTCAATGCATGCAGAAACGGCTCTGTGGCCACGATGCATCACCTGACCAGCCCTAGGCCTGGTTCCTCTGATGCGATGGGCCCCAGGGTGGAGCTTCTATAATACAAAGGTGTGTGTGTGTGTGTGTGTGTGTGTGTGTGTGTGTGTGTGTGTGTGTGTGTGTGTGTGTGTGTGTGTGTGTGTTCACACCTGAGGCAGCAGTATCCCCAGCAGTAGCCCAGCCATAGTCTTATAGTTGTCCATCAGCCAGATGAACACAGCATCTGTACAGCCTCTGATGTGGATGATATCGATCACATCCAAACGCTATACAGGAGACAAAATGTCTGTGGTTGTAACTCACTAAATAATAATACTAAACATGATGACTAATGAATTGAATTTTTAGTGCTTTCCTAGGCACTATGTGCTTAAAGCTTCCTAATGGTCCATTTATTCCTACTTCAGGTTCGGGAGGTGAAGTGGTCAACGTCCTCACTTCCCACATTCACATGACTATATAGAAGTGTACAATTATTAGGCATGTAACAATACACTAAATTCACGATCCGAGACGTACCGGAAAGTAAGCATTACTTTTTCAAGCAGCTGTGTATATATTTTGTTCCCCTCTGCACTGCAGGCTTCTACTACTGAAAGTAATTACATGGAGGTTGGAAAGCATTTGTGAATGTGATGGCAAATAACTATAAATATTAAATTGATAAATATCATTGGGAAATTATATTAATACATATCACAATATAGAACATATTGTTCCATGCCAAATATTTATACATCTCTTGCACAAGGTGAGTCTTAGTGTACACAAATGTAATTCATCATGTCGTCCACAGTTAACAGTTTTGTATGAGTTGTGCTTGTATTGAGTAGTGAATGGACAGTTCAACATGTACTACTCTATATACAGCAGGAGTGCATGGACAGTTCAACATGCATACAGGAGAACACGCAGGGTATTGGAATACACTGTGAGACATACAGTAGAAGTCTTACCTCCTTATCTAACACTTTGTATCCACACAGTGTGTTCACCACCTCATTAGCCTGGGAGGAGAGAGAGAGAGGAATAGAGGGAGAGAGGAATAGATAAAGTGAGAGATGTAAAGGGGAGATGATCATTAATCCAATGGATTCATATTAGATTCGGCACAGTTTCTTTTTATGTAAAAACAGCAACATGACGATTTCAACCCCCAATACTCAGTTATACAGACACCCACACTACAGGGGGAAACCAGTTCTCTCCAGGCTGTCAAGGCGTGCAATGGTTCTAAATCCAAACAACATTACAAAACTGCAGAACACTCAACACGGTTGGCATTTGTCCTGTACATACACATACCTGTGTGCAAGTCTCTCTCTCTCTGTGTGTGTGGTGTGTGTGTGTGTGTGTGTGTGTGTGTGTGTGTGTGTGTGTGTGTGTGTGTGTGTGTGTGTGTGTGTGTGTGTGTGTGTGTGTGTGTGTGTGTGTGTGTGTGCTTCACTGCTCATGCACGCACGTGTGTATTACTGCTTACAGTATGAACATCATGTATGAGTGTATACAGTAAGTGTGCGTAATGTACTGTATATGTCGGCATTATCTGCTTTTGAGGTCATCCAAGCCTGACTTTGAGCTTACTGTTTTCCATAATCAAACATGATAAACAGCCACTCTCCTTGGCACTGTGGCATGAAGTCTGGCAGCAGGCCCTCGCCTGCTGAGGATTAGTGGGAGGTAGACAGCCGTGGAGGAAATGTTTGAGGACATGAAGGTTAGGTGGAGGAAATGACTACAATTCGCTACGTTTCAAAGAGTCAATGAAATGCTGCACAGCGCGGGTGGGGGGGGGGGGGCAGCGCATGGTGCACAGACAGTTCAATTGCATACGATCGATAAGAAAAATTGACAACTGTACTGTGCACAAAAGTGGCGTTAGTTAATTGAGGAAGACGGAACTAACAGAATGTCAGTGGTGCTCAAACTATTTTGTGATTGGCCACTGGAACCCCCGCTTGAAAAGATGTTTTTGAGGGAGTGGGACCCCCACAGAAGCAAAGATTTCAGTTAAAAAAAAATTGTCCTGAGAGAATATATGTTCAAATTTTTTCACATTTTTTTTTCACAATTTAAAAAAAAACAAAAACAAACAAAAAAGCGTAAGGGTTAGTTGGACAAGACAAGACTCATGCTTCATTGTATTCAGGGATTTTAACTGTTTTTCATATAATTCAAGATGGCGGGTCATCTAAAGGTCAGAGGTCAAAGGTTGTTCGGCATAAGGAGACGCATAAGTGTTCATGTCCATGATGTTCATGTCCATGATGTGGACCAAGTCCACATCATGGACTGCTTGGTCCCATAATTAACAGCTCAAGGTCCTAGTAGACTCACAGACTTCTCCCTTTTCACAGTTAGAGTTCAAAATTACAAAGTGGATAATTAGAAGCTGATTAGAACCTACCAACTAGACATTGCATAATGCTATGCACAATGTACATTACAAAGCATTGTTCTCTCGGCCACAACTACAAAGACATACTATGTTATACATTTTCACAGATTGAGGGAAGGGAGGTGAGGGAGATGATTAGTCCACTAGCGGATGATGAGAGAGAGAGAGAGAGAGAGAGAGAGAGAGAGAGAGAGAGAGAGAGAGAGAGAGAGAGAGAGAGAGAGAGAGAGAGAGAGAGAGAGGTTGTTCAGTGTCTTGCTCTTGCTCCATTGCCATATAGATTTGGATGTTCTCAACCGATAATAATAACCAGAATAGATTTAGGCTATTTATCAGTCAAATGTAATGGAGCCTGCAGGTTGGAGGTTCAGGGGCAGGTATTTCACTTCCATGTTTCCTAACCATAGCCAGTAGGCTTCAGACGAGCCTGCTGGTTGAATTGCATTCGAGTGATAAAGTATAACCTACTGGGGAATGGATTATCAGTTGATAACGTTCCAAGCGGGTGCCAATTCCCAAGCGGCCATACTAGCACCTGAGGCATTGTATCTTCCCATTGTGAAGAGTTCTCCTACCGTGTAATTGCTGTGTGTGCTAAGGATTGGTGAGATTAGACTGCATTGTGTTTGGCTGTAGTCAAAAGAGCCACATTTTCCACATTTTTTATGATCAGCACTTCTTTGAATTTTAATATTAACCGCAAAAAAAAAGAAAATAAGATAGAATGAAAAGAAAAGACAAGATAGGCAAACAGATTAAAATAAATACAAATAACAATAGTAAAAATGATTAATTAAATATATGTATATATTTTAAAAATGAATAATTAAATAATTAATTTGAACAAAAAGAGGGGGAAAAAGGACGCAGTTGTTTACACAGCTATTAACACAGCATCATCAGCCATATTGTATGTACATTAAAACCAACAAGTATTTGGACATGGTCAGGCGACCATGGATCACATCAGGGGCCTGTAAGATGAGCAAGAAACACGTTTCACTTCAAATCATACTTATCTAATTGATTATTCATCTTAAACACCAACTACAGTACCAAGCTGAGTAACTACACATGCACCTGACCAGAAGCAAATCCTCAGACTTCTATTCTTTAACAATGATTTTCCTGCCCACCATTAATGCTGTATGAAACCAATCAGCTAGAGGCACAGAGAGATGTTTTAATGGCAATGATTCACCCAGAATGAACAGATATGATGTGGGAATATCCTGGTGGTGTGTGATTTGCATTATACTTTATTCTCATGGATGGCACACCATAGGGTCTGTACCCTAGGGCACTCCCTTAACATATGAATAAGTGTACCAGGGTCCTCACCACACCTCCAACAAATGGTTCAGCCCTAAACAGTCTTGTCGGAGTCCAGTAAAATCTATTAATAATTTTAAATTGAACTAGTCTGGTTCTAAGCTCACGGGGCATCTTCTTTGAGTTACGTAAAATAATCTTCCAGTCACACTAGCTATCAGTGAAAAATTGATTTAAATATGCCTCTTTTTTACACTTGAGGGCTGACCTTGGTGTGCTATCATCAAGGAGTAATATTTTTTTGTTTTGTTTTCAGGAGGTCAAACTCGGTTGAGATATTGTGGTGAGCTCTCACATTTGTAAGTATTAAATGCCGAATTTGAAGATACTTCCAGAAGTGCACATTTTCACAATAAAAAAATAGCCTACAGGCTTTTAGCCCACCACAAGCTTGTAGATCTGCTATTTTTCAATAAGGTAAGGTAAAACTAATGCTTACAATAGCTAATACTAATGCTAGCTAATTTTCATCCTGTTCCATGTTCCCGTAGACCCATACAGAATGAGTTAACGCACTGCCAAAACAGTTAAAGCAATATTGGGGAGGAGTTCTTTTAAAAAATTCACACCAAAAATTCCACACAAAATTCCCAAGTATGATGGAAAGGGAGAAATTATACCTCCTTCTAACTAGGAATAATGTGCCAATTCCTAGCACAAGAAAAGAGACAACCAGTAGTGTACCACATACTGTATTGCCATGCATATTTACAGTACATCAACACACATGCACATTTATTTCATTAGTATCATGTTGTTTTGTTATTCGTCATAATTGTAATTGTGCCAAAGCACCATTACAATTATGACGAATGTAAAATGTAAAATGTATACAGTATGCCAATGCCTGTTAGAATGAACCGAATGAGGACTGAGAAAGACCCAATCTATCTTCCAGGTAGCGATATATCTGGAAGAGATACAGGCAGGGACGGCTCCAGACATTTGTGCATGGGGGGGCTATGGGGGGGCTGAGTTTTTTTCAGCAGGGGCTAGTGAATTTCGGCAAAACAATGAAAAAAAAAAAAAAAAAAAATATATATATATATATATATATATATATATATATATATACACACACACACACACACACACACACACACACACGCAAATACAATGGTCCTGTTTATATGCTAAAATACATGTTCATGTTACACAACAAAGCAAATCATTGTCACTGGCTAATTTTTTTCCCCAAAATGAATGAATGAACTCTTAGTCTTTTAGATCTTCAGGGGACAGTTACACATGTACCACAGTTTCAGAGATCTGCAGAACGTAAATGGACACACGCACACACGCACGCACGCACGCGCACACACACACACACACACACACACACACACACACACACACACACACACACACACACACACACACACACACACACACACACACACACACACACACACACACACACTTCTACAATACTTGATCTCACAGACAAACACACAGAAGTAGTCGCAGCACTGCACTCACGCACAGACATAGTGAGGCGGCCTTTACATTAAAGGTAGGGGAAGTGATTTCACTTTTGTCAGATATCACCCAAAAAAAAATTTTTTTCTGTTAAAATGCTCTATTATAAGGTGTGGAAACCACATATGGAGTTTCCCCCTCCCCCACGTTAGCAGAGGAGCTAATAAAAGTTCCCCAGGTTGCCACCAATTCTCCTCCAATCAGGAGCGAGCAGCAGGTTCACATAGTGTAGCTACTGTTGGGGGCCCCTAGTGCACCAGGCTGGTACTACACCATGAATTTCAAATCACTTCCCCTACCTTTAACATTTAGGCTAAATAAAGGGACGCACAGGCTAGAAACAGCTTCTAACTTGATCTCACAGACACACAGAAGGAGTCGCAGCACTGCGAATATACACACACACACAGTGAGGCGCGGCGGCCAAATGCGAACATGTAAATACAGGGACGTGCAGAGTGTGTTAGGGTCCAGGGACAGAAATCACATAAGAGGGCACTTTTGGACAAATGGCAAATCTACAAGCTCACAATGCTTCATAGCGTGTCGCGGTGGGAGCCTGTAGATCAGCTATTTTTGGGGCAGTTGTCGCTAGTAGAAGGCTGGTTACCTGGTCGCACCATCCCCACAACACACGCTGCTCCCCTGGCTTCATTTTCGGGCACTTCATGTTGGTTCTCTGGCCCCGAATCAGACTGCAGGTCTAAGTTTCAGGTCTACCGTCAGCCGAGTCGTCCACTGAATCGGCTCTTAGGCGTCGCTTTTTACCGAACACAACAAACCGGTCCATTGTACTGGACTTAAAACAAACGGTGCAGCAACCGAGTTAGTTGTCCCTCCAAAAACACAGTCAAAAGGTTCGTGAACTATGAACTTGGCGGGCGCTCTGTTGATTGGAGGATTGCAATCATTGCAATGCGTATTGCGTACGTGACCGTGCGGGCGAAAATGACAGGTGGTGAGAATTCTGAGAAATGGATTATTTCAGTATTATACATCATTCCAAAAATTACAAGTATCATGATTTTATAGCAATGATTTACATGAAAGTCAGTCAGTTTGGTCTTCCATATATTTTATTTATTCCCTGAATATTTTTCATCACAGTCATGTTTTTGGCCAGGGGGGGCTTAGGAGGGGCTAAGCCTCCAGCAGGGGGGGCTAGAGCCCCTGCTAGCCCCCCCCTGGCGCCGTCCATGGATACAGGTATGTCCTCTGTATGAGTCCTCTGTGTTAATGTGTACAAATGTATAACCAAATAAGCCATTCTGTGTCCATTGGGTTATAACAACTGTATATTTACTTGGTGAGATACTGTGTTTCTTATTTCTTCTTGCAGCCGTAAATAGACGCAAATTCAAATTGAAAGTGAAATTGAACGAAGCAGAGGGAATGATGGAGGAAGCAAATCTCAGAATGAGAAAACAAATAAGATGATGCAGGTAAACAGAGAGAGAACAGATGAGAAGAGGCAGCTTTTAAATCTCCCTCTACCAATCCCTGCACTATCTGCCAGACAGCACAATAACAAAGAGAGAGCACTCAGTGTGGGGCACCTCATCACAGAACCCCAGATATTGAGTGACTCTCGCACATGCACACGTGCGCACTTAGAGACAATTGCATGTCTGAGGCAGAAGTATATTAATTTATTTAAAGTGTAATATAGCCTGTAGAGAGTGGTATTTGTGCGTTTTCTTGTAAAGGTAAGTGTGTGAACAGCGCCGCACACGTGCGCTCACATGGGAGGCAATTGCACAGGGGCAAGAGAGATGGCGGAAAGAAGCGTGGGAGAAAGGTGGAGTGAGGTTGTTAGATGTGAGGGCTGTGTATTGGGGGAGACGGTAGGGAGGTAAAGTTAGAGGGTAGAGAAGACACAGGAGGGAGAAAGAGAGATTGGTCACGGGTGAAACACAAAAAGCTCAGTCTGTCCGTGGCTGTATGGAAGTCCCTAATGAGCCCAACACCTCTAGTCTACAATTGAGTTTGCAATATTTAAATCATTTATATAATTTCTATCCTGATGCTCGCTCTCCCTCTCTCCCTCTTTCTCTCTCTCGTCACTGAGTAAAAAAACAGCCTGTTTAAAAAACAGCTCAATGGCTCTTGCTCAGCAGCTGAAAAAGGGGATTTGCGGCATGTCCCTCAATTACTCTCGCCATCATCCCTGCCCTCAGAAAGCCCCCCTGATGATGTTATAGTTGATTGGTGTGAGTCATTTCATATTATCCCTTGTTCCTTGTGCCGAGAATAATTTGGTCGCAGCATTATTTACACCTCATTTTCACTTAAGCTGCACGTCCAAGTCTTTTAGGGCAGAAATTCATACATTTTCATAAATACACCCTTGGGTCACATCAATTTCCGTATTTTAGCCTCCAGAATGGAAGTTAACATAATTTGTACAAACCTGAACCTGAGTTTTGTGCAGTGTATTAGTAGCAGTAGTGCAGACTTATACAGTAGGCCTACTACAGTACTTACCTTAGTTGAAATGCAGCAGGTATAGGGTACACCACAGGCCAACGGTCCTGGTGCTGAACAGTTGTGATACATGTTGACTTGCCAATCTTGAAAAGCTTGTCCTCCACAACATTTAAACTAGAGAGAGAGAGAGGGGGGGGGGTATTTTATAGTGATTTTAAAGGTGCTCATTAAATGCTTTACAACATTTCATTCATTCACACAATTTTCAGAGGGTTAAGAAATCTGTCTCACTGTTTTAGATTGTGAATAAAACAACAGAGAGGGGGAGAGAGATCATAAAGCATGTTTATTTTCCTCCTTTACTGTTTTGTGTTGACACTGCTAGTGACAGTTGGTCATCATAACAATTTACATTTGAGAGTGGCTGTGGGAAAAACAGATGTCAATATAAATAACAGCCTTTGAAAGGAATAACTATGCTGCAGGTGTTGATTCTTCATGCTGATTGACGTGTTGTGACAGGGATGTACCACTAACGCTCCACACGGCCCAAACTCTTCTTCCTTCTGGTGCCAAAACTACCCAATGCACTTTCCATTGGAATCAGAACTGCACACTCGCTCCCAATCTTGCCGTCTTGCTGTCTAAAACGTACCTCTTCAGACTCTATCTTAGCCCACAGCACTTGCAGTAGTACTTGCTTTAGCGCTGTATCCTAGATAGTATTTTTATGTAGACTTAATTAGCAGTTTATGCAGACCTTTTCATTTAAATATAGTACCAATAGTGTAATTAGCCTAAATACAGACTGTTATGTTCTTAGCCTATGTGTGATTCTCATTAAGTATTTTGTATATGAATTACTGCTATGTCTTTTCTTTTGTTCATGATTAAAGGATAACCTTGTTTGTCGTTGTTTTTCAACCAATATTTTAGGTTGTTATTAGAGACATTTAAAGATGAGTGTCAATTTGTCTTAATTTGCTGCTTTCTTTAGTTTTAGGGATTTTAGCTGTTTTTGACAGGGGGCGGGAGCATTCCAACATGAGAGTTGGTCACTACCATGGAGTGTTGTGAATAACGCCCTTACAAGTAACGCCCTTACAGTAAGGGATTACTTTTTTCAGTAACTTCTAACGTAACTCCTTACATTTCTCAAATCCATAACGTCGTTATGATTATTGTACCATCGTTACAGTCGTTACTCCGCGGCGGCGGCAGGACTCGCTGCACTGTGTTGTCTGCTCGCTTCTTCAGTCTAACATAGAGTATATTCAATAGAAATAGAGAAGGCACCGGACTAAAGTTCCCCTCTCATCCATTTGCATTAATTTCGGATGCCTGATCTAGTATTTATATATCTATGTGTCTAACGTGATGCCGTCCACCACGTCACAGAAAAGGTCATTGATTGGCTAACACGGCGCCACATGGCAGTATAAGCCAATCAGAGCCAGTCTTATTCGTCAAGCATCTAGTAGAAGAGTTGCGACATTGAGGGGGCAGAAAACAAAGCGTATGATCCCATAGACTTAAATGCATTTGGTAACCTCGGTTGTCCCAATTGGAAGAGTATATATAGATGAGCCGCCATTGAAGTGGCCCCATGAAGTGAACTGAGTTTTCGCGTAATTAAAGGCTCTGGCCTCTAAGCACACACATACACAAAGCTGTGTTGTTGCTGCGCACACACACTCGCACTCGCTGCGGTAAAATAATAATAATAATAAAACATACGCTCTCAAATGCAATGATACGACGACGGCAGCGTGACTGGAGCCTTTGCAGCGCGGAAATATAAACATTATTTTACATTCTTGCTGGTAAAGCAGGGGTTTTCAACAGGTGGTCCTCAGGCTAAATGATGGAAAGTTGGTTAACCAGATGTAACTGAGAGTGTAAACATGGATCTGTATGTTTGACTGTTTCGTTTTTGAAATCCAGCCTGATATTGTGGACAAAAGAAATCTTTAGTTTTGGGGTCTGTGGGGCCAAAATGTCCTCAAATGGTGGTCCATGGCTCAAATGCAGAATAAACAGTGGGCCCTGGTATGAAAAAGGTTGAAAACGACTGTGGTAAAGGACCAGGACAAAAACATTGAAGTGAAGTGTAAATTATGTTAGAAGGCAGCAAGCATTGTCCTCAGCAAAGAAAATCTTATTATAGTCCATGCTCAGCATGCTGCCATTAAAGGGGAATTCCACCCCTTTTCAAAAAAGGTCCTAAAAGAAAAATCATTAACATGGCGAAACACAACCTCCATTTCTAATAAACACAGAATCATGTCCAAACAACATCTCTAAGGCATATTAATTAATGTCAGTAAAATGTTGAAAATGGGAGGAATTCCACTTTAAACTTGTGACCACGAATACCACAGAACAACACCCCTTTTTTGTATGTTTTTTAAAAAAAAAGTAAAGTAAAGTAAAGTAACGCCCTTACTTTCAGAATTTAGTAAGGAATAAAGTAACTAATTACTTTTTCAGGGAAGTAACTATAACTATAATGCCCTTACTTTTTAAAAGTAACTTCCCCAACACTGCTACCATGGTTATTATATTTATAGATTTTTCATTTTAGTTAGTTTTTAATCTTGCTTTTTAATTTAGTTTGTTTTAATAAGTTTATATTACAAATGTCCGAAAGTCATATAGAGTACATATTGATAAAAAAAAAAATGATTTCAGTTACCTACAATTGCATTGTAGGTTCTGTGTGAACCCACAATGCAGTTATAGTTTACTTATATATATATTTTTTTTTTGTAGTTTTTATTTAGCTTCAGTTAACAGATATTTAAAAAAAAATAGTTATCTTTTTTTCGTTAGCTTTAGTTGACTATAAAAACCCTGGCCACTACCAATGCCACGTCTGTGCATAGTCAGCAATCTTGGTATTCATGTACAGGTGCAATGATGGATGAGAGGTTTTAGTGTCATTGTAGTGATGCATGCGTGTGTAAAACGATGTGTTCCCAATGACATTCTCAATGCCACTTCTCACCACCTGACAGTGGACATAACGCATACAAGAGGCAGTTATTCCAATGATTTCCTTTCTCCACGATCAGACACCCCGGCTGGCCAGAGGGTGGCAGTATAGAGACCATGATTACTGGTGAGTGCACCTAGAGCAGGGGTGGCCAACCCGTGGCTCGCGAGCCACATGCGGCTCTTCAGCTGGTTACATGCGGCTCTTAAGGGGCTTCCACATGGAACCGTCAAAAACGCTCGGCCTGGCGCACTCATGCATTCCCTATACCAGTGGTTTTCAACCTTTTTATACCAGGGCCCACCATTTATTCAGAATTTGAGCCACGGAGGACCACCATTTGATGACATTTTAGCTCCACAGACCCCAAAGCTAAAGATTTTGTTTACTTTTGTCAACAATTCCAGGCTGGATTTCAAAGAAAACAAAACAGTCAAACATACAGATCAAAATTACCATTAATCTTCTACATTCTCTAGTTGTGTAGACTTCTGTCTAACCAACTTTACATCATTTAGCCTGGGGACCACCTGGAATCCTCTCAGGGACCACTGGTGGTCCCCGAACGACCTGTTGAAAACCCCTGCCCTATACAGTGGTGCCCAGCCACTCGACCAAGGACTGATTCCTAGTCCACCGTGGAGGTGTAGGTGTATGTTTTTTGACTTGTCAAATACTTTTTTGGATTGTACGTAAACCCTGTTTCTAAATGTATGTCTATATGTTTTAATAGTGTGTCTTTGCATTGTGCACCTGCACACAAACGCACATGTCTTATGGAGGGGAAATCTATTTGCGACCGTGACGGCCGTCGCGGCGGTTTTATAACAGTTGTGACCGTTTGATGTGGCTCTTGCAGTAACACAGTGAAAAATGTGACCGGTTGGCCACCCCTGACCTAGAGCATGTGAATATTGTATTCGTAGGAGACCATTTCCAAATCTATGAATAATTCATGAGCTTGGGATGTCATTCCGTCGCTCACCACGTATGATGGTCTGCAGAAAAACTGTCATGGTGGCTGCCAGCAGCCGTGCTGTCACTAATGTTTAACAAGCTTTCTGTGATTAAATGACAGTTTAATTAAGTTTTAATACACTTTTGAGCCCTTTTCATACCAAAGGGTCACCTTGCAACTCCTTGGGTTGCAAGACTTAACGCTAAAACGGTCTTTGGTGTGATATGGATTATGGTCCATTGACTTACATACGGTGAAGTGTTTGAGACAACGGCCTAGAATTTCGTCACCGCTAAACCCCTTATCCCTTCACTTCTTTGACTTTTTAAACTATATAAAAAAAAAACATTTTTCGATAGTTAAAATGGCCAGTCTACAAGCTCTAAACATGTCAATAGATTGGCACATCATTTTTCAAAATAGTAAAAAAAAGAAAGGAATGGAGCCGTGTGTCAATGTGCAACAAACATCACACTGCAGGGACCGTCTTGACCCTTTGGTGTGAAAAGGGCTTTATGTGAACATGTAATTATATGATGTGCTGAAAACAACCCTCGGGTGGCTTGGAACAACGTGTGTGTGTGTGTGTGTGTGTGTGTGTGTGTGTGTGTGTGTGTGTGTGTGTGTGTGTGTGTGTGTGTGTGTGTGTGTGTGTGTGTGTGTGTGTGTGTGTGTGTGTGTGTGTGCATGTCTGTTACCTGAATACTAATGCATAGGTTATACACGGTTTATCTATGCCCAGACTAACATTTATCTGGCACTGTGACAATTATAGTTGGGCCTATAACTCAGATAACAGCCTACTTCATGATCAATAGCAATCATTCATGTATAATGACTACTGGTGCCTGTTATAAACAACTGCACTTCAGGCAGTCTAAACAATTTAGACTCCAGGTTTCACACCAGACTAAATCAATCAATCAATCAACCTTTATTTAATTCTCAGGGAACAGACTGGAGGACAGGGAGGACAGGGACCTTCTTTTTCAGCATTTCCGAGATTACAATACACCAACACAATCAAAACATAATATTAATTTACAATTTAAAATGGAGAAAAATACAGATGAATAAGCTAAGTCAACAACAAAACATTTCAGTGTACAGTGGAATAATTATCTATTAAAACAAGTACAGTTGAGATTCACCAATGATGACATGTCTAACTGGAAACGACCTCTGGAAGGAAGAGAGGTGCATTTTAGTGATGCCTTTAGGGCAGGGGTGCCCAACCTTTTTTGGTCAAATCAACATTTAAAACCACACGCATCGTTGCCAGCCTACCGTAACTTCACAACAACACAACACTACTTTGTTTTACCACTTTACTTTATGTCCATATAAGCATAAAGTACAACAGACTTGTCATAAATAGGCCTACAACAGTACAACAGACACGGACAAACACTGCCATTGCAAATGCATCACACACACACAGACGAAAATCGCTCTTTTTTCTTTTCCACCCCATTTTTTTCTTTCCACCCCACATCTCCCGAGATCTACTTGAGATCAGGCCGAGATCTACCGGTAGATCCCGATCTACTGGTTGGGCTCCCCTGCTTTAGGGTACGTGTTCCAAGTGTGTGGGCAGAGAAGCAGATCTTCCAAACCTAGTGGAATCATGTCTCAAAAAATATTGAGACCATATATGATAAGAACTATTTTAAAAGAGAAATTAAATAAGGACATGAACTTCCAATTGCAGCTTTATAAACAAATGAAAACCAATGTTGGTCTCTCCTTGTTGCAAGGGAGGGCCAACCAACCTTATTGTACAGTATACCTGTGATGGGTATTATAGCTACACTATCACCTGTTATAAATCTGAGTATGGTAAAATACTTCAGTAAATAATGTCCCCATAGTCCAATAGGAAAAGTGTCCCGATTAATCTCTTTCTAATAGACCATGGGAAACAGGATCTAATTTGATAGAAGATACTTGTACTATAGTAGTACCATTTAAGCTGTATAACTGAGGATGATCATCATCTAAAACTCTTCCCTTTTTGAAGTATTAATCATACCATATACTGTATATGAAGTGCCTATTCCATTCGATTTTCATAATTTTCTATAAACAATATAATTAAACAATAACTAACATTACTTAGGTCTTAGGCTGTGGAATATTCCACAGGACTGTGCTAATACAATATTCGTCTACCACAGGGGGCACAGTGAGAATATACTCTTGAATCCTGTTTTGACAAATACATCTGTAAAATAGCATTATTATAAAGTATTGATACTAGTCACCAAACTCCTGTTTGGTAAATGATGCTATACAGTAGCAATGAATTTATAGTTGACTTCTTCATTCTTCTGTCACACGCACTGTGTGACAATGTGTTTTGAATACCAATTAGCTGCCCGTCTCCTCAGAATCTTAATTCGTGTCCAACTGATGCCTGCAGGGGAGGCTTTAAAGTTTGATCAAACATACCAACTTCTCGAAAATTAATTGGCAATTATTTTGTATCCCTTTTCAATCCCGAAAGTAGTCAAGTCACAATATCCATTATCCCTCCTCCCACATGTCTGTGTTGCCTCTGCTATAATGCCATACTATAGTATCAGTGGCTTAGTTACCAGCCAGTGAGGCCACACCAGGAGAACATACAGTACCACCTCCATCCTAATGCACCCAACACGTGCTGGCTGCAAAGATTGAAGTCGCAATTTTATATTTAGGGTGTGTTATAGGATGTGTTTTGAGTGTAACTTGAATAAGACCACTCAGTATGCCATCTTCCTTTTCCGTTAATAGCCCTACATTCACTTTTTACACTGCCAATTAAAATACAGATTTGGCAAGTTGGATGAGAAGCTAAAGGTTTTCTAAAACATGTTTGTAACAAACTTGTCCATTTTGCCTCCATGTTTATATTCAGCAGGCGACACTATCAGATTAATAAATGAGCATTTTGATTAGTTGTCCTTTCTACGCGTATCAAGAGGAGCGCATTGATATTATTTTTATTTACGTCAGACCACAAGGTAAAAAATGACTCCTTGACAGATTTGTTTGTATGAATTAATAAATGAGCATTAAGTAACCTAGGTTGTAACCCAGGGTGTGGTGTTCTCTCCACTCGTCGCATCAGACCACTGCTTCCAGCAAAGTAATCTATGACTACAGATAGGGAATCTTCTTGTAAGCTTGATAAGCACAACGCCTTAAAATTCTTATGAAAGAGGAAAAAAGTTTAATTTTCCATTAAAAAAGTGTGTTTTTTCTTTGACTAGCAGGGCAAAGAATGAAAGCTTCCACTTGCCAAGACATTATAAGGCATTATGATAGTTCTGTCACTGTAAGAGTTCTAGCAGCAGTAGAAAGCAGTAGTTTGTTTTTATTTCAATGTGCAGATTCATTTCATTATTTTGTTCATTTTCACTAATATATTGATACATATGAACCCAAAAGTTGTTAAGACACAGACTGTTCTCATTGTACTGCATCTGCTCTATTTTCAGAAAATGTATACTGTGTTAAACATACAGTTAGAGCAGAGCAGTAATGGCCTTGTTGTCTTTTTATACAGAATAAATCTACTCATGCTGAAATTCTGGCCTGTGGTAGTTCACAAATTTCACAAAACACAACGCAAAGATAGGTCTGTTACACAATATTCTCAATACGTTCTCAGCGCATGCACCAGCTTTCTCTCTCAGTCATGATAGCGCTAGTCTTGGGCAATATTACCGTTTACAGAGATATCTGAAATCAATACCAGTAATATGTATATAAACAATACTGAATACCGATGAAATACCATGAGATCATAATTACACTCTATCATATACATGTGGTAAGTTTACATATACAGTTTAATCAACTATGATTAGCTGTAAATGACACAACACACTGTTCACTGTTGTTATTATTCCCGCATCCTCCAGGCAAGAATAATAATGTAGCTGGCTCAGAAACTTCGGAAGCCCTATTTATTAGTTTGTTCTGTTTGTTTGGATTTATAACAAATTAACCTTCAGTTCAACTCTTTGTTTTATTTGATTGTTACAGTTATTTTTACAGAGCATATCCCCACTTTGAATTATTTTCCAATTGACTTCATGGTCCGTTTCTTTGAGGAAGTTATTCTGTTCCCCACGTAATCCGTTTCTGGGTATAATCCCAATTAATCGCTAACAGTGTCATAGGCCTACTGATAACCATAAAAGATAAGATTTCTTTCAGTTTTATCCAGGTCATTCTCCAGACTCCACTCCTTTGATTGAATATACCAACCACTCCTAAACATAAAATATATAACTACTTCATCTAGTCTTTCACTTTTTACTTTCACTATTTTCACGCTTGTATGTGTCCATCTGTCCGCCTATATACATCTAGTGGCCATAGACAGTAATACCATTATCACATTCAACAATTCAATATCACCTAAGACTAGCTAGTGCACACACTCAGGCACACGTGCAGTGGTGCACGCCCTAATTGAATGACACAGTGAAGGAATGGAGTATGACAGTTTTTCAGCCGACTGTCCAGCAATGCCCAAATTAGCTATGTAGCTGGGCTCATATGACCTCAACAAATCCCTTATACCTAGTTGAAGAAAAATATTCAAGCTTTGCAACCAGGACAATCTACCACAAACATTAACAATTAACACGCCACACTCAACCTTCATCCATCACTGCCGATGCTTTTGAAAAGCATCTGCATTATGATGCGTCCGGGGTGTCTGAATAAGTCTTCAAACTATCCAATGTCCATCAATAAGGCAAAATAAATTATTTATAGCAAAAATGCTGAGGGAGATGCCTGACTTATTATCAACTTTGAAACAATGCAATCATGTTTTCTTCTTATTGCTCATGCCCACGGAGCAGAACAAACACTTGAAACATCAATTAATTGGTATTTCCATTCATTTAATCCAAACTCTGCCCCCACATCAGCATTTGGAGGGTTGAGAAATCCGGCTCACTGATTAGATTGTGAATGAAATGACACTTGGCGATAGAAGACTACACAATGCTGAAAGCCACGTTTTGAGCAGTGCACATTCAGCATGTTAACACCAGCCAATATTTTAAATATTCAGGTTATGATGAATAACTCTTCATTAATGGCTCATCACAGCAATACAAGTTCCAGTGGTGGAAAAAAAACTGTAGCACAGTAAATGTACAATATTTTTCATAGTGGAGAGGAGGAGGGTAAGCAGATAAGATAAGAGGATAAGTAAAAGTATTGGTAATTGAAATTGCTCAGCAAAGTACAACTACCTCAAAATTGCACGTACAGTGGTAGTACTTAAAGAAATGTACGTCACGTGATTTGAAATTCATGGTGTAGTACCAGCCTGGTGCACTAGGGGGCCCCAACAGTAGCTACACTATGTGAACCTGCTGCTCGCTCCTGATTGGAGGAGAATTGGTGGCAACCTGGGGAACTTTTATTAGCTCCTCTGCTAACGTGGGGGAGGGGGAAACTCCATATGTGGTTTCCACACCTTATAATAGAGCATTTTAACAGAAAAAAAATTTTTTGGGGTGATATCTGACAAAAGTGAAATCACTTCCCCTACCTTTAAATAAATGTACGTCACATCACTAGCAACAGCAAGACAGGGCAGCGTGGAAGTGGTGCCAATGTAACACGGGTTTCACTGGAGTGACAAATCCAATCAAACAGTCCAAAACAAACCAAGGCCAGGTGTTGCAAGTGTAATGTTTCTGTCCATTACCAGCTTTGGTTGGACTCTCTAATGAACTGGCCGACCGTTTGGTTGGCGAGGTCATTCTTGTCATCGCTGCTCTAGTGACTCCTTACAGATTGGTCTGTTCAGGCAGCAGAAAAAACACAAGCAAACCTGCAACACGTTTGCTAAAACCTACATTCAGAATGAAGAGGGTAGCAAGTGGGTTAAAGCTGAAGCCTTAATTTTGGCCAGTACTGTAATGTTTCTGCTGGCTTTACCCAATATCCATTCTTACTTATAACCTGTACATACTGTATCCATTTCATTTTACAGTTGAAGTAAAACATATCTTCAACAGAAACTACAGAAACAGTTTTGTTTGCAAAAGTGGCAGTACTTTACCAGAAAAACATTTGTATAACTTGCTGGAAAGGCAATGAGAGAGACTTCTCCCATGCCCTCATTGGCAGCAAAAGGAAGTGGCTGATAAGCGGCCGCTTTAATCTGTTTGTTTTCCAATGCTATTATACTTTCATGAGCGGTGACTGCAAGCATGCTAACTAACTTCAATCGATCCAAAGAACAGATGATAAGCAGACTAGAAAGTTCTCAGGTGGCGTTGGCAAATTATCCCTTCTCTAAGCCTCACCCTTTGGGGTGTTGGAATGGCAATCAGTATCCGGCCAACCCAAGAAGAGACCAAATGAACTAGTTAAAAACTCATCTTATCAATAATACTTTTCTGATTAATGTTCCAAAATAGGAGGTTTTATGAATTCACTTTGAGAATACAAACACATGCATACATCCACACGATGATCACTTTTGTCCCTTTACAAATATAAGCATTCATAAGCCTCTAAAAACATGTCAAGTATTTTATCCTCTTCGGGGTCAGTCCTATTTTGTACGGGTAAAGCTTAATGTTATAGTCTTGGTTTTATTATTTTTAGTTATTAATGCATTCAGCAGTGGTTTAGTAGCAGTATTAGCAATAGTAAAACCAGCAAGGTTTTTATGCTATACTATTTATTTAGAGTTAGGGTTGGAGAAAATGGGAAAAAGAACACAAACATTCTATTAACAAATAATACATGGTATATCACAACACAATGCATGGATGTATAATACATACCAGTGGTCTACAGTATTTGATCTTTCTTGTCTGATGGTGTTGGTTGGTTGGTGCATCTGATGCATTCACTGTTAGATAATTTAACTCCCTGCTAGGATAAGATCCTCCCTCATGGAGTAGTTACTTTGGTTTATTATTATATGGACGGGAATCCATATTTGGATCCTGTACAGTATGTACAGTATTCAAATATTTAATTTGTTTTCATGCTGATATATAAATATTTAAAGTTTTTCAAAAACCTTAGATCAGGCCTAAATGGGTTAAGTGAAGGGCTAATTGGTTTGTAGAATAAAATCTCAGGTCTAAAATGACATCTTGAAATCAACTGTCAATCACTTGAACAAGCCATCCTCATGCAACATAATGCATTCACAAAGATATGGGCCTAGATTTTCGTTACCGCTAAACCCCTTATCTTCTTTGCCTTTTTAAACTATTAAAAAAACATTTTTCAATAATTCAAATGGCCAGTCTACATGCTCACAACGTGTCAATAGATTGGCACATTGAACTATTCCCAAAAGGTTTTAAAAATAGTAAAAAAAAAAAAAAAAAAAAAAAAAAAGGATAAGGGGTTTGGGATATGGGGTTTAGCATGTAACGAAAATGGAGCCCATTGTATGTCAACACTGCTTTGAAAGCATTTTTGTCACTGAACAGTTTTGGGTACATGTCTATAGACAGCGAATCACATGCGTCATACACACTCTTAAACATCTTAAGCATGCTGGCTGGCTGTAGTTTAAGTCCAAAGTCACTTAATGTCACTCCCCGTTAAAAAGAGCCCAATCACACAACACTCTCGCTCTGTGCTCTTTCTCTGTCATTATCGTTGCCATATCCTGGCACTTTGTTTTCACATTATTTTCACATCACAACAGGGAGTATGTAATTTCACCAGTACATGCCAGTACAAAGATGAATAGGAAGCTCGCCAAAACCACCACCACACAAGATCAGTGCCGGTTTTCACAAGACATGGATATCAAAATGTCCACCATACTTCACTCCACTTTGGACATGTGAAAACATGGTAATACTAGCACAATGTCTGTTAAAGCCCTACTCCACCCACTCCCGTTGGATTCTCTCACATACTGTCACATATACAAGGGAAGAAGTGTTTTTTGCGACAGGACAGAATAATCAGAAAGGCAAGTAAAATCATAGATGATAACTCTCACCCTGCATACTACCTCTTCAATCACATCCCATCAGACAGGAGGTACAGAGTACAGACGTATCTCGCTTCAGAGATAGCCCTTACCCTGTAGCTACCAGTCTTACTGGTGCGCAGGAAGAGCGAACACTGTTCCCTTCCTCATATACACTCCATAGTTCATGCCCAAATACGGAGTGTGATGCAAGCACAGACAGACATGCACGCACAGACATTTCTGCCTGGCTTACATAGTTTCTGGCTCACTGTGTTTGCAATTAGACATTTGGTAAAACCATAGTTATAAAGGACTGAGCGTTGTACTGGGAGTGACAGCCCCCTGATATTCATTTCAATAGAAATAAACTACAAAAAATGCAACAGTAAAACACAATGCTGAGTTACTGCTCATATCATACAGGGATCCACAAGAAGCAGATTCATTTTTATTGATTATTTCCTGATTTATTGATTTTCCTTCCCTTTCCTGATTTATTGATTATTTTCCTTTCTGTACCACCCCCAAAGCAAATTTATAATCTCTTTTGAGTGCTAATCCACAATTTAAGAAATCCAGCGTGCAGCCACACAAACAATGATATAAGAAACTAACAACAGTCAAAATATTAGCCGTGATTTGTGGTCATTCACTAAGACACAAGTTTCCAGAGAAAGTGATGGAGAAAATGCATAAGAAAGACAGAGAGGGGCTGAGATAGATAGTTCATTTATACTCTTATCACAAAATGCTCTCGCGCACCAAAACGGCTGGCGACACTTCACAATTCGTACAAGGTCCCCAGAAATAGTCCACCACTTCCCTCTACACCAAATATTAATATATTTTTTGCCAAACAGCCATACACATTCAGTCATCCTGAATGTTCACTTGAGTACCTAGAGAGAAACAATGAATAAATTAATAAATATGCGGCTGGAGTCTTTGTCAAGCAGTGTGATCAGTGTGCTAGCATATCTCATATCATCTATCATTGGCAAGGTTTTACTGGGCAGCATTTCCAAGTGCTGCTTTTGATTCCAAAGATCGGTCACAGGAAAGCATAGTAATTATAAAGAAGTGGCTGGCTGTGGCAAATGTGGCGTACAATTTCCGTCATTAAATAAGGTTTAAGAAAACACTCTACACTCAGGAGAGAATGCGGATAGTGGTGGATTCCTGGGTCCCTGGTTTAGTGTTGTGGTAGTCATGAATATTGTTATTAGATAGCTAAGTACAAGTAATATGCTGTGTGCTGTACTTGTGCCCATATATGGAGTTCTCACACTATATATATGAAGTGGGACACACAAGGTTTACCCTCCTCCTTCGTGTCAGTAGCCATCAAGATTCACTAATAGGCCCTGAGCAACATTCTGTTTTGTTCATGGACAAATGAGTCGTATTTGTATTTGATCTATTATGGTTGTTGTGGAGATGCCTGTTTACAGATAACCACTGTAAATGTTTCATTGTGTTCGCAGTTTTATTCCTCTTTTTCCTCCCACAACCAAATATTGTATCTGTCACATCCCATAGTAGAACGTAATATAATGCCCTCTTCCTCCAAATAGTACTGTTCATTCCCCATGTTTGCCCTTCTCTTCTCTGTGAGTGAAAAGAAACTCATTCTCGAACTCCTTCAATTAGCCCAACAGTAGCCAGTAGCACCAGAGAGAACAACCACGATACCAACAGAATAACTGATTGATCCAGTTTGGGATCAATAATAAAGCTTAAGCTTATATGACGGTGCAGCCCATCAAAAGCGGGGCCTATTTGGATTCTAATGACGGCATACACCATACATCAGATAAGTCTTTGTCTTAATTGAAGGACAAATAAACATCAACCGATGGTGGATGATGACGCAGAAACTGGCTTGCACTTGAGGTGTAGAACAGCTTGAGGCTCAAAGGCTTTAAAGGAAGAGATATTTTCTCTTTCAGCAGGCTGTTGGAGCCCTCCACAGCCTGGGGGGGGGTGTAATCATCTCTAAATAGTACAATCATGCTTTGATTTGAGTACGTATAGCTCCTGGACGATAGCGCAGGAGATAAAGCAGGCTGGCTTGGGAAACGGAAAGGTTACATGGTCAAAGTCAAAATTGTTATATCTGCTGGTGCTGACAATACGGCTTTTGAAGCCCACTTGTAATTTAGAGAATGCTATTATGAATATTTGGATTACGCTTTGATTAATTGTGCAATTTCCCTGTGGGAGCAATAAAGGCCACATTACTGACATTCTATTCTGATTCCTAAAGACAAAGGGAGCCATCGCTGGTCACAGATCTGGCAAATAAATGTCACATCTCCATTGCAACACAGCGAGTGAGAGGCAGTGAATGTAAAAGGTCAACTGCGGTGGATGAGCGATGACCAACTTGGAATGACCACGCACATGCACGCACACACAGACGTTTCAATAGAACTTCAACTCAACTGAATTCATATTGCATTTTTAACATGACTAAGTCAACGAAACAAAGGAAACAAAGAGCAAAAAATCAATACACAAGCATTATTAACAGATATTCAAATATAAACCTGCCTGACAATATAAAGACATTATCAGGCAATGTAAAAGGGCACAAACAGACAGATATTTACTCCAGTGAGGGAAAGACAGGGTTAGCTGAGCTGTCACTAAAGGCCAAAAAGAAAAAAGTATTTAGCAGAGATTTTAAAGATATCTGTTGGCTAGGCACATAGGATGTGTGTGCTTGGTTTGATATATGTATGGGCAAATGATTCCAGAGCCTGTGGGGAGCCGCCACAAAGTTAACAGATAGGACATTAAAATAAGCCACAGGCATTCCATTTTCAGGTCCGTCACCCACATGATATACATCATTTGGACACTGAATGAGTTATAGGTGCATAATTCTCATCATCACTGCACTAAACTATAATTAGATAACTGACAAATAATCCCTTGCTTTGATCATCTACTGTAGGACAAGGACCCCCAAACCGTGAGGTAGGCATCGGCAGTCAGCTGCAGAATTCTATTTGTTTAGTAGGTTGTGTGCCGCTGATCGCTTGGGGCCAAAAATGATCAACTACTGTAAATATGGCAAACATAATGTATACTACTATGAGGGTATAAGGGTAAACAAAGTGCTTGGGAGGTAGATGCAGTGTTGCGGTCTGGATAAAAAGAAAATGCATCTATGATTTTAAATGAAAGATGAGCATTGGAATGATGTGTCATACCTGGTTACACAGTGGTGTCATAGAATGCAGTACCATGCGGTTGTGCCAAAACAATTGTGACGGGCATGCGCAAGTACGGAATGGAACCGTGCAGTCATACAAATGGATAACACTTAGGTTTTTGCAATTCCTAACAATAAAAAAAATCTGAATACATAGACAAAAACAGAAGATGAATGGGAAGCGTTTCTCTCTACCTTTTTCTGCACGAAGTCCATGATGTTTTTGAAGTCCAAATCATCGTAGTAGTTCACCATGCCTTTACGGATTTGCTTATTCAATAAGTCCACTGTCTGTGAAAGACAGAAAAAGGCGTTTGCGTTAGATATTAAATGATGAAAAGGTTAATCATTTAATAGATCTCATTAAACAGTTCCATCATCTTAGACAGACTTGAAGATGACACAGACAGATAAGACGACATAGCAGTGGTATTAATGAATATATTCACTCACAATTTTGATATATTTTGCCATCAAGGCTCACTGCAAGGCAACAACAGCAGTGATGAAATAGCATGCTGCTGCCATTTGTCAGGAAATATTTGTCAAATCCCTTACCTCTTCATTCAAGGTGACCATTAAGTGACAAGAATATAAACATCACATCTTTCCACCACAGTATGAAGAATAAATATTTAAACAAAGGAACAATCAATTACATTTGAATAATAAACCGACATTTACCGTATTTTCCGGACTATAAGGCACACCTAAAAGCCTTTCATTTTCTCAAAAATCCTCACTGCGCCTTATAATCCAGTGCGCCTTATATATGGATCGTTCAACTGCAGTAGCTTCTATTCTATGTTAACTGTAGTAGCTTCTATTCTCTGCGCCTTATAATCCAGTGCGCCTTATATATGAAAACAGTTCTAAAAGGTGCACCTTATAATCCGGTGCGCCTTATAATCCGGTGCGATTTATAGTGCGGAAAATACGGTACTCCACTAACAAGGTTCGAATCGAACCGGAGATATTGTGATTATGTGGGTCAACACCATGTCCAGTTAGCAAAGCCTGTCATTCTTATTTGGGTTATTTAAAGGTGTAAAACTAGGACATGAAACACAAGAATATCATCAAGATCTGAAGGAGAACAAATCTGTTAACTTATTCTGGATTCTAAATAAAGCTCGCCTCGGTGTAATGAGCCACGTCTTTGTGTAAACACAACAAACTGCAAACCTCTCTGATGATAACCATGTTAGCAAGATGATTGGATCTAATGAGAGTGAGGAACCGGAAGAGACATACAGTGCGCAATTTAAAAGACTCACTCACAAAAACAAGAAAGACTGATGGTGAGCGGGCAGTGATGTAAACTAAGTACATATTTAAGTACTGTAAGTACAAATATGTATGTAAGTACTGTAAGTACAAATTTCTACTTGAGTATGTCAAATATTATCTACTTTGATTGTACTTTGTACATTTCAGCAAATATTGCACTTTTACTCCACTAAAATTATTTGATTAGTTACTAGTTTCAGCTATTTTCAAAAGCTTTGTATATGTCTTATGAAAACATGAAATGTTACATTGCATAGTAAGTACTTTCTACTTTTGGTACATCTTTTACACCAATACTTGCAGTTTGAAGGTCCTTTCAAACGGGCAGTGTATTAACACGCCTACATGTATGGTTTATTTTCAATGATACATGCCTTTCTGTACACGCAGAAAAGTCAAGTGGTGACAACGCACATGTATTTACAAGGGCATGGTCCTGAGAAATTGCCGCGTGCATGCTCGATTTGTGCACATGTCCACAGCTCACCAGAACTGGATTTTGCTAAGCTTTTTTCCCTCAAGCTTGCATTGTTGTGATCCTCTTGAGCAGATCTGGAGCAGACATGCATTTGATCCAGGCAACAATACCGCTCTGAAAAGACCTTAAAACTGCAAGTATGAAATTTTACATAATGGAGCAGTTCTACTGTTCTACTGACATTACTGTCATTGTATTTCCACTACTGCAAGTGGACTGGGTAAAAAAAGGACATGGTCACACAGGTAGATAGACAAACAAAATAATGAAATGTATAAAGACATGGTGAGAGAAAGACAAAACTAGAGAGGAGGAGTGAGAGAAACAGGTGAACAAAGGGAAGTACATAGCTCCATCCATCGGTAGATACTATACGATACCTAACCCAAATGTAAATCAACCCTGCTCTTTGAATACATAACCTCTGAATACATTATACTGTCCCCTGTGCTTTGCCTAAATGGAAAACCAGTCGATAGAAACCATTTGATAAGAAACTGAATTCATGTATGAAAATGCATATGCCAAATGTACTGCCTCAATGGGCTTTTATCCTGTTAAAATGTGATAAAATGTCATAACTATTCATGACTGTGTGAATGAGTCTCCAAATTAATCAAATGACCCCTTACTGTCGCAACTCATGTGGAAACTCCATTGTTCACCCATTAGTAATGATGACATCAACATGGCTGCCTTATTCAGAAATAAAAATGATAATAATGGCAAGAATAAGATGCAGAGGCTCTAGCTCTGGAGTACCACACCACAGAGTGATATTCCCATAAAGCACAACTGAACACAACTGCCATATCAAATGTACTCATTTTTGGATGCTAAGACAGTACATAACAACACACCTGTGTGAACTAAGCATTTATTGTCATAGTTACTGTACTCTGCACTGTAGCGTAAAGCACTGTGCTCTGAACTGCACTTCAATTTAGAGTTATCATATGGGGTGTCTGCAAACCATCCAGACCCCAGGAATGTGCCCAGGGGCCCGGCCTCGTTCCAGCAAGCCTTCCTGTGTCTTAAATCCGATGGGAAATAACAGAGGTACCATGTTGCAGCTTTCTGTGCAGTTTCACGTACAACACCACTCAAACGTCCATACTATAACTTAGGAAATGTCTGTCTGAAAGTCTGCAACATCCTCACTGGCTGCACCAATCACTTTGACTTGTTGCATGCGCGCGCGCACACACACACACACACACACACACACACACACACACACACACACACACACACACACACACACACACACACACACACACACACACACACACACACACACACACACACACACA
The DNA here is from genome assembly GCA_039105355.1 of Benthosema pterotum. Lineage (NCBI taxonomy): Eukaryota > Metazoa > Chordata > Actinopteri > Myctophiformes > Myctophidae > Benthosema > Benthosema pterotum. The sequence continues at coordinate 24,203,128 of CM076966.1, read as the reverse complement.
CACACACACACACACACACACACACACACACACACACACACACACACGATGCGCATAGCAAATGGATACGATGCATTGCGAGCTTGATCGTCATGCATTTGAATGCGAGTGACGGGGGAGAGAGATTAGTCAATCAATCACGTTCGCCCAAAATATGAGCATGTTCGTGAACGATTGCAGCTCAGCAGAATGTGAATGCGATTTCAGTTTGACGAATCTAATAACTGATCTCTGTTCGAGGCTGACAGAACATGTGTCCTCTCTTATGTTCATTAAAGCATGGACCTCCTCTCCGGTCCTGGAGCGCGGACGCTTATGTTAAGACTTGGCTGCGATCACACAGAGCAGCAGAAAGTATCCAAACTTGTATAACCCAGACCCACTTTGGCGGTTCTTGTAACACAGAGGTTAGGCCTATGTATTGTATTTTTCTAAAATGCAGTCTCTACCGTTCAAAACAATGAAAAGGAATATTGTCTACACGTTTTAAATCCTACTGTAGAAACCATAAAAAGCAAAAAACAATTGAGTCTCTAAAAAAAACGATGAGCTGCTGTTCTGAAATATTGAATATAATATTGCTTCCTTGTAAATTTCTGTAGTCTGTTGTTCATTATATTAAGCACTGGAACCCGTTATAAGCTATACACAATATTGTACAGATTGCCTGCATCTATATGAATCTGTAAATACGCGTGCATGCGCATGCATGAGCAATGGCACGCACATGCGCACGCATGTGCATGTGCACTTATGATCTTATGGTGCATCCCCCCACTTCTAAAACTACCACTACAACACTGATTAGGACTTAATTCATTTTATTATCATGATTTTTGTATCAACAGCGCATTGGCAGTTTTTGGCCTATAGGATCTGTCATTATGCTTTGGAGCTCTTGGTGCCAATACAAAGACAGCAGAAACAAAAGCTTGTTCTTAACAGTTACTCCACCAGCTTTTTTAAATAATGGTAATTACCTGCTGCCACTGCCGTTTCTGAATGGAAGGGACATATTATATCAGTGCCGATCCATTCTTTGTTTACTTTTGAGTGACATGGCAACCTCAAAGTTAATTGTGACTGGTCTGGGCCATGGGAATATGTATATATGCTGTTTTGTCCAAAAATGCCATCTGGGATGGGGATTGCGAGAAAGAAATGGATAGAATGGATGCCTATGGGTGCGTGAAGTGTGATCCTGTGGTGTTGACAACAGCAGCGACCAAGAGAAGACTAGCGAAGCAAACGGTGAGCATCATTATGACCCAATTAAACAATAGGACTATTAAGGTAGGTTTGTAGACGATCGCTGGCAATGGCGGTGGCTGAATGAAAGCCTACCTGGTTGCGGAACACCAATGCTAGTACTCCTCCCAGCAGTTCCAGAATCAGACACGCGGTCAGTGTGAACATGAACTAGAGTAGAGAACATTGAGGAAACAAATTAGAAGAGGGCTTAATATAATCATGTTATAAGCCTTTTGGGCATTTAAAAAAAATACGGTATTAAACATTTGACTAGCCGTGTTATGAGCTTGGACTGGAGAGATGTGCTACTTTGCTAGAGACATTGAAAGCAATCCGTTGTACGATTATCAAGATATATGCAGGACTATACAGACACACACAGACCATTTGCCTGTGTGTGTCTGTAGGACAGATTTTTTGCATTTATAGTAGGATTGGTGAAACATTAGAAAGATTTGAATGGCTTGGAATTCAGCAAGATATTGTGGGCCAGAAACTAAACAAAATAAAAACAGGGGAGGGGAATTAACCTACCACTTTCAATAGAGTAAGATTATCCCTGAGTGCAGCCAGAACTCCAATGAAGGACACGATGAACATGACGATTCCCAGCAGGATCAAGATGATAGCTGGGGCCAGAAACACACCCTGTAATGTCTTGTAGCGTTGCCTCTCCACTTCAGCATAGATCCCTACAGCCAGGATGAAGCCACCGATCAGCTGCAATGTGGAAATTTGAACAAAAGGTCAAAATGGTTAAAATGCACTCAGATATATGAACAAATTACAAGTGCTACAATCAGGTTTATTTATTTATTTTTTTGCACTCAATAGTTTAATAATTTATTCAAAACCCACATTGGTTTCTCTAGATATTGTTTAGATTGATGGATTGAAATTTTTATTAACAGTTTGGAGAATTACAGTACATTTCAAGCACAACTCAATACAAAAACACCATTTCTACTTGTTTACAATAGGCCTCGCTATGTACATTTTTCAACAAAACAGAGATGTAAAAATCACTTAAACTGTATAGACAAAAGCAGGAAATCACAGTGGAAAAAATAATATACAATTAGTGTCGTTGGGGGACCATAATTTACAGTATGGTAAATTACTGATCACCGATCAATAGGTTTTCATTTTGCAATCAGCCCAATAGGTTATGAAATATATGTGGTGTGCAAACCTGACATTTTGTGCAAGAGGTGACTCTAAAACGTATCCAATGGTTTGCGATTCCACCTGTATGGTTAATCTTAATATTTCCTTTTTATGTGGATGAGAGATATCTATGACATAAATGTAATAAACCAAGATGAATAGTATCCACTGCCTGATTCATTTCTGAGAATTTGGTAGGCACAGTTCCATTGTGGAGCCTTTGGGATTCGATTTAATGACTAAATCAGAAATATATATTACAAGGAAATGCAAGCTATCATTTGCTTTGATGGTGCAGATATGTAGACAATTGGACCATTTACTGATATATAAACAGATTTATTTCAAATTCATGCATCAACCTGTCTAGTGAAGGAGACCTTAAACAACAAGCAGCCATAATTTGCTATCCTGGATGAGAAAACGTGAGTGAGTTTGAGTTAGTTTGAGTGATCGATCAAATGATCATCCTGTAGTGAGTTTTCTCACTACAGGATTCTTTTCAGATCCTTCAAACAAAATGCATAGGACATACATACATTGACATAATACTGGTATATAACTGTACAGATATTTTCTCTTACATGCAATACTGTGTTGTACTGTAAATCCCTATGAAAGCTGGACACATTTACTTTAAATTCTGTCTTTGATCATACTGTGACCAGCAGTAACGGACACAGCACGACCACAACACCGACTCAATCACTGTTCTCGACTCAGCATGCTACCCAGCTAATGGGCTGATGATAAATACAGAGGCAGCATGCAGGTACAGTACTGTAGCAGAGAACGCATGCTGCTAATCATAGGCTACAGTATGATGCACGCACACGGACACACACACGCACATGCGCGCGCACACACACACACACACACACACACACACACACACACACACACACACACACACACACACACACACACACACACACACACACACACACACACACACACACACACACACACACACACACACACACACACACACACACACACACACACACACACACACACACACACACACACACACGTCACCTTCTTAAGTCTACATTACAACTAAAATGTGCATACATTCTTTCATTTCATGCTTATAATCTTACTTTAATGACTAGAACTGGTGATTTTACATTTAAAACTGTCAGTTACAGCCAGGGTTTCTGTTACTCAACATGAAAAATGAAAACTACCAACGTTTAATGAGCCGAATAGTAGACAGACGGTGACATGTACGTTTCATTGGGTTATCACAATCACAATAGCCTGCTGCAATACCCTTTTATGATATTGGATTCTACTAGTACATTTACCAAACCATGGTAACATGGTGAGCCAGATCTCTTGTTGTATCTCTGTATATCTTCCCACTTTTATGACTTTAAATCTTACCTAAATCTTCCAAATCAAAATCACAGATGGGTACAGGTGTACTGTGTATACCCTATCAGAGGAAACAACTTATAATAAGGTATTCCAGGCCAGGCCTGCTCAATAATGTTAATAACTCCTTTATAATGCACATATTAACAGTTACCCATCTGGACATATCAAAAACACTCTCTAATAGAGCTCTTTAATTTTTTTAAACAGCAAAATAATATGTTATTTTTCACCATTTCTTTTTATAAACACTGATTTTTAAAAAGAAGCCAATGCCTGTCTTTATTACACAAAGGGACGCACCATTATTGAAATGTTGTTGGCCCCCATACAAACATAATACAGTACTTGAATGTAGTTTTTATTGGTTGTAATACGTTTTTTTATTTTTAAAAGTTACTTGAAAAATGTTACTTGTGGACTCTTGAAAGTTTACCCAGAAAATGTTGATATAATTTGTAGCCTTATCATCACAAGAGGCTTTTGAGAAATAATAATGATTATGAAATAAAATATCTGCTAAAACTGAATATTTTATCCATATTGATATATTGAATTAAGGTGAACAATAGCTGATATGGAAGGCAGTCAGTGAATTGGAAACATCTAAATAATACCTATATCTCAATCACATGACCCCAGAGTTACTCTAAGTTGTTGGACAAAATGCGTATCGAGTATTGAGTATGAGTATTATTAGCAAAAGGTACAATGTAATTAATTAGGATGCTTTCTGAAAATTCTTACAGGTAGATCTTGACTGATCACACTACTATAAAGATGAGTATCAAACATTAAGGAAATGAGGAAGGAAGGAAAGGAGAAAACAATGAAGAAGGCGGGGAAGGAATGAAGAGAGGATCTGAGTTAGGAGTTGTGTTTATATTCCAGCATGGTGTCTTTTTCCATACATGTCCTGACTTGCTCTCTGTTATGCTACTAGCCCCTGGCTGTGTGCCAGCCCACCCCAAAGACACTTACATTCAACGAGAGAGCACTCAAATTCTCAAAACCATTTACTTTACCTTTTTAAACAGAGAGACTAACACTTTTACTATCTACAAGAGAATAGGTCAACAGTCATGAGTTACAACCATAACAAGAACCATTGTTGATGATTGTTCATGTACACAAATCTGCCAGAGACAATTAGACCATGGATAATCGGAATAACATTCTGTTTTAGGGTCCACTTTCTCTACAGACTGCAGATGTTTCTTGGTGAAAGTATGGGCACTGTTAATACAACGGATGCCTGGGAATTCTTTAAAAATAAAAGTGTTAGGGCGCCAGCAGATATAGCAGATTTTACTCTGAAAGGTAGTACCTCTTCTGTATATCATCTGTATAACATATACATCTGTATATGTCCTCTGGAACCTATAGTTGGATTTGAAATTACGATTCTAGAGTAGATGCCATACGTTCTAAATGTGTTAATAAGTAGAAGTAGCTCTGAACTCTAGTATTTTTAGTTACAAATTATTATTACACAAGGTGTACTTAGGGATGTTAATGATTAATCGATGATACATTGATCAATTTACAGTAATTAATTGTAAGTCATTATTAATCGGTTTAATTTAAAAAGGTAGTTGTATAAAGACGATTACGCCAGGGACAAAGCCAGCTTGTGACATGGAAAATCATGACAATAAACACATTTTCGACTGATCAAATAATCATAATCAAAAAATCATAAACTATTTATTTCGTTTTTCTACTTATTCTATTAGGCCAAAACTTGTTTATGGCCATGATTTCACGAGCCAAGTTAGCTTTGTCTGCAGTGCATTTTTCTTTGTATAAATCAGTTTTGAAAATTCTAGGAGGAAAATAAATGGTGAATTCTCTTCGGGAATCATTAAGGGGGAAGGACTGTGGCACTCTATAGAGATCCACCACAATCCATATTGCACTACATAACCATTAACCATACTACAATTGCTATTATTATGATCATTAAAATGTTCATTGCCTGACAGACTGACAGGTTTTAGCATGGCTGGCTGACAGGTTTTGCAGGTTTGTATAGTAAACTGTGATCACAGTTAGGATCAGACCATGTGCCCACTAGTTAAAAAATACATGTGATTTTCATGTGGGGGGAAGAAAACAGGCACTTCAGCAAATAATTGGTCATGGATTATTTAACTCGCCGACCATGTATGTGCAGTCTGCCATGGTAATGTCAATATTTATTTATTTTTAATCAGAGTTTAATGTGGAAGTCCCAAAGTCATGTCTAGTGTTTCTATCCACAAGAGAGTGATCATGCATAAGCTACCAATTGATTATTGTATCCTGCCTTTGACAAAAAAGTGGAAATATTATGATCTTCATGTTGATCTACAAGTCCACAAGCAGTGCATCCACAATGGTTTGAGCATGTGTAGTAGAGCTTCTGTCACTGATTTAATCAACATGGTAAAATCAAAAAGAAAAGTTGCAAATGAGCACAATGTCTCATGAAAAGTGGGGAGAAGCGCTTGCATTTCCTTTGTCAGAGGCTAATTGAGGTCACAAAACGTGACAATATTAAGCGTCAACACCATATTACACTTCACAGGGATTTCAGTGATGAATACCCACCAAGTACCAACCTAAGAAAAGGTAAAATACGCTCTCAGTTTGACCATTGAGTCTACTGACATGTCAGACACAGCACAGCTCATGATGTGCATGTTTTTAATAGCACATTTTAAGGAGGAACTTAAACTTTACACATTAACTGGTAAGACAAGACAAGAGGACGCGTGTTTGACACTGATGGACTTTTTCCGAACTTCAGGGCGAGATTGAGATTTGGGAAAACTGGTGTCAGTTACTACAGATGGTGCACCATCTAATGTTGTGCGTGAGAAAAGGCATGTTGCATTATTAAGAAAAGAACCTACAGTTTCTAACTTCCTTTCCTACCACTGTATTATTCACCAAGAGTAGCTCTGCTGCAAAGTAAGAGGTGGTGTGAACTGAAAGCAACAATGGGTAAAGTTGTGAAGGTTCCATAATTCCACACATTGGTTGAAGAATACGACAAACAATATCAAGACCTGTCATTGCATTCTGATGTCCGATGGTTGAGCAGAGGTAGGCAGCATACTACAGTAGCTCATTACACAAAGGGAGCAGAGTGATATAGTATGAACTATGTCACAGATGAGCAATTTGCGCTCCCAGTAGCTTTTCTGACGTACATAACCAAGCACTTATCCCTCAATTTGAAGCTTCAAGAAAATGATAAACTGCTGCCTGTGTTAGTGAATTATGCTTCAGCCTTCAGAGAAAAGCTTTATCTTTCTCAAGCTCAGATTGGTGACTCAATTCCCAATATCACGCCTACAAGTCAGCCAGCTGCTCTGCGATGTGTCCTTTGAACCAACAAGACAGAGCTGTATGTCGCATACCTCGCTGAGCTTGCAACTGAGTTTGCAAATCGTTTTACTGACCTAAAATCAGGCCAGTGATTCGCTGCCGTCTGAAAAGTGACGGCAGATGAGCTGCTGCATGATTGTGCATTTCGACAAATGGTCACCAATATGCTGAATAACGCATGATGAATATCTAAGGTATGCAACCAATGCATATGGTATATTTTACTTGAAGGTTAACTGCAAGCATAACTAATAACTGGAAAACCAGACCGTGGTCATGAGAAAAACAATTTTACAACATCTTGTTATTTAGAGAAGAGCAGCTATACAGTTTAACTTTGTTGAATAACTGGTTCTGTGAGCGGCAGCAAGTTACACAGCACAACAAGAAAAGGGCTGGATAGAGTCAATTTGAATATTTCCAAAAAAATATGACGTCAAACCCTGCTCAAAACTGATCCGGTTTGTGGGGAGGAACAGGAGAATATTCAGGCCTGTCACAAATATGTAAAATGATTGTATACTATATCTGACCACTTAACTGGTGTGGTGTAAATTAAAACATTGGTTTATCCACACAGAGTAAATTGCAGTAAATTGCAGATCACCGCTCAATGTCATTTGGAGTGAATACCGGCTGATCACCGATCAGTGGCCGATTATCGCTTCATCTCCAGCTGGTCTGGCAGGGCGATGTGAGGCCAGTAGATTAACAGAATAGGGCAGAGGTTTTCAACCAGTGGTCCGGGGACCACCAGTGATCCTTGAGAGGGTTCCAGGTGGTCCCCAGCTAAGATGTAGCTAAGATGTAACCAAATGGACCCTGGCGGGTCCATTTGGTTTCATTTTTACACTCTCAAGAGTTAAAATATTCATGTGAATGAATTAGTCCTAATTTACACAACTAGAAGATTAATGGTCATGGACAGAAGCAAAGGAAATCTTTAGTTTGGGGGGATCTATGGGGCTAAAATGTCCTCAAATGGTGGTCCGCGGCTCCAATGCTGAATAAATGGTGGGCCCTGGGATGAAAAAGGTTGAAAACCCCTGCTATAGGGTCAACTCAGCAGGGCAGAGCAAGACGGGCAAGAAGCACACCAGCTACGTAGATGCACTGCAGCGCGACAGTTTAGCTAACGAGTCTGTGGAGGTCAATAACCTGATGTTAGATAGGAGAGGGTGGAGTGCAGCAACACCACTCATGAATCGCATCAATTGTTACCAGCGATTCAAATCAGGAATCATACTCAACTGTCTGCAGAGACGTACCCCGTGCTCGCGTGCGTGCGTGCATGTGTGTTCAGTTAATCAATAAATGGTTAAAAAAATGGAAAGAAGCATTGAGCTAATATCCAAGAACACAATGAAGTGATGAACTCATCAGTTCTGAACTCAGCTTGCCATGATTGCAATGATTATGAAAACGAGAACCAAGACTAATTAAACACAGGAAGGTAGCAGCTTGTTGACTGGGCAATGTCAAAGTCTCTGGGTAGGCCTATACTGTCAATTTATCTCCCACCAAGTTTATTTATATCTCCACCAGAAGGCAGAGAATACTGTTTTGTGTGTTTATCTGTCTGTCTGCGTGTCTGTGCCACCAGCTTTGACTATTATCAATGGTTAGAGGAGGCTTGGTGTTATGGTCACAGAGGATTGAACCTGGAGTTCCCACTCGCCAGACCATTGTGCAACCCGTCATGCCAATAGGGCTGAGCCTGATCGGCATGGCTGTTGTGGGCTAGGTCTTGGCTGAACACAATATGCCATAATGGGAGACTTTTATTTGTTTGTTTTTTAATTTGCCTCATGGTGATGCAATATACAATTTCCTATCATTGTGAAGCAGAATTCACCAAGTGTTGGATTGTTCATCCACTAATAGGGAATGTGAGCTGGGTAGACAGTCCTGAGACAGGTTAGTTTTACCATACTAATGATGTGTTTTTGCAATAGCAATCTTGCTCAGTACATTACAAATGCTAATTGGATTTGGATGGATTGAAACCTATTTTGTCAGGGCTTTAAACCAGGGCTAGGCAACCTTTTAGGGATGAAGTGCCACGTCTTTATTTTCTTGATAATCAGTGTGCGATATCGACATTATGTTCAATTATGACACCGCATTAAAATGACATATTTCCATCTGATTTTGCTTGTCCATACACATGGCAACATTTATGTGTCCTCTTCTTTTTTTTAGAAATACTAGGGCCTTACCCGTTGTGAATATATGCACACTTTTGCACAGACACTGCAATGGCCAGGCCAGTCATAAAGAAAGTGTGTGTGTGTGTGTGTGTGTGTGTGTGTGTGTGTGTGTGTGTGTGTGTGTGTGTGTGTGTGTGTGTGTGTGTGTGTGTGTGTGTGTGTGTGTGTGTGTGTGTGTGTGTGTTGCGATTTGCATTGCCCCCTGTGGCCGAAATGGGGAATGGGGAAATTTAATGCACCAATAAATTCATTATTAATCAACAATTTGTTAGTTTGAAAAAAGGGCTTTGTCAGTCTCTTCCTAATGTTATGGTCATTGACTGTGTGAAAAATCATAGCGATTGGTGCAGCCAGTGATGAGTTACACTCGTTTCAGACATTCAGACAGACATTTGCTTAATTATATGGATGTTCTTTCAGGGTGTAGGATTATTAGACTGTGAATTATGTGAATGCATTATGAAAGTGAGTTTGAATGAATGTAGAATTATGTGCAATATGCAATGTACGTACATGTGAGTGGACTTAATTTAACAGTACACATTTTATATATTTAAATTTATAATAAAATAAATAAAAAATAAAAAAGTAATCTCTCTCACACTAGTGCCAGTGTGCCAGTGATCACCCTCTGAAGTGCCAATGTTGCCTACCCCTGCTCTAAACAACAAAGGGTAGAAAATATGAGAAGCTATTATATAGCACATTCCAAAACCTCTTTTACTTCTGCCTAGGAGAACCACAAGTTGTCATAGCACTATCTTCTCAGCTTCCTCACACCCTGACAGCTGATCCTGACTCCTGGCCAGAGCACCACATGGTACCCTCGTCTGGCTTTGATTTACTTTTGGTAAAGATAATAGCTATAGGATACTTTTGGTGCTTAGACTCATAGACATAGGAAGGTAGACAGCTCCTTCGGCTCTAGGCAGTCTGCTCTAGGGGAAGGGCAAACTTAGCTTTAGCGTGATGATATTTGGTATGCCATTCAGAGGCAATGTAAATGTTTGTTTACTCATGCCAATAAAGCTCCTGTGAATTGGAGTGATAAGTCCCGGGAAAGACGAAAGACGTGATTGGCCACTAGTCAATTTGAATGGTGTTCTTTCTGCACTTCCGCTTGACTTGTGCGTTTCGCCCTCCCAGCTATACAGCTAGTGAGGCAACTATTTTCCTTTATATCTATGCTTAGCCTTCCCAAGGGAAAACACAGGAGACATTGTGGGGTTGTTTACGTCCTCAGCAGCTCAGCCCTAACGTCAGCATCCTGTCCTGGAACATGAAAGGATATTGTGGCACAAGTCATTAAAATAAACGGAGCCAGATTAGATCACATCAGCTATGGAGAGAGTGTGATAGTGATGCCCAGAGACCTGTGTCAGTAACAAGAAAACTGATGATTCTAAAATATGTGGCCTATGAAAAGTTGCACAGTTGATGAAACATCTTGCATGGTGTCATAGACTATTTAACTCTTCATTTAAGTCTCTGCTCATTACCATCACAAATACTGTAAGCTTTTTTATCCCCCCACACATCTTCTGTCCATCATCCTCTCTGTAATTCCAAAAATGTCAGGCATTTCACAAATGCTGAAGCCTATTATGTTCTCATTGTTATGAATGGCGAGGTAAATAATAGACCAAGCCTGACAAGCCTGAATTTTCATTTTGTTTCACTTTCACTTCACTTTTTTTTTTTTTTTAATCGGTGAGCTAGCAATTCCGGGTTTGGATCCAGGCAATAACAGACCTTCTATCTTCCCAAAATCTCTGATATGTGGGCTGTGAGAAGACATTCAGGTCTTTGAATGCATTGTGAAAAATAATGGTTTTATACAAATGATAACATTTATGATTATATTGTGTGATCGAAGCATAGGGGAGGTGGGATCATTTTGTCTGATCTGATGCCAGGCTTCCTGCTGCTTTTGCAGAAGGGATGTGTCTAACAGCAATTATACCCTGCCTAAAAAGTAATTACACTGTCATTTTATTGAAGTTGAGGTGTATTACAGCGGTAGGCAAACCTAGGCACGGGTTCCAAACATTTGCACTTCAGAGGATGATACTGAGATACAGAGGATGACACTGGCATGAAATATGTACTGTACACAGTCATACATACTATACTGTACTGTACGCACGCACGCACGCACGCACACACACACACACACACACACACACACACACACACACACACACACACACACACACACACACACACACACACACACACACACACACACACACACACATTCATTGAACTCTGACTGCGTAAACAGCGGTGATAATAATAATTGAATCTAATAATCATACATCCTGACTCTACAGTGCATTTTAACAGCAGGCGATAGATAAACAATGTTTCCAGGCGAATCTGCCGAATAGCAGGCGAAGGGACGATGGTCGAAAAGTGGGCGAAGCAACGCCGGCCGAAAAAATAAATATAATTGGTCTTTTCAGGCAATATAGGTAAATAGTCTATGAAATTCAAGCGCCGATCGCCATGGCGTCTTGCTACATTGGTGGTCACAATGTTGCAAGAAAGAAAGCAGCCTGTTGGTGCCATATGTTGTGTGTGTTTTGGGAGGAACGGAGCGCACGGCGCAGTCCTGTACAGTGTCTCTGGGTATGAGTAGCCTACATTACAATTTCCAAAAGATGCTGATACGGACAAGGATTTTTAGATTAGCTGTGGAAGGAAAATAAGCTCCATCCATCAGCCAGCTTCCAGGAGACGCTTGTCCCTGCGGAAAAAGGAAGCTGCGCCTCATGACGGAGTCTTTTGTCCGCAGTGCAAAGTGTAGTGTGCCTGCAGTCTTTCTGGGAAGGAGTAGCCTAGTGTTGTAGTCGAGACCACTTAAATCGAGACCAAGACAAGACCAAGACAACCACGGACTTGATCGAGACGAGACTAGCACCTAGAGAGGTCGAGATCAAGACAAGACAAAGACAACCACGGACTTGATCGAGACGAGATCGAGACGAGACTAGCACCTAGAGGGGTCGAGATCAAGACAAGACCAAGACAACCACGGACTTGATCGAGACGAGATCGAGACGAGACTAGCACCCAGATGGTCGAGATAAAGACAAGACCAAGACCTAGCGGGCGCGAGAACAAGACAAGACCAAGACCTAGCGGGGCCGAGAACAAGACAAGACCAAGACCTAGCGGGGCCGAGAACAAGACAAGACCAAGACCTAGCGGGGCCGAGAACAAGACAAGACCAAGACAATACCAAGATTGGTCAAGACCGAGGCCAAGACCTAGTCTTGTCATGCCCATTTTAACATACAATAACGTTCTTAATGATATATTACTTAGGAAAGTAACTTCTTTACTTTACTCATTACCCCTTAGACAAAGTAATATCATTACTTTACTTATTACTGGAATCAAAGAGTAATATATTACATATTACGTTATTACTTTCCCAAGTTCTCAACTCCTACATTTGAAAAAATAGAGATGTACAACATAATCTGTTTAGCGAGCTCTTTTTAGAACTGAATCCAATTTATTGTAATAATAGTAGTCTCTTTGCGTCTTTGACTTTTTAAACTTTTTCACAATTGTTTTCAAAGACAGTTGAGGTCTTGTATTTAAAGATAAAATACAAAATAAAGCAGCAAGAGATTTGTAGTGTACATAACTGTGTGCAGGATGCTGAGTGTGGACTGGATCTACAATCTACTGCACATCTCTGTTGTTATAGTACCTGTCGATAGCTTGTAAATCTGTTCTATTTTTTGCAAGAACAAGCTCATTTTAAAAAGTAACTTGGCGTTACTTGCAAAGTAATGCATTACTTATTACCCATTTTTGCAGAGTAATCTCGTTACTTTACTTTTTGGAGCAAAAGTAATAATATTACAGTAATATGTAATCTAAAATTAGTTACTGCCCAACACTGTTAGTAACACTGAATTTGATTGTTTTGCCCCCGCCCACCATTACATTTTTAAACAAAACTTCTAATAATATAATAGGGCTGGGGCGATATGGTTGATAACAAGAATATAAAAAATCCCTAATCAAACACATCCCAGTGTCTGTCTTCTTTCTTTTCAATAATTACTGAAGAAAAAAGTATATTGCTATTTGTGCCTGCAGCTGTCTTTATGAATGGGTACTCGCATGATGAATAGAACTTTTCCTTTGCATTGTCTTGTCGGCGATCAAGACCCGAGACAATTGCTCCGAGGTCGAGACAAGACCAAGACAAAATTATACGAGAACAAGACGAGGCCACAAGACAAATGAAGTGGAGAGCCGCAAGGTCGAGACAAGACCAAGACAAAACAAAGCGATACAAAAACAAGACAGAGACAACTAAAATTTGTCTTGATACTGGCCTCGAGACGAGACAATGTCTCAAGAACTACAACACTTGAGTAGCCTACCCCTACAACTTCCAAAAGAAAGTGACCTTTGCCAAATCTGGGCTGCACATGGTTTGTGGATCTCCCTCTGGAGTTGTGAGAGTCGACTTTGTTGACATTAGAAGGATTTAGACAGCATAACATTAATAAAAATTTATCAGAAAGGGGTGCTTTTCCATCAACATTATGAAACTACTATTCTAGAGCCACAAGAACCTGTTTGTGTGTCCTCCCCTATGTTGACAGTGCATACATTACAAATACAGGTACAGTAAGTACAGGTTACAGGTAGCAGTCCACTGCACAGCTGCAGAGGGTGTGGCTGTCTGTCTGCTGTTGCAAGATAGGCCGACACACTGTCACACATGTCGTAAACACTTAAAATCAGTCTAAAATAAACAGTCCAAAAGCTCACCTATCTATCGGGCATATTCCAAACAATATATGCTGTATAAAAATACAGATCACACACAGATTCTGGCCAGACCACGAGTCGTTAAACACTTTCGAAAAGTATCTCTCTCTCGTTGGACTTTGGTCGAGAAATATCGTTGCCTACTCAAACAAAATAAATTAAGTGGACCACCGCACAGTCGCACATACAGTACAACATTATTGTAGTGCAGTGGTTTTCAACCAGTGGTCCAAGGAACACCAGTGGTGAAACCAACCAATGAAACCAACCATGAAACCAAATGGACCCGCAAGGGTCCAATTGGTTTCATGATGATTACGCAGTCAAGAGTTAAAATATTCACCATCTGAACTAACCCAAGTCTACACAGCTAAAGAATGTAGAAGATTGTCATTTTGATCGGTTTTGTTTGACTGTTTTGTTTCCCAAATCCAGCCTGGAATTGTGGACAAAAGCTAAAGATGAATCTGTAGGTTTGGGTCTGTGGGGCTAAAATGTCATCAAATGGTGGTCCGTGGCTCGAATTTTGAATAAATAGTGGTCCCTGGGATCGAAAAGTTTGAAAACCACTGCTGTAGTGTACACCAGTTTATCTGACTGACTGTCCCATTGCCGCTGTGCTTGCTTGGTAAACGCAACCTGTGGCTGGCTGAGCGCTGCTGCATCTCTGTGTGTGTGTAATGAAGAGACCTGTTTAAAGTTCGACCACCGTTGTTTAACTGTATACTCACCCACCAGCCGATGCCGTATCCAAACAGCGTGAATTTGAGGAAAACGTAGGAGCATCGCTGGCAGTATCGTACGTCCTTGTCGTCACTCATTATTGTGTTTTGTTATAGTGTTTTGTTGTGCTGATTGACCATTTGCACCACCGCGTCCACTTCACTTGACTTCGGCAGAGCGCTGATACTGTTGTGAGTTGACAGTCACTCTACTCATATGACTCTACTTCCGCGTTGTCATCGACCTAGCGCGCGCGCACACACACGCGCACACACGCACACACACACACACACACACACACACACACACACACACACACACACACACACACACACACACACACCTGCTATGTCTGTCTGGTGATGTCATGTCATCACAGCTGGCTAGGCATAACAAAGTGTATATTGCCAGGCTGATGAATCATGAAACTGATATTTATAATACTATTCAAATGAGTCAGGTCTAGGGACCCTCGCGCACGGGTTAGTGTGTGTGCGTGGCGTGAATGTGTGTTGTGTGCGTGACAGACAGACAGATAGATATGGAGATATGTTGGCAAATAAAATGCTGCAATATCACAGCAAAAATGAGAATAATCTAATGTATCTGTGTAGCTCTTTGTAGATCTAAATTTTGATCTCAAAGTGCACCATATGTATATATACGTTGTGTGTGTGTGTGTGTATATATACGTTGCGTGTGTGTGTGTGTGTGTGTGTGTGTGTGTGTGTGTGTGTGTGTGTGTGTGTGTGTATATGTATGTATATATATGTATGTATATATGTATATATGTATATATATATATATATATATATATATATATATATATATATATATATATATATATATATATATATATATATATATATATATATATATATATATATATATATATATATATATATATATATATATATATATAGTAGGCCTATATGCCTTTGCAATGTAACATGTTCCACTTTTTATCTTCCATTTTAGACAGATGTTTTCTCATGCCATTCTCAAGGCCTTTAAATTCATTTGAATTTCATTGAAGAAAGAGAGGGAGAGCTATAGTCATTTCTCACTGTCTGATCTCACGTGTTGCCGTAATCCCGCAGAGCTGTACCAGTTTGGAATTTAAAGTTTATTGGAGACAAAATAAGAACAGTCAAAGTCAAAGAAAAAACTGTTAAGTCGGTAACCAAAGCACAAACCTGCACAAACTCGACAATTATGGCAATCAGATATACAGTACACTATGTGAGATGGAAATTAATTAATGTTGTTTAGAAGTTTTCATGCTGGCCCAGTCTGATGGCATGCCATCGCCATTTGGGCACCGGGGCAGTTGTGGTCTGGTGGAAAATGTATATGCCAATGTAAATGCCTTTACCACTGCTTCCATTGGCCACTGGTCTTCTTGGATCGATGTAAGTTGGAAATTCATGTCCCACCTAGATATTACGTCTGGGTGCCATTTATGGAGTTCTTAGTTCTTTGTCAATTTATTCTATGCAGATGTCAGAATGATGTCAAAATAAGCCAGCTCCATACTTGGACACACACAGGGGCATAGGCCTTTTGGGGTAGTTCTGGACAACACTGGAGTCGAGCATGCACACTGGGCACTGCACTTCCTTGTACACCCTGCATGCGTGCCGGGTATGCTTTTGCCGACTATTAACGGTAGTTACGGAAGTTACAGTATTTACAGTCCCCAGCAAAACAACGCTGTTCAGACCTCACTAGTGTCTTGACTTTTTTACTTTTATTTTCAGAAAAAATGATTCCAATGAACAAAGCAGTTATAGAAGTGTGCAAAGTGTACATGATTCCATCTTTTAAATCTTTACCACAGCTTTGCAAGCGAATAGGGAGAAATGAAATGAGCCTTAAAGTGGGATAGTTGGGATATCCATGTACCCGGAACCAGAGCGGAGCAGCCTGGTCCCGGGATCCAGAGCGGAGCAGCCTGGTCACGTGATGCGCCAAACTATTTTAGGCGCGTATGCGAAACGACCACTGTTTCAAATAAAATGGCAAAAAAGGTAGGACTTCTGGTTCATTAACTTCCAGGGGAAGTTAATAAACCAGAAGTCCTGCCTTTTGATAATCTCACAGAGCCCCTACAGACTATACTTTGCACAGTCCGTGGTTTCGGCTATGCTGTGACGTCACGTCCTGCATTTTTAAATGGGTGTCAATGGGCACTTCCAACTTGTTCCTGTCTGCATTTCGGCCGCGGGCGGGTCTTTCCTGCAGACTGTCCACTGTCCAAAATATAGACTGGAACTAGCCGGAAGTGCCCATTGAAATCCATTTATAATAGGAGGACGTGACGTCACACCCCGGCCCAAACCACGGATTTTGCAAAAGGCAGTGTGGAGGCACCCTCTGGGGCACCTTGTCTCCACGCTTTCATTTCACAGCACAGATGTAAGCCTGGAGAGGCTACTCCCTGTGGGGGTGTGGAACGTGTGTCAAGCGTGTGTCGAATTAAAAAGTGTTATGGGCTGAACGGTTCTTGACTTACAACAGTATCTAGACAGAGACTTGCATGCATTTATAGTTTTATTCAATGTATTAAGAACATCAACTTGTCACTTTTGATGGAAATGGCTGAGTGTGTCGGTGCCGGTGTGTCGGTGCCGGTGTGTCGGTGCCAGTTTTTGGCACCGACAGTACAATATGAAAAAAAAAACATAACTAGACAATCTAAAACAAAAAACAATGTTTTAGATTGTCTAGTTATGTTTTTTTCACATTGTACTGTTTGTAGTGTAATGTATTGTTTGTGTGTTTGTATGTAAGAAAAAATCAATAAAAAACATTATTGAAAAAAAAAGTTAGCCTACTCAAGGCCAAGTATTTTATTTTGTAATATATTGCATTGTGATATATCGTCGAGCTTCATCAGCTTTTTTCAAATGGCCAAAATGTATTGATGAAGTGTTTAAAAGTAAAATATTATGGAAGTCTATAAAAGTATTGGAAATTAGAAATACTCAAGTAAAGTAGGCTACTACAAATAGGCATTACATCAAACCCTATAAACTTAACTTTTGCGACACCATCACTAGATATTTTACTCAATGTACTGGGGTATACTCGTCTCATCATGACTTTTCACAAAAAGTATAATGACTTTTCACAAGTAAAAACATGTTTAATGGGGGGACCTATCATGGGAGGGCAAAATTGGTGAAAAATGTGCATATCATTTTTGAAATATTTTTAAAAAAGAGGAATTAAGTTAATTCTTCTTTGGCCCAAACATTCCTATCAAGACCCATGAGGTCATCACCTCTACTGTATACATTCCATTTTTAATAGCCAATTGAATATACTTTGGGGTATCCAGGCTATGCTTCGAGATCCACAATTGGACAGCTGTAGGATTATGAACAACTAAGATCTTTGTTTATGGGCCTTTGTGGCAACACTACCTACTACTATAATCTACTGGATTACATTATCTGAATTGACTTCCAAGAGGGACTTAGTTTCAGATTGGGTACACAGTACCTTGCAATAATCACATTGAGATCAAACATCAACCAACCTCAAACTGGCATGCTCCCCTTCCACCTTCTTTTCACTATTTGTAACACTGCTTGTATTTCTATCTCTCTCTCTCTTATCTATAAAATTGTGTCGTCGTCAACAGTGAAGCTTCTGGTAAAATAAACAGTATACAAGGAAGGCTGTCTCTGCGTTCCATAGGTGTACAGAAAGCGGGCAGCTGCAACAAAGATCAGACATCTGTGTCGGCCTATGTGACACCCACAAAGGCACTTTTTAGGCCTGTTTTCTACACAGTAAACAAACCCCTCATTTACTGGAATGTTAACTCTTATGCTTTAAGAAATTCATATTTGTTATTATGAAATGAGCTAATCTGCAAACTCTGCAGAAAGCTGGCAGCTGTAGCCTAAATATTCCAATTCCAGAAGCACTTTGCAAATGCGGAAAACCCTGTTTTCTGCATGGGGAAATCATGGATGCCATTCTGTCCATAATCCACCGTCAGTATATTAACATGGACTTCACTGTCTAGCCTACATGTTTTTATCCTACATCTTTGCTATTCTAGTCTGCACACTTTTGATCTCTTCCATAATCTGTCTATCTATCTTCCCAAACACGCCCACACTCTTTGATCTGAGTCTTAGACACATTCCCCCTCTCCATCATGGGCATCCCCCTGACACACACACACACACACACACACACACACACACACACACACACACACACACACACACACACACACACACACACCTAAAAAGGTGATAATTTTAGTAATAAAATTATAATAACCATTAAACCAAACAAATAGTCTGTCCACGTTATGCTTCTCCACCTCCATGTCTGTCAGTCTAGAAGTGTGTGTGTGTGTGTGTGTGTGTGTGTGTGTGTGTGTGTGTGTGTGTGTGTGTGTGTGTGTGTGTGTGTGTGTGTGTGTGTGTGTGCGTGCGTGCGTGCGTGCGTGCGTGCGTGCGTGCGCGCGCACGCGAGAGAGAGAGTGCGTGCGTGCATGCATGTGTGTGTGTGTGTGTGTGTGTGTGAGAGAGAGAGAGAGAGAGAGAGAGAGAGAGAGAGAGAGAGAGTCAGAGAGGGAGAGCGAGAGAGTCGCCATGCATGGAGATGTGTTGGAGATGCATTGGGGATTCTGCGTGCGTTAAACCAAAAACAACGTCACCTGATATGCGATCGTAAAGAAGAGGATGGATTGGGTTTCATTATCTGTATTTTAAAACTCACCACCATCTCAATAAACATGCGGCAATGAAGGTAAGTCTACGTAGCCTGTCATTTCTGTAGTCTAAACGATAATGTAGCCTAATGCATTATCCGAACTATTCAAATAGTTTTACTTTTAGAGAAGTGGTTTTCAACCACTGGTCCGGGAACCACCAGTGCTCCGACAGGGTTCTAGTTCCAAATGGACCCTACTTTAACAGTTGAAGTGAAACCACATTAGTGGATTCGTAGGCTACGTTTGGATTCATTTTACACTCTCAGTTACATTAATTGTTTGTAGACTATTAGGTTATTTACTTAACAGCTCTACACATGGATCTGCCATTGTGGGTAGGCTAATTGGGTCCATGACGGACCCACAGTGGTTGTCCCCATGGAATGGCTCTAGTCGGATTGGATCAAAATCTGTTGAATAGCCCTGCATTAGTGGTGTTGCGTGCTTTCAAACAAGAACAATAGTTGGTCATGTAGGCTTTATGGTTCTCCATGCAGAGATTAGATTAGCCTGGCTTTATTTACTTAATTGTTACTCATTAGTGGAGGCAGTGATAGTGACATGCGCCAGTCAGATGATGAATGAATGAACCAATGTCGGTAAATTAAGAATTTCTAGAAGGCTTTCTTACTTCTTCTTTCTCTTAATATTTGTGGGTGTTACAGTAGATCTACTTCCCCACCAAAGAGGTGCAGGTATTTTGTGCAGAAACCCAATTACAGTCCCCCTGCAACATAAGCTTTAAATGAATTGAATTGGACATTGGTGTTGTTCCATCAATAATATTTTTTTCTTATTCTTTCTTTTTTTTTTGGAATTCTCTTATCCCAAGTGGCACTCTTTGAGAATGATGTGCCATGCAATTGTCATTTAGGGTTAGGGTTAACCCTAACCCGGCAGTATGCACTATTCATTATTCATATAAAGCCCAAAAATGTGCCCTTCATGCATCCTACAATAAGAAGTCTGCACAGTTACATGTAGAACAGGTTTGACTGTTGTCTCCTCCATGCACATGTCCACAATCCACATCTATAGGCTACAGCATGGAATATACAATCCAATCTTATATACAATTTACAATATACAATCTTATATACAATCCTGGTAAAACTTGTTTGTTTTAGACTATAAGGCTATAGGCCTATTGATTATTAAAGCCGGCATCATCAGATTAACTATCCATAGATGCCTGAAAGAAATGTACTATGTAAACATTAGATTGTTGTAGACTTGGCATGGCTGATATTGAAGGAAGAATGAAACTGCTTACTGTAATCACCCTATTGCCTAAATATAAGATTTTTCCCTCCAATGGGGATCCTAAAAAATGTGGTTGTATTATATTTTGGGGCTATGCTATTGGATATTCAATGTTCTTTGTTCTGCAAATGAAAAATGATCTTATAACCATAGCCGTCTTATATCCGGACAATACAGTATATGCAATTTACTCAATATCTAAAACCTATAGAGACTGCACTGCGTGTGTGTGTGCGTACTATGCACGTGCGTGCATGCGTGTGTGTGTGTGTGTGTGTGCTTGCGTGAGTGTGTGTGCGAGCATGCAAGACTGACTTATGCATGCAAAGGAATGTACTATGCACGATTAATCTGTACCATAATTGGAAAGGGCCATAGTCGCCATAAAAATGTGAATATGGTATATGGAATGGTCTCAAACTAAACAATACAGATCATTTAATTGGTTTAAAACAGCAAAAATTGAATAAAATAAAAACAATTCTTTGTTTAATGTATGCACACATCCCATTCAGTTGTGAAAACAGACACTTGGAAAAGAGTTTATGCTATTGGTTTATTGATTGATTGTTTAATTGAATACTTATTAACAGGCTTTGGGTCAAGGGCCTATAGGGCCCGAGTTATTTCCATTGTAGTCCTATTGGAATCGCTCAGATTTAGTATCAGCAGATATGACCCTGCAAATAATGGGATATTGATCATAACATCATAATCGTGCAACCCTAGAATTTACATTGCACGTCATGATTGAATAGTGAAAATCATAGTGAAGGGCATATCAAAATGCATAACATTCCTGTATCATTCCATCCATGTTCCATCTCACCCTCTACATCTCTGACAGCGATGTACACCAGATAAGTGTCTGTTTTAGAGAGCTTGCACCTTTGATCCTATAGCCTTGAGGAAGCCTTTATGACCATTACCATGAAGTTCATTAAAAAGCAACCTAATATACCATCTGGGAGCTGGGCTATATGTACAGACTATGACTGGTTGTTAGAGGGTTCCAATAGCTTGGGATGCCCAACAGCAAGATAAAAAAAGTATTCGGTATTGCTTCTGTAATTGTCAGTGATGGCAAGTATTACTGTATAATTATAGAGTGACATGCCTATTGTGCCAACCACGCCATAACCTTTCTGCACCTACAATATTTATCTACTTGGCTTGTATGCAACCCATTTGTCTGGTCATAAATAAATGGCTGTAATGTGCATGTGTGTGCGTGTGTGCGTGCGTGCGTGTGTGTGTGTGTGTGTGTAACAGATGAAGCAGGAAGAGGATGGAGTCTGAAAGTCTTCAAATGGATCCAGACATGGAAGCAACTTCACCACCGTTCTCTAATGTGACCAGTAGCGAGTGGTTGGACGACAGCAATGAAACCACTTTCAACCAGTTCCAACAGCCTGATTGGCAGGTGGGTCAATGTTGAGTGTTTCTCAAGGTACGGTCTGAGGATCCATTTACACGCACATGCATACACTGATGCGCAATTTGGGGTTCAGTGTCACACCCAAGGACACTTGGACATGTAGACAGGAGGAGCTGGGATATACAAATCACTGACCCATGGATCATTGATGACCTGCTCTAGCTCCTAGCCCACAGTCAACCAGAATCACGTTTAACTAGAAAAGTGCCCTTCTGGCCACAGGTCTCCACCAGGGCAGGTCAGGTTGTGGCCTCCTGGTGAGCTATAATAGGCCAATGTTAAAAGGGTGAGATTTATTCTTATGACTAGCATTTGGAGGATTTGAGGGATTTTGTAGAGTTTTTGTCCGAAGAATGTCCACCTGTTGGTGGACACACACACACACACACACACACACACACACACACACACACACACACACACACACACACACACACACACACACACACACACACACACACACACACACACACACACACACAGCCTTCTACTGATTCACCAAGATCAACACACAGAATGCAGCTTATTGAGATCTTGGATGGCTACTGAGACACCCGCTTCGACCGTTATCAAGCGATAATTGCCAGGACGCTGCTTATTAGCCGATCTTATCGATGAGGCATGTTGTCTGGGAGCCGACTGACACGATTTTACTGAAAAAGTCCTGTTGATGACAACATAATAACTGCAATCTTATCCACTGATAACAGTCGATTCGGCTGACTGAGAACATGTCATTTTCGGATTAATTTTGTCCCTTTCAATGCACTTTCAATGCATGTTCAAACAAGGTAATGTTAAAGCTTTTATGGCAAGGACTTCCAATCCCTCTCCATCTTTCTCCCTAATTTCTTGCTTTCTACTTCATACTGTAAAATTAAAATGTAATTTTCTTTTTTAAAATTGTTTCGCTTTGATTAAGAAAACTATTCTGCCTAGCAATCCATGTTTGATGTACGCAGCTTTCATTTGAGAAATAATGAGAAGCAATGCGCTTAAAGCAATTTTGAAAGTACAAAGTATTGACTGGGATGAAAGCCGTATGGTTTTTGAGTGGTGCAAACCGCTCTGTCACTCTGTGTATTCTTGGCTTGGTCCCTGTGTTGCCAGCATAAGATGTGCCTCATGCCATTTTGTCATAATAAGCTTTGGACTTTTGTTTCTCAGATGCTTCTTATACGTATATTGGTGCTTGTTGGTTGCCTAAAATGTGGCAACGGAAGCTGGCAGCTCTTCTACATACACTTCTACTGAGAATAGTCACAAAATAGCGACAACCGGAAGTTACCAAATGCATTGGAGAGATGCCAGTCCTCTGCTTCCTCAGGTTGGCAGAGGGTGTATAGAGCCCAAGAACACATTAGATAATTGGCAATAATCCTTTCTGATTTGTAAGTTGCACTGGAATAGAAAGTATTTTTTCTACTGCTCTTTTTGTGTTGCTTTTGCTCTACTCTCTTCTCCGATGCCATAGAGAATGGATTGAAACTTTCCACTGCAAATTATATGAACATCAAAGCTGCCTTTCTTTCTTTCAATAAAATTGAGATTGGATTCTCAGCAGCATTCTTTGTTTTCCTGCCTCTAAGATTTCTGCTATTGAAAATGTTCAATAAAAAATATTTTTGGAAAGGAACAAAGATACAAAGTTTCATCTCTGCTAACCTGCAAAATAAGCCATTGGGATTGATATCTTGTGATACAATAGGGTCCTATTTCATTAAATTGGTCTGGTATTTTCATGTGAAATGTTGCTGGAATGTAAAAACTATAATGCATCACTAATTCAAGATATACTTTGGTTGCTGGATTGGTTGATGGATTGACTGATTGATTGATTGAACAGTTTGGATAATTACAGTACAAACCTATTAATTTAACTTTTACACTTTTTACACCCTAGTTTCCACCATTAGTAAAATTCATCATAACATTTAGAGACATGCAAATATACACCTCCACAAAGACAGAAACATGAAATCATCATAGTGGACGTAAAAAGGGAAACAAAATATACAGTGAGGAAGAAAAAAGGTTGAAGTAGTATGAAATGACAACGTCCTCTCCTCCCCTCCCCTCTCCTCTCTCAGGTTGCTCTGTGGGCTATAGCATATTCTCTGATCATCCTAGTTTCCGTTACGGGGAACGTTACAGTGATATGGATTATCCTCGCTCATCGGCGCATGAGAACCGTAACCAACTACTTCATCGTCAACCTGGCCTTCTGTGACTTCTCCATGGCGACCTTCAATACACTCTTCAACTTTGTCTATGCCCTTCATAACGACTGGTACTTTGGACTGGGCTACTGTCGATTCCAGAACTTCTTTCCGATCACTGCCATGTTTTCCTCAATATACTCGATGGCAGCCATAGCTGTGGACAGGTAAGTAAACAGTCTGGACAAAGCCTGCTTGCGCATAGCATCCATGCAGTAGTGAATAAAATGCAAAAATGTTTAGAAGTGTCAATACTGCAAGATAGAAATACTCCATTACAGTTAAAAAACTGGAATTGTACAAAAGTGTTGCCATTAAAATGTACTTGGAGTGCCACAAGGGAAAGTACACATTATACAGAATGCTTCATTTCAGGAATTCAAATGTATAAAAATCATTTGTATCTATCAGATCAATAACAAAATAATGCATTGCATTGTGCATTACAAGCTTGTAGATCAGCTATTTTCAACTGGCTGAAATGTATAGGGCCATTAATAGTGGTTAATGTATGATTCGTAATAATAATCAAAATCTACACAAGTAATTGGAAACTAAAACTTGTATAGTACAATATTTGCCTCTGAGATAGTGAGTAGTAGTAAAATTAGTGGAAGTTAAGGAATACTAAAGTAAAGTACAAAAACCTCACAATTGCACTCAATTGTCATAATTTCAGAAAGTGAAGATAACTCGCCCCAAATCCATGGATTACTCGACCCAAAAGTGTTAGTTGTTGTTCTGGACTTTCCACCCATCATTTATTTTAAATCAACCTATTTTATCAAACAATAGTAACTATAGTATCTAAGATATACTACCTTGTGATAGGGCGGGCGACCATTCTTCGTGTTTGGATTAAGATGTAAAAGGGGTGAGTCCATCATGTACAGATTGTACATGATTGTACTACTTAACAAATAAAACCGTCACCTTGCTCATAGTTCTGAATGCTCATCACTTCGTCATGTAACATTGATTTTCTGTCCCACATCTTCATATCGAAAGTAAAAAGAAATCCACTCTACTCAGGCTAAGGTGTGAACTGCCCACCAAGCAGCAACGTTTTAGCAATAAGACCAAAGGAATGGCAGAGCCATCCGTCTTGAAGCTGCCTGCTCAGCAGTTAAAATCCAATTCATCTATCGATTTTGTCATTTAATGAATTGTACCAGGAGCTGTGGGTGTTGGGATCCATCTTGTTACTTGGATACCATAATGACAGGGAACACATTTTGTTCATCTTGCTTGCAGGTCACATTGTTTTTGGTGACAGGTGACATGTAAGCTCATACTGCTATTTCTGCACTATAGGTTCATGTGGTTATAAGCAACATTCGAACTGTTGTATTTCAGAGTCAGTGGCGTAGGGGAAGGGCCCGCAACCCCCGCAATGCGGGGGGGCCCCCAGCAGGGGGAGCCCCCACTCGCCCAAAGACACAAAATTTATACTCTAGTGCAGTGGTCTCAAACTGCCGGCCCGCGGGCCATTTCCGGCCCCCGAGATGATATTTTGTGGCCCCCACCTTAATATGAACGTTTAATATTAATGCGGCCCGCGACGGCCGCGAGTTCCCCCGTCAAATTCCGACCAGGCAGCCCAAAGCATTTGCGGGAGAACAGTCTGTTACTATTGACTGTTGATTGCTGAGATCCTGTTTAAAGCCCGCCTACTGGCTTTGCTATTTGCACAGAATAGCAAAGAGGAACCGGATCTGCACCCTGAAACACGCCCATCCCCCCGTGCAGTTTAGTTCATTCTGTCGCTGAACTGTCAATCTGAGGAAATGCAATGACGCCATTGGCTGCAGTACGGGCGAGATCCTGTCATGGCGTCTCTCTATCCACCGCTCCGTGTTTACAAACACACGTAGGGAAAAGAAAACTTTGCCTTTTTACCAAGGACTGCGTTCGGTTTGGTAAATAATGACAGCGTAGCAGTTTTCTAAAGCCCGATACGGGCGGATGCATGGCTTATAAAGCAGCACGCTGAGCTAAGGTGAGTAGCCTAAAACGAGCTGTTGTGTCCCCCTTGCCCGTAGTGAACGGTGTTGTCGTTGCTCCAGGGCAGGCTTACATCTGCGCTGGATAGAATCATAGCCATCTAGTAGAAAAGTTGCGACATTGTGGGGTCAGAAACCGAAAGTGCTGAATTATTTTCAAAGCCCCATTGCGCGACCACTGCAGACAGCATTGCCAGCAAAGATGAGACGTCGCACAACTGGGATATAGTTTTCAAAGAGGCTAGCGCAAATAAATAAAAGCCTATTTAGGCATGTGTAAAACATGACAACTATTGGGAAACCAATGCTGCTAGTTGGGCCTAAGTGGCGATTCTGATGGTCTACTCTAGTGTCATGTTTGCAAGACTAGTTTAATTTTGAGTGACACTGACAAACTATATTTTTGATTTTATTTATTTTATGGCGCTGCTTTGTAGTGGCTGTATAAGTTCAAAATTGCTGTAGTTGGCTTTGTTAGGAATATAAATTGATAGCTAAAGTAAAGATTTTGTTACTGCTTCCTTATTGGTTGTAATTCATGCCATCACAATCAAATCAGAGCCACTTTGTTGATGGGTTGGCTGGTCCAGTTATTTTGTATTGTTTGTAGGTTCTATTGTCCAGTAAATAGTTCATTTAATATTGTTCACTTATAGTTATTATCATAATCCTATTATGTGCTACTGAATGAAACAGATAGCACAGTGGTATATCAAAGGAAGGAAGGAATAGAAATAGAAAGGAATAGAAATATTATTATAGAAATATGTTATTTTTGTTTTTTGTGCGACACAACACCACCTATGCACACACTCTTTATCCCACATTGGTGAGTCTGAATCTACTTATATTTAAGTGAAATGAAGGCGAAAATGGCGAAAAAATAGGCTTGAAATGGCAAAAAAAACGTTTGTCCATGTGACGAGCTGTGGCTGCGGCCCGGCCTCAACCAGGCTCTGCTTCTAGTGGCCCCAAGGCAAATTGAGTTTGAGACCCCTGCTCTAGTGCATGCTAGTACTGTAAACAGCCGCGTTTTTTTTACACCACACAGAAACGCCCCCCCCCCCCCCCCCCCCCCCCCCCCCTTTGCTTAGCGTGTTTGGTCAACAACATCATGAAAAGGATTTATACTTCAGGACATGAAAAAAGGAGCAGCTGCAGTCTGCAGGTAGGCTGCCAGGCTAACGTTATGAATGACTGCAGTATTCTGATGTGCTGTTAAATGCTGGGCTGCCGGTAGTGTGTTGTTGTTAGTGTTGTACAAAATGATTTTCTTGGTGGCAGAGATACAAGCTTGTTGTATTTTGTCAATAATAATATCTCCTATCATGCCCAAAGCTTAGAGTAGGCTATTATGAATATAGACAGTTATGCCAACTCTGTTTACTTCATGAAGCCAGCCCAATGGCTGCTGATCTTCTAAATAGACGTTTTGTAGTAATAATGCCAAACATCACAGAGAGTCTCTGTGATGTTTATGTAGCACTATTACTACACAGACAGTGGTGGTTACTGTAGCCTAAAATACTTTGACGGTGAACAAAGTATTTTCAACTCTTGTTTGTCCCTATTCTAGAATTGGTACATCTCTACATATACTCCAGTTCCTAGCATATATGCCTGTTCGCAATTTTGCGTCATGGGAATTTCTCACTTGAATTGAGTCAAGGGGTCCCTAGACATGAAAAATCACCGAGGTGCTTGTCCGTCATAGTGCCACGAAGGGCGTAATGGCCGAATCAAATATGGCCGCCATTGTATATGATGAAAATCCAACTTTTGTGTACATACACATGCAATACCTCTATCCTCACTAATTGGGGGGTGGGGAATTCATTTCTGATGTTGTTATGACCATTTTGGGTTGTTTTGACCTTTAAAGGTCATGGTCAAGGTCATTTTGCTATTCCGAAGACCTAATTTGGCCATCGTTATGATTAAAAACTGGTGCAGTAGGTCTAATTCATATAATTCTGACATATATGACTCCTGGGTGATATTGATATTGATAAGTATAATTTTGATGGGATCGGTGGACATTGTGAAGACATTGGTTTTGCTTAAAGGGCAAGCAACCACTACTCTTCAGCTACTAATGGGGGAGGCCAAGTGGAAGCTGTCTTCTACTCCCCAATTTAACTGACCTTTAACTGTAATTTTTACTGAATAACAATTTTGTCCCCTACTATCACTTTTACTTTTATTTTTATTATTTAGAACAAAAGATAGACACTACATATAGTAATTATATATTTATCTTTTTAAGTGATTGCTGAAATTATTAAATAAAAGTGCCAAAGTGATACAAATAACATATTCAAGTATTTCCCCTCCAAGTGGATACTGTATATGTGGACATGCACACTATTTTTCTCCATGGCAGAATGTAATGCAGCACGACAACCACATCATTGTGTGTCACACTTGCCTCAAGTTGCCTGCACATTGGACACTGTGAGCTGAGTGCTGAGTTATGGTAAGGGTTTGTGGTAAGGTTTTGATGGCAGAGGTGTACAAAATGCTCCTCCCATCCATGCTCCATTGGTGCTAGTTTTGCCTCTGGTTCCTTGGATGTTGCCAGCAGGTTGCAAGCCCTATGCACCAGAAAGGCACCTTGTTTGATGTGACCTCTGATCAAACTGCTTGTGGGAGGGATAGCATCAATTCCAGTACTGACACTGAAATTTCTGTCTCACCAAAGTTCATCAGATATTGTATTGGGTCAGAAACCATGGCAGCATATTTGGTGCCCACCTTATAATGGATTGCATTTTTATAGCACTTTTCCAAGTGCTCAAAGCATGCAATGTTCCATTCATTCATACATTGGGAGGTGAAGCAGTGACCAGTCGACGCCAGCGTCCTCACTTCCCACATTCACACACCAATGGTGGCAAGCTCACACCAACCTACAACTCATCGGAGGCAATTTGGGGTTCAATGTCTTGCCCAAGGACACGTCGACATGTAGACAGGAGGAGCCGGGATTCAAACATCCACGGATCATTGGGCGACCTGCTACACCTCCTGAGCAACAGCTGCCCCACCTTGCTCATGCAGTCCTCTACAGTCAAGATATGTGCCTTGATCACAGTCTTGGCTAGGGCTGTTCAAAGATAAGAGACTACTTGATGCTGTGGCATCATGAGTCGCTTTTCCGTACTGCCATACTGCTGCCAATTTTCCAAGCACCCTCAGTGCTTGGAAGTACTGTAGGTGTAATTTAACAGTAAGGCAAAGGTGTCTGTATCTTTGGAAACTATAAGAACTCTCTTGCACTGTTTAACATGAATAGCCCACTCCATATGCACCACACTAGCCTGGTGACAGTTTCCTCAATTCAGTTCAAGAGATCAGGGATGTCCTCGCCACCAGCCACCTTTGCTGAGAGAACCTCATTGTCAGACAGAGCTGTCACTGATGGTATTGCCACAGGCTTGACTGCACACCATATCCTGAACTAACAGCTGGATATTCTGCTTGTTCTCTGAGTTGCTGAGGGATGGGTAAGTCTCTGTTCATGCCAATGATGTCAATGGCTGCTGCTGAGTCTGTATGTCACATGTCCTCCACTTCCATTGGAGACCTCTCAATGTAGGAATCACTTGTAGAGGTGTGACATGAGGTCTACCACAACATGAGTGGCAAGAGCAGATGTTGCATTCAATTGGGTGAGATCACGTCCAGACTCAATCTCACTGACTGAAGAGTTGAGTTGTTGGCATGAGCTGGAAGGTCATGATCAACTATGCTTCTTCAAAATGGTTGTTGGGCCTTCTGTGATTGCTCATTGAAGTGAGGTAGCTTCCTCTTTGGTATGGTTGAGTTAATTTTCTTATTCTTCTTGACTACCCTCTCCTGTCTGTATGAGCAGTACACATGCCCCCCATTTTCTAGACAATTGAGCGACACAGAGCGACCCCTCTGTCTACAGCCTGCTTTGTGAGCAGATTCCGCATTGACAATGGCTATAGATTCTGGCACTCTAACATGAAGTCCAGCAGCTTCACCACATTCTTGCTGAATGCAAGGCAGAGAGTGGTGCACAGTGCATGCTGAAGATGGAATTCTGTGTGTGTTTTTGGGGTGGTTGTTGGTGAGAAGGTTGAGGACGTTGGTGATGAACCCAATCTCATTAAACACTCGTACTACATAGTGACCTCCAGGACCCTTTGACACCCGCTGAATGGTCTACTTGACCTTCATGTCACTCTTACAGTACAGAACACCTTGACAATCCTGAACTCACTGACCAATTGAGAAATGCTCCTGATTAAATTTCTCTACTTGTCCTATCAGGGCATCAAACTGATCTGGGGAACGTTGATTTGCAGCCAGCACACATCCTGTGCTAGCACTGGATATGCAGCTTTGTCCTTGTGGTACCAGAACATCTCCCACTGGAGCGACCTGATCACATCCTCTACAATCAGCATCCCATACCCAGACATAATGGCTGTCGTTTAACACTGACTCTATTGCACCATGTCTTATGCACATGTAGGCCTACTAGGGTTTATGAAAAAACAAGAGATATCAGTAGCAGATTTGAATAATTAATAAATGTCAGAATTAGTTGAAATAGACCCATTGCACCTGTTATTACCCTTAACAATGGTTGGTTATGGTCTTTGGAATAGCAAAATGACCTTGACCATGACCTTTAAAGATCAAAACCACTCCAAATGGTCATAAGTTCAGTTAAAGGTCAGTTAAAATGGGGAGGAGAAGACAGCTTCCACGTGGCCTCCCCCGTAAGTAGCTGAAGAGTAGTGGTTGCTTGCCCTTTAAGCAAAACCAATGTCTTCACAATGTCCACCGACCAATCAAAATTATACTTATCAATATCAATATTACCCAGGAGTCATACATGTCAGAATTATATGAATTAGACTTACTGCACCAGTTTTTAATCATAACAATGGCCAAATTAGGTCTTCGGAATAGCAAAATGACCTTGACCGTGACCTTTAAAGGTCAAAACAACCCAAAATGGTCATAACAACATCAGAAATGAATTCCCCACCCCCCAATTAGTCAGGATAGAGGTATTGCATGTGTATGTACACAAAAGTTGGATTTTCATCATATACGATGGCGGCCATATTTGATTCGGCCATTACGCCCTTCGTGGCACTATGACGGACAAGCACCTCGGTGATTTTTCATGTTTAGGGACCCCTTGACTCAATTCAAGTGAGAAATTCCCATGACGCAAAATTGCGAACAGGCATACAGTATATGCTAGGAACTGGAGTAATAGGAGACAATTTCATAGTTTTGTTGTTGTTGGTCAGGATTGAAGTAGAAATAAATACATTAATTTGAAAAGGAAACATTAGAGAGAGAGAGAGAGAGAGAGAGAGAGAGAGAGAGAGACTCTATAATACCTGGTCTTTCTGTTGGACATTTGTGTTTGTACAGTATTGGTGTGTTGGCAGGCTGCAATAAAATAGCCTAATATGAGACATTTATTCTATGGGAAATTGGCAATGCAGTTATTGGCTGCAAACATGCAGCATATTATCATTTGGATAATTAAACATATTTTACTAGGCCTCTCCAATTTTGTGTGTAAATTCTTATTGCAGCGAGTACTCTTAATTATAGGATACACTGTTGTAAAAGGCCCCTCACTTAATCCTTGCAGGAGGGCCCCCAGATTTTCAGAAACGCCACTGTTCAGAGTGTTGTACTTTGTTGGTTTATTATTTAAGGTGCAGACAGCACTCTCTTGAAAAGAGATGAAAAGATGATGTGAGTAATGACCACAACAGAAGCACCACCTGGTCAACAAACCCCTGATGGGAGAAAATCAGAATCAAGCGGTAGTCGACAGATTGTCAGGAACCCCACGGGGTGTGTATGGACACATTGTGGAAACTCACTTTAAAGACAAAGTACACTCAGAAAACCAAGGTGGATAATTAACACTTAAAACTTAAAAGCACAGTTAACACACATACTGTACAGTACACTGAAAACATACACCAGCAGTTGAAGCCTGTGTGATGTTGGTACCATCTCTGGTAGGTTCGACCGTTACTAACCTTATTAACAATATCTATAATCCTAACCTAAACATAACCCACAAACATGGGAGTAGTCCACATTCAGGTTGTTCACCAACTTTAATGCATGTTGTTCGGCAAGCTAATGCATGGTCAGACCAGAGCCTTCTGCTGGAGGCGCATGGAGGAGCCCTGTGAGTCCACTCTCAAGCCGGAAGTCGATGAAATTAATTGGATTTAATAGGGAACAGCAAAGAAGGCACGAAAACATCATGTATTAATGGCGGTGACCTCGTAAACAAATTATCGATTCAGGCAAATTAAGGAATGCCTTCCGGAGGTTGATTTTGGATACTTTGTCACATGATTTGCAAATGATACACACTAATTATATTGATGCATTGAAAGAGCAGAATACGCTATACGTCTCGCGAGACTGTAGCGGGGAAGTAGGAGTAGCAGTAGGACTATGCAGAACTACATTAAACTCAGGCATTTAATGACTTTCTTCGCTAGTTCAACTCCTGCCTCATCTGAGTTGGAGCGCATGTATGCAGAAGCTATAGTTCAACCTCTGCCTCATCTGAGTCTGAGCGCACATATGCAGAAGCAGCACAGGTGCGCAAATGTGTGCATGGGAGCTCTAGAGCGAGCCCGCACAATGCATTTAGGAGAAAATCCACCCAGGATGGTCCCTACAATTCCTGGAGTATTTGGGACATTTCAGTCCATTACATTTATAACTATGGACTCACCAAGGCTGAAAATGCAGGCTTTCCATCTTGGAGGAAAGCCTGGTCTGGTCTTTGTTACTCAACTGCCATGTGTGAACAAGCTGATGACCCCCCCAAAAATGCGTCTAATAGGTGTTGACACCTGTAGGGGGACTCTGATATAGGGGACTCTTCTTCACTCTTCTCTGTAATCTGTGTAATCTGATGATGGTCATCTCACAGCAGCACCCGATCAAATCCTAGCAGTCTGAGCCGCCTGCTGTTTTCACATTTACAGGCTCCAGCATGCCAGCATAATACAAATAAGATGATTGTTGTGTTTAATCACTTGTTGACACCTTCAGAGAGAATGATTGTTGCAGCGAGGCAGGCACTTTGTAGCCAGACATGGGGAATATGCAGCCCGTGGGCCAAATGCGGCCCTTTGGCTGAATCTGACCGGTCCGTGAAAAGGTACTTGGAAATTAGAAACATACATGCAACATACAATACAATAACTTCATTCACGTACACACAAGTTCCCTGCAGTGGCGTGAACCTGTTTACCATAATTTTGGAGATTTTATACGTTGTATAAATTAATATTATGCAGAGTTTAGTTTCATGCTCGCTGGAACGGCCCTCCACAATACTTTCTGTACCTCATTTTGCCAAATGAGGTACAGAATAATAATTGCAGAAAAATAATTGCCCACCCCTGCAATACAACAAACAAGTGTGCATTGTGCAACAAAATTGGAAGGGTTGATCTGCAGTACCAGTTCGGGAAAAAATAATAAGAATAATAATAAAAATAATAAGTGACCAGAGCCACTATAGGAGATAACTGTTTGGGAGCGGACGATAGTGTAACTTAGAACATATACATATATATACATATATATACATATATATATATATATATATATATATATATATATATATATATTATATATATATATATATATATATATATATATATATATATATATATATATATATATATATATATATATATATATATATGTTCTAAGTTATACATGTTCCAATGGTTTACAAATGGCTTATCCATTAATATAACAACATGGTATAAATGATTTTTAGCCTTAGTTACAAATATTTTAGCTACATTAAACATGTATTAATAATTTACCAAGGTATACAAATAGCTTATAAAATATTATTTCTTTATCTACTAATATTGTAGAAACTAGTAGCAAATGATTTATTACGAATTGAACTTTAAATATAGTTATAAATGTTTAGTTACGCATTTGTGGATGTTAATAAACAATGTGTTCATGATCTACAAATTGTTTATAAATGTTTATAAATGCTTCATAACGGGTCGTTATTGCAAAGTGTTACCAATCTATCCATCATGTCTATGTCATGTTGTAGTAATTTTTTTGTAGTTAGCAACCCTCTAAACCAGAACATCCTTTCCATCCAATCGGAAGAATAATAACTTCCCAATAAAAGCATGGCTCAGGCTTTTATTGGGAAGGTTATTAGTCCCGTTTTAAGGAAAGGAATTTCTGGTTTACTGGGTTCTGGGCCAATGCTGCCCAGGCTAGAGAACAAGAGGGGAAACATCAGAGAGGCAACCCAGGCATGATACACTCATGTTCATATGGCATTATATACAGTATATTGTTGCAGGTTAGGTCTTTCAAAGCTCTGATCCAATGCTCATACCAGTATGATGAATGCCTTCAGCATCAGAGTCTGAGTTCAGCATGTTGTTCTATTGGGTGGAGGATAGTAATTGTTACAGAAGGGACCATCATATCCCCCTCCACTGTCATATCTGTGCGGATGGTTGTGGATGTGGACACTACAGTGATGAATCATACAACGTCTGCTTGTTAGTCTTCAAGTCAAGTGTGAAACCAACCTGCCTGCATTGCAGCAATTCCTCCTCATTAATTTTCAATTTGTGGCATCATTGGGTTATATGAGATGGGATTTCAAATTTCCATACTTTCCGTTTCCATACAAATTAATAAATGAAGAACAACTGAACAACACATCAGAAGAAGAATTTTGGATTTGCAGTATGCTGTTGTATAGTATAAAACACAATCAAATCCTTAATTACTATTATTTGTGGGACATTATGATAATTGTGACATTCTTACATGAGCATGATTTTTTAGCTGCTGAAGTATAGCTGAACATCAGAACATTGCATGAGGTGTATACTGTATTATCAATGTGTTCCAACTATCTGAGTCTCATGCACTGTCCAAATAACAGATTATTTTCATATGTAAGTTCTTTGAAAGGCACCTTTAGCAGTAGGTTATTCATTAAGTCTTTAAGCATTGTCGAGCCATAGGCCAGGACCACATCTCCTGTTTCTGTAGCGTGAAGCAGCTTGACATACATGGACGGACAGACAGCGAGATCTAATAACGGCCAATGAGCAGGTTGCAACCTGGTAGCGACTAGTTGCAACCTGGTTGCAAACTGGTTGCAACTAGTTTATTGTTGCAATATGCGCTTAGCCTAACCCATACCCTAACCCTAACCAAATCTTTAACCTAACCCTTGCCACTAATTGCAACCTGGTCGCAACTAGTCACGACCAGGTTGCAACTATAGTCGCGACCAGGTTGCAATCAGATTGTGAGTTGCAACTAGTCATGACCAGAAGCTAGGTTGCAACCTGGTCGCAGCAACTACATTGTAGTTGCGCCAGGTCTAGTCACTCACAACCTGGTCGTTGGTCGCTACTGGAACTCACCCTTGCTGGGTAGATTTGAGGCTTGTGTGTTGCATTCAGGAACAGAGCCAAGGAGGCACTGCATGCCATTTTCAGAGTCTTTTGTATGATTCCACTAAAGATCGAACCCCATTCTCCCTGCAGTCTCAGGGCGGACACTCTAACCACAAGGCCACTGAGCAGCTTAATTATCCTGGACAAATCTCCCACCGCATCAAAAACGCTAGTAGAAGGCACCCTCAGGGGGGTCTTGAGACACAGTCTCAAGAGCTGGGAGCTATTGATAATCAGTATTCTACATGCTGTACTCTCAGCAGGGCATTCTACACCATGCAATCAGTACAAATGATAAAATAATGTGTAATTCATGTGCTGCAGACAGTCTGCATAATACAAGCCCAACATGTCTTTACTCAATCTTTGCTATGGTTTTGTCTTACAGTAAACCAATGATAAATTATAGAAAATAATTCCTATGAATGAACTCAACTCCATTGTGAAGTCTGTCTTGCTTAAAATTGGCACATGCTTAAAATTGGCACATGCATAAAGACAAATAATCACAATCATAAATTCAGTTGGTGTACGTGACACATTTGCTGTCTCTCTCACGCTCACATACGCACAATGTAGGGAGGAAGAAAAGTAATGGCAGTCAGTCGTAGAGTTATGTTCTCAGATAGGCTGGACTAGTCTAGACAGATGGAGGCAAAGAGAGTTAGGTTGTCGAGGAAGGGGACTGAAGACTGATTTATACTTTTTCAAACAATCCCTTTTATCGGCCCACACGGTCGTTGGCCAAGCATAAATTATCCTTGCAAAAGAAAGTGGTGAGAGAACGTTCACCGTTTGAACACCAGCTAGTGTCCCTATTCTAGACTTGAAAATAACAGATCTACAAGCTGTATGTTGCAACACGACAAAGAGATTTTCGACCAAGAGATGTGGTGTACACTAGATGTGCAAAAGGAGGCGGCAATGAATTAAGTATAGAGTCATGTTATATTGACTTACCACTGGAGTACTGTTAGTCATAATCACACCGTAACATACAATAACACACGGACATGCACACGTATGCAAGGGCAGTGCACACATACATTAATGTATGTTATGGTGTGTTAAAGTATGTTACGGTGTAAAAAGATTACTAGTGCACAAGTGCGTGCGTCCCCTGTCTTTTTAATTGGAATGTCTTTGTACAAGGGTATTGGCGATGACATTTTATTCTACCTTATATTTTAGAATCCTCTTAAATTGCCAAACATACCAATGAGGTCTTTTTATCCGCATGTAAATGAAGGTTGAATAGATTAACCTTCAAGTATTTTACCTTCAACGAGGCCATAATATCATTTTGTACTGTAGCTTGTGTGGGTGGATTCATAAAGTGCTACGACGTCAAACAATTAAGATTCACTTTTCTCATAACTGTCAAAACAAACAAGAACAAGAACAGATCTGTGTTGAAAAAAAAATGCATCTTGACTGTGACTGATTTCTTTTCTTTATTGCAGGTACATGGCAATTATCCACCCTCTGAAACCTCGCCTCTCTTCCACATCTACCAAGGTTGTAATTGGCCTAATTTGGGCTATAGCATTCTCGCTGGCTTTCCCTCAGTGCTATTATAGTGTTACGCGATTTTATCACCCAAGGACAGTGTGCATGGTCGACTGGCCGGATGATTATGGAGGAAAACATCAATTAACGTAAGTGAGATACATACTGTAGCTGTATAGCTATATAATATACTAGACAAACAGACAGATTCCTATGATTATATGAATAGGACTGACATTCCTGTGCTTGGTCATTACTGTATATTTCTTGATTCCCTCTCATATACATATCTTTGCTGTCTGGAACAAATCGGAAAAACATCCAGGTTGAGTGGAGTTTTTGAAGGTTTTTGTCATAGTGCAATTTTAATATATAATTTTATATATATATATTTTAAAAATATATTTTCATTGGTCCTAACAGTGTAGATTTTCAGCTTACAGAAATATTAAATGTCCATCGACGATGAAGGGAGAATTCATGCCCCACCTCACTTCACACGGGTGTGATCTTATTTAACCAACACACATGCATCAATGGTGTTAAATAGTAGGCCTTTTCTTTTTCTTTGTTTTTAAGAAAATAAGGGGGGAAAAGTCAAAAAGTTAATTACTCTCCCGACAGCACTGATATACCGGTACTTGAACATGGCCATCCACCTACTTTTTCCAGATATACTGACACCTGTGCACAATTAAACAAACACACCTGCTGTTTTCCTACTCATTCTGCTTTTCTTTTACATTTATCTGGTTCTTGTCATGTATCCAATGCATATTCTTGAGATGCATCTGTTGTTTTCCTGTGCAATCTGTTCACATCTTCTGTTCTGGCCACATTGTGGCTCCAGTAGCTGACTGTATATTCTCCATGTGTGTAGATATATGTGATAGGACTACTGTCTCCTCGCCCACATCTCAACGGTACCATCACTCACAACCCTTAGTTAGAGGGAGAATGTATCTCACACATGTGCGTGGGCGAGCACGCACACGCACACGCACACGCACGCACGCACGCACGCACGCACGCACGCACACACACACACACACACACACACACACACACACACACACACACACACACACACACACACACACACACACACACACACACAGGTTACAGTTTATTTTCAAATGTATTCATTTCAACTATCCACAATATCTACAACAGTATATGGTTCCCTACACCTCTCAACATCAATTACGACACTGCACCCAATCCTATTTTACAGTCCCATCTAGAGTTAACAACCAAGTTGGGAAGAAATCATTTATGTTTAAAGCTCCTACTGACTGGAACAACCTACCCATACACATTCGGACAATAACCTCTTTCAGATTGTTTAAAACCGCTCTGTCCTCTCACCGTGAGACTAACTGCTTATGCTTTGCCTAACCATCATCCCTATTACATCATCACTATAACATCAGTAATCATCAGTAATCATTAATGCATTCTGTTTATTCTGTATGTATTTTCTTGCTGTTTTGTCACGTTTTGTTTTGTCATGTTTTGTTTTGTTTTGTTTTGTGTTTCTTTGATAGGGAACATATTCTTTTGTAATGTGTGGACCCACACATGGACGCACACACGCACACGCACACCATTTTAAATCAATGAAGGGCTGTGATCTATAGCAACTTTTCTCTGTTTCTTTCTAGTTACCAGTTGGCAGTGATATTGTTGATCTACCTGCTCCCTCTGCTGGTGATGATGGTGACCTACAGCTTGGTTGGGCAAACCCTGTGGGGGGCCCACATTCCTGGGGAGAGAACAGACCATTATCACAACCAGATCACTTCTAAGAGAAAGGTTATTCTCTCAGACTCTGCACCAAACAAGATGTGTCATGTTCTTCAACTTAAATGCAAATCCATGCTGAGCTGAATTACACTTAAATGTTCAATTCAACTTCATAGACTATAATTGGTCATGATAAAATGGTAACATTTCTTTTTACTCTGCTTGCCTCTCATAGAAAGTCTGTGGACACTTTAGAAACTCATCATTGTTAGGCTTTTTTCTCCCAATTTTTTTATGTTTTAATTTTTAATTAATATGAGAATAGAACAATGGATTCGATACCATGCCAACATTCCAGGAATAGAAAGCCTGATGTTTCTATTATCTTGAAATTGGTAGGTTGGTGTCTGAAATGCCTATAGCCCACCTCTGTCTGAGACACAGGCTAAGCAGACAAAAATAAATTTGGTACCATATTATCATGACCATTTCTAAAGGACAAAGCTAAGTGAAGATGAAGCTAGTTTGAAAATGACAGTAGCTCTGAATGAAATGGAGCTGATCTGAACTGAATAAAAAAAGGAAAAGAAAAGAAAGACAACCTCTCTGTGGTACATCATGCAGGTGGTGAAGATGATGGTGGTCGTGGTGATGACCTTTGCCCTGTGTTGGTTGCCCTATCACATCTACTTCATACTGGGCTCATTCAACAAAGACATTTATAAGCAACACTACATTCAACAGGTCAGTGTCGCAATGTTTTTTCTGTCTGTACTCTGTAGCTGTCTGGATGGAGACATATTCACTGCTGTCCCAGGAAGCGATAGAGGTTTGAATGCATTCTTATCAGAAGTGTATGCAGGAATTGCAAAGTGGTCGCCTCGTAATGGACACGGCCGTGGCCCGTGAATGTGAACAAGCAATAGGAGCAACATGCTCTCCCGTATTGTCCGAAGTTTCATAATGTTGTCTCTTTCTTTCTCTTGAATCAGAGGAGGCTAGATTGAGATTTGAGCAGGCTACAGCCCTGTGAATACGTAACTGGTTGTTATAGTAACCACAGGTGGCACCTCTGTGTGAACCTAGAAAGATCTGAACCTTCCTAATGCAAAAACATTTACAAAATAAAAATCACACCGTCTGTCGTTGTCTGTAATGTACTTACATTTGCCGTTTCCTCCTCAGGTCTACCTGGCTATATTCTGGCTTGCTATGAGTTCTACCATGTACAACCCTATCATATACTGTTGTCTAAATCAAAGGTATGAAATGGATATTATTGTGACAGTGAAATATTTCATATTTCGGCTCCCATATTGGTGAAAGGGTTACACAGACTGGATAGAAAGGAATTGCGCTATTTTATCATGAATATTAGTTACAGCTGATTATGAAGAAAGGTAGAAAAGTGGTGAATTGGTCCTTTAAGATGTGTTGAAGTACAACTGTGGCTTTAGTTGAGGTGAATTTCGTCTAGCTATTTTCTCAAATTCTGTCTAAATATTCGTCTCTCTCTATTGCGCCTCAGGTTCCGCGCCGGGTTCCGTCGTGCATTCAGGTTCTGTCCCTTCATCAGAGTGTCTGAAGAGGACAAGATGGAACTGCAACACACACACACCTTCAGAGTCACCATGACACGCAGCATCCGAGCTGACAGTATGAAAACACCCGTCAAGGTGCAAGACAAAACCCTCAACACGCACATAAAGCTCACCGCTCAGCTGAGCACACAGAGTGACACGTATGCACCGCTCAATGTGTACACATCCTTAAACACACAAAATACACACAACAACATACACTCTGTGGAGAAGCAGGTACACATGGACACCGACACCCAGATGTGCAAACTTATCCTAGAACACGACCGTTGACATCTAAAGTGAAGCTACCACTATCGGTCCATATACCAAGCAGTATATTGCTCACAGCCAGGTTGTGTGTTTTCACTAGACTACAACCACTCAAATCTCATCATTTTGGAGTAGCTGATTAGAGGATGTATTTGTAAAACCCAGAAAGTCCAACATCTTAACCACTAGACCAAAGGGAAATCCTTATGAACCATGAGATATTAGACTTTTGATGTCATCAGGCTGAGACTCTGAGCCACTCTGCTACATGTACAGTATGTACAGCATTTACAACACTAGATGTCTGATAAAAGTAACAACATTTATAAGACATTCAGCCACACCAAATTGTCTGCTGCTATCCAGAACCTACATTACAGTATGTCAATGAAACCACACATGGTGTCCTAGACCTTGAATGCCTATGATACACTGTACTGTACTTCCTAAATGTTGTATACACAGGCTGTGTCCACCTGGTTGGTTGCATTGATACATGCCTGGGCATTAATGTGGTCTGTACGCAGTGTGTAGGCCTTACTCACCCATTAAATCATTGACGTTTGCAGTGATCAGAGGAGGTTTTGATGAGTCCCTTTGCCTGGTGAAAAACTCTGGGTGAAAAGGTGGAGATATTTCACTAAAATAGGCGTTTTGTGCCACAAGTTTCATATGGATATGCAACCAAAGGACTATATCGCTCTCCACATCTATGGAATGATTTAATGGGTGAGTAGGCTACACACAGTACAGACCACATGTTGTACATGTTGCCGTTCTGCTGTGCTAAACACATTTAAATGGGAGTAATCTATGGCTATCCGCTATCTTATGTGAAATGCTGTTATGTATGAAACAAGACATTCTATAAATGGAGTCCTTCAAAGATGTGAAATTAATTGCTCATAGAAGCTGTGGATCTTTATACATCTTCACAGGTCAGTGGGGGAATTGAACTCTCAACCCAATCCCCTCTATCATTTGTGTCTTTATACTTACTGGATAGTTGTGGTGTACACCATGTGTCCATTTAGTCCATTCACTCCATTCCTTCCTCTCTTCCTCTTGCAATTTTTTTAGGGGAGCAGCTATGCATTGTGGGTATTGTAGTTACTAAGTAGAAGAATCATGAACTGTGGTACTGGGTACTGTTTTCCCAGAGTAACGACTGGAGAATAGTTCCATGGCATCAGCACCAAGCCTTATTACTGTACCATCTGTTTCTGAGTGTCTTCTTTCAACACTGGACATTGTAATCACAATCTGCACAACAGACAGTCAATTCATTATATTTGGAGTTGCATTTAAACAATACCCTGCAAGCAAGCCGGAACGGGGCCATCAAGGGGCCATTTCGGGCTGGTCTTTGGGCCCCCTTTGGGCTTCCCGTACAGGGCCCATAGGGGTCGTGCTCATTGGCAAAGCGCTGGGCCCTAACTGTTGGCCCCGCAGGGGCTGCCCAAACTTGGCCCTAACAACCCACACTGGCCCAGCACAGGGCCACACGGGGCCCTGAATGGGCAGACCTCACTTCGCCCTCAGAAAGCCCCATTAACTGCCCAAACTAGGCCCTCACTATGCCCACAGTGGTTTATCAGTTAATTTCCTATACATGGGTGCCTGTGTTGGTCCTCAATATGGCCGCTAAAGAACTACAAATGAGCCACGAATTGCATCATTAAATCTGTTTACACCAACTGACTGAACTAAAAATTGAAGTACACCAATTAAAATGCAAGTTGTCACTGCATAACCATGATCTGTACTGTGAAAAAAATGCGGGTTCTGCTGCTGCGAAGGATATCCAGGTTAAGACAACCTCACTGTTCACTTTGTTTCAACTCGGATA
This sequence comes from Benthosema pterotum, assembly GCA_039105355.1. Lineage (NCBI taxonomy): Eukaryota > Metazoa > Chordata > Actinopteri > Myctophiformes > Myctophidae > Benthosema > Benthosema pterotum. The sequence continues at coordinate 24,160,092 of CM076966.1, read as the reverse complement.
TTCAAGTTGATAAAGTTGACACAACTACAGTACTCTAGTTGACTCAACCTTGTTTTGTAAGTTATCAAAATTGACTAAACTTGTCAACTACAGTTAAGAAAACCTCACTGTTCACTTTGTTTCAACTCGGATATTCAAGTTGATTAAGTTGACACAACTACAATATTCTAGTCTTCTCAAATTTGTATTGCAAGTTATCAAATTGATTGAACTTGTAATAACCTGTTGTTTCACCTTAATACGTTGAGTTAGATCAAAGCATTATTTTACTTAATCAATGTAATATAACTTTCCTTTCTTAGTTGAACAAACATACATTTCTGCATTATTATAACTAACAGCTTCAAGTTATCCTTGTACACAACTTGCCGTTTCAAATCTAACAATAAATCACTTAATTATTGCATTGTGCTCAAATATATAGTTTATTTGTACGACCTGAAAAATATTAAATAAAAAAATAATTAAAATCTAATAACTAATATCTAAACAATATTGAGCCAATACATAAAAAGTACACTAATTTTTTTTATGAATAGTAGTAATACAATTGAAGTTAAACCACTAAAAAATCTGTTTTGTTACCCTTAAGATAAGTAAAATTGACCAAGAAACAATTATGGCTTTCAAACAACAGGAAACACCAGCACAATTTCACATGGTTTATTACCTCTGAATTTCTGGGGATTCAAATGACAAAGGTAGGCAACAGCCATAAACGGTTGGAAAACCAACTATAGGAAAACCAACAACTATTTTGTTATTAGCAACCACTTTGAAGTGGTTCTTTAACAGACAAAAAGATAGAAAGTGACAATCCATAGACCATGGTCTGATTACCATGGTATATAAAAAAAAACCTGAGTTGCCAAGAACTGAGACACAAAGGGCTCAAATTTCGTTACCATCTAAACCCATCTTTTTTTCTTTTCTTTTTTTTTTTTACTATTTTGAAAAACTTTTGGGGACAGTTCAACGTGCCAATCTATTGACACATTGTGAGCTTGTAGACTGGCCATTAACTATTGAAAAATGTTTTTTTAATAGTTTAAAAAGGCAAAGAAGTTAAGGGATAAGGGGTTTAGCGGTAACAAAAATGGAGCCCTAAATATACATTTAACAATAAAACATTGCAACATGTAAACTTTTATCCATTTGGATAAGCAAAATTCACCATTTTACCTCAACACTATGTATATGAAATATGAATATTTAAATGATTTAACCATTTTGACAAGTAAAAGCATAATTCACCATTTTAAGTTGACACTGTACGTCTATGAAATATAAAGCAGCATTTATATCCAAGTGCAAGCAGTATCGAAGTGCAAATGGAGATACAACTGACTTGTCAACTTTGGGGGAGGATCAGCACTTTGCATGTCTTTTATCATCCGGCTCAAACAGCCTGACAGTGCTGCAGGTTTGACTCCCAATCCAGATGGGGATGCCACGTGTCTTACCCAGTGTCTCCCCTCTGTCAGTCTACTTTCAACCCATCAATGAAGGCAGGAAAAGAAAAAAGAAAGCAAAACGACAGACTGCCTTGGAAAAATTGCCAGGACTTAGGCTGTATCCATAGCTTCATCTTGAGATTCAGGACCTTTCGGGTTAGCTTGCCAGAATCCAACTCCAAGAGTTTATGGTTAAATCTGAACGTGTACCTTAACTCCTTCAGGTAACTGAGGTTGAGTGTATAGCATAAGCCGATGAGGACACAGCAGGCCCTAGCTATTGTCCCAAGGCCTTTGATCACTTCTACTCCCTCCAGAACAACGGCGATGTCTGAGCTGGAACTGGTCATAGAAGTACACACAGTGATTGCAACTGTGAGCCACTCCCGTATCTCCTCCAAGTTGTCAGTGTCCTGCAACATGAAATTGTCATAGTTTAATATGTGACAGTCATGCCACGACAACGGATAACAGTGTGATGCCACAGTGATGTCACCAAGCATAAAAGGCATACCCTGAGGATTGAGAACCAGAGAGAGAGTAATTCCAGACACATCATCAAGAGCTAGTAGCATTGAGCAATAAGACGTTCTCAATCACAAGGTTATAGACAACCTTGGCTTATAGAGTCTAGTCAGTCTACTACCAAAACGGCAGGTAGGGCATTTGACATTTTGGGGTAAAACCTTCCATTACCTACATACTGTAAGCTATAACTGCCTCTGTTTCAGTTTCAGCACAGTCGTTTGGGTAGGAACGAACCAGGTCAATAAAAGACAATGCAGCCAATCAGCATAACATTCCATGGCTAAGAGGTTGGCTTGTGGCATTGTGTTTGGTTGCCTAGAGACGAGGCAGCCAATCGTTTGGCTGCCCAGCTTGCCTTTCAAGCAGCTGGTAGAAAGAATGGATGCTGCTATATTGTATATCTACCATTTCTGCAAACAAATTTGGTCTAAGTAAGGTTCAAGTGGTGAATCCAATATATTAATACCAAAAGATAATGTGTAAACAAACCACATCATTTAAACATCAATTTATACTGACAGTGCTGAAGTCTGGGTTTCATCTCTCTCCCAGCTCCCAGGATTTCTTGGCTAAAGTAACTTCCAGGCAACTTCCAGTTATGAAAGTGTGTGTCAAGAAGTACGGGTGCTCTAAGCGGTTTACATGGAGATAGACATGAAAAGCAACAAGTGCACTACCATGTAGGACAATACAGATGCTCACCTCTCCCATCACAATGTAGTCCAGCCCTAAGGTCGATATCTGACGATTTTTCAAATGGACTCTAAGGGGTCCATTTGGTTCCATTTGTACGCCCTCAGAAAAAAAAATCAAGTGTACAATGTTGTTAATGCTATCAGTACCTGGTAGATCATCAGCCAAGGTGTCCCGTCTTGCGGCATTGAAGATTTCAGCATGGGATTTTCCTGCATGTTTTAGAACGTCTGCCAAAATGTCAGCAAAGCCCTCTGAAGCGATCTGCCCGACTGCTTGTGGCTGGATGGATTTGGTCAACCTCATCAGCAAACTGTAGAAAACACAAGTGTGATTAGCATTCCGAATCTGCCAACTAATAATATACTGTAGTCAATCTCACAATAATCTTGAATTTTATGAGCGGGTCTAGGACACCTAGGAGGTTCCCATGCATGAGTTACATGAGGTATTGTTTTGTTGCTATACCACTGACCTCAATTTAAATCATATCAATTTGAGATATTACATAGGCACTAATCTAAACGTTTTGTGATGGGGAGAGGGGAAAAATGCAGAAAAGAGCAGATCTACAAGCTCACATTGTGTTGCTGTGATACACTGTGACGTGCATCACAACATGATTTTTTTTAACCAAATAAGGTTAATGAACTCCTATAAGGTCATTAACAACATACACCTGTGCAGTATACTTACTCCACTAGGTGCTCTTAGAAAGGGATATCTTTGCAGTATATCCTCCACAGGCATCCCATCCATGATTTCACGCCGTCTCCAGGAGTAGGATCACACCATGAGATCTTTCACAGTTGGGAGATGTGGATGAGTTTTCAGAACAGCAATGTAGGCCTTCATAGAAGTGGCATCCTCTCCTACAACTGGCATTTCCTGTGGCAAAATCATAGACAGATGTGCACAAGTTGTACAGTGTATGTGAATCGATTTTGTTATCGCTGGATAACATTTTATTCACAATTCCATGCTGTATTGACGTCTTAACCATACAAGATACAACAGGATTTTTTAATTTAAATACCCATCCTACATACATACAGCAACTGACTTACGCATCCTTGATTAGCAGGCTGTCTATGCAGACTAGGTGTAGAGGGAGGCTGGTGCTGATTCTTGTGACCATACTCTTTCATCTTCTAGACCTCGTTGACGCTGAGCAGTGGGGAACCTTCAGCTTTGAACTTCCTTTTCAACGATTCGTGCCAGTTTTGCTAGATAACATTAAACACATTTTAGTATTAATAGTCGTAGGACAGGAAACAAGGCTTAAGCATCAACACCCAGTGCAAAGATATATCACTGAAGATTGAAAAGAAAAAAACATAGCCATTCTCCGCTCCATCACTAAGGTGGGGGTATTTGACGATGACTGACCTGAACGTACTCCTGATTGGTGCGATACCTAGTAATAAAGGAAATAACCCAAACTCTTTCTAAAACGTTTCTAAAAAGATCAGCCAAGAATCTATGAATGTAATAAGTTCTAAAGTTATAGTAATGGTTAACAGTTGATTCTTACATGTTGTGTGACATCAGTTTTTCATAAAGCACTCTGGTAATTTTGTGTCGTGTTCTCGGCTCTGAGACGTGGGTCCCTGGCATCGATCAGCATCTGGACGTCATGTGGAAAAGAAGGACAAACAGAGAGTGCTTGGAGTCTTCCATGGGGTGGTTCAGCACTGCAATGAAACAAACAAATGATTTTAAGTAGTAATAGTAGGATAAACAAGAAAGTGATGACAATGAAATGAACAGACACAACTGAAACCTAACATACAAGTTAAGTTGATTAATTGAGTCCCTGATTGGATGAAATTGGCAACACAAAGTTATGTTACTGAACAAACACTTTATGGGGATGATTATTGGTTATAATTATGCATAGGGATGTCCCGATACTGTATCGGTACCGGAAAAAAGTATTGGATTGGCCATTTTTTTGTCATATCGGTTCAGATAGATATCGGCAATACTGTATCAGTAACAGAAAAGCATCAGTATTGGCCCTCATTTGTCATTATCAGAAGGTTATTTTTATGCTTGGTTATATGTTTAAAATATATAGATATACAAGCTCAGAAATATATATACACAAGGCCAGAAACAATAGCAAAATTCCATGCGTTTTACTTTCATACAATGAAATTATTTTTTTCTTCACATCATTTATGTGAAGTGATTGTACAGGGCCTTAATGGAAACACCACTAGAATAAGGACCTCTTTGATCCTAGGGCCCACTATTTATTCAGAATTTGAGCCACAGACCACCATTTGAGGACATTTTAGCCCCACAGACCCAAAACTAAAGAATTATTTTTTTGCTTTTGTCCATAATTCCAGCCTGGATTTGGGAAACAAAATAGTCAAACAGATCATATTTTAACTCTAAGAGTGTAAACATGAAACCAAATGGACATGCAATGGTCTATTTGTTTCATTTTTACACACTTACATATGGTTAACCAACTTTCCATCATTTAGGGTTAGGGTTAGCCTGGGGACCACCTGGAATCCTCTCAAGGACCACTGGAGGACCCCGAACCATCTGTTGAACCCCCCTGAGCTACTACAACTACAGTCTCGAATGAACATTGTACATAGTAATCAGGCACCGATTAATATACCCCCATTAATATTACTTGGGGGTCCATAGACTAATGTATGTCAAAATGGGGGTCCTTGGCATAATTAACATTAAAAACAGCACTGTGCCCCACGATCATTCTAACAGCCACGGACGTGTCTTGTTTATACAGGCTAGTTAACACAGAGCCTTACTATAGACGGAGTGGCAACTCCATTCACTTCATGGGGTCAGTCCAATGGAGGCTATTCTACATAGACTTCTATTGAGAATGGGGACAAATGATCTTTCATCTGTATTTTGGGTCGTTTTTTGTAGTAGTAAGAGGCGGCCTGCAACATAAACATTAGAGACTTTAGTTGTTACTGTACAAAAACCTCCTTTCAAACAGTTGCAAACATGACCTAAAACAGCTCTTATTTGTGCCGCCCTCGTTAAAACAATGTATTTCCAACTCCAGTTTGGCGCTATTCAGGCTGCATGATTGAACAGCGCTCGAGCGCGCAGTTTCTGCCCCCTCAATGTCGCAACTCTGACACTAACCCCAATTCGGGAGGGGAGGGGAGGAAGGGGTTTAGAATGGAGAGGAGAGGAGAGGAGAAACATGGGATGAGGCGGCAGGCTTAGCTGTGTGTGGAACGTCGAAATAAAGAATGGCGAAATGACGCTCTAAATATTATAAATGAATGCTAACGCAGGCAACAGCCAGAAACAACCCACAGTAGCAAAAATACCCTAAAAAGAATAGAAAGTTTGGCGCGAATCCGCCATTTGGCCATCCCTTCTCCCTGCTTACTGTATGTGTAAGTTAGTACAATAACCTAGTAACATAAAATATATACTTAAATATAGGCTACTTACCAATTGCCTCTTTTCAGTGAATTCCCATTCCGTGACCAATTTTTGTATGAGTTCCTCTGTTGTTTAACAACTGCTGTCGCCATATTCCAGGTGTTTTGAGTTCGTCCGTCCATTCGTGCTCCACCAGCACGTAGGTCTACCGACCAAAACTGCTGGTTATATATCCAAGTTTATTTAAATAAAACAAGCGGCGACGCAGCTCGCTTAGTTCCCAAACTATCAGCTAAACACGGACCGTGAATCCAGTCGTCCACCGAGCTAACTGCCGACATAAAACACAATTTAAATTCTCCGCGTATAATGGTGCCTCGTGCCTGTCTCTGCGAAGCTGCTGCTGCTGAGTAGAAGGAGGACGGTGATTGGTCAGTACAGCCGATAGCTGATTTGCATACAGCCAATCGCTTGGCGTTTTGCTTCAAAGGCGGGCTTTGAAGCTTTGCAATCTATCCGTGTGTGTGTGTGTGTGTGTGTGTGTGTGTGTGTGTGTGTGTGTGTGTGTATATATATATATATATATATATATATATATATATATATATATATATATATATATATATATATATATATATATATATATATATATATATATATATATATATATATATATATATATATATATATGATGTCCCCATGGACCATCATTTGATAGGCAGGGACCCATATAAGACACGTTCTTGACAGATTTATTATCAAGGACTACCCAGTTTGACATGCATTAAAGGACGACTTCACCAATTTTCAATAGTCATATAATTGGTCCTCACTAATGTTCATGATGTGGGAATGGCACAGACGATCTACAAGCTCACAACGCGCCGCTTTGCGTCGCGTTGTGAGCTTGTAGATCGTCTATTTTCACTAGGTACTTCTTAAGTTTTCTAATTCATGAAGTTTCGTTGATTTTTCTTTGATTTCATGAAATTACTGGAAAAAATAATTGAATTTTGTTTTTAATTTGTGGATTTACTTGCGTTTTTGGGAGTTCTTTTTGAAAATGTTTTGATATAATTATTCAAGGGACCCATAAAAATTGCTATAATTAATCAAGGGACCCATAAAAATCTCTCTGTGACCCACAAATGGGTCCTGACCCAGTGTTTGGGAAACAGCTGGGATAGCTGATGATCTGAATAATGGATGAAATTAAGCTGCGAATTGTATAGGGCTGTCCTCAGTAAAAAAGCATGGGGCCTGAAGATGCAAATCTGCAACGGGCCTGAGCGGGTTGACCCACAGTGGCCCAGTACGGGATTGCTGTTGGCAGCCCGCAAGTGTGGGCTGAACAAGGCAAGCCCAAAGTGAGACCACATGGTGGGCAACCATTGGGCTAGCATGCACTGGGCCTGTACAGTTTTGGTGATGGCTTGCCATAGCCCTCACTGCCCATACCTAGCCCGAACCGGCCCCGTTCCGGCTTGCTTGCAGGGTACATATGCCATATGCTCAATTCCATTGTAGTGCTTTTTGTTGGAACGTTAATTTTGTTGGTTCAACAGTTTATGTACAGTTGCTTGTAAGCAGGAAAAAAATAACACCTTTCTTTATAAGTGTAGTGGTAGGATATTAAGTGCAACTGCAACATATCTTTGTTACGTAATAGCGTAATAGGTTTGCCATGATATGGTTCCCCGTATAAAGCGATGTTTGGTGAATTTATTCATGTCATTTACCTGTACAGTTCAAGCTTTTATATGATATCGGGCAGAATAATTAATAGATCAAATCCCTTGTGAAAGTGAAAGTCTGTTTCATTGCTGCTGTGAATGATAAGAAAAATGCTTCAGTAAGTAAAAAGATGCAAAGTCTAGCTTTATAGTAACGCATACAACTGGTACCATAGATTACATAGTGACACTGACATGTACAGTATGATCATTGATGACTTATACAGTTGAACTTAATGTCAGAGATAACATTGGGTTTCATACTATTTTACTGAAATATCAATGTTAATCTTGAACACAAGGTTTGTATGTACAGAAACATTTGTTCCATGATATAGGCCGCTATTACTCATAATGTGCTCTCATGTTTTATACTGTATATTGTGACTTCACATCTTCCTATACAATGTATTTTTATACTTAGTGTTGTACAGTAGATAAATGTTTAAGAAACACACTGCTCACAATAATTCTATCTTCTTCAGTTATAATATGTCTATAAAAAAGCCTGGTGTAGTGTAGTGGTATATTGTTGAAGACAAAGGAGTGACTAATGTGTGGTTAAGGTGTGGTTAGTGATGTAAGTAATGATGAAAGTAAGATCACACAGCTGTAAATACATAATGCCTACGATGTTAGAAGAATGCTTAATTTCACACAACGTATTCATTGGATAAAATCGTGACATCTGTGATATTTTGTTTGTAACCTGAACGTCTTGAGTTGCAAATAAAACAAATCATATAAAACCTCATGCAAACAGGCCATACATTTGCCAAACTCACCCTAGATCCAATCTTCAAGGTATGTTCATGCCATACTATACAATACTTAAGTACAAATTTGAGGAAATTGTACTTTAGTTGAATATTTCCAATGCTTTTATTTCTACTCCACTACATCTCTGATCCAAATATTTTATTTTTACACCACTACATTACATATGTACTAGGTAACATCTCTGCTGGTCACTAGGGTGTCACAATCCACAATGAAGCATGCTGTATAATTGAGATATGGTGTATTGTACTGCATGAGTATTCCCCATGGGTGACACGTTAATGATTGTCAAACTTTTCTGCAAATTCACAAAAACAAGATATACCCCCATCACCACCTTTTTTCTAACCATAGAAAGCATATTTAGAACAAGCTTTGCAGGCTGAAATTCAGGGATTGGGTTATTTCAGCATCACCTCTGGGTCAGGCTAGGACAACCATAATCATTATTATTGTGAGAGCTGTAGAGGGTTACTATAGAGGGTTTATGTGGTTAAAACAAAAGGTCTGGAGTGGCTTTATTGTTAGTATCAGTAGCAGGTAAGACGCAAGAGCAACCCCTCAGAGGTGGATGGTGATATTCTTTAACCTGTGGGTGAATAAATGAATTAAATTCCCAATATTTTTTGGCAATATACATTATGTTGTACATTATGATGTTGTCCAAAGAAAACTCCAAATAAGAATGGAATTAAAACACAGCTGTTTTTATTAAGTGATTGATTGACAAGTTGTGAACAGAAACACAAGTTGAGGAAATTGACTAAGATGGAAAAGAGACCATTGTTGCTAGTAGTCCATAGAAGAGTTAATCTTTGCTGTGTTAAAAGATTCAACCCAGTACAGCCAAACACCATCACCAAGGTAACAACAATAAAAATAATCTCTACACTGTAAGGGTTACCGTAAACCATAGGTAACCTCTGCTTCAGCAGTCACAAAATGATAACGCTTATCTTCTAATTGTATGCAGTATCTTCAAGTTTGACCAAACAATGTCTGCTTCTAGAATAGATTCCAATAAACACCCGGAATAACATCATAAAATACATTTTGTCTGAGGTACTGTTGCTATTTGATTAAAATATTGACTCCTGGTTGTTTCGTTTTGATGGGCATAATATATAAGTGGACTGTACTGTATGTATGAGGTTGCATGTGTTACAGTGTTATTATGACATTAAAACACAACATCAGGAAGTGTTACATGTCAGGAACAGCAGGAGTGCATCTCATTGGGTATAGGTATAGGAGGAGGTATTTTTGTCAAATTGTTATTCCCTTTAAGCTTTTCACTACTGAAGCCATTATGCAGTATATTTGACCTCACCGGCATGTTATAGCTTCAATTTGTGAATTATTATTGCCAATAAATAACAGAATACATATGCCGAATGATATTAAGAATGCTACCACATAGTAATGCTATGGAAGGCATTGTTATTATTACATATTATATGGCTATGGTTCAACCAAACTCTGTATACAAACGATGGGTAAGAATGATGTAGGTGGTATTTGAACTTTGGATAATAGTATTTTACAGCACACCAAAGAAGTGCCGTAAAAACAATTACATTCATTCAGCAAACAAGTCACTATGCATGGCTTTCCACATGCAGAGATCTCGCTATTGAACAAGTCCCACTTATCCAACCTGCTGTTACATGAGTGTTCGATATATATATATATATATATATATATATATATATATATATATATATATATATATATATATATATATATATATATATATATATATATATATATATATATATATATATATATATATATATATATATATATATATTCCAGTGCAGGACAGATACAGGGCTACCATGGCTACCACCGACCACATCGGTATTTCAGTAACAGTAACATTCACCCAGTACAAAAATAAAAATAAATAGCATAATTCTATACATCATAATGTATTATGCCTGGGTGGGAGGTTATCAACGATTAACAAGAAACATATATCCCTTTTTTTCCCTCAATGGTTATTTGCTTTCAGATTATCTGACACAGCAGAGCAGACTCTGTCAATGACCCCTCTTTAAAGCAGCTTTTAAACATTCCCCCCAGCAGTTACACATTTTGCTAGGAACTATACATTAATTTCATTGTTCCATGTCTTCTTGAGCAGGACTGCACTTGAGAACAACCAAATGTGCTTTCACCTTTCATTTGCTTTGGATGTACAGTGCATCGGTACATCAGATTAATAGTCTGATGAATACCACAGTTTTGGTATGCAAGTGTTTCCAGAGATACTGTAATTTATTTCTGAGAATATACAAATTTGAGTTAAATTTGTAAACTCCCAGTGTTACAAATGGTTAAATTAACACTGAGGATTTGAACATGTAGTGCTATAATGCTCCCCAGAAGTTAAATCAACATTTGGATCTTTGGGCTAGTGAAGATTAACTATAATGGGGAGTGTAAACTCTTCATGAATATTTTTTGATTTGGTTTGTTCTCTACCTGCTCAGTGTGCAAGTTATAACTCTTTATGCTTAAACTTAGTGAATACAGACAAACAAAATCTTAAAAGTTACAGCTGGTTTGTGTTAAAATGGCAAATTACATCTGAAACATAGTGCTTGACTGTATTATGTCACATGGACACGGACAAAGCAGTCTCTCCATCTCTGCCATGTGGACACAGGCTGAAGCAGTTATGGGAGTGTGATCAGTTTCAAACTGTGCTCGATTTCATCGTGGAAGAGAAGAGAAGAGAAGAGAAGAGAAGAGAAGAGAAGAGAAGAGAAGAGAAGAGAAGAGAAGAGAAGAGAAGAGAAGAGAAGAGAAGAGAAGAGAAGAGAAGAGAAGAGAAGAGAAGAGAAGAGAAGAGAAGAGAAGAGAAGAGAAGATGTGAACCCAATGGAGGAGGATAGGTGATTGTACACGACCACAGCAGAGAAAGACAACAGAGATTGTAGTTTAACTACTGTTGAGCTGAGCAGCAGCGAGCTCCTCTCTCATCCGACAGCCTACAGCTGTGATGAGAGCAGCTCCTTTCCCACTCCCGTCCTCTGACAGCAGGAAGGTGACGTTACAACGAGGGGCGAGCACCTTCACAGTCTCATCCATGATCTTGGAGAAGCTATAGAGAATGAGAGAGAAAAAAGACAGTGTGAGTAAAGTGATGAGACTGACTGGACAACAACAGACAGAGACATTATGAACCACGAACACCATTTAGCTGACCAAAACTGACTATAACAATATAAAAAGTAAACAATCTGGAGTGAGTTTTGAAAAGAGGAGCACAAAAGCTCAATAAAGTTTTTGTGTGTGTTGGATACAATCCAGGTAGAAGTTAGAATTGAGCCTTAGTTGTTTGGAATTCTACTTAGCAGTGGTGAGCTGGAACTTGTATCATGATTGAGAATCATTTTAGTTGATCTAACCCCTCAATCCAAACATTGATGCCGAGTGCCAATCATGGAAGCATTGGGTTTCATTTTTGCAGTCTTTGGTATGTTCTGATCACGGATACCTCCCATCCACCCTGACCTCCCAGTTTCAGGGTGGACACTAACCACAATGCCACTGAGCTGGTTGTGTATGCACTGGTAATGTGCAATTTAACAACTGGGACTGAAGTGTACCAATGAGACAAAAGCGTGTGCACTCACTGTGGGTGCAGCTAATGGCCAATGATTGATACTCACTGTGGGTGCAGCTTGTACAGCGTTCCATCAACGCCCACAGTGAGGTCTAGATGGTCCAGACCTCGGTTCTCTCTGATCTTATCGGCCACAGCCGCCATTCCAGCCCCACATATCTGTGCTGCACGGCGTGAAACAGCTCCACACACCTACACAGAAAGAATAAGAATAATATTACGGTAATAATAACAACATGGTCTAAAGTGTTTTAAACTGTAACTTTAATGTCCTAAGTTTCATCTCTGGGGCTCTGCACTAAATAATACATACAATAATACATCAGTTTGGATATATTGAATTCTGAGCTTTGTGCAGTACCTCTCGTCAACTATTAAAAGGATCCCTGCCTAATAAGACAAATATGCCTTAAAACACTATACTTGCCTTCTATAACTAAAACATGCAGATAACACCTTCAATACTTTATTTATTTCATAAATAGAGAATCTTTCACCTCAATAGGGGGTGCTCCGGTCTCAGGATGATGATGTCACATGAGCATGTTCATCGATATATATATTCTATAGAGCCTAGACCACATGTGACATCATCATCCTGCGCCAGGTGCAGTTCCTGTTGAGTGAAATATTCTCTATTTATGAAAGAAATAAGATGCCATTGGTGTTTTTATTTGTTTATTTTAGTTATATATGGAACGTATAATGTTTTAAGCGATGTTTATCTTATTAGTCAGGGATCCTTTTAAAGCCTGATCATGGGACATAAACTTCTCAATAAGGCATAGCAACTTTTTTGAGTTGTTAACACAACATACTTGTAAGTGTAAGTACATAGCAGTAATAACACCCTTCCATAAACATTCTGAAAACATCCAGTAAAAACTGTAGCTTTCTATAAATTAATTTTATAATCAATATTCAATTTCAATTCCAGCCTAGAAACAAACCATCCAGGATCCAGAAGAGCAGGTAGTCAAACAGTTTACTACAACTACTGTTTTTAGTTAAAGTATATTATATTACGGTACATTTCTTTAACACACTCTAGCTGAATGTACAGTTTTTCACAAGAAAAAGGTATGGATTACAGTATAACAGTACATTTCCAACACACAGTTTTAATAATAGGGCATGAATGAGCATTTGCACCGTTTATCACATTGCTGTTGTGTTATCTAATAAATAGCTTCACTCACACACGCCCTTGTCACAAGACGAAGCTGACAAAAAGCCGTTGTATTCCCAGTCACAATAGACTGAAAACCACCAAACCGCTGGTCTGTGCTCTATTATTCACAGACAGTGAACTGAACAAAGCCTTTTGTTCGCAAAGTTGCTTAACAACTCAAACATAAAGGGTCAGAAGTGCTTACTATCTCAGTCCCAACTTGACAAGTCTAGTTTAACTTAAATATGAAAAATAAACCTCATATTTTATGGATAAAAATAGCACACATTTAGCAGATTTAGACAACACGCACTTTCAAAAATGGTTGTGATCATTTCAGTATACATAGACAGCTAGAGATACACAGCAGCAAGCAGCAGCATTGGTTTTGTCCATGGAAAAATGTATTAAAATGATTGATTTAATATCCCTTGTGCTTCTTTATACTAACATTTTGTTAATCTATTAAGACCTGAGATTATATTTAAAAATGTTGTCTTCTAAAAATAAGTGCTTTCTGGAGGACCCCAAGAATTATATGCATTATGTCAATGACTCCTAGAAGAAAAGATTTGAGTTAAAATGTTTGATTTTAAATTATATATATTCAAAGATGCAAAAATAGCAGATGTACAATCTTGTAGCAGTGCTATGAGCTTGTATATGTGCTATTTTTCAATAGCTAAAGTTTAAAATAATGGTAAAAATTGATGTTTTGACTGTGTGAGTATGATACCATCATCACGGGTACAGTATTTATATTATTTCTCACCTGTTTAACTATAATACTGTCATCACAGGTGCTGTCCAATCCTAGGTGCTGCAGAATGGATCTGACCTGCAGTAGAGCCAGGCGGTCACTAGAGGGAGACAAACACATGCACACATGCACTTACAGTTACACATCCTGGGCCTATAATGCCTGCAGTGCTTTGTGCTTTTATGCAGTAGCTGTACTTTTGTTGAATAGTTCCAATTTTCAAAACGTTTACTCCACTGCATTTCCGAGACAAATACTGCACATTCACTCCAATATATTTATTTGAGTTACTTTATTATAATAGTACAAAACATACATTAACCACTTCAGCGTTGTATGCTTTTTGGCCATAATCTTGGATAATAGATTTCGCACCTCACAATTTGTTGTGATGCCAGGCATTGTGAGCTTGTACATCTGCTAAAATATTGTGATTGCAGAGTGAGTACTTTTTACATTTGGTACTTTTAATTTCATGCCAAAACGTTTATACTTGTACTCAAGTACATTTTCAATTCTGGTCTTTTACTTCTAACTGAGTAATCCTACACTGAAGTATTGATAACCTCACTTTAAGTGATTTAAAGTCACTTTAAGTGATTTAAGCTAGAAATGTATGAACACACTCCCACAGTCATTGACATGTTCCTACCTCTCTATCTGTGAGAGGTACTTTGTCTCAAAGATGCCTCTGGTCTTCAGCGTTTCAGAGATCTGACCTCGGAACAGGAAGCCTTTCTTGGTCAAATCAATCAGGATGTTCCTCACAATTTCACCAAGATACATCCCACTGCACATCTTCTCATATCTGTACACACACACACACACACACACACACACACACACACACACACACACACACACACACACACACACACACACACACACACACACACACACACACACACACACACACACACACACAAGCACATGCAAGCATGCACGCAAGCAGAAGCACAGACACATCAATCACATGTGGTCTAATTGATTCAATAACAAGGACTCGATTTGCAGTACAATGTGATTGTTGTACATTAAGTGCTGTTTGCCTGTCTAGGGACTATGGGTTTTCAACAGGTGGTCCGTGGACCACTTGTGGTCCATGAAGGTATTGCATGTTGTCCCCGACTGATCATGCATTTAGTAACGCAAGAAAGTGAAGATTTACTTTCTTCCACGGCAAAGTGCACTAATGGCCTGGTGACCTATGAGGAGGTGTCAATGTTTTCAGTTACTTGAAGGTCAGAAGTTATTCCACAGAAAAAGGAGTTAGAATCTGAAGAAGGCAAAGTGTACCAAACTGCCTCCTTGGGTCACATCCCCTCCCAACACAACAGTGGTCCTCATGTTGTTGATTCTTAGTCAGGCGAGTGGTCTCTGGAACCGTTTGAAAAGCCTGGCCCAAGTCTTGCCTTGCGGTGTTTATACAACTTAAGATAAATTGATCAATGGAGATAATTTCACAAAGCTTTTGCCCTACACATTGCACTCACATTATGTTATATATCGTATGCAATTTGTGCTGTGTTGGGAGATGTGGTGTGTGTGTGTGTGTGTGTGTGTGTGTGTGTGTGTGTGTGTGTGTGTGTGTGTGTGTGTGTGTGTGTGTGTGTGTGTGTGTGTGTGTGTGTGTGTGTGTGTGTGTGTGTGTGTGTGTGTGTGTGTGTATGTGTGTGTGTGTGTGTGTGTGTGTGTGTGCCCCGTGTGTGGAGTGAGTGTCTAACCTCTGTTTGCCTGGGTTCAGAGAGAAGTCGTCCACAGCGTGGTCATACTCTGTCCGGATGTCGTCCAGGCAGCCGTTGTCTCCGAAGGCACCCCATTCCATGTTGACACACATCCTGCCCTCGTCTCCCTCCACCAGCTCGATGTTCCTCATCTCCTCCATGTAGCACGCGTTGCTGCCCGTGCCTGTGTGACATGGCGGGGATATACTGTTCATACTATGTACTCAGTGATGACAGTAATTAAAAAAAACAAAACTCCAAAACATCATTGCATCAAACTGTATGAATAAATAAAAGTACACAAATATATTTTTAACATTTTGTATATGTAATTTATGCCTCAGTGGTTTATGATAGATTGTGATCATAATGGTACATACTGAACATTATAATCAGGTTGAAACCCAACCAAGGAAACTTTGAGACCTACTGGTGTAGCAGTGTTTCTACTGCACAATAGCAGCAACATTAATTACAGTAGTATCAATGGTAAAAGCAGGATGTCGGAAAAGATTTATTTCCAAAATGGCACATGTTTGCATAGAGCCTCTTACGTTGTAGTACAATACAATGACAACAACAACAACAACAACAACAACAACAACAACAGACAGATACCAATGACAACACAGCATTACAGTCCGGTTGTGATGACTGTGATGACTGTGATGAGGTGCATTGCTATGAACCAATGTCAAACAGTTTAGGAGGAAATTAAACCTCACCTGCAATGAGTCCGACCTCACAGGTGGGCTCTTCGTAGGCACAGGTCATTAACGTTCCCACGGTGTCGTTTACCACTGCAACCACATCCAGATCAAACTCCTAAAGAGATAAGGTCAAACTGCAGTCAGCATTACAGTACTCACAGTACTCCGGATACTTGGGTTAGTTTTTGTGTTTTAGGTAGGTTGTCGGAACAACAGTGGTGAATCCTAATGTACCTCTCTCCTCTTGATGGCTTCTCTCAGAAGTCCTACCACATCTTCTCCCTCACAGTCTGTCGCCTTGAAGCCCTTAGTCCACGTCACCAGGATACCCTAAACACACACACATGCACACGCACACACACACACACACACACACACACACACACACACACACACACACACACACACACACACACACACACAGGAAACCGGTTAAGGTAGGCAAGGATGAGTTGTTTTCTATTTGTTCTCATAACTGGAGTAGGAATTGTGGGGACAGATATAGAGAAAAAATAGAAAACATGAGTGATTGACAATTGATTGCGTCATTGGAGCGTAGAAAAAGGGTGAGGTAAGGTTAACAGACAGCGACAAGTGTGCATAACTTCATGCCGCTGCTGGCTTCCATCGTCATTGCTTGTAACCTGCAGTACGAATGCAGTTTAATGTTGAACTGGAACTGCGTTCATAGTGGCAGATACTGTACAAAGATACAGTCTACCATTTATTTTTTTAAATAAAGGAAGCCCACAACGTGAAGCTATGAAGCAAGTCTGAGATTATAAGTTGCTACAAAAGATATAAAGATACAAAGCTACAAATACGTAAGAACATGCCTTAAGTTCGGGTAAAAAACAACAAATCAATAAATATGCTGTGAATCTTTGCATCTTCTGCTTCTATTACATAGTATTATTTATGGCTTCAGCCAACTATTTTCTGACACAGTTGTGTCAGGCAGGACTCACATACAGTGAGAGATATTTGATCGGTCAAGAAGCAGCAAGACTATATCAGATACATAAGTGAGCAGTTGTGGTCAGATATACAGTAGTGGTGTGTTGTGTACAAGTATACTCACAGCATCCAGGCTGGTCTGACGGCAGGGGAAGGAGAAGGTAAAGCCCAGAGGAAGACGAGCACTCTTCATCCCCATGTAGTCCAAGAAGTCACTGATACAATGGACTATGTGGTCAAACAACTAAGAGCAAAAACAAACAAGCAAACAGACAAAAAAGCTGTATATTTGATTTGCAATTCCATTTAAATGTAAATGCATCATTTACAGTAGAGAGAGAGAGAGAGTAAACACTTTACTACACTTAATAGATCAATGTAATGTTGCTCAAGTTTTTCCTTGTCTTGTTTATAGTATAGTTCTGTATCATGTATTTTGCATACTGTATGTAATGCTTTGGCAATATCAGAATGATTATCATGCCCATAAAGCATAATTGAATTGTTTTGAATTGAATTGACTGAAATGAATTGAATTGAAGGAGAGTGAGCGTGAGATAGAGAAAGAGACAGAGGGAAATAAGACAAAGAAATATTCCTTCTTCCCCTCTACCAAGAAGATCTCCCAGTGGATAAAGGGTATTGAATTACCAAGCTTTTTAGTTGGGACTACTGTTCATGTGACAATGGAGTGAAAATGGATCTAGTGTGGGCTGCAAGGCAAACCTGAGATAAACCTCAGCAGGAATGTGGTGCTACATCATCACATACTGTATTGTATGTCACAAGAGACAGAGAAAGGGACGGGAGGTCACAGAGTTGACAAGGGGACTAGAGGTGAAAGACGGGATCAGCCTCGGCCAGGCCACGTGGAGGTTAAGTTCAAATCTACAGTATCTTTAACCCCTTAAACACATGCTAATCCACTGCACCAGCAAGTTCAATGTCAATTCTGTCAAGAAGAAACCACTAACTGCATACATTTTTCCCGAGGAAACTAAAAATAAATTTTCAGGAAATGATAACCGTGTATTTTTTTTTATGAACACGCAGTACTGCCTCATTAAGTTGGTATTGTGGCTTTATACATTGCCAATTACTGTCAATTATTGAGGGGGCTTGATGGTCCAATGGACTTTATAAAACATGACGTATCACATATCTATGTGATAAGTGATAGTTGAAAAGAGGTCTGTCTTTCTACAAAATAAAAACAAACTGTAACAGGGTCGGTTTTAGCATGACAGTTCTAATTGGCATGTCCCACTACCATACTGTATAAAGTCAACGGCATGACGCTGCATGTGTTAAAAAGATCTTTCACAAACCATAAATTTTCATTTGCTTAAAAAATGTCAAATTTTGATTTAAACAACATGCACTAAGCTGGATCTTTTGTACATAAGTCTCCAAAGTTCATTTGTGGGCAACTTTCATGCATGTTGATCAAAGATCATGGGAGGATTATTATTTTAACTGTTTTACATTGCCCACAATCAAATGCTTCATGAGCTATGAACATTCAAATCGACTGCACAGTTTAGCCAGAACAGCTATTTTTGGTGGCAGAAGGATTCCTGATCGGGAACTGCTTGGTCCCTTAAAAGAACAAATCTAAAAAATGGGGTAATGTGGTTTCCTCCCGACATCAAGGACATACAGCATAAAATAAGTTTATTATCATAAAAATATTAATTGATTATATTCACTCAATTTCGCCTAATCTCACCTCCTCTCCTGTTCCTTGCATCACTTCCATAGGAATGGCATAGATTTTGTTGTGCATCTCCACTGTTCTTCTCTTCCCAGAGCGGATCTTCACCAACAGAACCCTGAAGTTGGTCCCGCCAAGATCCAGTGCCAGGAAGTCACCGTTCTCTGGAAACACATATCAACACACATATCAACACAGGCAACCTACTTTTTCACTTTTACTTTTGGCTGAGTCTTTATACCCCTGTTTGTAAAGCACTTTGCGCTAGCCTGACTGACTGATTGAAGCAGTGCAGTCAATGGAGAGGGCAGCATCTATGGGCTAGAAATCAGGCTAACTTGCATTTTACACTGCATTTTATGTTATGAAACATGCTCTATTAATGAAGTGTTTTGTGGTTGGTGTAACACTCTGGAACTCCCTAACAGTCAATCTGAAAATGGCTTAAAATATTATCGCAAATAATATACTGTATTACAATGATAAATCTGTCAAAGGGGTTTCTATTCTGTTTTCTTTTTATTATAATTTTCCGGTCGCATGTCCCTAGATTTATCTTCAGGGATTGGTCTCCTCTGATTGGCTGACAACAGTCCTCCACCACAGGGAGATGAAACATCTGTAACCTGATTGGCTTATGCCCATAATCACCTGACGAAAGCGGCTAATCTGATGGGGAAGTGGTCTTAGCCTCTCTCTCTCACTCACTCACACACACACATGCAGCATGCATACACAGCCACACATATACAATGCTCCCATGTGCGAAATATACCTGTAAGCAGCATGCTTAGGGTGATCTACTAATTTCACTATTAGCAACAGAATTTTATTACTGGCATGTTGAACTGGCACAGCAGATGAATAAAAAAATACATAGATTTAGATTTCCATGTGAATGTGTATAAAAAACAATAACGTTTTGGCAAAACATCAAAATGTTCATCAATATAAGTTCCAGTTACTGAGCTAAAGCAGGCTGAGGCTACACTCACTATGAACAGTGTATGTGCGTTCGTATCACCTGAGCCATCTGGCGTCATTCGTACGTAGGTTGGCAACATCTTTACAGTCGCAATGTCCTGAGTGCTCTTAGACAGGCCATTCTGGATCTCTGTTCTCATACGCTTTTTTACCTAAAGAACAAATAAAGCATCTTCTGGTTATTACACACCACTCAAAAGCACACTCTCCGTCTGTGTCCTGTATTGCTGTGTGCGATGTGCTCACGTCTGTGTCTCCTCACCTCCAGCAGCTGATCGATGGTCAGTCGGAACTCCGACAACGTTTCGGTGATTTGTCGTGACCGGTCAGCCAGCCGGTAGGCCACGGCCGTCACCATGGCAGCACCCTTCCCACTGCCGCTCTCCGACAGGAGGAATCTGACGTCTGCGTCCGGCACCAGGCGCCGCACCACTTTATGGAGACGACGAGCGTATCTAAAAATAGAAAAAAGAGAGATTTAAAGACTACCAGTCCACTTTACTTTCTTTCTTTCTAACATCTTGTAATAGCAGAATGGTTAGAATGAGTGAGGACGCAGGGCATTCCAGGTAAGATTCCAGGTAAGATTCCAGATTCCAAATCAAGTTCCTAAAGAAAAGTGTTTTCCATTTAAAGTTTTTACTATCCTATTTATTCAATGCTGGGGCTAGGGTCCTAAGTATCCCTGGTGAGCCACGACAGCCATAAGGCATTAAGGGGCATCTCATTTTTCTGTAGTGTGAGGCAGCTTGATGAAACAAGTGCACCCCCAAGACAGGACACTTGTACATTATGACGCAGGGACTTACCCAAAGCTGAGTGCCAAGAGGCGAGTAACCTGGCCTAAACTGAAACCTGCTACGACGGTAGATCAAGCTGATCTGATTTGATCTCACCGACGTGTTGTCATCCCTGGCCCCTCCCCTGCCCCATCCACTGGTGTGCTACTTCACATCAATTGGAGCGACGCTCCCCCTGAAAGGTTGACGTTACTTGAAGGCTAGTCTGCTCCGCGTGTTATTTCAGGCTTTCCCTTAGTGTGCAAACGAAAATGAAAGCCTGGGTGTTGAGGACAAGCGGCGAGTAACTACTTCCCATTTTTCTTTGGTATGACCCGGCCGGGGACCAAACCCAGACCTCCAAGTCGTAGGGAGGACATTGCAAGCACAAGGCCACTGAGTAGGGTTAGGGGTCCTGGGAGGGTGTAGACTACAACCAGGAGAGTGTAACACTCACTGACTTTTGTGTCTTACAGTATATATCGGAATTGCAACTCACTGTGGGTGCATCTTGTAGAGTGACCCATCGATGCCCACAGTAGTTCGGAGCCTCCCTGGTCCTTTGTTTTCCTTCAGCCTCATCAGGATGGCAGCCAGGGTGGCACCGATCAGGTTGGCAGAGCGGCAAGACACAACAGCACACACCTGGAACAGGAACAGAGATGGATTGGACGGACAAGTCTGAAGCGTAATAACTACACAACTTGAGCTTAATGTTGCTTCAAATGGTTAAAATAGTTACATCCTGCATTGCAACAATGTTGGATGTAACTCAACATCTACTTGTGTTTGTTTTTCACCAAATGCTGGGGCCAAATTCTGCGTCTTTGAGTCTCTATATGTGTAAATTGTCATGAGGCAACGTGTTATGATTTGCCAGAAAAAAACAACACTGGAATCAATGCATACATGTTGCACGGCTACACAGTCGTCAGCTGAGGGCTCTACGCCAAGTTTTGTCAGAATCTCTTTGGTCCGAGCCAAGCCCTCTTTACTCCTAAAGGACACAGGGAGAGAGAAAGAGACAGAGATGGTGGAGTGATGGAGGCAAATGCTAGTACAGATATGATAGGAGGATATGTTATGTACAGTAACTTTTGTGACCTAAAGGAAATTGAAAATGAAATTCATTTAGGATTTTTACACATTCCAATTGAATTGTAATGTAATTGACTAATATTTTGGTGTGCTGTCAGGGTTTTGGCTGTCAGGCAAACGTATCTGAATGCTGTGCAATCCTTTAAAAAAGATCAATGAACACATTAATAATCCACAAAAGAAATATACCGTTAAAAATATATATTAAATAAAAGTACATCTGGCCATTATATGTATAGAGACAGACAGACAGATAGACATAGAAAGAGTTACAGTTACTCTATCATCTGATTGTCTTACTACATGCAAATGAGCTCAACTTGAATGAACTGCACTTACTTCTCACAGGCTGAGACATGCTTGGTCTCAATCTTCCCTTTGGTGAGCAGCTCCGGTGTGATCCTTCCCTCGAACAACATGCCCTCTTTAGCCATTTTGACCAGGATGAGGCGAACCAGCTCTCCCATGTACATGCCACTGACCATCTTCTCAAAACTACAAAAGACAAAGTCAGAGAGGAAGACAAAAGCCTCAGAAACCTTTGAGTGTATCATCCCTGGTGAGCCTTTCATTAAAGTAGTTAATTCAGGCTTTGTCCCTTGGTTGTTCTTACACATGTGATGAAGGATGATAAGTATTAGAGAATTTATAGTACAACCTTAAAATAAGGTTTGAGCAAACAATGTCCATCTCTGCCTCTAATACCAACATACAGTAAATGCTTTTGTTTTACAGGCACAGAAGACAGAGAGGTAACTGATGTACCACTATTACTTACAGCTGTTTTCCTGGGTTGAGCGATCCCCGGTCGATCTCTCTGTCGAACTCTGTCCTGATGTCTTCCAGCCTGCCGTCGTCTCCGAACGCCCCCCACTCTGTGTTCACACACATCCTGCCCTCGTCCCCTTCCACCTGGTGGATGTGACGCAGCTCCTCCATGTAACACGCATTGGTACCCGTACCTGTAGAGAGAGATAACGTTATGGTGATGCTGTCAGGCCAAGGCCTGGCAATGCATTCCCTGTAACTTTCTTTCATTTCCAGGCTTTTTTACATTTGAGATGACTCTGTTTGCTTAATCGTTTTCTCTAGTTTCTGCTTTGTTCAAATGTTTGTTTGGAATTCCAGGTATTAACGGTACATAATCACATGAAGTGGTTTTCAACCATTTTGATACCACGGACCACTATTTATTCAGCATTTGAGCCAGGGACCAACATTTGATGACATTTTCACCCCGCAGACCCTAAAACTAAAGATTTCTTTTGGTTGTGTAGGCCTACACAATTTCAGGCAAACATGCAGGTCAAAATGACCATTCCAGCCCAAGTCTACACAATATTTTTGATGATGAATATTTTAACTCTTGAGTGTAAAATGAAACCAAATGGATCTGCCAGGGTCCATTTGGTTTCATTTTTACACTCTCAAAGAGTTACACCTGGTTAACCAATGATTTCCATTATTTAGCTGGGAACTACCTGGAACTCTCTCAAAGACCACCGGTGGTCCCCTGACCACTGGTTGAAAACTACTGACATAAATACATGTAGAATGAGATGCCTTGGTTGCTCAGAGAGTATGTCTGCTGTTCAAGTACCGATGATGATGCCGACTTCACAGCGCTGGTCATCGAAGCCACAGGTCATCATAGTTCCCACTGTGTCGTTCACTACTGCCATGATGTCAGCCTCGTAGTCCTATAAAACACACATGTACATGTAAACGCAAGATATCAGCCCCATAGTCCTGCAGAACACGTGACGTGTACATGTACAATACGGGTACATGGTATCAGCTTTTTTACTCTGTAGTCTGTAGTTTTAATGAATTCAAATGTCCTTTTATGTCAGGTTTCCTTTTTTGAACTACATTGAATTACATTGTTATTGCCACATTATTGTAAAGTTATTCATTTAGACCTTAAAGACCTGTCTCTAGATAGAAAATCACAGGTGACCATAATGCTATAATATATGAAAACTCACTCCGCGTTTCTTAATGGCCTTGTTGAGCAGCCCCACCACGTCCATTCCCTCCACTCCACTGGCCCTAAAACGCTTGGTCCATGTAAGCAGGGTTCCCTAAGGACAGAGGGGAGTTTGTTACAGTCTTATAGTCCAAACGAATGACCTGTACCGCATGTCAGAAAGCAGTATATTGAAGAACTACACATTACAAACTAACGGACTCCATAGCAAGCAAATAAAGTGCAATCCAAGTTTATGTTTTATTTAGGTTGTCAGTCTTGTCTTGTTTGGTCTGCCGTCAGGGGAACGATTCTTACTTCGTCTAGTTTGGTCTGACGGACGGGAAAGGAGAAGGTGAGACCGACGGGGAGTTTCTTGTCTTTGATGTTCTGTTTGTCCATGAAGTCTCCGAGACATTCTGCCACATGGTCGAACAGCTGGGATAGGTGGAAGAGGAGGAGGGTTGCAGTAGGAGTTATTAATTAGGCATTAGGCAAGGCATCTTGAAAGCCGTTTCACTCGGAAACCAATAATCTGGACATTTGTCATTTAATCCACCACCAAATATACTTTTTGTAACCAAAGATCCTATTGTTTAGAGAAATGAGTGTTTAGAGAAATGAGTCATTAGTCATTAGTGAGTATAATTAGGCTAAATGAGAGATACACCTCTGAAACCAAGACACAAAGACCAATGTGCATGTGGGTAGGGATGGAAGGATATAAGTTTTTATCTCTCAAGATCACTTTAATGTGTTGAATTTCTGTTACCACGAAATTATCATTACGGATGAATTGAAAAAGCTGCCATTCTGTTTTGTATTTTTAATAGTGTGTTAGAAGTAGCACATAGACAGCCTTTATGGATCCCATAGGCGAAAAGTTTAGTTTCAGGTTCACCCAGCTGATGGCCGATATGATCATGATGAGAGCTCAGTACGGGGCTGATAGAGGGGTTAAGGACACTTACGCATCCTGGACAGGCATACCAGTTTATCCTCCCTTCCGACAATTTTATGATTACCTTGTTTGATTCTATTTTATCATTCTGCTGTCCTTGCTGTCTGTCTGTCTGTGAAATCTGAAAACAAAACAAGTTATTAATGAACTGCGCAGGAGTGTTCTTGTAATCGCCATGGGGGCCTGTCCCCCACGCACGGACGGCAGGTCCTGTCGCTGCAGGTTTCAACCCTCAACAGTAGGCCAAAATGTAGGAGTGGTTAGTCGATCTGTCTCTTTTCTCCACAGCACACACATTAGCTACAATACAGTACACAAAAGTAGTTCTGACAGTGAAGAGGTGTTACATTCCTGCATTCTCATGGGGTCTCTGGGATTACCTGCCGGGTGAACCTGAAACTGTACTTTATTATTTTGGCTACCATGATAGTCATGAAATCTTCATATCATCCCATGCCTACAGGTGTGTGTGTGTGTGTGTGTGTGTGTGTGTGTGTGTGTGTGTGTGTGTGTGTGTGTGTGTGTGTGTGTGTGTGTGTGTGTGTGTGTGTGTGTGTGTGTTTGTGTGTGGGTGTGTGTGGGTGTGTGGGTGGGTGCGGCGCATGCATATTTCTGTGTCGTTCTACCTACTCTTGTACCAGTACCACACATGATATCTTCAGGCGTCTCGTAGACCTGACTGTCCATCTGCACCGTCTGTTTCTTCTCATGGCTCACTCGGACCCGAAGAATCCTGAAGGCACTGCCACCCAAATCCAACGCTATGAAGTCTCCCTTCTCTGTGTGTGGAGAAATAGGAGAGATTGGGTTTAGGGTTTAGTGTCTTGAAGGCACACATGTTACCAAAATGTGTAGTCTGTTGATTTGAAAACCAATCCAACCCTTAATGCTGAGAGCCAAGCAGAGAGGCATTAGGTCTCATTTTTACTGTCTTTAGTATGACCAGGTCTGTAGAGAGAGGGGGCCAGGGGGGGTTGAGGTATTTTATAGGGACGACAAAGCAGTGACTTCATGATGAAAATCCTTAAGTTACTGGCATATAGAGAAGGTTTATTCATAAATCTACCACCGGTCGTTTTGAGGAAGTAACCTGATTGGTTGACAGGTCGCCAATCAGCTCACATGCAGTTACTTTAACAGACTGGGTGGCTAGGATAGCTAGTTTTTTGGGACATTTGTGGACGTAGTGACATCTGTCGTTAAAAAAATATTATTTTTTCAGTGATTCTTAGTTTTAAGGGTGCTTGTGGAACTCGACTACACCTCGTTCTTGCATCACTGTCGTGCCAATAATCACATTAATCCACACCCTCTCGTGTAATATTACTTAAATATGACAGTGTTTGCCCCCACAAATTGGCATAAAGACATAAACTACAGTTTACAGTCATTTCATGTTTGGGGTTTTAACACCCTTGGCATGTTGTTATATGTGGGAAATGATACAATTCAACTTTTTTCATAGAGCAAAGCTGCGTAAAATGGGGCTCAAAAGTGGTTAATGTTCTGGAGTGTCAAGTGAAAGCTTATATTTGTCTTTATTATAGCCTCAGGGACATCTCATATCTCGTTCTGAAACAGAAAGGTTACAGGGCTAGAGGTCAAACCTATGGCACTTGTTTTTTTTATTTATTTAGGCTATCACCTTAAGCCTGTTTGTTGCATGATTGCCAAGAGAAAGTCTGTGGGCCTGCATGCACTCGTGTGACTCTTTATGTTATTTATGTATGCATCACTGGCATGATGAATTTGTATGTCTATAAATGTACCCACTGAGCACAAGTGTCTAAAAAACCTCTAAAAGTGAATGTTTTAGGGTCTAATCTTACATTAGACGTTGATAAGGGACGTCTAATAGATGTCTAATCAACGTCTAATCATGGAGATCCACTAACAGTGATATAAAGAAGCACTACTGTTTCTTATCAGACCAATAATATGACTATTAGTGCATTCCTTATTACAACTCACTGGTGATAACAGCATGGTGACAGAGAGGATAGTTAAAATGTAAGTAGTTGTTAAAATAGTAGCTTCTAGTCATGTACTGTATCCTCATAATGTCACATATCAATGCCCTACCTAACCCAATGGCATGTGGACTCACTACAAGTTACCCTACAAGTTACCCTACAAGTTACCCCGTACACCACAAATTACCCCAGAGCCCACAAGTTATCCCGGACCCCAGAAGTTTAGTGCTCAGGCGGACACAACCAGCCAGGGACGGATGGACAGATATACAAATTAATTTAACAAATTAAACCCTAAATAATTTGGGGATCATCAGGATCATCCAGCCAGTGTTCTGTACTTTTAGATATGCCTTGCGTCAGAACAGTGCATGCAGGAGGGAACACATGAAGGCCAGGGATATTTTGTCAAGTTAGAGCATGCTTACTTATCAAAGAGGAATGTGCGTTTGTAAACACTTAACAGCGAGGAGAGGAGGATGGCCATTTTACTGTCTAAACTATCCACTAAAACAATGGTTCTCAACCAGTGGTCTGGGGACCAGGGGTCACTGGATTCCAGATTGTCCCAAATCTAACCAGCCAATTTTTAAATAGAACCTTATAGGTCTTTAACTCTTGAGTGTACGCTGAAATTTGGTTACATGTTACATTATTGTGAAACTATAGACGGAGAACTTGTTTAATTAAGTGCCAATAAAGGGTAACACAGTGCATCAGAGACGGAGTCTAAATAAGAAGACGGAGATTAATTAATCCAAATCGACGCTCCAGAGGATACTGTATGATCTCGCTTGGTTTGCGACAGTCTTGCCGTAAATTGGTAACCCATGACCCAAAGTCATCTGGCCCTATTATAAATGAGGGTTAGAAAAATCTTTGAGCGCTAATAACTCTAAATCAAAACCTATGAAATTCTAATCAAAGCGCTAATTTTAGGACCATTAGGCCAGCGGGCATCATAGTTCACTGTTGTAGGTCCTCTCATTTCTCATCTTGGGTCACATGAGGTAAAGACAATTTCAACAGGATGATGTTAGAGTAGACGTTGACATTGTTCTAAGATAAAAGTTTTACTAAAAAAGCCAGAATGATCTAAATAAGAGATTCTAACACAAACAATATCATGTTCTAATCCAGTGTAGCGGTTCAGAGATAGTACAAATGTCACATTTGAGGAACAATGAGAACAAGACACTATAGTTTACATTGTAAACTTTACAACACACAGGCCCTAAATTACACGGTTTTGTAACTATGCAGGAAGTCTGGCGACT
Organism: Benthosema pterotum; assembly: GCA_039105355.1. Taxonomy (NCBI): domain Eukaryota; kingdom Metazoa; phylum Chordata; class Actinopteri; order Myctophiformes; family Myctophidae; genus Benthosema; species Benthosema pterotum. Next base: position 24,131,800 of record CM076966.1, on the reverse strand, counting down.
CAACACAAGTTGCAACTGTTTGCATAATATCCTGTTCCTTGATGTTTTAATAAAGGAGGTTTGAGGAATTCCTTCAGTGGCATCATGGCCTTGTCCTTTGAACCATGAACACTCCTATCTCCAGATGAAAGAGCTGATTTTAGACATTATTAGACATGATGCTGATCCAACACCCACTATATAGGATCACAGCAGAGTAGATGGTGAGAACTAAGGAGTATAAATATCTCGGTCTAATTATAGTTCACAAACTGTCCTGGGACCGCTATGCTGATGTCATTTATAACCAGGACCAACAGCGCATGTACTTTCTTAAAAGCAACTAAACTTTGAACTGAACATTTATTTGATTTATTTAAAGGTAGGGGAAGTGATTTGAAATTCATGGTGTAGTACCAGCCTGGTGCACTAGGGGCCCCCAACAGTAGCTACACTATGTGAACCTGCTGCTCGCTCCTGATTGGAGGAGAATTGTGGTGACCTGGGGAACTTTTATTAGCTCCTCTGCTAACGTGGGGGAGGGGGAAACTCCATATGTGGTTTCCACACCTTATAATAGAGCATTTTAACAGAAAAAAATATTTTTTGGGTGATATCTGACAAAAGTGAAATCACTTCCCCTACCTTTAATATGACTTTGCTCTTTATTTACGCAGGGAAATATTATAGTGGCTGAGCACAGACATACACTTATCTGTAGAAACGCACAGACACACACATTAAGGCCTCAAAGCTGAACAGCACAACCATAGCCTTGTTGTAATGACCAGTACAACCGCAGTCTGATACTGTTGTATTGACTCCGGTCCGCCAATATGTTAAATACTAGACCCAAGGGATATCCCTTTGGACCGGGGAGATATTAGACTTCAAGCTGAGCCACTCTGCTACACTATACACTAATATGATTGATTTGTTGTTGAGATTAAATATGCGCCATATTTTGAGTGCGTGGTAATGAGCAGAGATAGTCCTAGCTTAGGTCAGGGTTGGCTTGGGGAATGCTTACCTGAACCGTCAGGAATTGAGCGAACGAAGGTGGGCAGCATCTTCAGTGTGGCCGTGTGGTTGGTGTCACGACCCAACCCACTGATGATCTCCCTGCGGAACCGCTGTGTGATGTCCTGTAGCGTCTCATCAGAGAAACGCATGGAGTACAGGTACTTGTCGATCTGATGGAGAAACAGAAGAATGTGATGAAGTATTACTAGACAAAAGCTACCACTCCCACTGCGAAGTTTGATTTTACTACCAATAGTTTTACATTTGTCATTTTACAAACATTACATTCTCATTTACAATAAGCATAGAGTCTGTTTCACATCATGATGATGTACATACAACAGGTGAAAGCAAAATTATAATTATTATAACCCACTAGACAGTGGATATTCAAAATGTAAATATTTCTGAAAGAGGAAATAAATAAAATTTTATGGCTACAACTACAAAAATCCTCATACATCACTATTCTGTAATGTAGTGTATGACAAAGAGTCAGCCATGAAGCATAATAAAAAAAACGCATGAACAATGTATTACTATATGACACATAAGAGTCCAGAAAGGACAGGGTTTGTCACATAGTTAAATTACAATGGTTACTGTAATTTTAGGGATAGTACTGTACACATGAGCAGAGGTGCATGTATACTGTACGCATTGTAAGTTGTAACTATAGGCCTAATGCAGAGTAGGTTGAAAATGTGAGAACAGAATAGGACAGTGTTTTTCAATCTGTTTTATATCATGGCCTATTATTTAGCATTTTGAGCCATGATGAGATTTAGACTCCCAGAACCAAGACTAAAGAATATTTTTTGTCGGTTAATGTTTTGCCCACAATTCCACGCTGGATTGAAACGTTGATCAAAATAACAATTGTTTTGTGTGATTACAAAGGTCCCTGAAACACTGGTTGATAACTACTGGAATAGGAGTGGAGGTTATGAAATATAGGGTGATGAAATTCACATTTCAAGTACTTTGTAACAGAAATGTAGGCTAAATATAACTGACAAAAAGTATTGTTCTACTTATCCCAACTTTAACAAGAAAATCAATTTATGATAAAGCACACAGCTAGATAGTTTTATGGGAATGGTTATTATCATCACAAGTTCATGACCTCAATGACCAATCAGGATGGTTCAGACGCACGCACACACACACACACACACACACACACAATAAAACAATATAGGACTAGATGGTGAAACCCATTGTTGCGCAATAGCACATTATCATACAGCAAATAATGGATTGACACACATTGACGTCACAGTGGAATTTTTGCTTCTTCCGTTTGTAAGGGTCACGCACTGACTGTGTTTTCCTGTTTAGGTCAGTGCAATGGCCTTGTTTAATCGTAACCATGTGTGTGAATGGCAAGTTGCAGGCCCCTACTTGCTGTAGAGTAGACCCAGGAGAGACAAATTAGGGAGTTTAATTCAAACTTCATTTTCATTTTGAAATGTCTATACCTTGGAGTGATGATGAGTTGAGTTGAGTTGAAGATTTTTCAAAATTGTAAAAAAAAAAAAAAAAAAAAAATCAAATATTTTTAGGGTTAAGGGCCAAGGGGTGGCACAAGATAGGGCCCCAAACCTGCAGTACCGGTATGTAACCGCATGAACTGTATGTGATTATTGCAAGATGTTATAGCAATATTAAAATGCCATGATGGGTAGGTAGACCAAGCAGGAAAAGACAGGAAGCATTTTAGGATTGTTAACTGCATTCTTATATTCTGTAGTCTCAGCTGGTGCAAACAGAGTAGAACACTGACAGCATCTGTATCAACTACCTTCCCACTGTCCCTCACACGCTTATATTCACACCAATGTCCCAAAACAGTTTACAACAGGCAATAGACATTCTCCAGAACAAAGGTAAAGCCTCTTTCATGCATGTCTACACAGACATTTTTGTACTGTTAGGCCAAACTACAGCGCTGCAACTCCATGGAGGTATATATACAGTACTTCTGCAACTCCTTGCAACAAAACAACCCCCACAATTGTGACTTCATTATGGTTCCAAGTAGTCACAAGGAGTTCCATGTTGCAAGGAGTTGCATGGGGACCCTCTGGTGGAGTTGCAGTTTGTATTCACTTCTGCAGTCTGCTATTTCTTTTGCTACATTTATCCACATAAAAAGCCATCTTCACACAATAATGAAATCCTTTTTTGTGTATACTGTAATGTATGTGTGTGTGCCATGTGCATGTGTGCGTGCGTGTGTGTATGCATGTGCGTGCATGCGTATGTGCCTGCATGTGTTGTAAATATCTGTCATGGTGCTGAGAAACAGTCCCCTTATTAACAATTATGGGTGTTACATTCCGTATATGGACCATTCTACCGAATTGGTTGAAATTGCAGTCCCACGCTGGAAAACACATTTTAAAAAACAATATAATATTCAGACTTTACATATATACAAATATTATATTATGATCTAATTAATCCCAATACATTAAATAAGATAACACAAAATTAAATATATAAAAAATAATAATTTATATGTCACTTACTATTGGAAGGTTACTGTCCCAACCTCTAACCCCTAAATTTCAATTCATGAAAATAATACTTAAATGATTTTTGCCAATTTTTTAAATTATGTTTTCAAAAACATCCATTTGATTTCATTTACAGTGCAGATGAATTAATCAGATAGATGTTATGGTTTTTGCATAAATTAAAAAAAAGCATGTAAAAAATGCTGTCCCAACTTTTCATGTCACAACCGTAACGCAAAGAGTATAAGGCCCTAGGTGGAGCCTGGTTTTGACCACACCCCTGAATCTGTCAGAAAGAAACTGGCACTGACTTGCTGAACATCAGTGGACACCTGATGAGTAGTTAGTTTATATCAATCTGAAGTAAATGTCTTCCAAAGTCTGAAAATCAACGTGTGGTTTTAAGGATTGTCACAACCGTACACATAACTTCAGCAATTAATCAACCACTTTTGTTTTTTATTGCAATATATTATGTTTTTATGTGTGTACACCTTCTAAGAACTGTGTTTGTTAGCCATCTTCAGCTTAGCATTGTTGAGTAAAGCTAAAAACAAACTGAAAGTGTCACAAACGTAACAGTCACAACCGTTACGTTATCGTATGTTACGGTTGTGACATGATTGTTACGGTTGTGACAGAAATGTTTGTGTTTTGTTTTTTCATAAATATTTTTAGTATTATTATGTGTGTTGTATTGTACTAGAATTGGGCCCACTCCAACCCTAGCACCACACCACAAATAGCATTTATATATAGATTTATTTTGGTCTACGTCCATGTAACAAATTGTGAGGCTGTAGCATGTAGTAAACAAAATTGATGGCTGTGCATGGGGCATAGGAAGACAGAGGGGGCATGGCATAAACAGTTCAGCAATTAGGCCCTACAGCTTTGTCCTCTTTGTGGTCCTTGAAACAAATTGTAGCATGTTATAATCAATATTTACAGCTTATGGGAGAATACAACAGTTGTCCACAGTTGGCAGGGGACGATGGGCTCCTATGTAGATAGATAATGCGTGTAGGTGTAGCAGGTGGCTACAGCCTCTGGGTTCGAATCCCGGGCATTACAGTGGTGCCGTGACCTGGATCGAGTTTCCCCGTGGAAAGAAGGTCAAAAGGGAGGCGAGTGTAGCAGGTGGCTACAGCCTCTGTCGTGATGCCCTCCAAAGTCTAGTATCTGCCCCTGGACCAAGGGAATGTCCCTTTGGTCTATAGTGGTTAAGATGTTGGACTTTCACATGGGAGACATGGGTTCCCACGTGTTGCGCATGACCATTGCAGCCATACAGAGTCTCTGTAGCACAAACACTTCTAGCCGAATGCCCCATCTGACCAAATAAATCCAAGAAAAAATCCAATATTACCAAATAGGCTACTACTAAAATAATTACCACATCAGCATGCCTGGAAGTAATCTAAGTGAGTCTCTAAATGTAATTTAATTTGCTTTCTGTGTTGAATATGGTATGGCTTTTGGCTGGGCTGGATGGTTCAGGCCAGATTTTCTTTGCACTGGTCTGTGGACTTTTTTCTCTCAGCACTTGGCATAGCAGTGCACAACATGCACACAAACAGGGTTCTCCAGTAGTTTCTAGTGTCTCCATCTCTCTCTGGAAGAGGATGCACATGACTGGAACAGCCACATTGAGGCTCTCCAACACAAACACTTCTACCATACTTCCCCATGTTAACCCCCCACCCCATGTTAACCCCAATGTTAACCTACCAAATAAAACCAATACATTACATAAATACAACCCTGTACAACACAATACAACCAATAGTAGGCTACTACTAATAATTAAATCAACACAACTGCAAGTACCCAAGTGAGCTTCTGATAGATTTTGTTTGTTTTGCCTGGGTTTGACCTGCCCTGGACTTTTTTCTCAACGGTTGCCATAGCAGGACACAGCATAGGCCTATGTAAACACATTTCTCCAGTGATTTCTAGTGTCTCAATCTCTCTCTGGAAGACGTCGCACATGACCGCAACGGAAACACTGAGGCTGTTCAACTGACAGGCTGTAGGACTATTGTTCTGTGCAAAATATAACATTCAAGATAGGTACAGTAGATAGTTTGGAATCAAATGAAACCTTATGGGTCTGTGAGTCTGCAGTGTACAAATGGAACACATGGACCCGTTAGTACCCACAATCTGCAAGCTTCCAAGATAGGTTATTTGGTGTAGTTTGCTGCCAAGCATAATTTGCTTCCCAGCTTGAGTTTCTTTGTTACACTTTAATAATTGGTTAATTCTATATTGGTTCATTCTCTTTGCTCGTTATCTGATGTCACTTTAAAATGTTGTTTAAAATAATTGGAAACGGATAAAGAGACCAGTTGTTGTCTTTTATAATGAATTACTATGTTCAATTGATCCTGTGCTTATTGTATTTCCAACATAGTGCCTGCTGAGCTAATATTTAGCAAAAAGAGTTATGTGTCTCTGTATTGTTACAGTAGTGACCATATAGTATTAACTCAATGCAATAGTCACTAACGTAACAATACAGTCACAACCGTAACAGTGCAGTCACAACCGTAACACCACTCATTTTATCAAAAATAAAGGATAATGAATTATCATCATATATTTTAAGATAATGATTGGCTAGGGGCATATGTAATTTCAACTATCATTAATGGTGCAATCAAGATATTGAACATTTTGCATTTTACAAAGAAAATAGAGTTTTGAATTGGATGAATATAAAACAAATCAACATTAAAAATATGTTAAAATATTATTTTAAAAGCATTTAGTTGTGGATACCACCTTAAGAATTTTTTAAAAATATACTGTACATGGGGGGATAGAAAAGAATGTGAATAGATTATTATAAATATCTTTATTCTTAAGATAATTTAATGTTTCGGTCGTGACAAATTTTGGAAGAGGAAATATATTCCATAAATTTATGAAAATAAAATATGAAGATTGACTGGTTCATTACTAAATATGTATTCCTTAGAAGTGACACAACATGCCCATGGTCAAAGTTTTTCCAAAATAGCATAAAAATTTCACACATTTTCCAACTCTGAATTTGAACCAATTCAGTAGAATGGCCCATATAGTGTGAATATTATCTCACTCAGCGCCAGTGCCAAGCAGTGCCAACTCACAGGCTGATTAACACTTTAGTTTTCTTTCACCTTGGGGACCGCAATTGGCCTGAATACACTCCAAAGAAGGTGTTATCTATCTATCCATCTATGACCACACCACGTCTGTCTGTATATGTAATTCACGTAACTCAAGAACCATTGGCACCATCAACTTCAAATTCGACACACGTTCCACCCCCCAACAGGGAGTGCAGTTCTTGGTGACAAAAAAAGGCCTCAGGCTCAGATCCCACAGACCCACAGATGGGAGGTAGAATGGGTTTTCTCATACAGGTACAATCAGAGTTGCATATCTGGGACGGCCAAGGCCCCATCCATAAGCAAACCAACGTGTATGATATTACATTTTAGACCTGGGTAAATTTTCTTTATTATAATTTTACTTAAAACGTCAAAAATGTTTTCTACTATCCCCATGCCCTTCCCAACTCACAGCCAGTTGTAAACTTTGTTTTCTTACTAGATTTAACAGTTTACTTCTTTTCTAGCTAAAGGGGGTGGTACAACTTATCCACTGGCGCATCTTACCCCGTTCTCCCCTACATTTGGTGTAGAGGTAAAAAGGAGGTGCCTAGTGTAGATCTCTGAAGGACAGTATGAAAGGTTTAAGTGGTTATATAAGGACTAATCTTCAGTGGAGTGACTGACACCGATCAGGTAGTTGAACTTGGGAGGACGACGTGAGAGAAGAAACATACACATGGGATTATGCAGTGGCACATGCAACGCCCTGCTTTACATCATCAGTGAGCCAGCAGTCTTGCAGGGTCAAAGAGAATCTGGTACTACACCTCCAGTAATCCACCAAGGAAGCTGGGATTTCCATTTCCATTTTTTAAACTTGCATTTCTGTTAAGCAGGGAGCTATATTTGCTTAAAACGTGTGTCGCTGAAGTGTGTGCGGAAGTGCCAGAAAAACTCGCTGTAATTGGACAGTAGTCACGAGTGGTAACGAGAGACATGAAGGAGGTCGCATCAGTGACGTTGCTGGGGCAGCAGCGACGCAGCGTACCTTCAGTACATCCCACAGACTTTACTCCCTTTTGCAAACACATTGAACTACCCAGCGAACTACAGCGGCCAATGAGGCATCTACTGTATATGCATTAAGCGATACGCTTATCTCGATTAACTCCCATTCTCTATCACTTTATCAATTACACCTGTGTTCCTCACACATTACAATCCTAAATGCATCTGTCATTGAATCACTTTACCTATTTGACTCTGCTTTGTGCGTCACCCCCCCCACACACACACACACACACACACACAACAAATGACTACTTTCATGCTCATCTTTGTCCTGCTAGCTTTTCTCTCCTTCTCCTAGGACCCTGAAAGGGGCAGTGTTGGAGCAGAGGAAACAGACCGCTCACAATCACGTATCGCCCTCCGCATCAATACACATACTGTACATCTCACTTGTGCAACAAATACTGTTACACTTGAGCATAACGTGTGGTCATTTAATTATAATTGTGTTAGATAGAATTATAGACAATTATCACGGATGAGATTTTCAAAAAGATTGTGGTCTTCCTGTTTGCAAGTCTAATGATTATGTGTATGGTATAGAGATGCGCAGTGACGTCACCAGCCCTGTTCCACTAGTGGATTCGTCATTCATTTTCCTCATAGACTTCTCGAAAATGGTTAATAAAAACATGATTGCGCCGCGGCCAAAGCCAACTCGAGTCGTGACAAATCATGACAACAAACACAATATCGTCATATAATATATAATTAGGAAGAAGTAAAAAACGGCATGATGCAAGACTTTTTGTTTCGTTTTTCATCTTAGAAATTATTTTATTGTCCCAAAAGTTTGTGTGTGTCATCATGATTCGTCACAACTCGAGTTGGCTTTGTCCGCGGCGTAATCGTCTTGGTATAAATTATTTTCGAAAAGTCTATGAGAAAAATGAATGGGGAATCCACTAGTGGAACAGGGGCGGTGACGTCACTGCGCATCTCTATTGCTAGCCATTCTGGCCATTCTGACTCCTGGTTGGCAATGTGTGACATGCCTCGATGCTGTAATGTCAATGTAAATGTTTTAGCATAGGGGAAGAATTTTACCTGTTCTAAGGTGTTCCTTTCATGACCAGGACTGCCCTCAGATATAGATCGTTGGAGAAAGCTCCGCGGTTTGACCTTCACACCTGAGATGATCAGCACTTCGTTTATCCCGGAGTATTGCTCTAAACTGTCCACTCGACTCTCCAGGAGACAAATTCTCTTCTCTTGTTCCCTGTTTTGTCTTCTGAGCAGCTTCACCTCACCCATCAGCTCTGCTATGACGGCCTGTTGTTTCATCATGGTCTCCACATTTGCAGACATCATTTCTACTGACGAGTTCAGCTTTGCCATGTCCTTTTGAAGAACTTCCATGGCCATCCTCAATCTTCTGATCTGAACTGTGGGGTGGGCTGACTGGCCTGGTGGCTGCTCGTATGGCTGTCCTTCTGGCTAGCTGCTGCCCAGTGGTCTCTGGTGCTCCTAGGGCTGGCTTGGTGGCTAGCTGCTGCCCAGTGGTCTCTGGTGCTCCTAGGGCTGGCTTGGTGACTAGCTGGTGCCCAGTGGTCTCTGGTGCTCCTAGGGCTGGCTTGGTGACTAGCTGGTGCCCAGTGGTCTCTGGTGCTCCTAGGGCTGGCTTGGTGGCTAGCTGGTGCCCAGTGGTCTCTGGTGCTCCTAGGGCTGGCTTGGTGGCTAGCTGGTGCCCAGTGGTCTCTGGTGCTCCTAGGGCTGGCTTGGTGGTTAGCTGGTGCCCAGTGGTCTCTGGTGCTCCTAGGGCTGGCTTGGTGGCTAGCTGGTGCCCAGTGGTCTCTGGTGCTCCTAGGGCTGGCTTGGTGGCTAGCTGGTGCCCAGTGGTCTCTGGTGCTCCTAGGGCTGGCTTGGTGGCTAGCTGGTGCCCAGTGGTCTCTGGTGCTCCTAGGGCTGGCTTGGTGGCTAGCTGCTGTCCAGTGGTCTCTGGTGCTCCTAGGGCTGGCTTGGTGGCTAGCTGGTGCCCAGTGGTCTCTGGTGCTCCTAGGGCTGGCTTGGTGGTTAGCTGCTGCCTGTTCCTGGGGATGGCCTGGTGGATAGGGCTGGGGTGGTATGGGAATTTTGTTATCGCAGCAATCCCGCTTATTGATGGTATGGCGGCAATTACCGCCACACCCCATTGCCACCGCTTCAAAACAAGAGAATTCAGTGTTGAATTGACTGACAGTGTGTAGTGAATCTCTATAGTGAAGACCCTTAGGCAGCACAAGATAATTAACACCAGCTGAAAACGATACAACTATCATTTATCATTTCCATGACGGTTGGAATTGTTTCAACCAACTGTCATTTTGATTTGGAATAACCCCTGTATATATATATAATATATATATATATATATATATATATATATATATATATATATATATATATATATATATATATATATATATATATATATATATATATATATATATATATATATATATATATATGTGTGTGTGTGTGTGTGTGTGTGTGTGTGTGTGTGTGTGTGTGTGTGTGTGTGTGTGTGTGTGTGTGTGTGTGTGTGTGTGTGTGTTGCAATAAATGTATATCGCAATAAAGGACTTCATTCATACATTGCGCTGGCATGCTTTACATAACCATTTATCAAATCGGCCATTATACAGTAAGACCAGCACCATTCGTTTCCAATGGGAGTCACATGGTTTTACTGGTCAGACTTGTCTTATGCTGTTTTATACCCTACTCCATGATTTTCATGTCAGATCACGTGACTATTGGAAATGAATAGAGCTGCTCTTATCATGTCTGATCTTATAAAACTTGAATTGTCCTCTCTGAACTCCATACTACTGTAGCCTGTCCCTGACTGGCCTAGATCATGTGGTTAAACTCAGAGGACGTGAGAGAATAAACACACACACACACACATGGATTATGCAGTGACACATGGCGTAGTGTAACTTCCTGGTTTACAACATCAGTGAGCCAGTGACTCAACTCCTTCCTGGATATTAACTACCTCCCCTAAGCATCTGTCATTTTAATTATGTCCTACAGCCGCACACACAGTTAACCAGACACACTCCTTATCTTCATCCACAAAATGCTCTTATACTGAGTAAATGTATATTGAGAACTGATAAGCGCTAATATAATCCAGCTGGGCATCCGACCTTGGCCAAATCGTGTTTGGAAATATATTTTTCACAATGTAATTTTATTTGTGTGCTGCCGGCCCCAAGATAAGGTAAAGGCTGGGTTCAAGCAGCTTAAAACAAACAGGCTAGGAGAAGTTTCTGGGTAGACTAGACTCCACAGGAAATGAGCACAAGGTTGAGTAATAGCTACATCACCACATGTTTTACAGTAATATAAAAAAGGCACTTTCACTATAACTCAAGAGAGTGTACAGAACGGTCTCCTATTATGAGTTGAATCCTGAAATGTCTCACATAGAAAAATATTCAATTATATCAGTTGTTATATGAGTAAAGTTACTGTGCGGTGGGCTGCTTGGGTAGCCTACCTATATGTCCTGAAGGGGTCTCCAGATGTTTTCAGATTTATCCTTAAACAAGTAGGATGCGCAGTGACATAACCACACAGTACTGTAACCGTAGGCTACAGTAGGGCAAGAGAGACTTCACACTACACCTCCGGCAATCTCCAATGTCTCTCTGTCATGAAAGTATTCTGCATCTGCACACCTCACAATTAAATCCTTGCGTGTGACTCTGCAGTCATCATGGCTCACGCAAGTATTTAAATGGCTTAAGCATCTGACTAATTTGTAACATTGTTTTAATTGCCTGTATATACTAGCCTACCAATTTCATATGCCTTTCCTTTACAAAATGTATCCTTTTCACATTATTTGTTTTAATATAGCTAAATATTTTACATACAGTATTTTAAATGCCACTCTCCTTGTCTATAACAAAGCCTACAACAGACGCCAAAGTTCAAAGTCGGAGTGGCAGCAGTGGCTCAGGGGTAGGGTGGCCGGAGGGTAACCACATTACCACAAGTTTGCCAGTTTAACCCAGGCTCCCCCAGAGTGAGTGTCGAAGTGTCTTTGAGCAAGACTTGCTCCTGGCTGGTGCCTTGCATGTTTTCTTCCACCATATACTGTATGTATGAATGGCTTAATGTAATGCACAATCTATGTGAATTGCCTTGAGTGAATGCACAATATAAACGCACCATTTAAAAGTCATGTTGGACCATGCCAAAAGTTGTGGTTAGGTGAGGGCCAAAGCTAAGTAAAAATTATACACCATTGCTTCTATTGTTTCTTTCTAGCTAGCAAGCTGATATTTAAAATAAGACAAAACCAAAAATAATGCTGTTGCCCTATAGGCCCCTGTATGAGGGAAAAAGCAGTTGTATGACTCAGCATTTCACATCTAGAAATGGTGACTTAGCACTTCCCTCGAAGGACAGCAACTGATAATCCACAACATACTGCATCTCTGGCTCAGGCTACTACTGTAAGCACACTGTCACAAGCACAATTCATCTTAACATTTACAACAAATTGCAAATGCCGGTACGTGGCATCTACTGTATACAACATCTATTTAAGAGTATACAGTCAGTTCAATGATGGTAGGGGAAAGTTGTCTTCTTCAGGTGACCGATCCTCTCTTTACTCTTTTGTTACTCTTTCTAACTCTTTGTAACAGTAAGCAGATATACACTGCAGTGCCGCTTGGGGACAAAACGAGACTTTGTAATTGTCTGTCAATGAGGGTGGATGTGTTGCATCCAACAGCCATTAGTTGGACACCCTACCCAAAACCCAAACATTAAACGTAACCGCACAGGAAGCCACGCACGTTGGCATGTCGCCATGCCGCCTGCCTGGAAAGCAGCCAGTTTAGGTGGTTCGGACATCTGGTTAGGATGCTTCTCGGGCATCTTCCTAGGATAGATGAATGGGTGGTTGGAAGCATGTTGGGACCCATCGGTGAGTTTTAACCAGCCACAGGACTGGCCTCGCATGGCAAGAGTGACGGTGCTGTCGGACTAATGCCTGTCTGACATTTTTTATACTCAACATATGCAAACCGGTCAAGGACAATGGCAGCCTGGCAGGAGTACTTTACCTATAAGAACTAGGCGCTGTACCAAGTACTGCATTATGTATGTAGGCCCGGTTGGACCAACTTGTGTAAATGCCATGTTGTCCCCTCAATACACCTCTGACCTGACAAGGCCCAGGGGCTGGGGTCTTGTTTGAGATGGAAACAAGAGCTGTGGGTAGCTTGGATTTCTCTTTCTCTCTCTCTCTCTCTCCGCATAATCCCCCCCTCTCTCCCCCTCCTCCTCTCCCCCTCCCTCTCCTTCTCCCTCCATTTCAACCCCCCACCCCCACCCTCCTTCTGTTTGTTGTTCACTCTCTCTCAACATTAATGTGTTTACAGGCGTCACACAGAGGCAAATCCTGGAAGACATGAAACCTGACTCCACTCTGTGTGTGTGTGTCACACCATGTGAGTGAGTTTGTACCACTGACTGACTGACTGTGTGTATGTGAATGACCCAGGCTGTCTTCACCATGTGGAAAAATACCATAGCAGCCATAGCTAACTTCTCTCACTTCTGTCCTTACCCCACACACACTAAACACTAGGGATATACTTAAGGGGGTCTCCAGCAAGGAAGTTATCAGGAAATATGAGGAAGTTTTGGCACCTTTTGAGCTTAACTTTAAAATTGACAAACCTTGTTTTGTGTGACTGTGTGTAGGATGGGGATCTCATATGGTATGACAACATTAAGTAGTGGTGCATATTGCTTGCAATCTCACGATAGATATGTATCATTACACAGTACATACACTGTATATACATGTGCACAGTATATACACACAGTATAGTGTATATAGATAGACTATACGTTTATTAAAAAATAATGACCATGTTGCACTAATATTAAAAAAACGATTGATGTTCGATCGATATATTGCGATAGATGCATCTCAAAGTAACACGTCCGTGAACTTGCAGATCTGCTATGTTGAAGGAAGGTTGGAGAAGGCCTGATATACAGTACAGTCAAGGACACTGCAGTAGGGTGAGAGAAGGACAGACAGACTGATGTACACTACATCGAATACGGTACACAACAAATGTCATCTGACCTCAAAAGCAAATTTACCATAACATCTTGATCAGTTAGCCGAAAAATAAAAATGGAAGTGATGTGCTCTATGCTTATTAATTTACAGTATAAATAAATACATGTGTGATTAAACATGGCAGTTCAACCACCGTGTGTCCATGTGCACAGTATGAAGCCCTGCTGCTCTAAGTGCTCTCAGTAAACTTCTTAAGAATAATTACACACGTGGGCAGCACAGTACAGTATACCAAACAATGCATTCTGGGATTGTCTGTGTGTGTGTGTGTGTGTGTGTGTGTGTGTGTGTGTGTGTGTGTGTGTGTGTGTGTGTGTGTGTGTGTGTGTGTGTGTGTGTGTGTGTGTGTGCTCAGTCACACCCGCGCAGTCGCTAAGCACCTGTCACCTATGATCACATGGTTCAAAGCTGGCCTATTTAAGGGAGAGTGTGTGAGAGTAATAGAGGGAGATGAGAGGAGATGAGGAAGTGAATAACGGTTGTTTTAGCCTTTAAGAAGGACATTTGATCGGTACTTGCACATGGCAAAAACCAACCGGAAGACAGGTTGTCACACCTGTCACTTTGTATAAATATGATAGGAATTAACTACAGTAGATGGTACTCTAGGGTTGAGGCAATGAGAGTGGAAGCAGGTTCTATGAATGAGAAAGTACAATTTGAGTTATTTGTACTTTACTTGAGTACTTTCACTTATCTCCACTGCATCTTGGATCCAAATATTATACTTTTAGTTTGTGAATTTAGATGACTACAAAACGCACTGTACATTACTCTAGTAGATTTGCTATTTTCATAAGATTTTCATACATTCGAAAAGTTTCATTGTGCATAGTCGTGAGTACTTTTGGTACTTTTGGTGCTTTTGTGGCTTTACCCAAGAATATCGTTCATTCTTCCCTTTACTAAATGTACTTGTTACAGAGTTACAGTGAGTTACAGAGTCAAGTAAACATTGTGAATACTTTACGCCACTGGATAAAGAGCACTGACTGATGACCAAGCCTGTAGATGACGCTGACTTATGACATCATCAGTAAGCTCTGAACTTTAAATAGATTCTGCTCCTATGATGACATGGCATGGCCGTGACCTGGAAACATCCTCTGGTGTGTGTGAAACATGGCTGGTTGGACAGCTTGTTATATGCTGCATAAACAATATAAAAGTGTATTGTCATAGAAAGTCTGTTTTGGCCTTGCAAGTTGCCATGAACCTTATTTTATTTAATCAATGTTCAACATCTCTATTAGTGTTCCAATATTCCGGTAGATTTCTATGCATTTCAGAGGTTATTAATTACACAATGAAACACTTGCAGGGTTCCCCCTATATATCGGTCCTGCCCACCCTTGTTGGCCATGCTATAACCGGCCTTGGTGTAAAAACATTATATGTGTCCATTTTGTTATGTCTGTACACTCTCAGACTTAAATTAATGTCACAGTGTAGCAACAGTTGAAGTCTCTGTCAGAAGGAAGTACTCTGGGGGCCACTGGGCACCGTTGCAAATATAATAAGATGATGCAACTGTGTCTGTAGCCAGACAGCCTGTGGGTTGGCTAACTGGTCCAGGCAGTTTTTAGTGGAATAGCAGTGAGTGGAGAGGGGCTGCTGTCCGAGAAAGTATGAAAGACAGATATTCATGTTGCTCAAGGCCTCTCTCCTCACTCAGCTTTATGAGCCTATTCTATAATGCATTGATAATATAGTATATACTGAAAGTCATCCATAATATCCCCTTAAGTTGACTCTGGTTTCTTGTATCTAATATGCAGCTGCACACAGCAACCGGTTTTATTAACAAGGAATATTGAGAGAATAAAGCTTTCTTTTTCAGGCATGCTCTCATATACTTTCTCCAAACAATAATACACATTCAAAATGATGTTCAATGCCTTGTTATCTGCCATGTTTTTGACTGTTACACTAGCTATGTTACAACGTCCGCTCATGTGATTATTTCTCTCCTCCCTACACTAGTATCATCTCCTACTTCCTGTTTCTCCTGCTGTATAGTTGCTACTGACTCTGACGTACAGTATGTGAACAGCAGTGGTGGGGAAGTACTCAGTTTTTATTTTACTAAACTAAGTAAACTGCAGTCCAGTACTGTGCTGTGCTAAAAGTATATTTAAGTACCCACTATACAGAATGTTCCATTTCTATAGCAGATTGACAAGCTCCCAAAATGTATACAGTAGTAGGGAATAATTCAAAGTAACTATAAAGATGTAAAAATTGTAGATGTTTGAAGTTGTTTAGAAAACCTTAAGATAACATTGTATGAAGTGTTATTAGAATTGGCCTCATGTCTGAACTAAATAGTTTAGTTAAACGTTCTTTCCATCACTGGTGAAAAGACACAGTACTCAGAGGTAACATTACCGGTAGTCCATTTTGGACAACAGTACTGAACAGTACTGACAGATGCAGAAAAAGTAACTTTTAGTGCATCACCTCACCACCACTGATCTCCACGGTCATCATAAAACACAACTCATCTCACAGCGTGATGATGTACCACATGTAAGATTAAACACACGCAAAGCTAACACTGTTCAACTGTTCCACTACTTCCAGCTCAATGAAGCCGCATGCACAAGGACTTTGTTATGGGGATGATTGATGACACGAACACCAACTCATACGACCTCCAAGTCACTTTCCTCCTCCACCTCCACCGGTCCAGCCTCCCACGATGCACCACTTCTCTGATATCATGATGATGACAGGACATCCACCACTGGTACACTGTCACAGTGATGCTGTGGAGTCCAACCAAACCTTGACCACAGGTACCTAAGTGACCTCTATACATATCCTCTACTCCCTCTCCTTTCAGTTTCCACACTCAACATACACACACATATTGGACAAGGACACACACACACACACAGAGCCAAAGAAAGGCGGGTTGGACAAAGTCAAACTCACCTTTTTAATCTGGTCATCCTTGAGTTCAGTAAAGTAGTAGGCGAGCAACTGGGCTGCAATCATCTTGGGTCTCTTTTGCCTCTCACACTCACACACACTCACACACGCACTCTTTCTCTCACACACATACACTCAAAGTCAATGTGCCACATACACACACTCTCCAGCACTCCAAAGGAGGAAAAACTGGAAAGGTAAAAAGCCCACGTCTCTCAGCCCGTAGCGGATGTAAACATATCCTTTACAGTACAATCCAGACTAAGACTGTACAGCACACTGCAACCACATTGACTCTCCTCTTCTTGTAAGCCAGGAAGTGTAACTGTGAGGCTGCAAGCTTAGCTGTAGGGGGGCGGGGGAAGGAGGAGGATGAAAACCTGAGCCCTGCCTTCTACTCGCCCTCTGATTGGATAGTGCTGCTGCCATCTGGGGGTATGTACCACACTCTCCCATCTGTGATTGGCTAAGGTGCTCAAAGGCAAAACCTACAAGGAGGGTGGGAGACACCAGCAAAAGGGAGAGAAGTAGAGAGACCAGATACAGAGAGGGAGAGAGAGAGAGAGAGAGAGAGAGAGAGAGAGAGAGAGAGAGAGAGAGAGAGAGAGAGAGAGAGGGGGAGGGGGAGGGAGGAATGGGACTCTTAGAAGAAAGAAAAAGTGAGTCAGGTTGAGATAGTCACGACTCACAAGTCATGCCATTCAGACTTAAAGAATGGCTCACGCACACAGCACATGTATACAGTATGGGGTGTGGGTGGGTGCCGGGGGAGTCCTTACTTACATCACCTTGGAAACCATACTCATTCTTTTTGTGTTAATGGCGACCAAGGTGGGGTCCATGTTCCCCAGAAGGTTGTGGGGGACAGCTAGTGTGGCTATTTGTGAGCCCTTGGCAATTGCCCACTGGAAAAAAAACAAAACTTTATATGCAAAGCCTTGAACCTTTCAACCACTTTACGAGAAAAATACTATGGATCTTATATCTGTTTTGCATGTCATATATTATTCTTATAAATGACAAAAAACACTATGGATCTCACATCTTTTTGAATGTCATACTGTATATGTAATTCTTATAAATCACAAAAATACATATGTTTTATATATGTTTCACTACAAAGAAATACTATGGATCTGATATTAACTTTATTCTCTCTGTATTTAACCCACATCCGATTCTTAAGTGCAGTGGATGCTATTAATATAGCCCAGGGAGCAGTTATGGGTAGTATGCCTCAACTACCAGCACTAATAAATCTAAACAAGTACAGTACAAACAAAGTAACACTCTATCCCAATAGAAATGCTCAACACATCAACCTACTCTGAGTTGTTACTAAATGGACACTCCTGCTACTCTAATCTATATCCATGGCAGGCAGTCTCAAGCAAATGGAGGAACAAGTTTAATTTAACTATACAGTAATTTCAACATCTATCCTAGTGGGAGAATGGAGAATGAGAAAGTACTCAAAGAACTTTACAACGGCTCAATCATTCATGCATTGGGAGGCAAAGTGGTGAACAGTGACAACATCAGTATTCTCACTCCCCACATTCACTCATCAATGGTGGGAAGCAAACTCACACAGACTGACTCATTGGAGGCGATGTAGGGCTCGGAGTTTTGCCCAAGGATTCTTTGATATGTAGACAGGGGGATTCAAACTGCCGACCCACGGACCACTGGGCGACCTGCTCTACTTCCTGAGTCACAATCGCCATGAGATCCAGTTGTCCAATGGGCATAGCAGGCCGATATGCCCATATTCAGAGAGATACAGAAATCTCCATATATGGGTTTCAAAGATCACAGACAGACAGACACATGACATAGGGTAACGCACATCCTCCAATGTTGCTGAGCCAAAACTGTAGAAACAGTAAACAGAAAAGGACTTAGGGGCTCGCAACTCACCTTAAAGTGCTCCAAAAACTTGCATTACTTTTATGAAGCAACAGAGCAAGGATCATGCTTTAAGAAGACCGCAACAGGTCGAAACGTCGCATTTGCCTGCTCTGTCGCTTCATAAAAGTTTTTTGGTGAGTCGCGAGCCCCTACTTTATTTTCTGATGTTTGATGACGGCCTCAGGACTGAAACACTGTCCTTTTTTTCCTGTGTCAACATTTTCAGTGTCAGGGTGCGACTGTGCAGGTCTTTTCTGTTTGTTCTGGCTAACACAATGTCATAGGAATGACACTGAAGTGTTTTGTATGCTCAACTTTACTCTATTTATGTGGTCGCGCGCATGTGTGTGCGTACGTGTGTTTGCGGGCGCACGCGTGTAAGTGTGCATGCATGTGGATATGCATGCCCACATCCATGCGTAAATTCTTCTATATGCTATGCATGAAGTTATGTTACATTACATACACTACATATGATATTAATCATATGTAAATATTTAAATATGTGTGAGATAAAGGCCCCACGTGATGCACAACTAAATGAGAAAAAAAAACAGTTTGCATCTAGTGTGTTGTAAAACGTAATCATGCAGATAATATGTAACAGATTAATTTGACTTTACTGTATCTATAATGTCAAACATACAGATGTCAAGGCACAGGCTCACTTATCATTTGCTCAGAAATGTCACAAGGTTATAGTATTGTATTTATCTTTAGTTTCATTTAATAAAAAACAGTTTCCCTGTAGCCAGTCAGCAGCAATGTTCTGTATTCCAGTGGGGATTACAAACTCACTATACAAGCTTTGTGAATCGGCCATTGTTTGAATTGTTTGAATCTTCTAAAAGTGCGAGAACTGCAAATTTAGAAGGCATTTGTAATATCGGCCTCAGGTCTTAATGATGCTAATCCCAGTGCCAGTGCTGTATTGTTATGCTGACAATGTGGTCTTTCCAAATTGAAGTCAGGCTGTTTATTATTACCTCTGCTGTTGAAGACTTCCTTGTCCAGCAGGTGAGACGCTTACGGAGTCCATGTCCCCAGAGCTTCGGGGCGTCCAGGTGTGTTGGTTTACAGGTCCTGGCGGAGGTGGTGGTGGTGGAGACACGGCCACACGCTGGTGGGGTCTGAGTGGGTTCCAACCGCAGCTTCCACCCTCTATGCACAGCCATGAGCAGAGAAGGATGCTGGTCCCCCTGCTTTATACAAAACAGTGTTGATAAATAAAAATAAGTGCTTATATACAGCCAAGAATGCAACTGGTCCGAGTTACAGAACAAAGCGGTTCAGATCTTATAATGTGGAACCTATTTGTAGAACCAATACTTCAGCTGTCCTGAACCAACAGAGAATTCACAGGTTTTGTGTGTGTGTGTGTGTGTGTGTGTGTGTGTGTGTGTGTGTGTGTGTGTGTGTGTGTGTGTGTGTGTGTGTGTGTGTGTGCGTGTGCGTGCGTGCGTGTGTGTGTGAAAGCTCTTATTGTTAACTTACAGGAGACTGGCAAAGACTGACACCCACTGAGAAGCAAATTCAGGCAGACACACAATCAAAGCACACACACACACACACACACACACACACACACACACACACACACACACACACACACACACACACACACACACACATACACACACATACACACACATACACACAGCACCCTGAGGAATGCCCAGTCAGGAACTCAAAAGAAAGTCCATTTGAACAGAAATGTTAATGAGATGCTGAACAGACACAGAGATGTAGGATGATAAAAGGGAAACAGGAAGGAGGATGAGAAGGAGACGAACTGTGTAGTGCAACCAGGAAGAGAGCGGAAATTAAAGAAATCATGCTGCATGATCTGCCATGCCAGCAGCCCAGCCATGTCTCTCAATCTCACACACACACACACACACACACACACACACACACACACACACACACACACACACACACACACACACACACACACACACACACACACACACACACACACACACACACACACACACAGCTGGTAACTGTATGTCACAGCTATAAAACGTAAATCACTACAAGTTTAAATAGGCCACAACTGTTATTTTACAGGTGTTTTTTTTTTTTTTTTTTTTTTTGCCAATTATAGAAACCTCTATAATAATTGCTATGCTATATAGATTCTACTGCATGGAGAATTAAAAAAAAAAAAGAAAATATATTAAAAGTGGTAAATTAAAACAGTAAATGAAAAAGCAAACTATCATGGAGTTTGAAGCTACAATAGGTTTGTATAGGGGTGGGGCAGCTCAAATGAATATCAAATATCTAAATACTGTTGCAACTTCAAACTAACAAGGGTGTTCACATAATCATAGACAATAAAATAAATAAATAAAATGGGGGAAAAGAAGGAAAAAAGAGAAATCCTTTTAATTGTCTAGAATTGGCTACGCATAAAGTGTTATTTATACGACGAGACTTCTTCTCTCAATTCTTTCAAAATGGTGTAATGTCTGAAGTGAATCCGAGATACATTACTTAACATTGTAAAACTGTAATTTTACAAATATGTTGTAGTCATTTCCATAGCATTTTGTTTTCTCCTGACAAGTGGTTTGATTATTTATCGACGTAAGTTCTTCCTACAGTTACCGAATCTAAGTGGCAAAACTAGCAAGAGCCATTATTACATTGTGTTAAATACCAGCTCTGTTAAATACAACCCTTTGCCCTTTCAGGAATTCAAATTAATATAAGTCATAATAATAACATCGATTCTAATTTACCTCCAAATGGTTTCAGTGGAATAATAAGTTGACTTGATGAGATGAGATGGTGAAATGTTGCGTTGAACAGATGAGCAGTGGCAGCCATGAAATGGCTAGATTTAGCATTTGGCGACACCTGGTGTTTTCTCGGGAGAAATACATCCAGGATTAATGACCAGTCATCCCTAATGACAAGAGGAAAAAAACATGCAAACTAAAGAAAACCTCAAAACATTGGACATACACTCACAAAGAAAGAAAATGCACAACCTACCAACAACTGGCTAGGCTACACAGAGATGGACAATCAGCTATCCAGTCAACATAGCTCCCAGTGACAGTCGTTCCATAGTTCAGACAGACAGTTGGACAGTCAACAGACGGTACAATTTACTTGAGTATTTCCGATTTCCAGTGCATTTACTTTTACTACATCTCAGAGGCAAATATTGGACTTTTACTCCACAACAATTATTTGAAAACGAAAACAGAATGATTATTAATACTGTTAACTGTAGAGTAGTATATTATTATTACAAAACATACATTGACCATTCCATTGCCTATACATTCTGGCAATTTGAGAAAATCCAATGAAACCTATGTGAAATCTACTATTTTCAAAGTACAGTATATGTGAAATACATTCTGCAGAATAAGGATTTTATTACCAGTGTATTATATTGCAGTGCTATCAATACTTTTTGGGATGCTTGAATTGACACTGTGAATACATTGTCCCACTACTGTCCAGAACAGCACAGAACAATCACTGGTTGTGTTCCTTGTTGGGGTATTCAGTCAGCAGGATTCCTAAACTCCTCCATCTTTTTATCAGTGCTTAGATACTGCTGCATTGCGCGCAACACACACACACACACACACACACACACACACACACACACACACACACACACACACACACACACACACACACGTTAAATGATGACACAAGGAGGCACAATAATGTCCAGTCAATGCTGTAGTGTATACACAAAATGATGCGCGCACACAAACAAAAATAAATATTTATCCAAATACACAACACATAGCGGTAATATGAATTCAGGAACATTCTGCTACAATACACTATAAATGGACAACTAGCTGACACATATACCATTCATCATTGAGTACACATAAACATCGGGTGCGCGCTACCAATCACTAATTTTATTAGCTCTCATTTTATGGATGGGTTCCAGGGGCCTAAACAGAATAGACACATTTAATTAAAACTCCAGTTTTAAATAGCATTAATAATTCGCTTTTCAATCTGGCGCGAATTGACTTACTTATTAGAGTATTTTCTTTGGTTAAAATACTGTAAGTGTTACAAAGCTCTAGTGATAATACCGATAGACTGTTCAGTAAGAGCCTCTATGTCTCTCTAGTTATTTACAGAAAATGCATTTTCACATCTGTGACTATGTAAGTCCCACCATGGATCATGTATTAACCACTTAAGCAAAATACCAGAACAATTTAAATACATAATAAAAATAGCAAATGTAGGTCATCAGGTGGAGCGTAGTTAAGAAATGTTCTCTTCTCCACAGAGCTGCAGTAGTTAACTCTCCTCTTGATTCATTACTTGGCTGCAAAGCTTTTAGCAGCTCAGTTTTTGCGTCTATTGACAGTATGTTTCATTTAAACACACTCCTATTATCAGTGGTTTTCAGCCAGTGGTCTGGGGACCACCAATAGTCCTTGAGGGGAATTCAGGTGGTCCCCAGCTAAATGATGGAGTTGGTCCCTTATGTAAATAGACCTTTATAGATCTTTAACTCTTGAGAGCGTAATTTGAAACCAAATAGTTTAAACAACTGCATCAATCTATTTACAAGAAGTAACACAATTAGAGACTTTAGCAGAATTGTTATTTTGATTAACATTTTCCCTTTATCTCTCCTAATGGTAAGAAAATTAACACAGTATGGATTTGTTGACAAATCACTAACAACAACAAAATATTCCAAGTTTTGGGTCTGAGAGGCAAAATATCAACATATGTTGGTCTGTGGGGTCAAATGCCGAATTAATAATGGAGCTTGCTGTGAAAAGAGCTGAGAACCACTGTGCAATTGCATTGACAGAGTTTACTTCAGGAAAACCAGGCTGCACTGTTCCGCCGGCTCCACTCCTGTGGTGTGTTGGTAGAATCTTCCTGTGACGCCACAGCAGTGATGAGGGCTGCACCTTTCCCACTGCCCTCCTCTGATAGGACAAAATTCACATTACACTGAGGAGACAATGTCCTGACTGTTTCCTGGAGAATTCTGGAGAAACTGGAGAAGCAAAAAGAATAAATGTATTTTGTTAATAGTAGAATAATAGATCTGCACCTTCTACAACAAACAAAAGGGTGAAAGAGGTGGTGCTGTACTCTAACACCTCTTTGTTTGTTGTAGAGTAGGTGCAGATCAAGTAAAACCTATAGTCCGGGTTGTCATCAACTAATAGAGAGACCCAATATGACACTGCATCATGCTATACCACTGTGCCAATTTTTACAATGTAACATATTGGCCAAAGGCTTTTGCCAGAGTAACAATTAAACAAAATACCACAGCAGCTGATTGATCATTTAAATGCAAGCTAAAGTGCCAGTGTATTCTGAACTACCATGTGACAAACACCACTGCTGATCTCACCATGCCAACAGAACTCGTCTGCCAAATACAGTTGCTGTGGATGGTTTAGAAAGATTGATGAGGATACAATGGAGTTTATCCAGTGCACAAAGGAACTAAAACACAGCATTGTTTACAGAATGATGAGGATGGCCATGCTCTCAGTCAGCCAACTCTGTCCCCACACAGTTGGGGAATCTCAGTGGGATTAGCATTTAGTTGGCTTTTCCTGATTCGGACTCAGAGTAATATTAAATAATATCAATTATTAATTGATGTTGATCAATTTCAAATCAAACCAATTTTGTCAGATGGAAATGCAGTGCTTAACATGCATGCATGATGGAATTCCATACCAAGGGTGAGACAGAAAATATCAGTGGAGAATGAGACTAGTTACCAAGCGAGTACAGCCAAAAAGTTAGCTCTGTGTTGAACCAACACACAAGGACACACCCCACAATAACATCATATTCAAGAAAGACGCAGGAGTGCGAAGCACCAGCAAGCTGGCTGAATGTATGGAGAAGCAATGACCAAGGGCATGTCTCTCTGAGGACGATCTAGAGAGATAACTTCATGTAACGACAATCTATTGTTTGTTGTTGTTAGACTCACTGTGGGTGCAGCTTGTACAGCGTTCCATCAACGCCCACAGTGACGTCCAGATGGTCCAGCGATCGGTTCTCTCTGATCTTATCGACTACGGCCGCCATTCCTGCCCCACATAGCTGGGCCGCACGACGCGACACAGCTCCACATACCTGGAGTGCAAAAATGCTTTGTTTTAACCATGCCACTAACATATCACTTACAGTAATGATGATATGACAGTTTTATGGGATTTTATGGGAACATTTTGATTAAAAGGAAAATATTGTCAAACGGGCTAGCATTAATTAATGAATCATACTTCTTTCACTATGATGCTGTCATGACAGGTAGTGTCCAGTCCCAGTTGTTGAAGGATGGATCTGACCTGTAGTAGAGCCAGGCGGTCACTAGAGGGAGACAGACATGGACCTTCTTAAAGATTAGACACACACATACCTGTATACAGTACTAGCCTGGCTAAGTCTTTCATACACAGGGGAACTTGTAGATCTGTTATTTTTCAGTACCTAAAAGGGTTCTATCCAGAATGGGTTAACATAAGTTAACCAAAACAGAACAAATCAAAATCTGTAAAACACCATCGCCACTGCTGTCAACAAAAGACTAAAAGCTGGTCTCTTACCTCTCGATTTGCGACAGGTACTTTGTGTGGAATATCCCAGGTGTTTTCAGAGGCTCTGTGACCTGTCCTCTGAACAGCAAGCCCCTCCTGGTCAGATCTAGAAGGACCTGCCGGACCACCTCTCCTAGATACAGACCACTGGTCATCTTCTCAAACCTACACACGCACGCACGCACACGCGCATGCACGCACACATGCACTCACACGCACACACACACACACACACACACACACACACACACACACACACACACACACACACACACACACACACACACACACACACACACACACACACACACACACACACACACACACACACACACACACACACACACAAGCGGTTTGATTGGAAAGGTGAGGGTGGGCTGGTGGTGGAGGCGAACATGGTAACATGCTTCTGATGGGATTTGATCCAAAGATAGCAGCAAATGCTTTGCTCAACCAGAAAAACAGCTTTTTAACTAAGTGGAAAGAAGTGTTCTCCAACATTGGGTCATACTGACTGATATCCATCAAGTATCCGGTTACGCATTGTGTATCTTAATCTTTCCAATCTAATTGAAGATGTCACTAACCTCTGCTTTCCGTGGTTGAAGGACTGCTGGTCCACCTGGCTGTCATACTGGGTGATGATGTCCCCCAGGCAGCCGTCCTCTCCCAGACTTCCCCACTCTGTGTTGACACACATCCTCTGCGGCTCCTTCGGTCCCTCTGTACAGCCTTCCTTCTGAGAGCACAATGCAATGTCCTCTTTTAATGCTATTTTGGATGGACTTTAGGTGGCATTATCTGACAGGTAATACAGTGAAGAGAGATACTGGAATCGAACCAGAATCAATTTGTCTGTCAGGCAGAGATGATTAGAGTCTGTGTGGTGAATGTGTGTGAAACCGTGACTGTACATAATGTGCATGGTTAAAACAAACCAAAGTTTGACTTTTAAAAACACATGATAGTGTGTGTGGATACATGTTTTGTCTATCGTAAAATACCTCCTCCTCTCCTCCTTCTGTCCATTCCTCTCCCTCCGGCTTTTTGTCAACCTTCTCAATGTTCCTCAGTTCCTCCATGTAACAAACGTTACTGCCAGTCCCTGTGGAACACAACACTGCAGTCACCTTCTGGAGAAGAGCCACCGTCAATTGCCAACGCAATGGTTTGCTACAATATGTACAAAATTACAACAATGTAATTTAGAAAGCAGCAGACTCAATGTTTACCTGGTATGCTAGTTCCTTCGATGCACTACATTGTTTTCTTTGCATTCTACACGTACATAGATGACTATTATTACCAGCCTTTCTGTTTGTTGACTCGGGTGCATGCTATCTCTTGTATTTGATAAGTTGCTTGTGAACTTGTTATCAGCTTACCAGCTATAAGTCCAATCTCACACTGTGGGTCTTCATAGGCGCAACTCATCATGGTACCAACTGTGTCATTTACAACTGCAACTATGTCCAAATCAAACTCCTGGAGAATAAAAAACATGCAGGCATTCACTCACACACACACACACACACACACACACACACACACACACACACACACACACACACACACACACACACACACACAAACACACACACACACGCACACGCGCGCACACACACGCGCGCGCGCACACACGCGCACACACACGCAATCACATGGGTAGTCTATTAATCAAATTCCTAGATGACAAATAATTCTACAGTATCAGGGTTTTGTGATATGCCCATGCGATAGGATATGATACATGCAATATAGGCCAAAGAGATCCAGGCAATTTGACTGGCCGACCTTTTACTATGATGTAGTCATTATATCCATGGTGTTGGGAGTGTTGTGACTTACATTGTGTCTCTTGATGGCGTCTCTCAGCATTTCCACTACATCATGACCTTCACAGTCTGTGGCCTTGAAGCCTTTGGTCCAGCTCACTAATGTTCCCTGCAAAGCAAACGATGAACATTAATTAAGCTTGTATCATTTTTAGAAGGTTTTTCTAAATTTCCTTTGAGTACCGGTAAGTTATAGTACAGTTACAGACTATGTTCTCTGTGTTCTGAATTGCACTCAAACTTTACTAAGTTATGTCAGGAGATTGTGACTCGGACTGTACCGAGTCAATGGCTTGCTGCTGGCAGGGGAAGGAGAAGGTGAAACCCAGAGGAAGACGAGCACTCTTCATCCCCATGTAGTCCAAGAAGTCACTGATACACTGGACTATGTGGTCAAACAACTAGACAGAAAGTTGGGGCAAAACAAATGTCAATTGACATATAATCAGACTTAATTTTATAGTCAAGCTTAAACTCATAATATCGGGGGGAATAAATAAATAAATAAAAACACAAATAATGCCTACATTAATTCAACCTGGGTGTACGATTGCTGTAAAACCTGCACCACCATCATACACCTTGGTGTATGCAAAGGCTAATCTTATGCAATTTAGATAAATAATAGGCTAATTAAACTGTGCATTTAAATGCTATAGTGCTATGTTCACATGAAATGCTATAAGTCTACATGTTGTGTGTAGACTTGTAACATTTCATATAAACATACCAAGTCTACATACAAATGTTATTTAATCCCCACCTCCTCTCCTGTGCCTTGCATGATCTCCAGTGGTATGGGGTAGATCTTGTTGTAGAGTTGTACAGAACCACGTCGAATCTTCACCAACAGAACTCTGAAATTGGTTCCTCCCAGATCCAAGGCCAGGTACTTACCATGCTCTAAATCAAAAACAAAACATGAATACAAAGTTTAAAGTAAACCAAACTTCTCAGATCACAGCTGATTTCATCCATCCAATAATGCTGTAAACATTGTGAAAATATATTGTCGTAAGCTAAAATAGTTTTTACCTGACAACAAGAAGCTCTCACTTACAGTACAGTGACTTTAGCAGCTGTATTTAGTTTATTCCTATGTAAACCTCATTTCATGTTCATTTCACTGGCAGGCATTTCAACTTAGTGTTTTCATTTAATCATCTACTTAAATGTTTCATTAAATGTGTCATTCAAGAGTAATTTTAAGATGGCCCAGTGCTATTCTCCATAGAGACCTACAGTGTCCCGGGCAAATGCCTAATCAACCTAATCTCTTTAAATAGGGGCCCACAGGCTAATTAGCGTCAATCTGGGTGTCGTACTGCCCTTGACTTGAAAACGTGTAGGAACTTCTGCTCTAACCTGTGCCATTGGGGGTCCGGAACACAAAGGAGGGTAGCATCTTTAAGGCTGAGGGGGAGTGGCCGTTATTCTTTAAGCCCGCCTCTAACCCCGCCCTCATACTGGCCTTGACAAATCTGAGCTGCTCTGTGGACAGTCTGAAGGAGGACAGCGTCTTGTCCACCTGCAAGTCACAAAATCAAAAACATAACTAGCCAATGACATTAGTATAATAGTAAAATATAAAGTAATACCAGTCTCTAACCTGTTGTCTATGTGCTGCCAGTCTAGCATGTTGTCTCTGTGATGCTAGTCTCTAACCTGCTGTCTGTTGTGATGGCAGTCTCTATCCTCCTGTCTCTGTGATGCCAGTCTTTAACCTATTGTCTCTGTGATGCCAGGCTGTGTCTCTGTGATCTCTGAGAAGCTAGTCTCTAACCTGCTGTCTTTAACCTGTTGTCTCTGTGATGCCAGGCTGTAAGCTGTTGTCTCTGTGATGCCAGGCTGTAACCTGTTGTCTCTGAGAAGTCAGTCTGTAACTTGTTGTCTCTGAGAAGCCAGTCTCTAACCTGTTGTCTTTGAGAAGCCAGTCTCTAACCTGTTGTCTTTGAGAAGCCAGTCTCTGGGCCACAGCAGTGACCACGGCAGCTCCCTTGCTGCTGCCGCACTCTGACAGAACGAACCGAACATGACAGTCAGGAACCAGCCGGCGCACAACCTTGTGGAGACGTTTTGCATACCTGAAATTATTTTATTATTATACATTAGGTACATATAAGTTGTTGAAAAAGGGACAGAATTCCGTAATGCACTATGTTCTCTGTATATACTGTATAATAATTCATTGAAGGTAGATAGCTAGTGATAGGGGAAATTTATTCGATTTGTCCTCATTTTCAACCATGTTTGCAGTCACATGCAGGACTATTACAGCTTCACATTTTGGTACTTATTGTTAAACATTAGTTCCTTGTCCTCATTCTCTATACTCTGATCCATACGGCCTGCGTTGACCTCCTCCATTGGCCCATACACAACGTATCAAACAAATGTTTGTGATTAATGGCTGCCAACGGGAATTATTTGATGAAACCATGTGACTCCCTTTGAAAATGCAATGTGGCAACAATTAATCACAGACGGGAACACAGACCATTCATTTGATACATGTGTATGAGGCCTTAAAGTTCTGATCCATGTGAGGTTATTTCATGAAGACGACCTACTTACTGTGGAAGTGTCCTGTAGACGGTTCCGTCCACCCCCACTGTGATCCTCAAGGTCTTCAGCTTTCTGTTCTGTCTGATCCGAGTCAAAATGGCTGCCAGCCCAGCAGCGACTAGATTTGAGGACCTGAAAGAGACCACCGTGCAGATGTGCTGCACGGCGATGCAGTCGTCGGACGATGGCGTCAAATCGAGGTCCAGAAGAATGTCTCTGGTGTTTCTGAGCCCATCTTTATACCTGAGAAGACAAACGTATAAGACAGATGCCCAACTGTACAATTCAATATTTGACATAGTGCAAAGAACAAAAACAAGATTACATACATACACTTAAAGCCATTAAGACAGGATGAATGTTCACCACTCAGGCTACCCCTAGCTAACACCAGGTTGAACACTTGACTGAATATAATAATCGAGGATGAAGAGACGGAGGTACAGACATATATACTGTAGATCTTACTGTTCCATAGCTGCTAAGTGTGAGTTGGTTATTTTCCCCTTGGTTCTCAGAGCGTCAGAAACATGTCCGTCAAACAGTAGTCCTAGTTTGGCCATTTTCAGCACAATCAGCCTGACCAGCTCCCCCATATACAATCCACTGATGAGCTTCTCAAAGCTACAGAAACCAGAGAAACAAGAGAGAGGAATACAACAAGACAGTTACTTTACATATTGTGTTGCAAAGAAATTCATTTGTGATATTAATTGGCAATAAAATTCTATACTAGTATGGAAGTCATTAAGAGTTGATATGATCCATGACACTATTCTGCACCACATGTTGTGCTCTAGACTAGAGCATAGGGGTGTAACGATTTCAAACAATCTATTTTTATTTCAAGAATAGAAGTATATTGGAATGCAAACAGCAACATTCCCTGTGGCATATAATATAGTTTTGCCATGCAAATACCAGGTACCAGGTACTTTAGTTTTTTGTTTTGTTTTGTTATTCTTTCAATATCGCTACATTTGGTCTATCTAATGAATCTAATGAGTGTGTAGATTTTCTGTGTTCAAGTCAAGGTACAGGTTTATGTATTTGCCAAAGAATCACTGGTTATTTATTTACAGTATATCCATATTCATTTTCCCATAAAACAGAATATCCATGATGTTTCACACTTTTCCTTTGTTAAATGAAATGACTGAAATGGCAGTCATACCGAAATAATGAAACCAATATGGTCCATGTATCACGTCACCAACCATGTTGTATCATGATACCTATTGTATTGCGATGTTAAAATATATATTGTTACACCCCAAATAGGCCGGTAAAAAAGTGATAAATAAACGAAACACTAACAGTTGTTTCCCAGGGTTCCTGGAGGCCGCGTCAATCTCCCTGTCGAACTCTGTGATGTAATCGTTGAGCGCTCCGTCGTCTCCGAACGCCCCCCACTCTGTGTTCACACACATCCTGCCCTCATCTTCTTCCACCAACTCAATGTGACGGAGCTCCTCCATGTAACACGCATTGGTACCTGTACCTGAAAACAAACACACACAGGCAAATGGTGAATGATGCCCTTATATGATGCCCTTACAGGGGCCACTATTTATTCAGAATTTGACCACGGACCACCATTTTCACCCCACAGACGCAAAACTAAAGATTTCTTTTGTTTTTGTCCAAAATTTCAGGCTGGATTTGGGAAAGACAGTCAATCATACAGATTGAAATGCCCATTAATCTTCTTCTACATTCTCTAGTTGTGTACACTTGGGCTAATTCACATGGTGAATATTTTAACTCTTGAGAGTGTAAACATGAAACCAAATGGACCGTAAGGTTCCATTTGCTTTCATTTTTACGCTCTCAAGAGTTACATCTGGTCAATCAACTTTTTATCTGGTTGACCAACTTAGCTGGGGACCACCTGGTGGTCCCCGCACCACTGCTGAAAATCGCTGCTTCATATAGTGCTTTTGTCCAAATAGTTTTTCATACAGGAACTGTTCAAAAACTCTGACTGGGCAATTCTGTATAGTGATATTTTCTACATTTGGCGCTACTGTATACAGTACTTCACTGTGCTTAGCAAGAGTTTGACATCCAAAGAGTGAGTGACACTACTACTACTAACCAATGATGAGACCCACTTCACAATTCTTGTCATCAAACCCGCACGTCATCATAGTCCCCACTGTGTCATTCACTAGGGCCAACACCTCTATGTCCATATCCTGGATATACAGTATATATAGAGAGAGACAGAGACAGTGACACCAATAGAGAGATATTGCATTATTTTTCTACTTTAGTGCATGTATATGCATACAGTATGTTGAATATATGCAATGCAACTACCGGTATGTGATAAAAGCCCAGGGGTGGGGCTCAGAAAGCCTATTGCTTCTCCTTGACTGCTTTTCATGACATATAATTGTCGAACAATGATGCACTCTATGTGTTGGTTTGTGTCCTGTTGTGGTGAGTTATGGGTAATGCAATTGATAGGTGTTGAATAGCAGTGACTCCCCCATACCCCAGTCCTGCTGATTGCTTCTGTCAGGGCCTGCACCACGTCTTTTCCCTGGAGACCTCGGGCACGATAATCTTTACTCCAGTTTAGCAAGACTCCCTATAAATTAGGACAGAGTGGACAGGGCAAGACTGGACAGGATTAGAGTGATTCAGAGTACGCATGAACCATAGGACATGAACCTGAGTCAACAAACACCAGTATGTAGAGTGCAAGGTCAATAATGTACAGGTAGTTGAGGAAAAGGAAGACCCACAAGGGGTTGAAACGCTGTCATCCTTATTTTCCTAATAAAGTACCCGAGAGCTATTATGGCACAGAGTGTGCAGACTTCTATGTATTATTTTGTGGTTCATCAGAGATGCGTGTACTTTCTTTTGGCTACAATCAATAGTGCCTCAAATAAAACAGGATACCACATTAACATCAAAACTGCCATCTGTCTAAAGTCTAAACAATATGCTATTCTACTCAATCCTGCACTCAGGTCTTTCATGGAATGGGTGCACTACTGCACTTGCATTTCTTTAATCATAGTAAATGCTGCATTCATGGTCTTCACTCTGGAGA
The DNA here is from genome assembly GCA_039105355.1 of Benthosema pterotum. Classification (NCBI taxonomy): domain Eukaryota; kingdom Metazoa; phylum Chordata; class Actinopteri; order Myctophiformes; family Myctophidae; genus Benthosema; species Benthosema pterotum. The sequence continues at coordinate 24,099,093 of CM076966.1, read as the reverse complement.
GCTAGGGATCTTGGGACTGGTAAAAGGGCAAGGACTCAAGTCCCCTTTGATGTCTGTGTGCACACAGCACGCTTGCATGTGCCTGCCATCATTAGTGTTACATTACCTGGTCCAGCGCTGACTGCTGACAGGGGAAGGAGAAGGTGAAGCCCAGAGCATGTTTCTCCTCCAGGCTGATGTTCTTCTGATGGAGGAAATCCTTCAGACACTCGGAGACATGGTCAAATAACTGACCCAAAAACACATGGAAAGACAGACAATAATTGATCATTTGATCCCTCCGACAGGTTTACTTGTCCTGATTACTAATTGCTGTGGACTGTTGCTAACTTCTGTTCTACACAGAGAGAACATTGGCAGAGCAAAGATGGACCTTATCTAACATTTTGCCTGGGGGATGGTATGGGATTCTTTGTGTTATTAATCCTTGGTTTGGAACAGGATGGGAATATAAGGTAAAGTATAAGGTCCTAGACCAGCTTTGAGGGTTTGTGTAAACAAACATTGTTTTGCAACAAGAAGACAGGTGCTCGATGAAGATGCAGGAATAAATAAATATATATAAAGATATAAAGTAGAATGGTGCATCACAAATCAAAAGAACTAGAACACTAAGTCAAAAAATAAAAAAAATAGGAGAGGGCCTCAACTTTCATTCTCCTAAGTTTTAAATCTGGGTGCTGGGTCTGGGATCACTGCCTTTCTTCTGCAAAAAATGTTTTGCTAACACCACCTAGACTAGACAATGTTTGTTCTCTTGGGTCTCTCAAGAGAAACCCGAGAGAACAACCATTGTTTTGCTACAGTTTCCTAATACTATTTTTGAGTGTGTGTGCACATTAGGCCAGTGTAACATTGATGACAAGACTGAAGACACAAATTGTCATTGGCCAGAATAAGATAATGTAATAGTCCCATTCAGAGTCTCTCTACTCCTCCTCACCTCAGTTCCCTTCCCATTGAGCAACTCCTTGGGCATGGGAAAGATCTGCTCCTCCATCTCCACCCCTCGCCTCCTCCTCCCTGCATCCTCTCTCACTTTAACCTGAAGCACCTTGAACCTGGAGCCTCCTAGTTCTAGCGCTAAGAACTCTCCTTTCTCTGACAGAGAGAGAGATAACCGAGAGTCAGACTTTACAAGACGAGTAAAAGTACACAAGTATCAGTATGAAAAAGTACTCAAATATACCAAAAATACTCACGTCTCATTTCAAATGTATATTTTGACAATATTTTTAAACAACCTCAAATGTATATATGGAGTGCCTTGAAGTTGTTATTTTGTAATAGAAATTGAAATGTAAGTAGAAACTAGTAATTACGTTTCATTGTAGGCCTCAAGCAAACTTTTTTCGTTCTCTCTTTTTGAAATTCCCGAGATTCAGAGGAAATTGGAAATACTCAATTAAAGTAGTACCTAAAATGTGTAATTTAATAGAGCACCTGAGTAAATTTACTTCACACCACTGCTAGCTTGTTATATATGTCATCCTATTTGGGCCAATCAAAGCAAAAATAAGAAATACAATCGGTTTGGGTCACTGGTCATCTCTCTGTTTAAGTAAAGTCACCTGAGCCATCAGGCGTGGAGCGGACGTGTGTTTGCAGCATCTTAACTGTTGCCGTGGAGTTAGTTTCCACAGAGAGCCCCTTCCTCATTTCACCTGAGAAACGGGTGGAGATGTCCATGAGCTGCTCATCACTAAGACGCATGGAGTACAGAAACCTGTCCACCTGTGGATAAAGAAAAGAGGAATAATGGAACACAACTGATAGGAGGAGGAAACGGATTAACATCACATGCACAATCTAGACTCCAGAGGGCTTACATGAGAGAACAGAGACAGACAGAGAGGTCTTAGTGATTTAGTATTACACTTTTGAATAAGTCTGTTGAATTTAGTCAACAAAATGCTATTCAGGCAACCTCAATGGGATTTACGGATCAATTTGGTTATTTACACTATCATTATCTATACATTATTGACAACACTAAGGATTTTACTGTTTAGTGTAGTAGTGTAGCTAAGGAATGACTTAGGAAAGGAAGGAATAAAATAATCATAAATCCACCCTCTCTGTTTTAGTCTTTCTTAAAATTCCTGTCAGTAAGTTAAAGAGGAAGTCCTTCCTTCCTATAGTTCGGAAGCTTGTGCGCTTTGTTCTCCATCCTGCAAGCCAAGTAAAACAAATAGAAAATATAGTTGCTTAGAGAGATTTTCTTAAGCCACTGTTATTCAGAATGTGAGGCTGCTGGTTTGCCTGCTGCCAAACTGTATTACTTTTTTAGATGCTTCGAGTCGAGTGAAAACTAATTCTCTAGCTTTTGTGAAGAAAAAGCTAGAGAAATAGCTTTGTATTTGACCTTGTATTAATCTGAAATGATTTCGCTGGGGTCTGATCATGCAGGAAGGATGACACACACAGTTAAACTGTCACCATAGTGACACCTTTAGGGGACAAGGTCCTTTTAGTAAATACCTGACTAAGTGCTTGTGTGTGTCTGTGTGAGAGAGAGGGAGAGGTTGTGTAACCCTCCCATCCTAAAAAGAGTAATAGCATTGCCTTGGAAGGATGTTAATCATTTCTCAGCAAAGACAATCGTATCACTGTCCACAATCCACATCACACAAATGAGATGATAAAATAATCCATTTCATAAATTAGTTCCTGTACATTTCGTGAACTACACACCGCTTGGGCCAACCAGTGAAGGTTTCGTCTCTGCACTCCATATAAGATAAACAATGTTTCTTAAAACTTCACTAAGTTTTGTTTGTCGATAACAAATGTTATACAGCAACAGCAGTGTTTCTTAGTCTTACCTTCTTTGTGGGGTCCTCCTGTAGTTTGGAGAAGTGAAAAGAGAGAAGATGAACAGCAAACATCTTGACTATAGTAATCCTCCAACATGCAAGTCTTGTTTCAAGCCTTCCTCTGTCAGTACAACTAAAACAATATATACACAAAAAGAGTTTAATTTGTTGCAATAGCAGATTTAAGTATTCTCTCTCAGTGAACATTCAGTTGATCCGACAGTTTTTAATCTATTTCCTGAATATATAATTCCAGTGTGTGCCTTTGGGACTTTTTCAGCTCTTAATTGCCTATCTGAGAGTTAAGTGGCCACGTCTCCTTTACCTGCTGTGAACTGACTGAATGAATGAATGCCTGGCTTGGCAGTTATAAATCCTGACCAACCCCTCTGTTCTAACTTCAATGATTAACCAAACAAGCCAAACCCCACATTCTCCTGTTTCCTGATGACCCCCTCCCGTCAATATTTCCCTCATCTTGTCTTGGTACAGTTCTGTCTGTACTGTTCTCACATCACCTGACTTTGTTTCCAACTGTTAGCATACAACTCATACAACAATGTTTTATTTGGTCTGCAGCAGATTGAGTCGCGTTCCTGGTGTGTTGGGTGATAATCCCTAGCCAGAGGAATGCAGTAAATGCAGTAGGACTTAAAGACACTAATCCTTCTTCTTTACATGTTTTAGGTTTTATGGACATGTTTTACAGACAAAACCATTCAAAAACATAAATAAAAAGATGTATTGATTATCAATGTACAACCTAAAAATGTGGATAATATGGAATATGTACACTAATTGTATGCACCGGTAGGTCGGATTAGTTGGCTTTAAAATCTACATTTTTATTAACTTGCTAAATAACTTTTATGAGTTATGAACAAATAATTACATTTAATATAACTGAATGGTCCATGTGTTTATCTGAAAACAAAAACATCTGTTTGAGGTGCAAATGCTTCGGAAACAGAATTTAATTCTTGAGAAAGCATGTGACCCGCAAATGTAAAAAAAAAACATACAGCCTGATGGCCATATAGCCTAGGCCGAAATGTTGCTGCTCCATTATAAAAGTTCACTGCAGTAGTAGAAAGTGTGCGGGTGCTTTTTCCTTTTGATGTCGGGACCACCAAATAAAAAAAAAAACACATGATTTTTGCACATCCATACTGTATACAGTAGAACAATGTAGTAACAATGTAGTATGCTCTGGGAAGATACAAATGGTGGGGGAGGGAGTGGAGATGGAATCGTTTGGAATTTTACTGTCAACAAGCAATAAAAATATCAACCAAGGCAAGGCAGCTGATATTATAACCACACCAAAACAATGACCGTAATGAATCACTCACTACTCAGCCGTCCAGGATAACAACAAATTTTGCTTCGGCTCAGAGTTTGTATTGTGTACATGCCGTGTCATTCCCATAGGAACCATAAAAGCCATCCTTCGTCCTCGTTTTCAATATGAATACAGTATGGGACGTGTTTTGTTGAATAGGCCTCTGTGGAACCACTGGATAAAAAAAAACAGTTACAAAAATAATATCTAGTCCTCCCCCATTTCATGGAGAATCCAATGTGCATCGTCACTACTATTTCTTTTTCTTCTTATTATAATCTCTGGAACCTCTGGGCGCCTTCTGATCCTGCGAGACGCGATGTTCTTTAGACCACTCACTCTGCAGCTGTTTTAGCAAATCAGAAGTCAGTAGTCCTTCGCGCACCAGCCGACTGGCGAGAGAACTGCCAATCACCGCCTCGCCTCCCGGAGCGTGCTCCGCTCCGTGTGACTCCATTTGACCGCTGCCGTCACCCATGAGATTGCTAATGATGCCCTGCGGTAACAATTTGCTGCGTCTGCGATGCTTCGTCACTGCCGGCTCGGCGGCGGCGGTCTTGGCCGCTTCTGTGGCTCGGATGAGGCGCGTGATGTTGAGGACTCCCTGCTGGATGATGTCATCAAGTTCACGTTGGATGTCCCGGACCATCGCTGTGTCCGGGAACATGTCCATGAAACGATAGCTGGAGTGGCGGGAGAAAGAAAAAATGTTGTTGTTACAACGACCCATGAGAAGTAAACATTTGAGTTAAACACGTTGGCTGCAAAATAAATATATTCAAAGATTTCCACTAATATTCACAATCTTTCAAAAACAGCAGTTTTGCAAGCTTGTAGTGTGGCACTTGGTGCCACACTACAAAAGTTTTTGTTTTTTAACAGCTACATATTTAGAGTGGTTAAGTCTATGGCAACACAGCGTCCCAGGGCTTAATGGGGGGTAAATAAAATAAAAGTCAAAAGTTACCTGAGCCAGAGGTAGAGGTCCAGTACATCGTGAACGGCCTCCAGGTGGACGAGGTCTTTGATGTTTTGGGGCGGAGACAGAGGCCAGTTGACATGCCGACGGAGCCAGTCAAATGTCAAGGGTTCGTCTCGACTGAACTGACGGGCAAACTGCAAGGGGGACACATTACAACACATTGTTGAATGTTGACTGTTCTTATTACTATACAGTACTCTCTTATAACCATACTGTTCCTTTACTGTTCATTTCAGCTTTTCCCCTCCAGGGGTTGCCACAGTGATTCATCTGCCTCAAATCTCATCCTGTTCTGTCTTCGCTCACACCAATTAACTTCATGTTGTCTTTCACCATATTTCTACATCTTCTCTTTGGTCTTCCTAGGCCTCCTGTTCCAGGTAAGCTCAACATATGCTAGCAATGACATACTCACAACCACTGCTCCGTACTGTATAGTGCATGAAACCATATGTGTCTGTCTTGCTTCATCTCCAAAACATCTGATATGCGCTGTCCCTCTGATGTACTTGTATCTGATCCTATCCATCTTTGTTACTCTGAGAGAGAATATCGACATTTTAGACTGAATTTACCTTAAGCTCTGGTCCTTGTCTTTCCCTTAGTGCAAATGTCTCTAAAACATACCCTTTCATCCTAGCTGATACTTTCCTATCACACCTCACACTTTTCTCAATCAATTCCAAACGATACCTATGATGAAAGTACAACCAACATAAACCAATATACTGTATGTCCTACCCACCCCAAGCTAGCTGTAAGCATAGCCCAGAAATCCAGTAAAAGCAGGACGACTAAAAACACTCGATGACAATAGTAATAAACAGTTGGTTTAGCCTGATCTTGCTTCTCTGTCTAATTTCTTTACTTCTATCCCAGCATCCCTCAGTTTCATTCCTCTACGTTTCCTTACCTTTAGGAAAGACGTGCACACAAAGGGTTGTTTCTTGTTGATCGGCGCGGTACAAAACACATAGCGTGACCTCAGGTTGAGTGGGATATGCTGAATCATGTCAGCCAGGAACTTGAAATCCTCAATGTTGCACACAAAATAAAGCCCGTCCACCTGAGAGAGGCTGACAAATATGTCCTGTAGAAGAGAGAGCATGACATTGAATACGATCAATAGTTGAACTGATCTAATTTTAGAACAGAGCTAATTTTAGATGTTCATTATGAAAGAGAACTTTACTTTACACGTGTAAGTAAATAAGAGATGAGATAAGACCTGGCGGTCATCTTTCTGTTAGCAGAAGGTCACCAAGTTGAATCCCTTGACTGGCCCAAAAACAACAAGTATTTGATTCATTCATTTGAAAATGTTAAATGGTTTGCTAATCTTAATGAAATTATGCGTGATTTTATTCTCTTGCTTCTATCGTGTTTCTCTGCTGCTCCAAAGCCTAGAAACAGCAGTGCTGTTACAAGAAGACGCACGTAGTCCCCACCTTACGGTGGGGACTATAAATCATACCCTATCCGTCAGCGTGTCCGCATCCTATGACGTCATGATGACGTCATAGGATGCATGGACAGACATACGCGCACGGACAGACGCGCCCGGACAGACACGCGTGCGGAAGGACAGGGTACGATTTATAGTCTCCCACCTTACGGTGGAGACAAAAATTATCCCTAAAGTGAAAACACCTATAAATTGTAATTAACTACGGTAGTTGAGTAAATGTACCACTGAGAAGCAGGAGGTGGCTAGACAGTTGAGTGGATCGACTTACTATAAGGTTGGAGAGTGTTGCATCAGGCAGATGATAGGCAAACATCTCTATTTGTTCAGCAGTAGGATGGAGACCTGCAGTCTGAGATAGAGGAGAACATGTCAGAAATACCTCTGACATGTGTACGATTGCAATCATTTGTGCATATCACATGGCACTGTCTCTTTGGGGTCAAGCTGGCCTGTGTGTGCGCGTGCATGTCTCTTAACCTCTATGGGGTCCACTGTGTGGCTGAGGATTTCCTTCAGGACAGGCAGGTCATCTCTGTGCATTGTGGTTACCTCTCCTTCTTTAAATTTAGAGGAGAACCTGTGAGATGACAGAAATCATAATAACTATTACTTGTTAGCATTGTGACATCCCACCATCCTGCTACTATAATAGACGCAGGCAGTTTATCTGTCCGTCTTCAACCGGCTTCTCCTATCAAACCAAACCATTTGCACCGATGTGACCATTCACACAACCTCCAGGACTGTTGTCCACACAGCATAGGCTATATTGCATCCTTACAACTGCCATATTTACTGTACACTGTCCATTTATATGAAAATAAATAAATTGGTGCAGGGTCAAGCAGCCGGACTACATTTTGGCTAAATTTGGCTGGCTCCCTTACCACTGTGACATCAAATACATCACGAATTTACAAGTTGCCTGACCCAACCCCCTTCTGCCTGTGCTGGCGAGACCATCCACCACTAACACACGTAGTGCAGCTGCATTAAGGACAGATGCAACCAGTCAATGTGACGATGGCTTCGATATGAGAACAACTTACTAATGGAATACACTGCCGTCTTGGACACTATACTAACAGTGTGCCACGCAGAACACGGACGTCGCTTTTTATTGCTGGGACCCCCGAAGCCAGGCGTCTCAAGTCAGCATTCACGCGGCGCTTATCTACACACAAGTGTCCAGTACAAGACGACTTACCCATGGCGCGGCCGCCACCAGCAACAATGTTGCTACGCTCTATGGCTACACTCCTTTGTCCCTATTCAGGTTGCAAGAACAGCGCTTGAGCGCTCACTTTCTGACACCCCAATGTCCCAACTCAAGAGTCGACATACCCTTAGCCAGACTGTTAGAATCAATGAATGAGGACGGGTAACTATACAGTGACCCGTTATAAACCAAAATGCAGTTTGGGCTGTTTTCAGGGGGGATTGCTGTCTGGGTCCTGTGCTGTCCAGCCTGGGTGGGAGTTTACTGACGTCTCCCCATCTCACACATAATATACGGTAATAATGACAAATATACAGAACACAGACAGACCTGCCTGCACGTCCAGCGATCTGCAGAGCCTGTGACGTGCTGATGGTTTCCATTTGCTTTTCTCCCTTCTCGTTAACATTGGGCTTCACCAAACTGTTGAAGATGATGCGCTTTATGCTCCTAGACAAGAAACACCATAAAACAAGAGAACAGGGAGAAGGTAAGAGATACAGAGAACAAAAGAACATGGCAAGAGAAGGCTTTTCTTATTATATAATACAATGGTATTTACAGGTTGAGGCCCATGCCAATGGCATCTGTTGCAACCAGGATCTTACACGGGTCATCAGGGTCATTGAACTTCTTGGCCTGGGACAGCTTGGTGCCTGACAATGACAGAGGAACAAAATATTTTACGCGTATTAAATATTGCACAACCAACGAAAACAATCAGCCTCATTTATTAAAATGCCTTAAATTTAAGTTAAGAAAAAACACAACCAAGAACTGACATACCTGGAGGTAGGCTTCCATAGATTACAGCACATTCTAGTCCTCGGATCTCTATCTGTCTGCTGATTGAATAGATGTCATTTTTACTGAAGCAGACGATACAGTCTCCTGGTCTGAGGAAGTCTAATGATTCCACAGCATAGTCCAAGATTGAAAATGGAGTTAAACGCTGGTAGTTATTAACCTAGAGAGGCCACAGATAGAGAGGGGGGAGTTCCATGAAGTCATCATGAGATGAGAAAGGCGGGTTGTTAAGCCTTTCCTAGTGATTCTAATTATATAAAAATACAATCCATTATTATTATTATAATTATTATTTAAAAAATACAATAAAAGACACTCAATGTCACCATGTGAAGTGAGATGTTCTCCACCCTGTGTGACCGAACTGGCCCATAGATAGAACTAAGTTTGTTTTACATGCATATAGTTTGCATATATGATATAACATTTTCCATAATAGTGAGGACACAAGACTAGTCTCCAGTTGAAAAGCATTTGAACCATGTCCATGCCTTACCTCCACCTCCTCCCCTGTGGAGAACATCAGCTCTCTTACAAAGTCAATGGCAGCAGGTTCCCCGCACACATGGATCTCCTCTGCACATAAGCCTACACAAGCACACAAAACAATGAGCATAATGTTGACGTTAATGTCCTAAAGAAAAAGACAAAGATTTAAAGTTTAGTTTAGGATAATGTGTATCGTATTGCGAAAAATGGATTGAAATACCCGAAAACCGAAGCAAATCTACAAGCCAGAGGTCAAGCCATAAGGCCTATATCTTACAGACTGATAGATCTGCACTTATCGCCAAAGGTTTGGCTATTTTTAGCCAAACCTTTTTCAGGCAAACCTTTCTCCCTCTCATCTGAGAGAGACAGACAGAAAGAGAGGTGAGGTGTTACAGTACTAACCCAACAGTGCTCTGGTCCAGGCCCAGCCTCTGGAGGTGTCCCTGATCATCTGAATCTCATCGATTACAGCCACCTCATCTACAGACACACAAATGTCACAATAATGTCTTCCTCAAATCTCAGTGGAACACTGGAATATTTTTTTGCAGTCAGAACTGTACACTTGTAGCTTTTCAGACATCCAACTATGGATCCAACCAGCTAATTTGTTAAGATTAATTCATTCAATTTGCATAAATCAAGTGTTTTGACTAGATTGCCACGTGGCGAACAAACCTTACACATGTAAAATACAGTATATTACAGCAGATATTAATACTCAAGGATTGTGTCGTCATAACGGAATTATCATTCACATCATCTTCTATTAATTTCTATACATTTTAAATAATTCTTAGTTTGTTAACATTTACTCACATGGAGTGTTGACATTACACATCTCAATGGTGCATGCCACATGCGCAGCCGCTCTGCCTTCAGGGTCCACACATGTCCTTTCCTCTCCTGTTACCAAGTCACAAGGAACGCCCTGAAACAGACGTACAGAACATCAGTCACATTCAGATACACACTCACAGGCAAATGCACAGATGCACAGAGGCAGAGGCAAATGCACATATTTGATAGTTGATGAAAGTATACTACTATGATGAGAGATACTATGATCCCCTCCTGGGAGAGAGCCAGCGAAATCCAAAAGCGACCTCGCCCGCGGGGGCCCGGTTTCAAAAGCGGGCGCCCGCTTTCACAAAAACGGGCGCCCGGTTTCACAAAAACGGGCGCCCGTTTCACAAAAACGGGCGCCCGTTTTCAAAAGCGGGCGCCCGTTTTCAAAAGCGGGCGCCCGTTTTCACAAACTAGGCTATGCCTAAACCTAACTCTAACCCTAAACTTAACCTCAGTAAACCTATGCCTAAACCTAACCTAACCCTAACCATAACCTTTTGAAAAGGGCGCCCGTTTGTGAAAGCGGGCGCCCGCTTTTGAAACCGGGCGCCCGCGGGCGAGGTCGCTTTTGGATTTCGCCCCTGCTGTCCTGGGAGGCTCAGGAGGGTTCATACTGGAACACTCACACAAGGTGATTATTGTACGCCCGAAAATATCATCCATTCAGACAATTCTAAAAAAAGCCTTCTAAGACCTAACCTGAGGTTTCTGAACACCTTTGAGCATTCAAAAATAAAGACAATTATTAATTATGTTGCTGCGTTAACAACAACAAATTAGTCCCAGAGACAGACAGACAGACCGACGCACAGACACTCACACACAACACACACACACACACGGAAGAGATGAAAACATACAGCCTCATTGCTCTTCTGGAAGATCTCGTGAGCCAGCAGTTTTAGCGGGCCACAATAGACCCCACTCTTAGCAGCCAGGTAACGTTGGATGGCTTGGTACGTTTTACCACTGTTAGTGGGGCCAGCATGGAAAATCACTTTTCTCTGCTTGGCACGGGTCTCTGGGTACCTGGAGAAAACAGAAGTAAAGTAACACATACATGCAGTAGCCTACCGTATGCAGAGAAACAGTGTGAGACAAAAAAAAGAATGACTGAAGTCATATGATAGCCACTTATGACAAGTTTTTTTTGGCCCCCGATCAACCAGAATAAATCAGCAAGCATAGATGGTACTCAAGTAATACAATGAGTTGATCTGTTCAGGTGACGGACAAACTTAACTTGACTCTACTAGATGGGGGCGGTATTGATTCACAAGTTCACAACCCAGCATCCATCACTGCACAGTTCAGAATATGGATTTTTATGGGTAAGTCTCCCATTGGCTTAAAGGCAGCCAATCATGAAAGTGTCCACTACAGTTGTTAGTAAATGTAGATCAGCTCTGCAGGCTGACTTACTGATAAAACTCTAAATGCACACATAAACACAACCCAACACATACAGTACATACTAACACTGAGGCCACTGTTAGATGATGATGGTCTCCATGTCTCCCCTGTTTACATGGAGACAGGAAGCATTTTCAAAGATTTCCACAATAGACTACAATTTTTACTTTGTTGCATTTGCACCTCCTGAAAATGCTGTTCTTGTCTAAGGAACCCCAGCAACTAATATTAACTAATATTTTATTTTGACATTTTCTATGAACACAATACTTTATTTTGACATTTTCTATGAACACAGTTAACTAAAAGGATGTAATCAGAACCACGAGGTAAGTATTTCAGCCTATGATATACAGGCAAATATTGTGGTTGACATTGTTATTTTGTTGAGTGCCTGTTTTGATTCTGCCAGGAGAATAAGCATAGTGGACTTGAGGTTTTACATTAATTCTGTCAATTATATTCTGAAGTCTGATGTTAAAAATACAGAAATGCCTAATAAGAAGTATTAAAAAATGGCCTTGTGGTTGATCACGTGACATGTTAACACTAGTAAACGTATGAAGCCTACCAGTTGGCAGGGACTCTCAGGTCAGAGATTTTCCTCAGGTCATCGATGCAATCCAGCATGGGGAAGATCTGTTTGGCATGACGCATGAAATATGGAAAGATGTCATCTATATGACCTGTACAACAGACAGCAAGAGAAATTAAGACTCAAGCAACATTCTCTCTGCATCATGGCTGTAAATGTCACAACACAACAAATAAACACACCTGCCCCACAGCAGATATCATTCAGGATTATGTGTAGCTCAGCAGTGATCGACGTCATCTCCAAAACATACTTCCTGAAACTGATGAAAGCCTGGTGGAAAAGACGGGCTGCATACACAAATTCACAAGAACAACACACGCAAAACAAAAGAGTTGTATGTTGGTTAGCAAGGTCTTGGGCACTATACACTACCAATAGGCATTAATAGAAAATAAATTAAAAGCTGTTTCAAACCATCAAGTACTATGATAACTGCTGATTAAGGGATCATGGATTAGATTGTCAAATGGTAATCAAACAAAAATGTGTTTTGACTAACATAAAAATTGTTAATTCTCACCATCAAGACCCTGGTCTGCTGCCAGCTTCTGCATCTCTTTCCTCTTGTAGAATCGGTTCAGGATTTTCAGTAGCTCGCCTGACAATGATAGGAGTCATAAAATGTCATGCTCAGCTGTTATTGTTAACCCAAGCTATATTTAAACTGTACCTATTCTGCAAACTGTCAATAAAATCAATCAATTGTTTTTGGTAACTAAAAAAAAAAAACACATTGAGGCATGCTGACAGCATGCATGCCTCTGTAGCCATTTTAAAGCACCTACTGACAGCTGCAATTCAAAAACACCCCCACAAAAACAACAACAACAACAACAACAACAACAACAACAACAACAACAACAACAACAACAACAACAACAACAGAAAGAAAGAAAGAAAGAAAGAAAGAAAGAAAGAAAGAAAGAAAGAAAGAAAGAAAGAAAGAAAGAAAGAAAGAAAGAAAGAAAGAAAGAAAGAAGATTCCCCCACCCACCCGGACACCCCCTTCCCCTCTTTATATTTTTTTTCCTTTTCCATTTACCTCAACTAGGATTTGCCGTTTCTGACTTTACAAAACTGAATATTTTGTACCTCTCTAAATGTCTTGATGAAACATTAATGGTGGCCATAAACAAGCGTAACTAGTACTGTCCACTGGCAGTTCTGTTGTAGTTGTACTTGTAAAATGTCTGTAAATCTCAAAGCTGTTGATAACATTTTCACTCATTCATTCTCCATTCACCCACAGCTCAAGATCTACTTCTGCACTCTTGCTTTGTAATTGATCCTTTACATTGCACTGTATGGCGCAGCTGCTCTTATTGTTGCAAGTTTAATGTCTTGCAAGACTTTGAACTGCATGCATGCCATGTCATGAAAGGTGCTAATACAAATAAAGTTTGAATGGTTGCTCACTCTTGTCCAGAGGTTGGGTCAGCTCGGCCCCCACACCGCCATCATCCGCTACGGCTTCCACCCTGATGGGGAGGGGGACGAACAGCGACGTGTCGACCAGGGGTTTCTGGGAGGACGAGCTGTTGCCGTCTCTGTTGTTTGAGACGTGACGGCTGGACTGAACGGAGGAGACCACCGACGGCTGCCTGAACAGCGCCGAGGAGGCGAAGGAAACCATGCCGCCCCGAGGAGTCAGCAACGCGTTGATTCTGCGGGAGAACACGGCGCACACGCACCGGTTCACTGACATCTTGCTCTGTGCGGTGGATAATTACTGGTACCCTGTTGTGTTGGGGTTGGTTTTGTGAATAGGTATGAAGTGGTTCATTTGTTGTTATTTATGTAAAGAAGCGCTGCAGAGGGCAGCCGGTCAACAGCATTCATTCAACATCTTTCCTTCCTGTGATACAGGATACAACAACGTGGGACAGGACCCCGATCATGGTTGCCAGGTTGAGATACAAACGCGCAACTGAAAACTGTTGAATTGATTAACAACTGCTAGCTGTAGACGACACCTACACCTACACTTAATTGTTTACAATAGGGTCCACCCTTTTCAATTCATAAAAAAATAGACCCACACCCATAGAAGTATATGCCTACACTTCCAAACCCCACTCCTCTTTCCCCGCATTGAAATTAAATAATAAATAAGCGAGATCTACAGGATCACAACTTGTATAATCGCTTTTTAATTGATAGATAGATACATAAACAAAAGAATAAATAAATCAATAAAGTGCAAATACCAATATTACGCTAGTCTGGTTCAGCCCACAGACCCCGTGTGGGTCCCGTTGGGCCCCGCCGCCCACCTATGGCTCAACCTGCAACTACCATTTACAAGCCATTTTACAAAAACAAGCACAACATCGCTTATAATAAGTGAACACGGCAACCCCTTGGCAACCCTGGCTAGTAACTTGCCATTATGTAATGTTGAACCTTAAATAGTTTAATTAAAACTTAAGAGTAATGATATTTATTTCCACATAAACACATTTTATGATACTAAAACAGACTTGCATTATACATTTCTCTGATAAAAATATATATACATATAAATAAAAAAGCAACAACATAAACAGGCATAATGTTTGTCTCCTAAAACATTGCTCCCAGGTCCTTCCTTGTCCGCTGTCAACAATGTAATGACGTCATATTTAAGTGTCCAAGACGAGCCCTGAGCGTTGTCGTCTTTTATTATTAGTATAGTTTATTGTAACCAGTCAGTACATAATCCTCTTATTCAGTTCATAATTATTATGGAACATAGTGTGGATGGAGCATCAGAGAAACAGGAGGATCTTCATGGGAGGTTGGCTTTCTTTGACTTTTACTTTGCACTGTTTTTATTTATTTATGTACAACCCCAATTCCAAAAAAAAGTTGGGACGTTGTGAAAATGTAAATTAAAAGGAATACAATGATTTACAAATCCTCTTCAACCTATATTGAGTTGAGTTGAATACACTACAAAGACGGATACAAAGAAGATATTTTATGTTCAAACTGAAAAACGTTATAATATGTTTTTCTGACATGGGAATCGCAAATACCTAGAGTGCTAGCGTCTATTGTAATTTCCTTCCTGTGATTTCAGCTGTATACTACTAACTTAACTTTACTTAACGAGCTCTGTGTGACTGAGACCCACCCATCCACCCAAGGGATAATAAGGATATGTGTCTGTCTGTCTAGGTCTTCCTCATGTTCAGAAGAGGAAGAGGAGGGGGAAGGCTCACCTCTGATGGACCGCAACCCCTCTCCTCCCCCCAACGCCTCTGACATTGAGGACGAGGCTGGGGGGGAGGACGACGCCATCGTTGGAACAGCCTACAGTAAGCACTGGCTGTTCGGCACCCTCACCCGCCTCATACAGATCGTCACCAGAGAGGAGGAGGAGAAGGAGGGAGGCGAAGGAGGAGACTCCACTAACATGCAGCTCACTGATGAAGAAGAGGAGAGCCTGTGTCGAGTGTGGGACATGGCTATGGACCGGGATGTGGCCGGTTTCCTCCAAGAGTTCAAGGCCACAGACATCCTGCTGGGAGTGATCGCTAAGTCCCGCTGTCCTCGACTCACAGAGATCTGTGTGGGAATCCTGGGGAATATCGCTTGCTTTCCCGACACCTGTCTGTCTCTCAGCCACAACGACGACCTGGCGGAGGTGCTGCTGCTTCTACTTGGAGACACGGATCCTCAGACGTTGTTGGAAACAAGCAGGCTGCTGGTGACATGTCTCTCTCAGAAAGACGTCAGTTCGTTGTGGCTCCAGAGAATCCAGCAGCACAAGTCTGTGTGTTCTAACCTAACCTTCATCATGAGCAGCTCTACTAACGTGGAGCTGATAGTGAAGGTAGGGGAGCTCCTAGACAAGCTGTTTGACCTGGACGAGGAGCTGATGAAGACCTGGATCACCCAGCCACCTGGTGGTGGTGACGGGGACAACGAAAGTCGGGTTGGCGTGGCGTTGTCGCTGCTTGAAGCTGCAAAGCAGCTCAGATCAGAGAGTTCAGAAGGTTTAGAAGTTTACCTCCATGTCCTGCAGCTGCTCACCACCACAGATGAAGGCATCCACGTGCTGGCCGACCCGGACGGGCCCGGCCGGGCTTTGTGGGACTTTGTGTGTTCGGTGGTGGTTAAGGACCTTCTGCAGCCCGGAGACCCTGCTCTCATCCTCCAGGAACAGAAGCTCCTTCTGCTCCACTCTCTGGATGTCCTGTCGGCCCTTTACTCCTGTCTGAACCCCAGGCCCGACACCTACCTGCCACTGGTTAGAGTGATGCTACGCGTGCTTCAGTACAACGGCGAGCTACTGCAGAACAAAGCCGAGGAGGTTCAGCGGCTCCAGGACGACCGTCAGGAAGCTGATGCCCACAAAGACCAACAGGAAGTTGACCATGAAATGCACAAAGACCAGCATCTCCGGTCTCTCATAGAAACCACCACAGGGTTCCTGGCCGACCTCCTCTCTGACGTCTCCAAGGAGGAGCTATCAGAGCTGGTGACCGATGGCTCCCTGACAGAGAAGACCTGTAGCTGTGCGGCAGCTGCGTTACTGCCACAGTTCAGTCATGTTGTGGAACATCTGGACTCCATGTTGACCCAGACTCATCCTCTGTTGGCAAAAGCACTGCGGAGGGAGACGCTTCCTGTGTCGCAGACCACATGATCTCTGCCTTGGCCAATCAGCTCAATTCAGAGAGTTTAGTGACGCCACCGAGTTAGTTTTGAATCGAAGAGAGATTTATTGTGACTCGTCACCTGACCACAAATCCCCCTACACACACACACAAGTGTTGTTGATGTACACACCAGACGTGTTTACTATGAAAGCGTGCAGCAGTGTCACGCTGTATATAATCTAATGTCAGAATATGTCATATTAACACACACCCTAGTGTGTTTATGGCAGTCAGGGTAATGATCTGTTATTAATCCATGTAAATCAGACTAATACTGTAACACTTGCCTGTAACCCTGCATATCCGAGACGAAAACAACGGTCCGTGTTATTAATCCAACTGCTCCGTTGTTACTGCAAGGACTGTTCTCTGTGTATGTACATTTCCAGATTTACACTATTTTAAAGTCTGTTTGCAGTTGCTTCTCACCCTTAACATGAAATGGGTTAACATGAAATTCAACTTTTCATTTTGTTTTAGTGTTTATGGAGCTCCCATGTGTGCTTTCCATCCCTTATCTAGTTTGAACAATCAGGCTTTCATATCATATAAGACCTTTAATGTTAATTTACTCAGGAACAGCTTGTTTGATTTTGGCCTCGTGATGTCATCAATGCATCCTGCTTTTTATAATTCCTCCTCTCCTTCAGTCTTCAGTTCCAAATTTGCCTGTCCACTTTGTTTACAATGTCCAACACTGTTGATTGTCCAAGTTGACATGGAATTTAAACAAGCCTGGTTTTATCTAGCACTACTACTACTATCAAATTTCCTGCATATACGCGCCCCTATAACCTCAGGACAGTGAGGTACTGCAGCTGAACTGTCCAGAAAGAAATAAGGACTGGTTATATCAGTGCCGATTGAGGCTCAAACCATTAGAAATAACATTGATGTAAATATACAATATGATTAGTATTGATATCTTTAAGGTGTCTTACTGATAATAAAAAAGTAATGTGTCTCTGTGAAGTAAATTGCCTTCCAACATACTACCTAGTAGTCCACAATCATCAAACCATGTTCACTAGTGTCAACAAATGTTTTGGTGATGTTTTGTTTTTTCAAATGATTTTATATTTCCTAATTAATGTAGTGTATATTCTTTTTTGTATGAATTTTTGACTGGACAATAGTTAAATAATAAAAAAAACACTTATTATAAATGTGTTTGTGGTATGTCATAGAATGTAATCCTGGTATAGCGGAGTCAAGTGTAGAAGCTATACTATATTAGTATATTCAAAGAGATGTTCAGAAACATGAGTGGCTTTCTGGAGAATGGATTTAGATTGTATTGGATGTAAGCTGTGAGGAAGCAAATGCATAATCAGCACAACGTTGGCGGTTATTCCAACACGCCATGGAACGCATCCCAACTAATCAATGTATTGTCTGGAAAACATACCAACCACCCAGTGCATTAGCTGAAAAAAAAAAACACTCAGAACTGGATTAACAGTCACACAATTCAAAACAGAATTGTGGAACTGGATTAACATTCAGCACACAATTCAATACAGAAGTGGTTTTCAACCTTTTTCATCCCAGGGCCCACCATTTATTCAGAATTTGAGCCACGGACCACCATTTGAGGACATTTTAGCCCCACAAACCCCCCCCAAACTAAAGATTTCCTTTGCTTCAGTCCATGACCATTAATCTTCTAGTTGTGTAGATTAGGACTAATTCACATGATGAATATTTTAACTCTTGAGAGTGTAAAAATGAAACCAAATGGACCCTTGCGGGTCCATTTGGTTTCATTTTTACGTTCTCAAGAGTTACATCTGGTTAAACAACTTAGCTGGGGACCACCTGGAACCCTCTCAAGGACCACTGGTGGTCCCCGGACCACCTGTTGAAAACCCCATTCAATACAGAATTGTGTACATAGGTGTATAATTTAAGATTCAATCCCGGCCTAATAGCGGCCTATGCATAGTGCAGAGGCATATTGAGACATTACATAATTATAATTATTGATTGCAATAGAAATAGTTGGTATATACTGACTTTGTTTGAATTAAAAATGGTCATTTTGTGGCAACGGCCAACCCAAAAAATCAGAGTCAAACTGTTAATAAAGTAACAGATCATTGTTCAAAAATATTCAGTATAAAGTTTATTTATTGATTCATTTTAGCTATATATTTGGGCTGGGGGTATATACAGAAATCAGTCGCGCAAGTCAATCGCAGATGGGACATCACAAAAAAAAAAAGAAAAAAAGAACATGCAGTGGGTAAGATGGGGATGGTGTTTGTTTTCCCCCAACAAATTACATTTAGACGTTTGTAAACAAAACTAAAAAACTGTGTCCAAACGTTGTACAGTATGTAATGTTCAGGAAGAGAACATAATATTGACACAAAGATAAACCAAGAGCAAAAGATAAAAGTGATAAAAAAGGCAAGCATAGAAATAAGAAAAGAAATACGTATCAGTGATTGAAGCTTGATATAAATACCCAACACAAATATGGTAGCACTGATTGAACAGTTAGACAGTGGGTATTACACATCATATAACCAAATAAGTAGTAATATACAGTATATTTTATATATATACGTGCTAGTCCAGTCATCATTAACAATGTGATATTTCTGAGGTGTACAGTAGTTGTCCTTGGGCGTTAAAGGTTTGTACTTCTCCGATCCTTTCCTCAACTCAACCAATAGAAGGGGAAAGTGCTAAACTGATTACAAATCAGCATTTAAAAGACTGTACATGGGCTGATGGGCCAAGTGATGTCACGTGTGTTGTGTGTATATATATATTTCTTTTCTTTTTTTTTTTCTTTTTTTTCAAAGCAGGAGTATAACCAGTGGTCAGAATATCACAGTGAAAACATTGCTGCATTTAATATGACAGTATATGTTTCAGACAGTGCAGCCTCAAAGGTTGCCTTTATAGTAATAAAGTTGAGCAATACAACAATGTAATTGTAACACGCTCAAAATACACAATGTTGTCTTGTTCTATGGATTGAACATGAAATGGAAAAAAAAAGGTGTACAGTAACTACAGTACATCAATCACAGCTGGGTGCATTTACGGTACTTTTCCATTAGAAATACAAATAGATCCAAATAGAATCTACTGTTCCTTAGCATTCATTAGCATTGTATCTTTATAGGTTGGACATATAGTTTTCAACCTGGCAAAAGCAACAGTTTAACTGAATCCTAACAAGTGAATTAACCCCGGTCTTGAAATGGACACAGAACTGTACTGTCCTGATGAGCTTGAACAGCAGTGACAGCAGAAACAAAATATTAATCTAAACATGATGTTTTTAAATTTTGTACAGTATTAAAATCTTTTTTTCCAGGTGAAAATAGTCAACCAATGTAAATGAGCCAATCTATTTCCTAAAACGAGTGATTAAATCTTAAGGCAAATCACTGCATTTGAGATCTATCAAATCATCTTTTTATGTGAAAAATAAATTACAGTGAGTTGCAGTATTAAACACATGCTTTATTCACTGGCACATCAATTCACATTTTAAGTAAAAAAAAAGATTTTAAGACTGAACATGTGGCTTTATTGTTCAGATAGACAATGGGTGCAATTCTGAAAGCTGTGGTGTAGCCAGGTATGGTGTAAGTCTTCTCATTGGCTGCAGGGCAGCAAATCAGCTCTGGGGCCTCTGTAGTAGGCCAAAAGCCTATACCACCAGGCCTGGGCCTGGGCTTACCAAATAATTACCCAGAATAATTAAAATCTGCAATTCAAAAGGTCCAGAAATCACCTGAACCCCCCAATTAAAAATGTTACTGTACTGCCCTGCTTTGTTCATCATGAGTTGAAGCTCTTGATGTCTGGTTTTAATTATTATGGATAATTATTTGGTAGGCCCAGGCCTGGTGGTATAGGCTTTTGGCCTAGCCCAAGGCCGCAGACCTGATTTGCTGCCATGCAGCCAATGAGCACGGACCCACACCTGATTTGCTGCCATGCAGCCAATGAGAGGACTTACACCATACTTGGCTACACCAAGGCGATTCAGAATTGCACCCATTGTCTTTGCACTGCATTTTGCATGTGAAGAAGCCCCACAATGACAGCCATTATCACTCAAGCATGCTCAAGAGAACTAAGACTGGGCAGTTTCTGGGCTCTGTGCTAGGATAACAGACCAATAACAGAACAGGGCCATCATGTGTTTACAAATGCTTTAACTGGGGGGTTAGGTCATAAACATTCAAACTAATCATTGTGTTCCAGCCACCCAGATTGGACAGGGTGTACTGCCCACTGTTGAGTGTATTTTCCAAATCTTAAACCCGAGTGGGCTATAACAAGTGCCTTCGTTCATAGTGACGTAACAGAGTGTGGACCGAAGATTGACTGCTGTGCAGAAATGGAAGCTCCTGTTGCAGTGCGTTTACACAATAGAGAGGAGAAGAAAGCTAGTGTGCATTGTCTGTAGTCACATTTCTACTCTTTTCTCCCTTTCACTCCATTTTTTCATTCAGCACCACTGACTGGAATTCTACAACTTTCCCATTTTGTGTGTGTGTTGTGTGTGTGAGTGTATTCTCAATATAGTCAGCAATATCAAGCAGATTGTGTCTTGTCAATTTCCCTGGTTATGTCAAGTACAAAATGCAGCCCTCTCCCCTGTCGCTACCCGTGACCCCCTTGCTTCTTGAGCTCATGTTTTGATTTGCATTTCGGCAGCCTTGACTTGTGTAATTCCACCACTTGACATGCATATGCGTCTGTGTGTGTGTGTGTGTGTGTGTGTGTGTGTGTGTGTGTGTGTGTGTGTGTGTGTGTGTGTGTATGAGTAGGCAGGAGAGTGTGTAGTGTTTCAGCCTGTTCAGTGGGGGTTGGGTGGGTGTGTATTATATGCATGTACACTAGTATGTGTACTGTATGGATAATATATGCATGTCTACAAGTGTTTCTCAGTCCAAGGGTGGACCGGAGGGTAGCTCACATCTGGCTGTTCAGCAGAGAGGAGTTTGGGTGTGTATTCTCAGTCCAACAGGGTGTCTCTGTCCCTCACATCTCTGGCTGTTCTGCAGTAACTGGTTGGGGTCGTGGCTCCGGCGACTCGTAGCGTTGGTGGAAATTCCTTTTCCTCAGCTTCTCCGGGGCTTTCCTCCACAAGACAATCTCCTAAAAAGAGGGACAGTAAATTGCTGTCATTGCAAGTCACTGTTAGTAAATATAATGCAAAGGTATGTATGTTCTCAGAATCTCAAAAGGAACACTTGTGGTGGACAGAAAAGAGTCTACAGAAAGAAAGTCTACAGAGAGAAAGAAGAACATAATGGAGAAATTAATCTAAAGTGGATGATATAATTCATGTATAGCGTCTGACATGAAAGATCAGGGAACCAATCATAATTCAGAAATATGCTGAAGCCAGGTAAAAAAGAAAAGTAGCATTGATACAGATGCCTGTGCAATCATTCAATAACCACAAGGAGTTCAGAAGTTATAACACATTTTAAATATCTCCATCTCCCTTACCTGCTGTTTGAAGTACCTCCTGTCCTCCTCATCGACCAGCACCAGATTCAGGAAGTAACGAACAGAAAACTTCTTGTTGACATCCCTCATTGTGGCTGTGAGATCATATCCTGACAACAGAAGGGGCAAATACACAATCACACTCATTTACTACGCCAGAAAAGCTCCACTCAGTGGTGAAGCTAGAAAAGACAGTATTCTATCAGAATATATCAGAAATTAAATTTAAAATCGCCTTAAAGTGGTTTGTGTCTCACTGTAAATAAATAATTAAATAAATAAACATGCTACATTATAGTTTGCATGAACAGATTTTAGCATCTAATAGCAGGGAAAGTGACTCCATTTTACCAGATGGGGGCAGTATTGATGCACAAGTTCCTTAACCTCCGTCTGGGCTGCTCAGGGATTGCTGAACTGACCAGTGGCATCTTGAAGGACTACAGTATACAGGTATAGGTCCTTCTCAAAATTTAGCAAGTTCATTTTCTTCTACAATATAATACAAAAGTGAAACTTTCATATATTCTCAATCAATTGTGCATCAAGTGAAGTATTTAAACACTTGTTTTGTTTTAATCCTCATGATTATCGTGTACAGCTCATGAAAACCCCCAAACCCTATCTCAGTGAATTAGCATATTTTCACAAGACCACTAAAAAAAATATGTTTTAAACAAGAAATGTTGACTATCTGAAAAGTATGTTAATGTATGCAGTTAATACTTGGTCTGGACTACTTTTGAACTAATTATTTCATCAATGGGGCGGGAAATGGAGGTGATCAATCTGTGGCACTGTTGAAGATTTATGAAAGTCCAGTTTTGCTTTGATAATGGCCGTAAATTAATTTGTATTGTTCAGTCTTATGTCTCACACCTTCCTCTTGACAATACAACCCAGATTCTCTGTTGGGTTAAAGTCAGGGCAGTTGGCAGGTCAGTTAAGCACAGTAATACCATGGTCAGTACAGCAGTTACTTTTTTTAGTTTTAGCTCTGTGGGCAGGTACCAAATCAAGCTGGAAAGGAAAATTTGCATCTCCATGAAGCTTGTCAACATACCGAAGCACAAGGAACTATAAGAGGATGGCTCTGTTTTCAGTTTTCAGCCGATAACATGGCCTAAATCATTTGTTTTGCCATGTCCAGTCTCTAGGCCATGTTATCAGCTGGTGTTGATTCACTGACAGTGAAAACAGTCAGTGGTTTCAATACAGCCATCTTTTTAGAGGACCCTGTGCTTCGATTTGGCACCTGCCCACAGAGCAGGTAACTGCTGTACTGGTATTACTGCGCGTAACTGACCAGCCAACTGTCCTGACTTTAACCCAACAGAGAATCTGGGTTGTATTGTCAAGAGGAAGGTGTGAGACATAAGACTGAACAATACAAATTAATTCACGGCTGTTATCAAAGCAAAACTGGGCTTCCATAACTCCTCAACAGTGCCACAGGTTGATCACCTCCATGTCACACCCCATTGATGAAATAATGTCTTCAAAAGTAGTCCTGATCAAGTATTAACTGCATACATTAATATACTTTTCAGATAGTCATCATTTCTCGTTTAAAACATTTTTGTGGTTTTGTAAAAATATGCTAATTCATTGAGATAGTATTATGAGGTTTTCATGAGCTGTACACCATAATCATCAGGATTAAAACAAAAAAAGTGTTTAAATAGTTCAGTTAATGCACAATTGATTACCGGTAATATATAAAAGTTTCACTTTTTTGTATTATATTATAGAAGAAAGATATAGAAGAAAATGAACTTTTACACAATATGCTAATTTTTTGAGAAGGACCTGTATTGGTTTTGCCTTCATGATCTACTCTGTGCTGTGAGCTTGCAGATACCGCCCTCCCGTCCAGTGCTGTTCTACATCACATCATTTGGAGCGACACTAGGGTATTTAAGTTTCCGTGTCTAGGCCTTGGACAGGACGACAGCAGTAGGCGTGGTCCGTCGCCGTTGCAACAAAAGCCCAACATAGTTAAGAAAGCAGGCGACGCCGGCTAGATCCACCTCTTCCACTGGCGTCTCTGGTTTCCATGGTGACGCCCCTCTACAGCGTAGCTCTCGTCCACGTTGTAACACAACGCCAAAAGCCGCGTCCCGCCGTCGTAGGAGAGGGTAGGACGGCCGCGAGGCTTATGTAGCACAGAGCGATTCATTACTGGCGTCGTAGGTTGGTCCTACCAATCTTAAATAGGCTATTCACCCAGAAAGGTTGACTTCCACTTCGAGGCCACCATGGCTAACAATGTAGTCTAGCCTTTCCCTTTTCACAAAAAGAAAAAATAAAGCCTGGGTATCAAGACTAGGGATAGAGTGCAAATAAGATAAATACCTACCTGCCAGAAACAGCCTGATGGGTATGGATTCTCCTTTAACTGGAGCTCCATCCATGATTTCATATTTGGCAACCGTTTCAGTCTCTGTGGTAGTGCTGGGACCTAGACAAAACAACAACAACAAAAAAAGAATATATATATCCTTTGAATATTTTGATCAAGATAAAAACGAGCAGGTCTTCATCGCATGATCTTTCAACTTATCAACTCAAACTCATAAACCTCTGATCAGAGGGGAAAACAAAACCAATATTTTTTTCTGCAATTACCCTGCCCGCAGCAATGCAGTGCAGGTATTCTGTGTATGACTGTTAACAACTCAAGATGTACGGTACAATGAAGATATGGCATCTTCATTCTTCACTACACTAGTATAGCTTATTTAGCTGCATTTCACTACAAGTGGCTGTACAGTGAGCACTCTTTATTTCTCTGTCTTATTTGTCTTCTTTGCAGATACAGTAAGCAATTGAAGGAACACCATCCCTACTGCTTAAATCAGTGATAAGGCCCGCTATTTATTCAGCATTTAAGCCACAGATGATGAGGTTTAGTCTCTCAGACCCCAAACTAAAGATTTGTTTTGTTTCCACCACTACACTATTTTGGCGACATAACAGGCAAACAATCAAAAATAACAATTCTTAATTTTCTAATTGTGTAGACTTCTTGTAAGTTAAGTAATTCTGATGTGATACATTATGTTATCTTATTTTAAGTCTTACCTATACCAGTAATCTCCTTCTTAATGAGCTGCAGTTCCATGTGTTGGATTTTGATTCTGACCAGCAGGAAATAGATCTTTCCTACGATCACATCCTTAAGATGATACCTAGAAAACACACAATTAACAGAAAACTATCTCAAACTCAAGATACCTAGAAAACACACAATTAACAGAAAACTATCTCAAACTCAAAATCCTCAAGATCAGACTAACACTACACCTTAAAACCAGTTGACAGTCAGGTGATATTTTGCCAAGTGCATTAGTTGTTTAACTATGGGCTATGGCAACTACTGCCAATAACAGCTGAAGAGGCGATTGTCAAAAAGTGGGTGGAGGGGAAGAAAAATCATGAAAACATTTTATCTGACTTTGGACAAAATTGTCCGACGATAGCCAACATTGCTTTGTTTACAGTCATACCACCTATAGGAGGGCAACAGGAACCCCCACTAGGAGATTTGTTATCACCCACAGTCACTGTTATTTGCTTGCCTATTTTGAAGTATATACTAAGTATTCACTGTAATTCAGATTTGGAGAGAATATGAAATTACACTTCTTGGAGTAAAGCAATGCTCACTTTGACTTGTTGTATTCAAACTCAATATGTAGACAGTCTTCTATGCCGACCTCCATCTTGATGGAGTTGTTGACGTCTGGATATGTGGCCAACTGGTGGACAATCAACTCATATTCCTTCACAAGGTCAGAAAGACGACGGACTATCGTCACCCTAAGGAAATACCTGGATAGGAAAGGCACACAGATTTAAATTCTAACCACTATTTCAGAACAAAGTAAACACAGTTCAACAAACAGTTTTCTAAATGTTTCGGATTCATTTGTAGAATATAGTCTCAGGTCTTAATGGGTTCAAAACTGAGAAACCTCCGTACTTGAATTGTACTGTAAAATTCTCCAAGCTGTTATCAGTTTTGCTGCAGTGTGTACTTGACTTGTACAGTAACTCTCATTTTCTGATAATAAAAAATCATTCTTCCATTCATGCAGTGTGGTTGTTTAGATCAATATGCTATACATGAGTCTGACATTGGCACCATTGTAGGACACATAGAAACATCAGTGTGGTAATGCAAAGCCTAACATACTATACCTGAGTCTGACATTGGCTCCAGTGTAGGACTCATAGGGCTTCTCCACCTGCATGAACTCAAAGTCGTAGCTCCTGTTCTGGGCCAGCTCACCAGGCAGTGCTAGCTCCTTCACCAAGTCCACAAACTCATGGGTGTTGCTTTTATCAGAGAAGAGCTCTGCAACAAAGCAAATTGGTTCTTTTTTCCATTTCCTTTTTTTTTTTTTTTTTTAAAGGGGAAATCATTCCCATGGAACAGCAACAGGGGGACAAAAGAAAGTCTGGCTCCAATCCCCCAATTGCTAGCCAGGTCCACTAAAGTTACAGTATACTGTATATATGCTATTATATTATGTTCCAAAATAATGAAGTGAATCAAAAATAAAAATTCAAGATCCATCCATACCATGGGATTTAGCCAAAATAGAATTCTACAACTGCCAGAAAAGCGACATAGAGGGGCCAGAGATACAGGCTGAAGGCAAACCATAGAATGGACGTGGGTGCACGCACAGATCAGAATTGTAGAGGCCAGTCATCCATTTGAACACTGATGCCTGTCAGTTATAATGTGGGACAGTGGGTTTTATCATACAGCGTGTGTCTGTGATTTGAGTGACCAGATGTCTCCTTTATAGGCTACTTTTCTCAAACTGTCCCACATATTGAGCCAAAGCCACAATAAGAATTGGTTAAGAACACTTCCAGTACCACATTACAGCACAAATCCAACTTTGTTAATGCTCCTGCAGTAGGTTTTATCTATTCTATTGAGGAGCTCCGCTGATTCCATTTTGTCAGAGCTTACTGTGTGTGTGCATAGTTACACAGCTGCAATGGAAAGCCTAATAAAGTAGGCTAGTAGAGAGGGGACGAGAGACTATGGGCTCCATTTTCGTTACCGCTAAACCCCTTATCCCTTAACTTCTTTGCCTTTTTAAACTATTTAGAAAAACATTTTTCATTAGTTCAAATGGCCAGTCTACAAGCTCACAACATGTAGATCAACATGTTGAAATATTCCAAGTGTTTCAAAATAGTAAAAAAAGAAATAAGGGATTTGGGATAAGGGGTTTAGGCAGCATGTAACGAAAATGGAGCCCTATAAGTGTATTTTCTTCAATAAGCAGACAGCATTGTGATGTCTGACTGATAGCAGCATGCTGTTGCGCTATTAAAGCAGGTCCAATCTGGGTGAAATTCACATCGGAAAATTCACATAACGGCACGTGAGCCCGACCCCAAACATGCTGTGTTTTTTCTTTTTTTAATAACTTAGTTAGTAGCGAACGTTTGCGAAAATCGTTCGAAAATTCCAGCCAAGGCCTGAACTCCAAAATCGGGGCTAGGGTAACCTAGCCCTAGGGTAAACAAATCCTAAATCAGTATAGTCTCAACTGGGCTTCTTCTGGGATTGTGTCTGTCTGTACACACCCCCAAGGTTTCATGGTCCAGATTTCCTATGCAGTAATTCTAGTGGAAAGTGGGTTTAGCTGTACTATGGCAAGCTGCAGGCTGCACATGACAAGCACATGTTCAATTAAACAAAGAGCAAACCAACCCATGCTATGTTGCTGAGTTTTTCTAGCCTGGCTATGTCAGACAGAAAGTGCATTCACTCATGCCTCCTGTGTGAATCCACGTTGTGTCTGGCAAATCCAGGATCAAGTTTTTTGGCAACCTAGTAAAACATATATGACTGCTTAAAATTATAATGAGCCATTTAGCAATGATGTGTAAACACCACATTGCAACAACACTCTGCCTAAAAATGTCATACAGCAATATTTCAATGTCAATACCGCCCCGGCCATATTTAAAGATAGGTCAAAGTAATGACACTTGATTAATTGTAAACTTAGGTCAGGCCTAAATGGGTTAAGTTATTTCTCTCTTACATTGATAAAAGTAAACACAATGTCCTCTTGAAGACATGTCAGGAATAGATGCACACAAACAGCCTTGATCGGTAGATCACCTTCAATTTCACTGCATTTTCTAACTCTGCTGACACAGGGAGCCTGGGAATGAGGTCAGTGGACAATAAGACCATATGATCCACTATTAGAATGCAATCTGTCACTGCAGAGGGAAGAGAGGAGGTGCCTTTGGCTGAGAAGGAGGTAGCATAAGGTCACCGGCTTCACACCAGGAAGCTTTACTGCGATTTGAACGAACGCTGCTGCATATTGTCAGAATTTAAGCGTGCTTCATTTGGGCAAGTGTGAAAGTCTCATTCACATTCCGGTGTGCACCCAACAAACAAATTATAATTATCAAAACAAAAAACGCATTGCAATCACATTAAATAACGTGGTGATGAACCCAAGAATGTGTAATAGTGTTCTTGAGCAAGACACTTAACCCCTTAACTTAACACTGAAATCGTTTTCATTTATCAATGTTTACACAAGCAGTTAGATATAGGAGGGTCGGTGACCTTGCTGAACGTACCTGGTCTGCCAGGACACAGGGATTAAAGCGGAAAAAAATCCAAAGACGGAAAATATTTCAGTCGGGGGGGGGGGGGGGGGGGGGGGGGGGGGGGTGCAGACTGCATGTTTCTTTTTTTACGTTCACAACGTAGCCTACCTTGTCACACTATGCGATAAATATTGCATAAATAAATCCCTACCAAGTATTTTTCGTAAGTCCCATTAGGCCTACACACTTTCTATAACGTACTATGCCCGACATATTTTTGACATGGGAGAAATAGTATGGCCATACTGTTGCCTATTCTGCAAATCAATCAATCAATCAATCAATCAATCAATCAATGCCCCGGCAGCTGTTCCGTTCAGCGCAATTGCGCACACATAGACCCACGTTAGTTTGCTCACATGATCTGTATAGCGAGGCAATACATAAGTCATTTAATTAAATATCATTCAATATGAAATTAATTAACCGGCCTGTTGATAACATGTAGGCCTAATACATTTATTTTTGCTATATTGTCAGCAACATCTTCTGTTTTTCTTGCAGCATAGCTCTACCCAGGGCCGAATTTAGCCAGCCCTACTAGGGTGGGCTGGAAAAAAGGCAGGGTGGGCAACTCCAAAGTTTCTCCCATATGAAGCAGTGGTTTTCAATCTTTATGACACCAGGGCCGACTATTTATTCGACATTTGAGCCACAGACCACCATTTGAGGACATTTTAGCCCCACAGACCCCAAAACTATAAAGATTCTTGCTTGCTTTTGATTGCTTTTGTCAACAATTCCAGGCTGGATTTGGGGGAAAACAGTCAAACATACTAAAATGACCATTAATCTTCTACATTCTCTAGTTGTGTAGACTTGGGCTACATTTAGCTGGGGACCATCTCTCAACCACTGGTGGTCCCTGGACCGCTGATGAAAACCACTGATATAACCTTTCATTGGTGGGCAAGATGCGCATTTGGGTGGGCACTGCCCACCCCTGCCCCCGTCTAGATCCTGCTCTGGCTCTACCCGTTCGGTATCAGTGTTCCCACTGTGGTTAGCTTCTCATGCGGCTCACAGTGGACATGGATACTAATCATACTTTAACGCATTTAACTTTTGCGACCAGTTCATTCATCGTGTTGCTCAAAGAGCGAACATTAAAAACGTTATTACCGGCAAAGGATGTCAGCTGCCACGTCTCCTTAATCTGGCTCGCACTCCTCCTCTTGACCCTCTTTTTTTAATTTTATTCCATGTTCGTGTCGCGCTGTTCTTTAGTTCTGAATACTTGGCCAGTGAATCCAAAACACAACAGACTCGCATGGTTTGTCTGAGTGCCTGAGTGATAACACGGCCAGGCAATAAACTTCATATTGCCACAAAAAGAAAGCGGGTGTAATCACGTAAAACGACATTAAACATATAAAATAACAACAGACAAGGCAGACAGATATGCTGAGTCAGCAGCGGAGCCAGACCATAGAGTAGAGCCAGACCCGGAAAGTTATGACATCTCCGTTCACTTCCTGGAAACGTTAATGGCGTCTGCTCTACATAGACTTCTATCGGGCAATGGGGACGGCCATCTATGTTTGTCACAGTTCAGATCGAGCAGCTCGACCGCTCAGTTTCTGACCCTTCAATGTCGCAACTCTTCAAGTTACACACCCAATCACTCAACAGACACTTGATTACCCTACCAGCGCCACCGGTGCAGCTTGACTTGCACGGAGCGGAGCGCACAAATCTATTTTCCTAGTCCTAGGGATGATGCATTGTAGTTTGGAGATCACTTGACTTGCAAGTCAAGTATAATGGTCCGTTTTGCGTTTGGTCACGTCATTAACCAACATCGCGGCCGTGGGCAAACCCTCCCCTTTTAGATTTTTTTTTGCCAAATGTCGTGGATCTTATGAAACCCCTGGGGAATCCTCCCCAGTACGGAAATCCGTACCCCGTACGGAACTCTTTAAACGTACCTGGTCTGCCAGGACAGTATTTGATATGAGATTTAATTTTATGAGATTATCTTTCGCTTGCACTGTGGGTGAGGTCTAGTGGTCGCTAGGCTTAATTCATGGTAATAATTGAACTTACCTATCTGTCCAACGAACTCAATACGGATGCCCTGGTGCTCCAGTCTCTTTCCACCCTGCTTTACATTCAGATTGACCTGCAAGGACAACAGAAACCCAAATCCATTAAAAAAAAAAAAAAAAAAAAAAGAGTAAGATCCCTCCCTCTTGTCAAACAGAAAGATAATATAACCATTAGAGATGTCTGATAAGACTTTTTTGCGATATCCCAATATTATCCAAGTCTTAATTTCCGATGTCAAGCACTATCAGCTGATACTTATATATGCAGGCTTTTGTGGTGAGAAAAAAAATAATCAAGAGTATTCAAGTGATTTGGAAAACCCCCTAACAGACCAACAGCATGTGCACTAAGGCCAGCCCGACCATAATTGGATTGTGTAGCTTTATACATTACATACCAAATACAAAATAAAAAGAAAAGGTTTTTCCCCCCCCGATGCCGATATTTTCCAAATTCTAATATTCATTTCTAAAGCCTTTATCGACCGATAATATCGGGGCGATATGTCTGCTCATCCCAAATAACCATGTCTGAATGAGATTATCAAAAAGAAAACATATTTTCTCTTTTTAAAATACTTCAAATATTTTTTAGGAAAAACAACACACCCATGTGATGGTGCTCTTATCATTGTACAGCACTGATTACAATGTAATGTTTGTGACGGAAACAAAACAAATATTAATTTCTCGTCAATGTCAATGTTTAACTCCATTTTGCCAGCTTGTAGCGCCCCCTTGAGGTCCATGATTATCTCAAAAACAAAAAAATTTACAAACAACAGTTGTATGATTTTTTTCACACATCTTTCAGAGATGGGTAACTAAAGGGTTAACCCCACCGATCATATGGAAGTGTAAATGGAAGTTAAGTGGCTACTGATTGCCACGATAGGCTCAGTTATGGACCTAAATACACCCCCTGTCACCTAAATATTCACGCACCCGCGAGACTGTAAATCCCGCGAGATTTCAAATCTCGTCTTAACGTCTTTGGCACCTGTTAACTGGATCGTTTATGTAAACAAATACTCATCTTAACATCCTTGGCGATTAAACAGATACCGTAAAACAAACAGGGCGTTTTCATAGCATAGAATTAGTCAGGGCAGCACTATATAATTGTACTTGATGACTAGCCATGCACATCCGTGGCATCCATGGCATCTAGCTCGCCAAGGCAATTACCTTATGAGACATTCGCCAAATAAGTGTCTAAATGTCACTTTCTCAAAGCACAATCTGCTCTGCACACAGAATAACGTAATACTTTCAAGCCCCATCCCTTCTTTCAGGGGTTACCGATGATATTAGTGGTTCTCAAACCTTTTTTTTTCTCTCCAAGAACGGCCATAAATCTGAGCGTAGTGTACAGATGGAACCAAATTAATGGTACCATACTGGGCCATTTGGAAACCACTCAATGAGTCATTGGAACTGGTGTAGCAGAGTGTTTCTGGTGAGCCAACACACACAACAGTAGCACCATTACTCTGTTCTGTTTTGTTTAGATTAGAAGATATTGTTATTCTTTTTCTGCCTTTATTAGATGCGCAGTAAGTTGACAGGAAATGGGGAGAGATGGGGAGTGACATGCAACAAGGTCCTCAGGATCGGGTGTGGAACCCGCAACACACTGTCAAAGCTTAGTAGCCTGAGTGCCCTGAACACTAGGCCATCCAGGACCACCCTGATTCTGTTTGACCAGAGGGTAAGGGGTCCAAATTCTATGCAAAATGGAGAGTGTGTTGGCGTGTAGAGTATAGGATCGGATGAGTAGTAGTACTGTAGGCCCACAGGGGCCTACATTCAGAACCAGTGTAATTAAGGGCCAACATACTGTACCTTCCCAGATACCGACTCTCCATCGTAGAACAGGTAGTGTTTCTCCACTTTCCCATCTTCTGTCTTCAGCTCGGCGGTTTTCCTGTTTTCAGCATCATTCAACAGCACGTCTATCTCACATACCGGCCCAAACAAACCCCCCAGGAAACTCTGGAAGAATAGAAAAGAGTAGAATATTAACCCCTCCCCCAGGAAGCTCTGGAAGAGTAGAATATTCAATGGACACACACACACACACACACACACACACACACACACACACACACACACACACACACACACACACACACACACACACACACACACACACACACACACACACACACACGTGTTGATCTACACGTGTGTTCAGGAAGTGATAACCAGGAATGTTGAATTTTGAACGACAACGTACCAAGTGCACTGAATGAACAGACAACAAGAGGGCATACCAGTGTGAATTCCAAACATCCGAAATGACATTCTGTACAAGATCAAGCTGGGATTGTTGCCTACTGCCTAGGCTCCAACTGTCTTAAGTCGCCTAACAGCATAACGTTGAGTCATACTGTCTGTCGCTACACTGCCAAAGCCAGTTATTATAACAAATTTTAATGTCTGTCAGACTGTATACTAATATGAAAATCACATCCATCATGCCCATTGCCCACTAGCTATTTGTTCTGGGGATAGGCTGACAAGCACATGCATGCTCGAGCAATTACACAAGGACAATACAGTACCTAGACATGAATTGCTGAATTATACATGATTGAGAGGCTAGTTTAACCTTTAAATAATATTCACAAGGGTAAATCTCAGAGCAATTTGCCTTCAACAGAGGCACGGGCAGCAGAGACGGAAGAGGCATCTAACGTTTAAAGAAAGATAATCGAAGGCAATGAATACAATACAGCCTGAAACAACTAGGTAGGTGATCCCCATTCCCCAGTCAGTACAATTAATAAATTCATAATTGGCGTTTAACGGTCACAGACACAGAATCGCATAACCAAAATATAGAACAGTCTTTTAAACCTTTTTCATATAAGGCCAATACTTTTCTGACATTTGAGTCATGGGCTACCATTTAGCTCGACTCTCAGACACAAGATGTTAAGAATATGTCTAAGTATATTGTTATTGGTTAAACATCATACTGTGGTAAACATAATCTAAATAAAAATTCATCTACATTTTCTAGAGAAATATATATTTTATTGCATTAATCTGTATCCATTTTATTTCATTTAAAGTTAAAGATCTAATAAGGGTCCATTTGTTTATCAACTGAATGCTCCATCACTTGGAAACCACTCAAGAGCCAGACTGCTGGTTGAAAACCACTGATTTAGGAATTTGTACTGTAAAGCTTCAAATAGTCATATCTGAGTCACTGTGGCCTATGTCAACTCTACAAATGGAACAACCCTAATTGGTTTCTATTTGCATACTGTGTCCTGATTGGCCACGATACATTTCTGGAGTACTGAAATAGGTGTACAATTGAGCTATGTCAGACCTATCTGCTGACAGGCTATATTTGCCAAGAGTTGATTTGGTCTGGCTTTAGCAGCCACACCATTGTGAATGCCATTAAACCGATATGCATGCCGTCAAACTGGGGGTCATTGAAATGATAATTGAGAATCGCACTCTCGGGTCCAGGGATCCAGGGTCCTGGAAATAACAAGGTTTGAAGCAGCATAGATCTGGATAGAGCTATGGACCAGAGCAGAGCTGTCAGTTGTATTGCACAACTGACAGCTGGCACCCATCACGAGCTAGAACTGTGACAGGCAGCGGTCTATCAGCCAAATGGAGAGACAGCGAAATCCATTTGGAGCAACAAAATGCACACACACATTGACATTCTTGGGCTGTTGTTGTGATCGTTTGCTACATTAACCAGCATTTTCTTCTGAATAATTGAAAATGGAGAACCCTGATGTAAACAAGTCCTAGTGCTTCTTTTGGCTTTATATACTAGCAGATCTTGTATTGAACTGCACTTGAAACTATTAATACAATTCAATCAATCAATACCTAGATGGAATAGTACAATTAAGACATACTTTGTTTTTTCCAGTAACAACAAAGAGGGATTATTAGTGTGTATTAATGACAACAAGCTGTTGCTAAAAGCAGACGGCCTGTGCTAGCTGCTACTCATTTAGTAATACTACAGGAGGACGTGTTATTACTATTAAACACTTCTAAGTCAAACAACCATAGTGTCAACGGGAATCAAACCGAACCGCACTGGTTATTCATTGATTCGTGTTTTTGTTCGCTCAGACTCACTCACCATGTCTGTCCAGACAGTTGAAGCTAGCAGTTAGCCTCCCCGTTAGCCCTGCAGTGTGTGTTGACTGACTGGAGTGAGATTTACTCTCATGTGATCTCAGTCATATGAGAGGGCGGAGGCTGAGAGGCTCTGACTGCTCCTCTGATTTCGTCGGCTAAAAAGTGACTAAAACCATGACGGAAACTATAATGACTGAAACTAAATATACTGACAATTTAATACAAAATATAAACTAGACTAAAATGTTAGGGCGTAGAAGACATATAGTAAACTGAATAGGTATTAGCCATGCATGCATCGAATGACGCTCGCGTCATGCATTTACTTTATCCATACATTTACAATAAAACGTATACATAAACATCCCGATTTCAATTATAAAGTACTCCCACATGTTTCTACGGATGTTTGACACATACAGCGCCCAAAATTACGATTGCAGCATGCCGCGTTGTTTAGTAAAAAGCATTTTTATCCGAGCTTTTCGTCTGCCAATGGCTTTCAATTAAATGCGCCCCTATCGGTGGGGAGGAGCGGGGCACTCTGAACATTGGCTGTGTTCCATATAAAAACGCTTTTATTAAACAACGCGGTGCGTGCAATCCTAGTTTCGGGCGCTGCAACAAGTGTCTAACTCCCGTAGAAACATGTCTGAGTACTTTATATTTGAAAACGGAAAGTTTAAGTACACGTTTTGAATGTAAATGTAGCGGCCCGCGTAAAACCCTATAAAGTCACTGCATGATAATGACAGTCATGTTGCAGGGATAGTACCAATGATGAAAATAAAATAGTAAATCCAGGCTATGACTGACCTTCCCTGAACCCTCCTGAGTTGGATGAACCCCGGCATGCACTAGTGCCACCCTCATAGGCCAGGCAAAATAGCATTTCAAGTGGAATTAATTGTAACATGGGCCAATTCACATTTTCTGGTATTTTGTGCTGGTCTAAAGCTTATAGGCCAATAGCCTACCTGTTTTATGGTATTTTTTGTTATAAAGCTTATTTTTGTCGACATTTTTTGTGAACCCCAATTGTAGCATTGTCAATGTTTTAAATGAAATAAATAACAAATATGTATTTATTTCAATCCAACAACCTAGAATGGGGAGATCTACAGTATGATGGCAATACTATTTCATATGCAGTCTAGCAGCATGCTAATGTGGAGGCTGATTCTTCATTGTGCATTTTTTTTTATCACATTCATGCTGTGATCTCGTCATGGGTGATATAATAGCTCTGTGGTGTTGTTGTCAGAACCAACAGGAAGTCTTTGCAGTAACAAACCTGGAAGCAGCACAGTACTACCCGCAGCATGTACCCCAAAGCAAAGGTTTATAACAAATGATCTGGGGACCGCCAGAATGGATTTTTGTAGCCTATATCCTGAACCCTTGTGTAAAATGAAAACAAATGTATGTGTACAGTATAAGGGTCCATATTGTTTCATTGTTCATTAAAGATCTGCATTACCTTTGTTAGTATATATATACTGTATATCCTTACTGAACACAGATGTAGGTATGAGAGGCAAAATCAAATGGTGGTCTGTGGCTCAAATGCCAAATGGATCTTGACATGAAAATGGTGGAAAACCACTTCCACCACTTGAAGTGTGAAACAACTACATCATTTATGAAAATGTTTACAATTATATAGTAGGCCTACCCAAGAAAACCCACTTAAAATATGACATTTCCTATAGTTAAGAGGATGAAAATACTTTTTATTGCATTATCGGCCACATACTCCTTTCTACTCAGAATCTATGAAGAGATGCAGGATGATAATTTGTCAAACTTACTGAAAAGTATTATTATATTGCTTATACATTGAACTTTTACGTGCATTGCAAACACATTCCCTTTATTTGGAAAAATAGATTATCAATATTAAGTACTGCAATAAAAACATTTCTACTTCCATAAATGTACAAAGTACAAAGCACTGGGCTACAACATGAAAGCCACAATTCCAAGCTAACCACTCACAGTCATACAGGTATAAAACTGTAGGCACAGAAGTGTCAATTCAGAATTAAAATTTGCAATTCACCTACTAGAGCATTCTTTTAATTAAATATAACATTAACCACAAGGATCACACCATCCTGATCCTGAAAATAGGCACAATGAACACATCACCTCGCAACACATTGTGAGGTTGTATATTGGATATGTTGACGTCAACCAAATAAATTATATATATGCATTTTGAGTGGTTAAATGCTGCATACTGTCAAAAGGCATCAAAAGCATTCTGATATCCTTATATGCCTTACAACAATTTGTGAAAATGGCCAATATCCAAGCTTACAAGGTGTCACGTCACAATGCTTGCTGTTTTTGCCTATAATGGACTCAAATGATGCATATACAGTACATACAAGCTCACAAGCTTGTGTCTGTTATTTCTGTTGTTATCTTTGAAAATTCAACTCAAGTTAAAAGTTACTATAGCCTTGAGTAGTTGACTGAATTATTGTTGAAATGCATTTCTGTAAGGAAAGCTGCACTTTGCAGCCCCTTTCTACAGCCCCTGGAATAAAGTTATGGGCATTGATTACATTTGCTGACCATGTAGCATATCCAGAAGGCACATTAAAAATCATGGTCTAACTCTAAGTCATCAAAGCAAAGAGATTGCTCATATGAAATGTGAGTTCTGTATGGGGTGGGGTAGTGTAGGCTGAGGGCTCTTCTGAAAATAGTAGCTGGGAAGCCACTGCTGCACACAGTGAGAAAAGTATAGAAAAAAGCACATTGTTTCATTGCACAGGTCAAAGCATATCCCTAAAACGTATAAAAGGAATATTCCATTATATTCTTTATACAACATTCAGCAATGGTGAAAGAGAATACAGGTATCAATGTAAACTCCTAGCTCACAGCTACATAAAGTGTATGGCATTGTTTTTGCACATACAGGCAGGGGGGGTCTGACATAGCTCCCCTTTGTCCCTACTTTATCTCAGTTTTTGGTAAATTGGACAAATTATTCTCAGTGGGTCTTTACTGTTGTGAAGAAATGTTTATGCCTCATAAATCACATAAATGACAGCATGTAGAATTTAGAGCAAATAAAGGTGACCTCAGGCTGCCTCAACTAGCAATTCCCTGTGAGGCAATTGAAATTGTTTATATACACAGTAAAGTCCCCAATATTAATTTATCCATTTGTAGCTCAGAGGATGTAAATTAACACAGAGGATTTTACAGTGAATTTTCTCTTCTCTATCTTTCAACAGAAGTATGATATTTTTCATACTTTATTCCATGAACCGTGTGTGTGTGTATGTGTGTGTGTGTGTGTGTGTGTGTGCGTGCGTGCGTGCGTGCGTGCGTGTGTGTGTGCGTGCGTGTGGTGTGTGTGTGTGTGTGTGTGTGTGTGTGTGTGTGTGTGTGTGTGTGTGTGTGTGTGTGTGTGTGTGTGTGTGTGTGTGTGTGTGCGTGTGTGTGTGTGTGTGTTTGTGTATGCATTTTCATGCATGTCTCTCTCTACAGTAGTAGATTGTCCTCCTTCAGTTCCTGGGCCGCTGGCATCAATGTCCTCCTATCAAACACATCTACAAGCGAAAAAGGAATAGATTCGTCAAGGTTGTGTTTGTTATCAATTCGTATGACATTCTGGCCGATGGGACACCAAAACATGCCAAATAATGCCAAGCCGACACTTAAAATAACAATTTATCTCTGCCACATAGTGGTGGATGCACAGTGTGCTGTGCATCCTCATGACCGGTGAAAATAGCTGATCTGCATGAGGAAATACAGCACTCTCGTCGGGATGGGGAAACCCAAATCTTATGAGTAGGGCATAAGATTGGGACCAAATGGTCAGCTACATCCCTGAGTCAATTGATAATAACCTTATACTGTACATACCTCTGCTTGGCTTTGATTCCTTCACCGTCGAGGAGCCACCAGAACCAGCCTCAGGTGCCGCCACGTCTGCCATGAATGGATATTGATATCCATATCCATCAGAGGATCCTTCATATGCACCAGAACCTTCCCATGGTGCAGTCATCTGCTCCTCCTCCTTCACAGGCTCCGCCTCACTAGAATAAGACAAATGTAATTGAGTATAAAGTATAAAGTGTTATCATACTTGTCTCATCTAATTGCTTTTGTAAATAAGTCTTTCCAATGGCAGGAAGTGTATGGAGATACACTGATAGAGACTGTCTGCATACTTCATTTGGAGGACTGAATTGTTTGTTGTAGCTAGTGTTCGATCGAATTTGGTTGAAACAGAATGTTTGGAATGAACGGATGAATCACAAGGGAATCTCATCTCTAGTGGGTCTTAAGACCACAAGGACAGTTTCTCGATCGACAACTGAGATACACCATCAATAATTAGCAAAGTGTAATTGACTAATTGTAGATATTGATACACAACCCCCCAAATGCATATGAGAATAATTACAAACTGAGACTGAAATCAAACTAAATATTTTTGTGTACTGTATGTTTTTACGCATGTTTGGTTAGATACCTTCTTGAAAATGAGATTAATTGGCTATTCTATCACTACAAATCAGAAATCTGATTTGAGCATGTGACACATTTTTTTTCAATTCCCCATCAAACAACCTTTTACTAACACAAACGTTTAGACTTTAGACCTTTAGACCTTGAACCTTGAACCTTTATTGTCAACAATGGAAAATTCCTTTTCACTATAACAGACAATTGTTCATACTTTGTTACTGTGAGAATGAGGTCTAGTCAACACCAACTAGTGATTCCTGGATTTCTGCCCTCAACAATTTCCTAATCTAACATCAAGTTCTGGAGCTCTGCAGTGTTAGCCAAGCTGTCGCGACACAACATGTCTACATAGGTGGTACGCTTCCTTCCCCTCCTGGCTTTGCCCTGGGTTAGCTCCAATAGAGTCAATGTTCTGGGTGCCTACAATGCCTTGCCAGCCTCTTCCTGCACTCTGTAACCTTGTCCGTGATCCGAGGATGCTGTGCCATTCGTAGCATTCTTGTAGCCTCCATAGAGTTTTTCCTGTTGTACTAGTGTGACGGTCCAGTCTCGGCCCATTACACTGACTACTGTACAGTAGCTAAGAACAGCTGCCTCTTAAATTCTCCCATATCTAATTCCTACACTTTCCTCATCCCATGCAAGGCTTTCCAGGCAAGTGCCCTCTAAACGTCCAGGTCCTGTTCAGGTCCTGCAGTGGCAATGGCTTTGTCCTCAGTGTTTACTGTCATTACCTTTGTTTTCTTGGCGTATCAGCATTGCATTTGAGGCTGATCTTCCTTTTCTACTGCCATATAGTTCATACAACAACTCAAATTAACAATAATAGCACTAGACTCAGTGCAATATTCTCGCTAGGCTGATTTATTTAAGGCGGGTATACAGTAGCAGCGTAGGGTATTTCCTAGAGAGGACATCTGTATATGGCATTACAATGTAATGTAATGTGTTTCAGTGGGTATATCTTCTGGGTGTGAGTGACTGGTCATTTGATGAAAACAGCATCCTCAGTGCATATTATCAGAAAGGAAAGTATTGATTCACAAACGTATGAAAGGTTGCGGCACCTGGTAGTTGACCGGGTAATGAGTAGAACATATTTAGGTCGTATTGTGATTAATGTCCTTCCACATCTATACCTGTTTTTGGTTTTCTGTCTCATATGTTAATGAAACAAACACTGAAACAATACTGAAAAAACAGTACACAATTTTCATTTTATCATCATACTCCTGTCCCATTTTCACTGAGGTGGTGTGTCTGTGGCGGTTTATGACAACATTTCAAGAGTAATTGATGCCAATGTTTGCTATTTCAATTATGTACCACCCTGTTGTTGACATAATCTGTTCAGCCTCAGTCCTGGGTGTGAATAGGGCTAGTACAGTACTAGTACATTACAGTTCATTCTTACCGACCCAGGCCAGAACAGAACAATGGAGCAGAGCAACATCCCACTTCCTCTCAATACTTCCTCTGGCTTCCTGTTCATGGCAGGCCACAATTTACGGGAAGCGCTACTGTTAAAGGTCTGGAGTTTTTTTTATAAGCATGTATAATGTGGGAGGAGGTCTCATACATTGTGGGTTTAACATGTACAATTAGATTAAATATAGAGGAAGGGGAAGGATAACATTAGCCATGCCATGCAATAACATGGCCAATGCTGGGAACTGAAACATTAATTTGACCTTAAACCGTTCCTGCAACATGTCTTGTCTTTATTATTAACTGCTTTTTAATTTTTGCCTATGCTGGATAGCTGACTAATCCGTTCTACTATGTGACTGGTGTATTGTGTATATTTACAATTTGTCAGTGGCAGAGCTGGACCTCCCATCAGGCAGATCAGACAGTTGCCTGGGGCCTCAGGAGGGGAGGTGGCAGTTTGTGGATAGCCTGTACATAAAAGGCCCATGATCCTTTTAATGGACACAGATTGTAGCTAATCTTCCATCTTATGATGTAAAATAATAAATAAAAAGTCTACTACAGTGTGTATATCTTTCATTGTAGAAGGGGTATCAGGTCAACAAACAAGTCAAAATTTGAAGAGTGCATGCCACAGATGTTTGCATGTGTGGTGTATTCTATGAGATGGAGGATTGTGATTAGAAGACTTCATGCGTGGCTGGGAAAATCCTTTCAATTCTGTTTTTTTTTTTTTTTTTTTCCCCACAAAACGATTATTTAAGAATTGTGCTCACTCCAAAAAAAAAAGGAAAGAATGGAATAAAGACGATCTACCAGCTCTGTACGCACGCACACGGGCAGAGAGGGGGGGGGCAAGGCTTGTCAGCCACGTCTGAATCCACATCATCAGAAATGTTTGCTGTATGTTTTTCATCTTTCGCCTTTGTCAGATCTAAATATAGTTATTGAAGACTTGGTTGCTGGCCTGGTTCCTTAACAGCAGTGAATGAAGTTACAATTGATATGGATGTCTTTTATTTGCACTGGAGACAATTATTTTTGGAGTAGGTTATTAAAACTTATAAACTAGTGAAGTTGCACATAGTGAAAGGAAGTTGAAGTTGAGTTTAAGATTACCAAACCCTTCACATTCAAGTTTCAAAACTACCTACGGTAGCTACACCCTAGAAGTTGCAAAAACTGTAGATGTTTAAATTTGAAGAACTTGGTTTGTTTTGTTTTTTTACAACACTTTCTCCATTCAAAACATTATACTAACAACATTGTGCTTAATGAGTCATCAACTTCAGAAAATCAGCTTTCCGATCAATGCTTCTACTTCTTCCTCGTATTCTGTGATCATTATCTATCATTTCTCTTGCATACTGTTTTTCTCTACACTTACTGTCTTTCACACTAATACTGTTCTTTTATATTCCCATCACACGTCTCTCCCTCATAGTCAAATCACACAAAATTCTTGCAGACCCAAGCAGAATCTGACCGAGATTGTAGTTAGATTCTTACTGCTGACCAAGGTGACGACTCCAGTGTCATTTAGACACTGTGTGGGCTGTGTGCTCTCAGCTGAATATATACTGTACTCACTAAAGTAGATGTTTTGTTTTTCTGGACACGTCAGTGATGAATGAGATCTGAAACAAATACTGCCAAGACACTCGACTGAGCCAATTTTCAGTGCACTGTAGCCTGCTCCTTCGCTTTTAACTCTGGCTGATGGTCTATGTTTTGTTTCACCATCTGCTGACACTGTATTTTTCCAGCGATGTGTCTCTGTGTTGTGTTCTTGCTGTTGCTTTTCTGTCTTTAAACTATTGTATTTAGTTTTATCTTTTCATAGGCCTCTAGGCTGCTTTCCTCTAGGCTGCCTCTAGGTCTCAGCGTTTGTTTGATTTTTGTAAAAATAAATAAATAAAAAAGTGCAAAGGTGCATTCAGATGTTAAAGATAATACCAATTATCTAATTCGTTAGATACGTGCATCTGGACTAAGTATACTTATGTTGTAATTACCAAGTATGAATATAGCCATGTACTGTGCAAGTGGGCATGCCTTTTCCATCACAGGTACATATAGTAGCCTACATACTGTTATACACACAAGTACATACATGTAATCTGCAGCTGCAGCAGGCAGTCTGGCTGGAAGGTCTGGGCTCAGTTTCATTTCTGGACCTCTGTGTGGGACACAGTTGGCATTGCCCTGACTGGGGTTGCATCTCAAAAACATATACCTGCCCATAGGAGGTGGAGCACCTAAAGAGACAGATACAGAGAGAGAGAGAGAGAGAGAGAGAGAGAGAGAGAGAGAGAGAGAGAGAGAGAGAGAGAGAGAGAGAGAGAGAGAGAGAGAGAGAGAGAGAGAGAGAGAGAGAGAGAGAGATGGATAGGTCATATCACCATATTACAACGCACCATATTTGCTCTGTTTTTGGTTTGAGAGTCATGTTCACTGAACTGACAAACTATGAAGAAATGTTCTTGAGAAAGACATTAGTGTGTCCTCAGCACATGGCCACACGCATGCACATGCGCGCACGCGCACACACACACACACACACACACACACACACACACACACACACACCACACACACACACACACACACACACACACACACACACACACACACACACACACACACACACACACACACACACCATATTACCGCACTCTTTCTTGTAATTGACTGCATTCATATGTGACTAAAAGGCCAGTCCGTTTACACCAATGCAACTCCTTGCTACTTTGCAAGTTGCAAATTGTATACTTGCAATTTGGTAGCAATAGTTGTAATATACCCGTTGCAAATTGTAACTGTCAGTTGCAAGTAACCTGCACAACCTAGTTAGACATGCATTGATGTGCAATACTGACTGTCATAATAAAATGGTTTTGTTCATTATGGACCAAGATAGTAAAATTCAACTAAACA
The DNA here is from genome assembly GCA_039105355.1 of Benthosema pterotum. Classification (NCBI taxonomy): domain Eukaryota; kingdom Metazoa; phylum Chordata; class Actinopteri; order Myctophiformes; family Myctophidae; genus Benthosema; species Benthosema pterotum. Next base: position 24,055,255 of record CM076966.1, on the reverse strand, counting down.
GATTTGAAGTCACTCCCTGGTCAATCCCCTGTAGGCTGCAAGTTTGAATCCAGATTTGTGAACAGTTTTGGATATAGGCCTGCATATGAAAACCACCCCCATATAAAAATGAACCTTCAGATAATATCTAAAACCCAGAACCCTCTCTAAACCCTTCCTTCCTTGAAAACACTATCTACCAATAATGGACATTCAAATGTGCTGTGCATGTGATGCTCTTCATTTTGTTTATGTAGAGCATTCCAAGTCAAGAAACAAAATGGGATACACATCACACAAATATAGGATGCATCACAACTTTAAATCACGACGACAAAGGTGGGAATTCAACTGTAAAACAAACTCATATCAATTTGCCTAATATAGCCTAATAAAGCCTAGAACCTTGGCAAATGATTATTACACCACATACACACATGCGCACGCGTGCGCGCGCGCGCGCACACACACACACACACACACACACACACACACACACACACACACACACACACACACACACACACACACACACACACACACACACACACACACGATGGATGTGGTCTCTGCGTCATAAACTATACTTTCACATCGAAGTGCTTTGGCCAAAAGCCAAAATCTCAAGCAGTACAAAATGTTCAAGAAGAAGAACATATTTTTGCGAAGCTTAAATACATAACAATTTAACAAATTATTTTAATTCACTTGAAGGTGTACTGTGATTCACTTGTGATTATAATAACAATGGTTCATGCCAGACGCACCAAACAGCCACAGGCTAGACAAGTTTGCTGTTTCACTGCCATAGCCGGAAAAGGGGCAGAAAAGAAAAATCAAACAGAAAAAGAAAGGTTTTAAGGGTCAACTGAAAACATTTTCTTTAACACTTCTGTGTAGTAATATATTTACTGCATATTTCCTACATGAAACACGGCCCCCATAAAACGCGAATGTGTCGCTAATGAGGAAATGGGTTAATGACAGGACTTACCCAGACCGTTATTCAAGACGAGGCACAGTACAGCGAGCGACAAGATCAACTTCATTTTAGAGACGAGTATTTGTTATCCCCCAGAGATAGAAAGAAAGAAAACACAATACTGGGCCACAAAAAAGTTTATAAAAGAAACCCAGATAGAAAGATGATCCCTCCTCTGATCGATGTTTTTGCTTCTGCTGTGTGGGGTGAAATATGCGTTCTGTGGCGCACAGACAGGCGGACTCCCCCCAGACTCCCCCTAAAAGCTCAGCCCCTTTAGCTCTTAATGCGTCAGTGTTTCCTCTCAGATCGTCTTGGGTAGAAAGAAAGTGTGAACATCCGTTTGTGGAAACTTTTACACCGCCCCTGTCAGGTGGAAGAGTTTGTGCCTGTCGGAGAGATATCTCTTTTCTTGCGTAATGATGAAGAAATGACACATTTACCACCAATTGATGATTTGATCATTTCCCCTTTTCTGTAATAATATCTTAATATGTATATGTCATTGTGTATGTCAATATGTATGTCATTATTATCTTTAAAGGGGAAGTCCACCCATTTTCAAATTTCTAATACTAGAGGTGCTGGATGGACATGATAAAAAGTTCCCCCATTCCAAAGAAATGAAGGTCTGAAGAAAACCACTAACATTGTGAAACATCTTGATGACAACACAATATGTATTTTCACCATGTTAATGGATTTCTTTAGACGCTTCTTTTTTTACCCGTTAGGGTTCATTTGGTTGCATTTGTAGGCCTACACTCTAAGAAAAAAAAGGTGAAAATGGGTGGAATTCCCAGCATTAAATGTTTTTTCGATGAATTGAAAACGAAGCCTCCTTTTTATGTAAACAAGTCTTATTAGTATATTAATAAGACTTAATTGTTTATTATTTCCAATGCGGTTTTCAGGTACCAGCTAGAAGTGTCAGGTGGTGCCACCCTAAATTAGTCAGTTATCAAATGGACCCTTTTGGTGTAAAATGAAACCAAGTGGCACTTGGTTTTATTTTACATTCTCAAGACGATGTTTTATTGATCTGCACTTCCCTGGGGGGTTTAGGTGTGTGATATGTTTTTCATGACCAAAATCTCACTTCCTTCCTGGATTACAAGTACTAACACCTCAGCCTCCTAACTCCTACTAACACTGCACCCCCCTCTTCCCCATCTCTACAAGCCAAGGAGGGGATGTGTAGCACCTGTGTGTGTGTGTGTGTGTGTGTGTGTGTGTGTGTGTGTGTGTGTGTGTGTGTGTGTGTGTGTGTGTGTGTGTGTGTGTGTGTGTGTGTGTGTGTGTGTGTGTGTGTGTGTGTGTGTGTGTGTGTGTGTGTGTGTGTGTGTGTGTGTGTGTGTGTGTGAGTAGGAGAGAGAGAACTGTGGTGGTTGGTGTGGGAATGGGGTTCATGTACCCGTGGGGAATCAGGATGAGCTGGTGAACATGTTGAGACAGTTCTGTCATGCGTGGCTACTATACTTTTATTACTGGTACTGTATGTCCCCTGCATGGATGACAAAAAAACAAAAACAAACAAATAACAATAATAAAATGGTTGTTTGTAGTTGGAATAAATAAGTATGACTTTAGTTGATAATATTGTTCAAAAGTTATATTAATGACTTAAAAGATTGATTACATACAATGTAATATTAAAATACCACAGTTGTTTGTTTCACAGAGGTTTTTGTATGACATTGTGCAGTTTGGACTTAACTGGATAGTCAACAGCTCATTGTGTTATTGAGACTGGGAGATCTCAATTGTTGTCCTTAATTGTGTTTTGAATGTATGTAGTACCTTTATCCATTGTGCTTTACATAGATTATGCATCACATTCACACACACATTCATACACTTGGAGCTATGGAGTTATGTCAGTGGAAACCATGCAAGGAACAACCAGCACTTCAGGAAGAATTAGGGGTTCAGTGTCTTGCTCAAGGACACTTAAGACTGTAACTCTGGGGGAGTTTGATAACACACATGCAAAATGTAAACGCACACGCATCCACACACAGTTGGCAGTGACAGAGTTTATGAGTCTGTGATTTGTGATGTTTGGATTGTCTACTACAACATAATGGAGAAACCACCTGACCCCTGTGTGTGTGTGTGTGTGTGTGTGTGTGTGTGTGTGTGTGTGTGCGTGTGCGTGTGCGTGTGCGTGTGTGTGTGTGTGTGTGTGTGTGTGTGTGTGTGTGTGTGTGTGTGTGTGTGTGTGTGTGTGTGTGTGTGTGTGTGTGTGTGTGTGTAAGCTTAGCTCTATGTCAAATATTTGTTAAGTTCTTGTAAGAGACAAACTGTGGAATTCAGCCTCCCCCTAATTTCTTTCTTTCTTTCTTTCTTTCTTTCTTTCTTTCTTTCTTTCTTTCTTTCTTTCTTTCTTTCTTTCTTTCTTTCTTTCTTTCTTTCTTTCTTTCTTTCTTTCTTTCTTTCTTGTCCCCCTTGGTCTTCTCCTTCTGTCATAGGGTTATAGTCAGTCAGTCTACTGCAATGGAGCTTATAGAGTCATACATGCTCCCTCTTGTCTTTAACAAATCCTTTGCTCCAGAAATATCCCATATGCAGATTAGACTCACCACGCACTAGTACCTTCCCCCCAAACCATCACTGATATCACCCACTCAGCCCAATGAGTCTACGTTATTTCTGTGGACTCACTGGGACAGAACTCAACTCATTCTCCTCCTTACAGACTTTCATCCTCACATACCCTATCGCCTGCATGGGGTACTGTACTTGATCCCTCAGCTAACAAGCTCTGTCGTGTTGAACTATATTCTTCTCCTTGAATTCCCTCACTCCCACTGGTTCATCCATCCATCCATCCATCCATCCATCCATCCATCATCCATTCATCCGTCCATGGACAGAATATTCTGCTCCAACTGCTAGGATTCTGTGCTGTCCTATTGTGCAAACACAATATCACATACATATATTTTTACAATAACTTTTGCATCATAATTACCTTTCCTATCCTCACCCAGGACAAAATCAACCAGTTCCATACCCAGGCCTCTGTCATCTTCAGGCGCTTGACTATTCAATAGTCAAAATAGCCTATTTTGACTATTGAATAGTCAAGCGATTTGCAATAGTCACTATAAACTCCCTCCTCAGCCTCTCCAGCATTCTCACCGAATCCAATGGTGAACATGAACATTATGGTGATCAGAGTGTGAACGATCTTTAAATCACCCTGAATAAGCTTCACACACCCTTTTCTCTTCTGGCTCCCAAACTGTGCTCCACCTTACAGTCAGAACTGCAGACACACTCCCAATTTTACTGCTGTATAGTAATCATGTCTTCAGACTCAACCTCACCAATGCCCTAGCACTGCTCTCCTCCTGTATCCCTTCTTGTTACTTTTCGTCAATGGATGCATTACTATTCAAATATGGTTACTTGGTTACTGTTTTTGGTATTCAGGTTTAACCACAGTTGTTAATAATGTCATTTACTGTATAGTTGTTTGGACAGATGCTGTGTTCCATGTTTACCTAGCCGACACTACATTGTTCTCTAGAGTTTTTCTTTCTTTCTATCTTTCTTTCTATCTTTCTTTCTTTCTTTCTTTCTTTCTTTCTTTCTTTCTTTCTTTCTTTCTTTCTTTCTTTCTTTCTTTCTTTCTTTCTTTCTTTCTTTCTTTCTTATAATCATTCAAGATACACTGACTGCATTTGCAACAGAGATGGCTTAGCTAAAGGCCTGTTCACTCGAGTTTTAGTTGATAAGGTGACCACCGAAACTGTGGTTGTAAAAACAGGAGAGGTGTGTTTGAATGGGCGATGAGTCAGTCGCCCAACATCACACCGTGAGTCATGTTGTATATAGGCTACTTTTCGCTTGTCACCTTATCACCTAAAACTGGAATGCACTATTGTTACCGTATATCTGTTGAGACAGGGAGACGTGGAGAATTTTATATGGATGAAATAGAAAGAAATTGTGACAGTGGTGCGTTTAGCTGACGCTTCTCTGTGAGGCTCCAGGATGTGGTAATGTCAGTCACAACTTATCTTCTCCCAGGAAATGACAAGTTTGGCTACCCACACACACATACAAGCACACATGCACATACACACGCATGCACGCACACGCACATGCACACACACACACACACACGCACACACACACACACACGCACGCACACACACACACACACACCCCCACACACACACACACACACACGCACACGCACACACATGCACACACACACGCACACACACGCACAGATTCTGCATCTCTTAATTAAAGGAAGCTTATCTGTGCTTACATGTACTTCTCTCTTTCCCCCTCCTCTCTCATCATAAACAAAAATAAAAATAAACTCATGATAATGATAGTTAACTCTGGTCCCTTTAGCTTTTTACCATTTCAGACATTAACTGTTAACCATACAGTATAGTACCGACGTTTTAACCTTGGCCTTTCACAAAACACAGGTGTAATTATTAGTCAATAGTGGCAGTCTGAATGTCAATGTACAAAACTCAATATCTTCGAGTTTCTCTTGAAATATATCTGTACTTTAGTAATGTAAACCAGGGGTTTTCAACCAGTGGTCCGGGCGGGGACCACCAGTGGTCCTTGAGGGGGTTCCAGGTGGTCCCCAGGCTAAATGATGGAAAGTTGGTTAACCAGGTGTAACTCTTTGAGAGCGTAAAAATAAAACCAAATGGACTAAAGAAATCTTTAGTTTTGGGGTCTGTGGGGCTAAAATGTCATCAATTGGTGGTCCGTGGCTGAAATGCTGAATAGATAGTGGTCCCTGGTATGAAAAAGGTTGAAAACCCCTGATGTAAACAGTGAACAGGTTCATTAAATCAAACAACACATACACTTTAGGGACCCAAGCTGTAAGAAAGCAGTCTGTCCACCTGGAACCTGCCTGGTGCATTCATGTGGAGATCATTTTGGTCCTGACGTATCTCCAACACGCATGACAACACGCTTCCATCTGAAGGCCATCAAACCTCAGCGTGGTGAAGTAGGACTGTGTGTGTTCCAAAGTTTTATGAAACCACTCTTCTCTCCAGACACTTATCCAACAAAATAAAATTGCTTTTTTACGGAGAGGCTGCTGAACTACGCTCAAATATCATAAAACGAGGCTGTTTAATTACTATGTTTTAGTGGCTCCCAAAGTGGGTTAGTCTGGAGCCGGCCGGGGTCCTTGAAGAAGTTCCAGGGGGTCTATCAGCTAAACAATAATTTAGTGCTATTTGAGAAATCTGTTTAAGTTAGCATTAACATTGAATTTTTAAATAATATAAACAATATAAATTGTGTGTCCCCGTGTCAAACTGTTCTCTTATGGGGGATCCCTGGGTATATCAATTTGGGGGTCCTAAAATCATAATCATTACAAGTTGTCATGCCCTTCTATGGGCAGATTGGTTATATCAGCGGTTCTAGACAAATCCTGGATATCCAACTGACTGGCCGGGCGGCGAGCACCCAATTCTCTCAAACCAGTCTTTGCCAAACAGATCTAGAAATGATGGGCCCCTGGGCCCCGCCATCCAGCTCAGGGGCTCCCCTAGCTCAGGGGCCAACGTGCCCCTTGGATAATCCTCCCCTGGTCTTTGCTGATGCATGTGGCAGATTTGAGGTCAGTCTGCAAGTGACCATAAATGAGCATATAGCAATTGGATCTATTGCTCTGGACAACCAGGTTTGTGCATAACTCCAACACGAATGACAACGCAGTTCCACCTGAAAGCCATTGAACCTCAGAATGGCGGAGACAGTAGTGGCGCAGGGATTGCAGTGTGCTCCAATGTTTTATGAAACAGCAGGGTCTCAAAAAGGTTATCCAACAAAATGAGATAGCTTTTTTGTACTCTTTTAAAAGGGGAGTCTGCTGCCTTAAGTTTGCTCCCTCCCACCCCATAAAAAGACGTCTTTAATTATGGACTGCTTGCGTTTCCATCCCTAACCCTTGCTTCATGGCGAGGAACTCTATTCTATTGTCTGAATAAGAGTTTATGGCAACGTGAATGAGAAAGTCAAAATGTCACACCCAGAATAAAGCACACAAAGACACTCTGACACTCACTAACTCCCCAGGCAGGAGCGAGGGGAAAGTCCTCTTAGTGAAAGACGAAGCAGAGATTGTAAATCTAGGCCTTGGTGCATCCATCTTCTGATTTATTTTTGTGTTTTTTGAAATCCTGACATTCTGTCAAAATACACCTTGATTGCAAGTGTATTGCATAGAACTAGGTTGAGCTGAGAAATCTTCTAGATATCCTAACATCAGATATGATATCTCAAATCTAACAGACTGGAATCTAATAGATTATCATATGAACCTACAGACAGAAACGTCTCCAGAACATTTAAATATGAAGGGTACTGGCAGACAGTATACTATACTACATAGCTATGTAGCTATGTACTGTAGTCTCGTATATAGCTTAGATTTTTAGTTGTAGTATACTGTAGTATACTGTAGTTTCTAGTAGTAGTTTTTAGTAGTTGTATATGTCCTGTCTAACTGTCTGTTAGCTTCACACTACTGCCACTTTATCACACCTGGTTAGCCAAGCACCTTCACCTCAAGTTAGGTGTCAAGTTAGGTGTACTGTTCGCACCTTACTGGTCTGCTGCACTATTGTTGTCTCGTCTATTGTCTCGACCTTGTCTTATTGCACTGTCTATTGTCTTGACTATTGTCTATTGCACTGTGGAGAATGGAAACGCTATTTCATCCCTGTATATGTCCTGACATACACTGGAGTGACAAATAAAAAACCTTGAACCTTGAACCTTGATACTGGTCATGGTGACTTCATGTCCTTGGCCTGTACTCTACCGCCACCATACACACGCACACACACACACACACACACACACACACACACACACACACACACACACGCATGCATTGCACGCGCATGTGTGTGTGTGTGTGCGCGCGCGCGCGCGCGCGCACGCACACACACACACACACACACACACACACACACACACACACACACACACACACACACACACACACACACACATCATCATCACGGCACTAATAACAATTTAAAAGTGTTGCTCTAACATAGGTGGGTGCGTCATCTGTATTTCGGCAGGGCCCTGTAATTGTGTGCTGTTTGGCTGTTTGACATGGGGAGAATATAAGCACACATGCACAAATGCACTCCTGGGTTTAACCACAAGCACCGTGATGAGGACAAAAAAATAATTTCTTCAAGGCCAAATTGGAAGGTGGCTTATCAATTACTTGCACTTACAGGTGGGTGAGTGCATTTGCAAGCAGTGTGTAGGCTACACTTAGATAATCTTCATGCTCGTTGGCACTGACTTGTGATCTACATGTAAACGCTAGTCACTAGCAATCAGTAATGTCATGTGTAATGTGAGTCAGAGTGTATGCTGTCTGTTAGTAATTACTAAGGTATTAAGGTATTCTGTGGGTGTGTAGGGCTAGGCTATCATAATGACAAACATTAAAGAGCCAAATGTAATATAATATTACATCAGACATTACCAGTTAGTCGGTAAACTGTAAAACATAATTTGCTGTTGATTTTTTTTTCTTTTTTCATATAAATAAAGACACGTTTTAACTATGCAATCAGACTCTTGATTGCTGTTAGCTGGCTTCAGGTATGTCAGTGCCTGTTAGTGTATTCCGGTTATGGTTGCAATTCATGAAAGATGACCTTTTAATTACTATAAATGTTATAGTTCAACAGGTTTCTATATACAAAATATAATGCATTGTTTATTTAATTTAATAGTTATACATATTTTGTATTTCTCTATACAGAGGAACATTTGTTTATTATTACCTTAAAACAAATTGTACTGTATATACAGTATTATATAAGCATATAATTGGTATTGGAGGAAGACGCTCTTTTGCCTGAATATTTATCCAGGTGTGCCTTGAGGTTTTGCCCTTTGATGTGCCCTGCCTGGGCACAAATAATTTGGAAACCACTGCTGCTAGTTTCGAGAATGGATAATGTGGTACAGCTTACTGTAATTGTTCCGATATTATGCAACACTCAAAGAGAATTCTCTGATGAGTTCACATGTGCCAAACTTCAAAGGAACACAACAGGTGGGAAGTTTTGTCTGTTGGTCTCTGAGCATAGTTGGTGGATAGGTCATCAATTTCCTGGAACATTAATAATTAAAATATAATCACTAAGCATCTATGCAATGAAACTGGTATTCTGGGTTGTTGTAACAAGTATCCACGGTTTCTGAGAAAAGAAAAAGAAGTTAGTAATCCCTTAAAGGAAGCAATTCTCTCTCTCACGGTTGTACCTGTTGTTACGTCTTGTAGAAGTATATAAGAGGACAACATATATTGGATTCTTTTAGACAAGCCAGCGGAGTGCACAAAAGAGCAATGTGAGAAATGCTCTTTTGATCCCCCCAGATGATAGATACTGGTATGTGTAGAATGCTGCTTCCATTACCACATGTTCCACAAAATCTGAATCAGGTCTCCATTATCTGGATTTAGATTTGCTTTAGGCTATAGGGGTAGGAATCTATTTTTTAAAGAGGTTTGTGGCGAATTGATGCCAATTAAAGGTATATTCAGTGATTTCACTTAATTCAAATATTATTTATTTTTAGATAATCCTCCGTCCATACTATAGTTTGCTGGCCACATAAGGAGTTCCTGCCTGTCCCGAGTGAGCATCTGAGGTAAAAAATAAATAAATAAAAAAGTTTCAGTTTGTGCTTTGGGAGAAAAATCCTTCATCCAATTGGAATTAGAGGGGCCTTTCTCCAATCATAATCGAGTGGGGGTGGGCACGTGCAGATGGCATGTTGCACTCCCCTGTAGAGTGCGTGCATGTGCACATCATGTTACCAGGTTTTCCCTAAAACACTCAAATCTGTGAATGCTATATAAAACAGGAGTTACAGGTTGGTGGGATGAAGCATCTTCAGAGTCATTTAATACACGTTATAAATCGTGAGATATCAATCTGACATTTTGACTCATCATGCAAGTGCATGCATGAGAGACGGGGGGGGGGGGGGGGGGGGGTTCTAGACATCCTGACCTGAACAAGAGGAGATACAGGTACAGTGTATGTTACTATGACAAAGAATCCACAATTATTTTTGTACTTTGATTGACAAAACCTCTGTACTCTCACTAAAAAAATAAAGACTTTACTATAGGCTTTTGCTCATGCGTATTATTTCTCCAGGGTACTCATAAGTAAACACATGATGTGAGTGAGTACTTCTTCCATCACTGGTTAAGCACAATTAATATACATTTGCCACATAACATGGTAAAGTGACCAAGGATAGTGCAAGGTTGGCAAACAGTTCTATACTACGAAGTTGGGCCAACAAGTAAAATCAACTTAACATTCAGCCCGCATACATCACAGGAATGTGCCCCAAATACCCTCAAACTAGAATTTACAGCATCACTTTTTGCTTTCGTACAGTGTTAGAAATGAATAATTATTTTGTCTCTGTGTATGTGACTGTAACAATAAACAATACTCTAGATTGAGTTAATTTTAATGATTTTATTTGCGATCATCGGGGGGGAAAATCACAGTACAATAATGAAGAGATTAATAATTTAAATCATGGTGCAACAGAGACAGATTAAGAGTTTGCTTGTGCCAAACGGAGATGAGATTCTTTGACTTTGCCAGTACACATCCCAGATGTAGATTCTCTTGCTGTGACCAATGCCTGTAGGCCATCACTCTTGTGCTGTTATACAGACACCTTGGGAAAAGGCTGTAAACACTCCTGGATCATGCATGAGACTGCTGTATTTCGATTACATATTCTGAAGGCCTCCTGCATTGTAATGTCTCCTGGATTTAGTACAAATGTCCCACAATTCACCAGAGAACAGGCACTTACATCTACTATGGAAAGGTTTCTGGGCAGTGCATGCAATGAATCATACAGAGATGTTCACTTAAATAATGAATGGTTATTAGTAACGAAGAGTCTTGTATTACTTCAGTCATCAAATCAATTTCTACCAGTCTAATTTTTGTGTTTTTATTTTAATGGATGAAACATTATTTTCCCAAAGCTACCAAAGCAAGCCTCATAAAAGTGTCACCAGAACACAGGGAATTACATCTATACTACTCTGTTAAAGTTTCTAGAGGAGGACTGCTGCTTGGGAGTTGGGAGTCCCCACCCCCCAAAAAAACAAAAACAAAAACAAAAAACAATCTCCTGGATTCTCACAGTCCAACAGTCCAGTGTTGGCAGCACTGCGCCTGAACACTTTTTGGTTCATCAGCCCAGAACAAAAACTATGTCTCAGGCTAAACTTTGTCACGTCTGTGAAGCCAACTCATCATAACATAACATACAGTATTCAACAACACGGTCAGTATTCACTTCATGATTATTACACAATAATCATTTGTTATTATTTATAGTTATATATATATACACAATGAACATGAATGGCATTTCAACTCCTCAGAAAGACACTTAAGTACAAGGCAAGTTCTAACTGATGAAGCTGGCATCATGCAGGACAGGTATTGATGTTTGAAAAGCTATTGGCGTTTTCAGATGGATGGCCTCACATTTGTCTGGACCACTGTTGGCAAATACAACCAATCTGTAGAGATTTACATTTCTTCTCTATGGAAGTTCTATTTCCATTTCCATCTGCTTTTCGTTTACTTCCATTCATTTTGTTTTTAATTATTTAAAAACATTAAATTCTATTTTGATTTTTATGAATAAAATGTTTATTTTTTAAATCCATAAAACCCTAAAATAGCCTATCTACAAGCAAAGCGTTTGTGATCCATTATTATGCTATTTTCACTAGTTTGGCTATGAGGCAAACATGGAGTCCAATTTCTCTTTTCGGTCTTCAAGCTAAAGCGTTTGGATACAGTTTTAGACTAGAGGACAGTGGAAGATATTGTCTGAGATCAACTGGAGGGACAGCAATGTGGTGTCCATAGTACCCAGTGGCCAAGCTCTGCCATCCATCCATTACTGTATCCATTACTTTCAGTCTACCATAGTTACAGATTCTCTTAGTGACCTCATCACAATCATTTGCCAGAAAGAGCAAACATTTAAGTAGTTAAAAATAAAATCCTAAATGAATAAAACCAGGCTTGTTTCCTAAATAAAGTCCAGAAAAAGCCTGTGTTGTGTGTGTGTGCGTGCGCACGCACTCACATGTGTGTTGCAGTTAAAACACTGTGTACCTTCTGGGCATTACATTTGGGATCATTTCCTGGCATTTCAGAAGTCCCCTTGGATCCCTTCTTAGTTGTCCCCTTTGCTTTCTCACTAGCTGCTAGTATATGTTGTTGGTTACTTGTTCACCAGTCTTTGTCATTCAGATAAGTTATTTGCCTCCGTTAAGAAGGTTATATAGTCAGAATGTTGTTTGGACAGGTGCTTGGTTCCCTGGTATCCCATTAACCCCTAGAGCGCATAGTGCCACCATAGTGTTAACCACTTAATTATTTTAAAATAGCTGTTGAAGACAAGCATTCACTTGTTTTAACACCTTTTTCTTAGGTCACTATCCGACGTGATGAACAGACCAGCGATGTTATCCACCCTCTACTCATGAGGACTATTTAACCAGTTGTTTGTCGACTAGGGTAAATATTCAGCTTATTCCGTCGTCACGCTTGTACACCGCTCTGGATAGGAGAAGCAAATTGACGTGATTGAAAGGCGCAAAAATACGTAATTTGAAAATAATAATCATGTTGGTCACAAGGAAAGTGTGGTGAAACGTATCAGGTCTGTGGCCAATTTTTACATGATTGATATGTGACCGTGCTGCACTTAATCAGTTGAGTGGACATCCAGATCCTGTGGCTGTTGCGTAACAGTCATCATGGCTTTAAATTAACTTGGTCATATATGACAGCACAAACAAATTGACCATCTAGTATCTACTCCACAAAGTATACAGTATACACCATATGTTAAAGACAGTAGGTATGTTCACTGTACAGACACATCAGCCTAGAAAAAGCCTGTCAGTCAATATTAATAATCCATTCAGTTCCTAGAATTGTTAGCAACCAGTTTTCTTTTTTCTAGTGGTTCCTTGAGGAGGTTCTCAATGGTAACTGAGAGTCTACTGTAGATATAATACGGGTCCATTAGTGCACTCTTCGCCAGTTTTCCACCAAAATAACTTTGGTTTCAGAATTGGTTCCATTCTAGATCGTTGGAACCTTGGGGCTTTCACAAACTCCATTTTCTGGTACCTGGTTTAGAGACAACTTTTAGGGTTCCCAAAACCAATTAGTTTTTTAACTCCCAACTGGTTCAATATTAGGCAAAGAAAAAAAGAACTGAAATAGTATCAACACTTGTGGCCTCAAGAGTTTCATGGGCATTGTTAAAATCAAGGTTTGAGAATGACTGATTCAGACTAACTGGTTGGCTGGCTGGTGACAAAAAACAAAATCTGTTAACAAAACGAAGCAGACAGCCAGTAAGCAGTCAGTCTCTCAACAACCCATTTTGTCTTTCGGCCAACGTCTGCTTAGCTTTGAGACCCTTGATGTTTGATGTTGTCTCAGTTTCAGTTGTTGTCGTTTTCTGCGTTCAGCTTAGCTTTGAGACGGTTGATCTTGATGGGCAGCAGGCTGACCATTTCCTGGCTCAGCTCCAGCTCCGTCTCCACGGCAGCAGCAGCCTCTGGGTGGAGCTCACAGTACTGGACCACGTTCCTGCAGACAAAGAGGTCAAAGGAATACAAATGAGGCAACCTGTTCAAGTAGTGCAGCTGTACATATACATACAGCAGTTAAAACCCCCCACAAGGGATGAGTCTTTGAGGTCAAATTCTACATTCTCAAGCGCCCCGTCATCCCCAGGGTGTCCCCATCAAAGCAAAAAATTTTAACCACTTTAACTTGTTTATATACACTGGATATTTAAAATGGATAATCTACTCTCTATTTCGCTGGAAACTATTTCTGAAATCAATTATTATATCAAGCTCCACTGCTATAATATATTTTCAGATGGTGCTCGTGGCCAAATGCACATTACGGTAATTTGGGGGTCCTTGACATGGAAATGTTTGAGAAGCATTGATATTCTACAGAACCAGTTGAGACGGCTGGGGGATTCCGATCCCTCCCAGTGTTGATGTCGCAGGGAGTGGAATTTGGCAGCTTGCATTGTTGTAATTTCCTAAACATGGATATGTAGAGCATTCATTCAGACTCTCAGGGGGCCGTAGTGGCTGAATGGGTAGAGAGAGGCCGCCTGGGAATGGGAAGGTCACTGGATTGTTTGCACCCCTGCCTGCCCAGAGTGACAAAGTGTCAAAGTATCTCCGAGAGGGTTAAGACACTTAAACTCTGTCAGCCTCCCACGTGTGCTGAATTAATAGCACCCTCTGCTCGTCAAGTTACCATGGGAAAATTAATTCAATGGAAAGATTTTACAGTGACAAACAACAATTTAGCTGTAGTCTGCATATTTCTTTACTATACTCCAGCACATACTGAGTACATGTGAATCCTATTAAATCAGTGGTTTTCAGCCTTTTTCGTGTTAATATTTATTCAGCTTTAGAGCCATAGTCCTCCATTTGATTTTGTTTTTCTGCCCAGACACAAAACAGTACTATGTTGTCAATGCTGTATTAATGTATGGTGCCACAGGGGAGATAACATGCAAATGCTGGGTCAATATAATTTCTCTACATTCTCTGTGTGTGGACATCATGTATATGAAGTATATCATATAAGAGCTTTAATGGTAAGTGCTCTCATGTCTGATTTTGGCCTCACAATGTCATCTATGCAGCCTACTTTGTATAATTCCTCCTCCCCTTCAGTCTTCAGTTCCAAAATTTGTATTTCCCCTTTGTTTACAATGTACAACATTGTTGATTTTATTATATTATTATATTGGCTCAACTATAAAATAACACCACCCACCACTTCAGGGCATTGTGGTAGTGCAGCGAAACTGTCCAGAAAGAATTGACCTCTTGGAAATCAAGGACCACTGATTTAGAACTACGGACTTAAATTATACATTTTTAATCCAACATGATATGTCAAAGTGTCCAGCCATACATACTTGTAGTTCTCCAGGGACATATTGAGGTTGTCCAGTTGTGTGGTGAGAACAGGACTGATCAGCCTGCTGTAGAGTCTGGCCACTCTGAACCGAGCCACCAGAGCCGGCCTCAGTACCTCCTCCTCCAAACGCTCTGGGAACTTCCCCTCTGGGGAACGCAGAGAGTCCAGGAACATCTGGAAATACCTGGAGGGAGAGGGGGCTTTAGTCCAGGAATATCTGGATATACCTGGTTGGAGAGGGGGGGGGGCTTTAGTCCAGGAATATCTGGATATAGCTGGTTGGAGTCAGGGAGGCATTCTATTCATTTGTCGGTTTCATTCATAGAGCACGCGCCTCTTATCAGTCACGACACATCACATGCATAAGCAGAGATGTTCCTGTGGTCACCAAGGTGCGTGCGCAGCCTTTTATTTAACCGGCCCACATGTGCGTTCCTCTGCCACAGGCAAACAGGCAGAATTATATTCACAGAAATGAGAGAACCGTTAGATCGATTAACAATTTTACAGCCAAACCTTCTGTGGCTGATGTTACAGTGAATGAACGATTTACAACAAAGAGTTGGAATAGGGTGAATGTCGTCTATTTGTCACTTCAAGTGCTAGTGCTAAAAATTTAAAGTACAGATGAACACTATTGTAATTATGACTGATCCCATCAGAGATGTTCAGGTTCTTATATTGGTCGGTATATTGTATGCAACATATTATAACATGGTATTCTATTTATACCAAACTCATTGCTGACTCTATTTTACTGATGAAAGTTGCTGGTAAGCCCCAGTCCCCAGCTGACCAATGGATGGATCATTGGACATTCTGCTCTACCTCCTGAGCCACAGTCGTCCAATATTACAGAACAGACAATATTGTGTTATTATGTCCACTATGGTTGCTAGAAATTATATTGTGCATCTCTAGCTAAAAGTATAAACTCACGCCCACATGCGCACAAACACTAACTTGGTAGAAGAAGAACACAGGTGGTTGAACTTCTTAACAGTGTGGTGTTCCAGAGCCTGCGAGTCGTCCTGTCTATTAGCCAGGGTCAGCTTCAGGTCCATCATCTCATTGTAGGTCTCAGCCAACTCAAACATCAACTGCCTGCGTATCAGCAGATAGTACTGGGCATTCAGGTCTAGAGGTACATGGAGGGGAGGGATGGAAAAAAGTGGTATGTAGTCACAAAGTAGCATTACTCAGAACACTGCTTCCCAAATGCTTTTCATGCGAATGACCCCCTTCAGAGAAGATTTGTACGACTCTCAACCATTTTACTTTGAAGGACCCCGAGTTTGACATGCATTAGTCTACAGGCCCCAATTTAATGTCTTTTCTATCTCTGAGACCCCCAATGTATATTGTAAATCAATCTTAATTCACAACTCCAATAGTGTACAATTGGGTCCATTTGACCACACTGAGTTACAGAATCATCAGGGCCCATCTGGTTCCAAACTGCCATTTAGCTGAGGACCGAACCAAAACCTGGGGTATGAGCACTAATGATACAGAGGAGAGAATACATCCCCAGAGGGAATTGAAGCCACGACCTTCTGCAACAGTGCTACTGATTTCGTCACAGTGCCGCTCCCTTTAAGATTCTTAAATATTATGTTAAGATGAATAGAGTTCCACTGCCTTCGAGTGTAATGGAGGACCAGTTGAACATGCTGTGTCACAGGACTCAGGACCTACCGATGCAAATTGGTTCCATCATGTCGACACGTCGTTTGTGCATCTTGCAGCGTCGCTCTAGGTCCTCCTCAAAGAAGGCGAGAGCCCTGAAGAGAGCACTGTGGTCCCGTAAGATCTCCACGTGGTCCGTCACATAGCCGTCCATCTCAAAGTACTCCTTAGCCTGGACCGGTCCCAAGACAACCATTAATTCATGCACACATTTACTCATTCAATATCTTCGTACAATTTACAACACTGAGGTCAATTCCCTCCTGCATAATGTGGTATTGCAAAATAAGTAGAACTGAGCCATACAGTAAAGCTAACACTAATGGGACCATAAAACAATGGAATAATAACTCAGTTTTGGAGCAGTTCTACAGCTCACTGTACAGCTAGTCTGCATAGCCAGGGCAGAGATCACCTACTGCCGGTTCTGTCTGGTCTGTCTGTTCTCGTCTTGTTTTTCACATCTGATAGGCACGTCATATACGTACTGTATATCTGTTCATACTGTATATATTTCTGTCTCTCTAATAAAGTAGAATGTACCTGCAATACAGCCTGGTGTTGATGTATACAGTGTGTTCTCTGTGCCTGCAACTCAGCTGATGCTCACCCTCCACTAGGGTTTAATATTTTTCCCAAATTTGGCCCATTTCAAATCCCGGGATTTTGCCGACAATTTCCCGGGCTCCCGGGAATTCCCGTAAAAAAAAAATAGAAGGATAAGTCAGTTAAAAAAGTCCTCCTAAAAATGCAATTATATGTCGACAGTTAATATTCTCAATTGAATAGTGATATTTTATTGTTTTAAACCTTTAATTTTAACAAAATATGAACAATATCAAATACAAATGTAAGCCGGTTACACAAATATTAGCAATGCGGCACGCAAAATAGGCTACTTATTGGAAGGTTAGGACATCGAGAGAGAGAGAGAGAGAGAGAGAGAGAGAGAGAGAGAGAGAGAGAGAGAGAGAGAGAGAGAGAGAGAGAGAGAGAGAGAGAGAGAGAGAGAGAGAGAGAGAGAGAGAGAGAGAGAGAGAGAGAGAGAGAGAGCGAAGCTGACAGCGCGTCTCAAATGTGGTCTTGGTCTGGGATATCGCATAATAAGGTTGTCTGCACATCAAGAGGATACGATGGTAGAACGCGCCTCAAAAGTACTATTGTACATCGCGTAAGATACGATGATTGAGGCTTGACGATCAAATATTTGGTATGGGCATTTAATACTATTGATTGCAGCTGCGTTTCCAGCTCATCAATGCAAACGAAGCGTTGTTGACTACGCATGTTTTAGTCGCTGTCTGACATGACAACAAGTTACGGGATGCAAGTTATATAACTTATTTTGTATATATTGTAATATCAATAGCCTCGGTGGACATGGGGGGAGAGACAGAGAGAGCGCTGTGGTGTTTTTTTTTTGTTTTTTTTTTTTTTTTACCTGTGTTGTAAGTTATTTCACATTGCTGAGTGGCCGTGTATAGAAGTTGTAGAACAGAGACAATCTGTCGCGAGGAAAATAAGTCCATGCAGTATAGGAAGTCCAACGTTCTCTTCAGACATTCATATTTTTGCTAGTGTATGCTATAAGCTGGTCTGCATCTGATTCAATGAATGAAGGAGGATGCGGCATTCGTGCGGTCCATAGTCCTGAGTCCTGACTGCTCGCATTTAGACCACGTGTCGCCAATATTGTGTCCCGCGGGGCTCCTGTTCATAGCCCCCTCGCTGCATAGTCTAATTATCAGTGATGTTTGGAACTTATGCGAGGGTTATAGATTTGATTTTACCACTCACAGATATCGGAAAAACACGATTTGTGTGGAAAAAATGAGAAAGAAATGATAACCTCCGGGAAGACGGGTCCCGGAGGATTTCCCGGGAGGGAAATTAAGTCAGTTGTACCCGGGCATCCCGGAAACCGGGATCCCGGTATTAAACCCTACCCTCCACCCCTTTGGTTTAGATGACTCTTTAGAGTCACAGACGGTCCACTCAAATCCCAACACAGGGTTCCTACACATTTGGAATTTCAAAATTCCATACTTTTTTTTAGAATCTAATTTTGGGCACACAAGTCACTGCCTTGGCATGTAGCAGTCCAAAGTGCCAGCCCCATTAAGAGAACCTCTAAAGTGAGGGGTGCGCTTATCATCAAACATCATCTCATTCTGATTAAAGGCTACAGCACAAGCTGGAATCACTGTCCAGCCTGGGAAAGCAGAATAGCAATAACATTATTTTTTTTATACATTATTTTCCATACTTTACCTGTGTGACATAGTTTTGTCCTACTAGGAACACAGCTCTGGCCTCAGTGAAGTCCAATGGGAACAGATATTGCACCTGGAACAGAGAAACTACTTTGAGGGTTATGTAAAACCGGAACTGTAATGTGGTGCCCTCTGATGGCACTCAAGATCCTGAATGAATGTTACAACCTATTTTACAATGCTTTCTAATGAAAAATAATGGCTAAAGGAAGAAGAAGAATATGTGGGATTCCAGTCATAGTACTTTATATATATTTTTTCCAATAAGGAAGATCAAATTAATTGTACTTAAATGCTACTACTACGTCTATGACTACTGCGGCACTACGAATAGTGATATACCTTCTCTTCTAGGCTGGCGATGGAGTCAAAGGTGTCTTCAGAACCAAACACTAGAGTGCTCTTCTTTCCTTTCTCCTCCTCCTCCTCTTGTCTCCTCACTCTCTTTAACTCCTCCTGGCGATCGGCATCCAGCTCCCCAATGTTGTCCTGCGCGCACACGCACACACGCACACGCACGCACACACACACACACACGTAAAACAATTTTCTGTATTATTAGTTTAATAAAGAATTTGAGACACCAAATACTTGTCAGTTTCAACTTATTTTGCAGAGATTTGGAGTTGTTGGGTCTTTACGTGAAAGGGCACCAATACTTTCAGCCATGATGTGAAAATGGTAGTCTTGCATAGCCAGAAAAATATTCCACAGTTTCCGGATGGTAGACCTACAGTGCCTAAGGGCTGCGTGACAGAACTGGTATCTGATGATCAGACAGGAAAGATATTCAACCATATTTAACTTCTGAGTAGAACTAGTTTTAGCCCATGCTTTATCACTTACTCAAAGAGAAGCGACGTCTCTCCGAAGAGTGATATACAACTATGGTGGCATGTTGGGTCAAGTGGTGTGATGTCACCAGGTGCGACTTGTGTGTAGACCCACACACAAGATTCCATTAAGTTACCTCTAGGAGCTTCTTGGCGTCTTGCAACAGATTGAGACAATATTTGATCCAACACCGAGCTATCTCTGCCCTCTTCTGTCTAAGCTGGTCTCTGCGTTCACTCTTTGCCTCACCTGAGAGAGTGAAAGAGTGTAAAGAAGGACAGGGCAGAAAAACAAACAGGGGAAAGTTGCAGATAATTGCAATGTTACAGCCTTTTTTGAAACCCATTAAAAAAATGTACTTATATTGCAAAAAGTTTTTTTTTTCAGAAATAAAGGCTTTACTGTAGAAATTCTCGTCATATTCTAGTTTTGACCAGTCACCACTAGATTCTCCTGGACATGTTATTCTAGACTACGTCTAACTCAACCCTACTTCAGTAAGGACTTGATAACTCATGACCCTATCTTATGTGTGCATTACCATTTATCCCTGAACATCTTTGCCAGAGTTTTTACCAGGATGGTGGAGGATATAGATGGTGCAGGATATATCATATTGCACAGCTGGTCTCAAGCTACTGCAGCTATGTGGGTTGCATTAGTTATTAATCTAAAGCCACAACATAGCTTTGACTTAAACAGATATATTAGGAATATACTTACTTTCCTGTGCTGCAGCCTCAGAGGGAACTTCCCCTTCCAAGCCTGCTATGACAGTGGCTGCAGCAAGGCAATGTCTACCTTCCATGTAGCGGCCCTGAGAAACAAACACAGTACACGCACACGCACACGCACACGCACACACACACACACACACACACACACACACACACACACACACACAGAAAGCTACATTGCTACAGCCCAGTAATATTTTTCTTGTTTCAGCTAAAACATTGAACCTCTCTGGAAAAGGGAAACTGCAATGTAGAATATGCGAGAAGTAGTGGAGATTGATGCTCTGGTTAAGTTCAGCCTGATATACATTCAGATTACTTCAAACATCAATTTACAATCACTAATGTATATTATGCATACAGTATATTATACTGTATGTATAATGCACATTACCTGTGCCAACATATTGGAACAATGAACTAAATTGTATTGCTATTGTAACCATGCTGTACCTTGGTAATGTAGTACTGTGATAATGTTGCAGCATTGAGAGCCCATTCCATTGGGTTGTACTGATTTAGTTTTAACTGCCTCTGTAATGTACTGTGGCAGTAAGATGCAGCACGCTCAATCTCACCTGAGAAGCAAAGAAAGGAAGGGGTATTTTATTTATTATCATCAATAATCATTAAACGGGTTATAAGTGGGTATCACATTTGTGACTACATTTATACTATCGTACAGCGGGGGTGTTTGCTAAAAACAAGCAGATCTACAAGCTAACAACAGCCGACTCTTGCATGGAGAGAGACCAGGCGCGCAAGGACAGTTTGCATACCGACAACAGCCTAACTTTTTCGCATTTCCCTCACTGGGCACATCGCATTGTCTCACTCTCAGCGCTGTGATTACAGGAGCGCTATGTGCAGCTTCTTTACAAGATCATTGACCACTGTTTTCACATAATATGATGTAGACTTCCAAGGCAACTTTAGCGATACGTGTGTGTGTGTGTATATTAACATATTGAATAAAAGTGCACAGGGATTTCCCCCATGTTATCAGCTGCAGCTCCCCTCTTCCCGATCGCGACGTGTTATGCATTGCTATAGCCTACATTGTAAATTAAGGTACACAAGAATCCCCCCCCCCCCCCCCCCCCCCCCCACACACACACACAGTTATTACCCCCCCCCCCCCCCCCCCCCCCCCCCCCCCTTACCAGTGGCTTCATGATTACTGTCCACAGAAACAGCTACTTTAATGCAACAAAAGTAATTATCATATTTATCAACACGTTCCTGGGCACTCTTACGTTGCCACAACTGTTTTCCCATTCCCCCATGATCAAGTATACTCACAATTACATTAAAGCAAGCAGATACTTACATGATCATTGGTATAATCTATTAATTCTCTTTGCCCACACTGTTATGATTTATTTATTCACTTTACACTGTCCATCATTTAATGTTCATATACAGTATTCACAACGGGTAAGGTCCTAGTAAACACTACATAAGATATCTCTCTAAAAACCTGAAAGTGGCCAGAGTGCGCCATCTTCTGGTCTGTCTTCCTAGTGGTTGTTTTGTTCTCACAAATAAACAGTGAAATACCAAATGTGAACCCAAAATCATATTCATAGCTTAGATAGGCACGAATATAGAGTAAAACTTTTCTTTGGGCTGGCGAGAAAATGCTAGCAGCTGCAGGTGCACTCCATCACAGCAAAAAGAAAACCAAGAATATAAAGTATAGTAATTACAAAAAATAATCAGCTCAACTACTCACCAAGGTTCTTGTAAACCTGAGCCACGTAGTACAGGGTATGGGTGTAAGCCAACTCAAACCTAGGAGACAGAGAGATGGCGGGTGGGTGGCATGCAGATAAAGGGGAGAACGAAGTTGAAACTTCAATGTTGGAGTGATGCTGCTGTGATCGAAACAGACTCCGCAGGATCTTAGATGGGAGCAGTATTGAGTTCACTAACTCATTGATTCTCAACCAGTGGTCCGGGGACCACCAGTTAATTACATTTGCCATGGAATTGTGGACAGCAAAATATTCTTTGGTCTTGAGTCCGATAGGCTAAATGTAATCAAATTGTGGTCTGTGACTCAAATGCCTACATGAAAATGGTTGAAAACCACTACTTCACAGTAGAGTACAGCCTCCATCTGGAATTGCTCAGGGACTGGTGTTGCAAACAGTCCAGTTCCGAGGCACAACAATCGGTGGCAGCTGCGTGCAGGATCTTGGGGAGACGGGATGTGATGCCTGTTGCAATTGTATTTCTTAAAATTGGACGTCATCTTCTATTCTTGAAAGCAAGTGACAGTAGCTCAGGGGTAGTGTGGCTGGATGGTAACCACAAGGTTGCCAGTTCGAACCGGGCTCCGCAAGAGGTCCTGATATTCTTGTTGTTGTTACCTTGCATGGTTTCTGCAGCAATCAGTGTGAATGGGTGAATGGAAACCACAATCTACTGTATGTACTATGTAAAGCGCCTTGAATGAAGGCGCTATGTAAATGAACCATTTACCAAGCAAAGACATGACCTTTACAGTACACATCTGACATCATAGTGTTTATCATTTATTTTGCTGCAGCAACAGCTACGTTGTGTGATATGACGGACACTAGGAAGCTTTAATCTTGGGCACTGAGAAGTTAGTACTGCTGATCAGGATTGTTTAAGGTTTTTCTTTAGGCATTTACCCAACTGCTCCCCACCTAGTCCTGGTGTGCAACTCTATCCTTATGCAGCTTCTCTATTCTGTACCAGGCAGTGACAGCATCCAGCCTCTCTCAATATGAATTGGTGTGTGTATACGTGTGTTACCTCTTACTCCTCTCCTGATGCGTCAGCATATTCTCTTCTGTTGAGAAGTACTCTGTCATGTCAGTAGGGGGACTACCTTCCTGAAATAAACAGTAAACATGTCTACTGGCACTTAAGCTGCTGCTAGTAAAAATAATGCAGTTGGACGGTTAAAGAGGAATTCTACCCCCCCCCCCCCTAACAGAGGCTAATTGACCTCTGTTGCCATAGTAACCTACCTGTGTAGGTAGGGGGGGCATTTGAACTACACAGACTACATTGAAAATGCACTCTACCAGATAGAATACTATGACAACAGTAAATAATAAGTAAATAATTCAGTGAAACAATATACTGTATGTCCACAGACTCTAGAGTACAGACCACCATTAGTAAGTCAACCAGTCAGACTACAAAATATAATTAAGAAAGCGGCCAGTGAGCCAGCCTCACATCCTTCATGTATCGTAGGTAGATGGACTCTGCCGTTTCCAGGAAGCCTTGAGCCATCTCGGTCTCATCTCGTCCAGCCCAGAGGATGCCTAGTTGGTTCTGATGGAGGACGACACAAGCATTAGAGCAGTGTTTTTTAAATAATAAATAAATAATGAGGCTTAGGCTTTATAAGAAAAGGGTTGAAACCCTCTGCATTAGTGCGGTCTCCAACTTCAAAAGCTGTGCAATAAAAGCAATATTAAACACTACATATGACATCATGGTTGTGTTTACAGAATAATTACCCTGACGTTAATGAACAGGGACACATTCTGGGGCGACACGGAGCATTTCTCCAGCCGTTTCAGGCAGTTCATCAGATGCTCCTGGCCCGCAGACAGCTCCTCCGTCTCGACGTGGTTCACGCCCAGATAATACTCCACGGCTCCCAGCCTGGCGGCCCCCAGCCCGGCCCAAGAGTCCGCTTCCGCCTGGGGCCGGGCACCAGCCCCATCCTCCTCCTCCTCGGCATCCTCCTCTCCTCCAGCCTGGTGGAAGTCCTTCAATGAGCAGTAGATCTCATTGAGCAGCTCTCTGGCCTTGTACTTGGAGCGGAACGGGTCGTTCTGGGGATCTCTGAGACTCTCCACCTCGGACAGGTTCTGGGCTGTGGTGAATTTGTCGCAGAGAGCTCTCCACTCGGAGCTGTTGATGGAAGCCATGTTTGATGCTGGCGCGACGTCACGTGGCTGTGTCCAAAGCAAATATGAGTTCCGGTTGCCTCTTCAAAATAACAGTACCCTCGGAGGAAGCCATATCGATTGAAATACTATTCATCTACGAGTAAGTTGGTAACGTCACCCACGGCTTTTCAACGCAAAACGTAATTTGCCAATTAAAACTATGAATTAAGTAGTTAAATGGTCTACTGTCCTTATTCTGTTTTAGGTCCTTATTCTGAGGACCTAAAACATACTAGCACACAACCACGAAGTAAAAATAAAGTCTTATGCTGGCTTGACTAGTCAAATGAAGGGCACTTTTTGACAAATGGCGATCCCTGTTGAACAAACATGATATTGAAAGTGTGAATGTAGTGGAAACTGGCAAGGGTCATATTCTTGATTCTTCTAATTCAAAATGTGAAACTTTCCTAAAATAAATTAATAGAATATAATTTATATATCAACACACTTCAACATACAAACATACCACACCGCAGGGAAAAGCATACATTTGCTCTGATAGCATTTGTATTGTTGAAGGCTACGTCACACTTTCCTCATAACAGTAAAACACAGAATTTTTTATCTGTGGGGCTCAGATCAGGCCAATTGGCTCGTCAGTTAAACATACCAATACCATGGTCAGTACACCAATAGTAGTTTCCCCCACATACACATGTAGCAGATCTTCTAGCTTGCAACATGTGTTTTTCACTTGTAGATCCGACTGGATGCTTCCATGACTGAACCCGAGTTGTGGCATCTGAGAACTTTAATGCATTACACTATACACATCTGCTAAATGTCCACACTGAATTGTTTGTTGTGTGATATGTGACTTTGATGCTCATTCAATAGATGGAGGTGTCAAGTGAAAATATAAATCAATGTAGAAACAAAGTTACACACCAACTGACATTGTAGTCCTTTAATACCAGTTTAGGACGCTAAGTTCATGAGGACATACAGTAGAATTAATCCATAAATCAGGGAATAAATTAATGAGTATGACACCTTAATAAAGTGACAGCACACGAATGACAATCTAGAACAAACCATAGTTCACATTTTTATCAGCAGCAGCCTGCTTAGCCAGGGTTACAGTAGCCCAGTTTGTACCAAAGAACTGACTAAAATATAACAGAAAGACTAGCCGTAACTAGTTGCAAATTCATGAAATCCTGTGAACACACAATACATTTTGAATTCATTAGTTTTGTTTTTTACAAGAATGTACTTTTTAAATCATCTGTCACTGGGCCTACCGTAACTTAGAAAGTATGGGATGGATTACATAGCTTGGTTTTTCGTTTGTAAAATCCAAGTAACAAAATGAAATTATGATAAAAATTGGGTTAAAACAATCCTAAGTGCTACTGATGATCACGTATTATGTTATTGTAGGTGCACTTTCTTGATGTCCAGGTTGAGGTGGGTGTTGCAGCCACATGGAGTTGGTTCCCACATCAGTACATCAGCTTCGATGTGATACTAAGATTTAGTCTTCTTCTCCATGCTAAAACATAACAGAAATGATCTTACCCACCATTCAATTATTTCATTTGTGAGGGCTGTTAACAGTCTGGACAGTCTGATTAAGACTTCTCAAACTCATTTATACATAAACTGTTCCTCTTACTTGTATTTGATGAGCCGACTCCCCTGGACTAGTTGTGCTCCCTCATTAGTGAAATGGCAGGCGAATAGCAGCCAGTTGCGTGGCTGCACCTTGTAGGCAAACCGCATGAAGAGCAGCGAATAGCAGGTCAGAGCTGTGATGTAGAATAGAATACAATTATGAGTAACTGTCCCTTGGTTATTAGTTATTACAGCAACATTTGTCATCAGCCCTCAAAAACTGCACAACAGACCTACTGTACCAAAGAACTCTAATAATAGTGCACAATTTGTGAAGCACACAAGGTGAAAAGGGCATAATGTATTGATCAATGCCTGTGTACAAATTCAGATCAATTGGTCAAGCTGACAGTGAGAAGCAGCAGGGATGACAGACAGGCATGTGTAAAAAAACATGTCTAAAGATTTATGAAGACATCTGTCATCTTTGTGTACAGTTTTACAGAAAAATGAGTCAAAGGAGTCTACCCTATACTACATTGCCTGACTGTGTCACCACACCAAGTGCTACCAAGCAATAGTTTCTTGTGAGGCTGCCTCCACATTGCTTTTTGCACCGTCCGTGTTTGGGCCAGGGTGTGACGTCACGTGACGTCCACCTTTTTTGAAAGGGTTTCAAAGGGAACTTCCGTCTAGTTCCTGTCTGTATTTTGGACAGTGGTCAGGCAGCAGGAAAGACCCGCAGTTGGCCAAAATTCAGACCGGAACAAGCCGGAAGTCTCATTGACCCATTCAAAAATGCAGGATGTGACGTCACACACCGTCCAAAACACGGACTGTGGTCTGTGACAGATTGCTGACTACTTGACTCATTCAAAGGAAGAGGGTGCTGTTTTTCCTTTCTGAACCAAACACATTGTTCACAATGAGTTGAATAACCATAATACATGTCTCTCACCAAAGGTCATCCTGCCACTGATAATTTCAGGACTCTTCTTCATATCTGTGATGGCTGCTATCGGTAGACCCCAGTTGGCTACCGGTCCCCAGAAATGCTGTATGTGTGCACAAACCAAAACACATACAAAATATTATTTTATATTGCCGCCATACAGTACAAGTAACATGGAAATTAATGTGTAAACGGGTACAAAGTGCAAAAGCTCACCAACCACGATTAGGAAACACAATAAATAATCATGGTACACACTGCAGCACAGACAGAGAGAGAAAAGCTGAGCACTTACCGTGCTATGATAGTGTATTTCCAGGTCAGCATATTAGAGAAATTGAGAGGTATAGAGATAAATTAGATAAATCACACAATATTCCATGAACAGTTTCTTTCTAAAAAAGCTATGAGGAACACCAGGTATCACAAATCAATAATGATCAATATGGACTGAATGGGTGATGGATTTTAATGACTCTTTTCAATTTTAATGATTAACTTTTTTCTAGGTGAGATGATTATCTACTGATAGTAAATCATGAACTGAGCTCATGGTAGTAGTGGTTAAAGTACACAAGAATATATATATATATATATATATATATATATATATATATATATATATATATATATATATATATATATATATATATATTCATTTCATATTTAGTGTGTCATTATATCAGAATCGGAGCTATGATAGATGTACTACATTATCCAAAGCTATTAACTATGATGCTTAATAATGCCAGCACGCTAGGCTTGTGTTTATTTGTACATCACATTAAAAACATGACTTTAGGTAGAATTGAGTTAGCCTAAGATTTGAAATCTCGTAGAGAGATATCAATGTCAGAATACGAAATTAATTTTAAATATTAGGCTAGGCATGAGTTAAAAAGCCCCCCGGCTATTGCACGAGAAACAATGCATGCATATTAAAAAGGGGAACATGCAGAAAACATACAAATCATGTAGTAAAAGCATAGATTATAAATGCATTTAATGCATTTCTAGACCGTTATTAGACGTCAATAGAGTGGAATGTAAAGCTAAACTCCACTGTGTGTAGGATGTTGTATAAAGCTACTATTAGCCATGTTAGCATGAATTGTGTTAACTCGTAGTAAGGTCTTTATAGCTCTGGTCCAGAGCTCCACTGGTTCTGAGTCTGACTTGCATTGGAGCTCTGTTGGTCTCCGTGCATTCGGCCATTACTGCCCCCGACCAGCCTCTCTTCTCTAGTGGATATATAAAGAACGTTTTACCTACTCACCAAAATAAACACGTCTTGTGTCATTAGAAAGCCTACTTACCTTGGTGGTCGCACTCTTAGCCCCCCACCACACGGATAAATTGGACTTTTTGGCCAGAACGCGATCGTTTTTCACTGAAGGAAAAATATTTCCTATGGAACTTTTCTATTGGCAATATCGGTAGAGGGCGCAAATCCTGGTTGTTTTTCCGGTGAAAAACAATCGCGTTCTGGCCAAAAAGTCCAATTTATCCGTGTGGTGGGGGGCTAAGAGTGCGACCACCAAGGTAAGTAGGCTTTCTAATGACACAAGACGTGTTTATTTTGGTGAGTAGGTAAAACGTTCTTTATATATCCACTAGAGAAGAGAGGCTGGTCGGGTGCAGTAATGGCCGAATGCACGGAGACCAACAGAGCTCCAATGCAAGTCAGAATCAGAAGCAGCGGAGCTCTGAACCAGAGCTAAGGTCTTTATACCTCATCAGATAGTCCCTGAATTCCTTGCTTTTCAGGTGCTCCACAGCTTTCCGTGCCAGAGTCCCGGCCATGGTTGAGCAGCTTGGTGGTGTCTTTTATTTATTGAGAATAATGTAGTCTTGACTTCAGACAGTTTGAGGAATGTCTCTTCTTCACAGAGGACACACTACACTCCTCCTATCAGGGACACCTGACCTCAACCACTGAATAAATAAACCATAACATTGGACTTTACGACACTGTCGTAATGTTGTTTTATTATTTTTGGTTAAGCTAGTTGCGAAATTGAGGGGTCAGAAAATGAGCGCTCGATCGCTCGTCATACAGCCTGGATTGGGTCAAACTGGAGTTGGACTCATACATTGTTTTTCAACGAGGGTGGGCAAATAAGAGCTATTTGGGGCGTGTGACTAATCTCTATATTTTTTATTTTGTAGTATGACTACAAAACGATCTAAAATAATGTAATTTAAAGCGGGATTGTTGCCCATGCTGTACTTCCGGCCCAGGAGAAGTCTGTGGGACTGGCCCTTAACTGGCCCCATTGGACTTGGCACCATGAAGTGAACGGAGTTTGCGTAACTCTGTCTATTCTCTAATGCTCGGGACCAACCATTATATCGTGATATATACCGCCATCTACTGTACCCTTAGAATATAACTGCACCCGATGCGCGTGCGTGCGTGCGTGCGTGCGCGTGCGTGCGTGTGTGTGTGTGTGTGCGTGTGTGCGCGTGTGTGTGTGTGTGTGTGTGTGTGTGTGTGTGAGAGAGAGAGAGAGAGAGAGAGAGAGAGAGAGAGAGAGAGAGAGAGAGAGAGAGAGAGAGAGAGAGAGAGAGAGAGAGAGCCTAACTAGGGGTTTCCGTTGAAACATTGAGTGCTGCATCCATTCCAAACATTAGTTTTGAGTAAAAAGGAGTCATTTTCTTTGATGAAACCTGGTGTCAGTCACCTAGCCAACTCTTCTTCTTCACTTCTCTCTCTGCCTGATGTTTATACATAATGCTACACTTGCCCCAAGCAGATATACACTTGACAAAAGAGCAGCACGGGGTTGGTGCATAGCACTGTCCCTGTACAGTCGTTTCTAGTATCAAATGGGACCATATGATCCCAATGCCTCCCTGCTTGGCACTAAGCGTCAAATGTTTGTTGGGGGTAAATCCCTGCGACATACTAGCATCATGTCCAGGGGGTGTATTTGTACATCACACAGCAGAAACAGGAGATAGGCTCCTGACCTATATGCCTCAATGGCTCAGCCAGGCTGCAGGCATCATGACATCATGGCCTGGCAAGCCAGAGAAGCTGTGTAATAAGAGCAGATACTAGAAACAGACCCCACTGCATACAATGGGAAACCACTAAAAGACTTGGGGGACTTGAGATTTGAGATGTTCAGCAAACATGATGCTGCTGGGAACATCAGAACAGGTAGCTTGGCTTGCAGCTAGCTTACATAGTATACTTGTGTTAAAAAGCCCCACCCACTCCTGTAGTTGAGTGGTGGATAATTGAGTGGTGGGCAGGGCCACTAATAAGCGGCACCTGGCAGATACCTATTTATAGCCTCATGCAGAGAACAAACAAACATTGGACTTTCAGGAGGTGCTGCATGTGCACACAAGCCAGATAAATTATTGTAAGTGTGTCATGTTTGCTCGTTGAATACCTCATTTGTTTGTTGTGTTTCGACTTAGTAGATTTAGTTATTTAGTTAATTTATTTATTTGTAGTTTCTGATTTCAATTGTACTTGTATTTCTCTTTTTCACCAGTTAAAAAGCATCTGTCATCTATCAACTCCATACCATTCCTCATTCTACCCTGCAATAAATCCTCTAAAACCCATCAACTACCTATTATATATGTGTAACCCCTCACTCTGATCGGTGTGCTGGTGTTGGAGCAAACTTTATATTTAGATCTAACCAGCAAGCTCCCTAAGAATATTTTTCAACTTGATTTGCTAAAAACCAAACATTGCAGACACAGTATCACAGCCCATCATCCTCAGTGACCTTGTGAGACCTGGAGGCTGGGGTTCGATTCCCGGCCGTGTTATTATACCAAAGATGCCAAAGACCCAATGCTTGGCACTCAGCATCAAGGATTCGATTGCGGGTTCACATCACACAACAGAAACAGGAGATAAGCTCCTGACCTATATGGGCCTCGCAAGCCTTGCAAGGCTAATTGCTTATCACATCCCAAGAAGCTGTGTAAGAAGAGCAGATACTAGAAACTAGGAGGACAGTGGTATGCACCAACCCCTACCACAGACCCCATTGCCCCAGAATATATTCTGGAATTCATCAGCTGCAACTATGAGGGAGACTGTAGTATACGCAGGTGCTGCTGTAGAAAGGGGGTGAAGTGTATATCTTCTTGGCACAAGTACTAGTGGAATATGTACAAACATCAACCAGGCAGATGAGAAAAATTTAGCTGCAAGCAGCGATAAGACGGGACCAAGCAAGCAGCTAAAGCAATAAGAACAATATGCACAAATAAGCCACAGAAAGATGGAAGACTTGAGAAATACATTGTGGGAGCAGGGCAGGTTTCTTGGAGACTTATATTGTTAGTACCTGGACTTGAACTCTTTTGGTCCTAAGCCTGACTGAGCTACTGACTGAGCTAGCCAGAGTGACTGAATAATTCACAAGAAGGCACTAAGCAGTTTGATAAGCACAAATACGCCATAGAAAGATGGACTTCAGACATAAATATCTTATGACATTGTGCATGTTTCATTCATATTCCAACGTGCCAGTGCCCAGATTTGAACCACGACCTTTTTGTCCAAAGTCATGCACTCTACCAATGAAGCCACCCAACAGATGCAATTCTATTAGAAACAGCAAACTCATTCAGTATTTTACAAAGGCTTCGCATCATCAGCGCTTGGCATCACCCTTTACCAGATTACCAAGTTTCACGAAAACCAACTGCAAGGTTCAGCCAGAATAGGTATTTTTGGTGAAAGGAGAAGAAAAAAAATAAGAAAAAAAAAGTCCACTTCATGACCCCCCCCCCCCCCCCCCCCAGCAGCCACATGCAATGCAAATGCTGTTGCAGAGTTTCAGCTCTTGTTCAATGAGATTGGGTTGATCACCAACGTCCTCAACCTTCCATCTCCATCTCCAGCATGCACTGTGCACCACTCTGTGCCTTACATTCAGCAACACTGTGGTGAAGCTGCTGGACTTCATGTTAGAGTTCCAGAGTCTATAGGCTACTCCTTGTCAATGTGCCTGTAGCACTGCACAATCTGCTCACAAAGCAGGCTGTAGACAGAGAAGACATACAAAAGAGGAAGCTACCTCACTTCAACGAGCAACCACTGAAGGCCCACCAACCATTTTGATGAATAGTTGATGGTGACCTTCCAGCTTATGTCAACAACTCAACTCTTGTCAGTGAGATTGAGCCTGGACATCATCTCACCCAATTGAGTGCAACATCTACTCTTGCAACTCATGTTGTAGTAGACCTCATGTCACCCCTCTACAAGTTTACATCATCCCTCTGCCAAGAGCCATAGTTCATTCACCTTGTACTTGATTCCTACATTGAGAGGTCTCTAAAGGAAGTGGAGGACATGCAACTTACAGACTCAGCAGCAGCCTTTGACATCATTGGCATGAACAGACATACCCATTCCTCAGCAACTTGACAGGTTCAGGGACTCTGAGAAGAACAAGTGGAATCTCCAGCTGTTAGTTCGGGATATGGTGTGCAGTCAAGCCTGTTGCAATGCCATCAATGTCAGCTCTGTCATCCACGACAATGAGGTTCTCCCAGCAGATTTGGCTGGTGGTGAGGACATGATCTCTTGAACTAAAATGAGGAAGCTGTCACCAGGCTAGTGGTGCATATGGAGTGGGCAATTCATGTTAAACAGTGCAAGAGAGTTGTTATAGTTTCCAATGTTGCGGACACCTTTCCCAGTTTCCCTTACTGTTAAATTACACCTACAGTACTGGGGGTGAAGGAAATCTGGCTGCAGTATGACACTAGGGAAAAGCGACGCATGCTGCCACAGAATAAGTAGTCTCTTATCTTGAAAAACCCCTAGCCAAGATTGTGATCAAGGCACATATCTTGACTGGAGATGACTGCATGAGCAAGGCGGGGGAGCTGTGGCTCAGGAGGTAGAGCAGTTCATCCAATGAACCGATTTCGAATCTCTGCTCCTCCTGTCTACATGTGTCCTTGGGCAAGACAATGAACCCCAAATTGCCTCCAATGAGTTGGTCTGTGTGAGCTTGTTGCCACCATTGGTGTGTGAATGTGGGAAGTGAGGACGTTGGCGTCAACTGTTCACCGCTTTACCTCCCAATGTATGAATGAATATAACATTGTTTTGAGCACTTGGAAAGCATATAAAAAGCTATAAAAATGCAATCCATTATACGTTGGGCACCAAATATGGTGCCATGGTTTGTGACCCAGTACAATATTTTGATAAACTTTGGTGAGACAGAAACCTTAACTGACAAGACGCAGTATTGGCAGAGAAGTACTTTGTATGTGTCTGGACAGCGGCCAGGTCAATGCAACAGCTGAAACGTTTGATGACCTTAGGTTGGAAAACTATTTCAGTGTCAGTACTGGAATTGATGCTATTGATGCTACTGGAATTGATGCAATCCCTCCCACAAGTGATGTGGTCAGAGGTCACATCAAACAAGGTGCCTTTCTGGTGCATAGGGCTTGCAACCTGCTGGCTACATCCAAGGAAACAGGCAAAACTAGCACCAATGGAGCATGGATGGGGGGAGAACACTTCTGCTTCGAAATACCTGAAGCCCTTACCTCAAGTCAGCACTCAGCTCACAGTGTGCAAATGTGCAGGTAAGTGTGACACACAACGATGTGGCTGCTGTGCTGATGGACCTCCATGCATTACATTCTGCCATGGAAAATAATAATGTAATAAACAATCACACTAGTGTGCATGTCCACATATATCCATTGTGAGAGGAAATACTTATATCACTTTAGCACACTTATTTAATAATTTCAGCACCTACTTAAAAAAGGTTAAGAGAAATGTATGATTGCTATATGTATTGTGCATCTTCAGTTCTAAATAATAACAAAAGTAGTTCAGTCAAAAGTCAATCAGTCAGTCATTGAATAAATTATGAAACAAAAATAAATAAATAAATATAGCTGCAAGCAGCAATAAAACGGGATCAAGCAAGCAGCAATAAGGAGTAAGAACAATACGCACAAATAAGCCATAGAAACATGGGAGCCTGAACTTCAGAAATACATCAGGTAATTATGTGTGAGACTGACTCACATTGTAATCTGGTGTGACTGAGTGAATGATTGGTGAGCTGTGAGTGAGTGGTGAACTGAGCTATGAACTGTCATTAGTGACAACATGGCCGAATAGTGACAGTCAAACAGCCTTGCCCAGCCATGAGGCCCATAGGGCAGGTGCCTATCTCCTGTTTCTGTAGCATGAGGCAGCTTGATGTACAAGTACACCCTCTGGACATGACGCTAGTATGACACAGGGTCTTACCCCCAATCCATCCCTTGATGCTGAGTGCCAAGCAGGGAGGCATTGGATCCCGTTTTTAGAGCCTTTGGTATGACCCGGCGGGAATCGAACCCGGCCTCCCAGTCTCAGGGCGGACACTCTAACCACAAGGCCACTGATTTGGTGAATGAGTAAATGATTGGTGAGCTGTGAGTGAGTGGTGAACTGAGCTGTGAACTGTCATTAGTGACAACATGGCCGAATAGTGACAAAACACAACATGGCCGAATGGTGACAACCACCATTACATTGAGTTTTACCCTGGGTTACACATAGAACCATGAACTTAGATGTAGAAGACCACATGAGATTGTGCATGATTGACTCATATTACTAGGTGTCCGTGCCGGGATTTGAACCCAGGAACTCTCATTTCCAAGTCATGCGCTCTACCAATGAGGCTACCCAACAGACACAAGACGTACTGGAAACAACACACACATTCAGTGGACTGCTTGGTAAATGGTAAATGGTGCATTTATATAGCGCCTTTATCCAAGGCGCTTTACATAGATTGTGCATCACATTCACCCATTCACACACACATTCATACACTGATGGCAGTGGGACAGGGACACATCGACACTAACTCTGCAGGAGCCCGGGATCGAACCGGCAACCTTGTGGTTACCATCCGGTTACTCTACCTCTGAGCCACTACCGCTCCTTAAATATGCACAAATAAGCCATAGAAACATGGAAGAAATACATCATGTGATTGTGGAAACACAGCAGGGTTTTTGGAGACTCAGACTTTGTATTGTCAGCAGTGGGACTTGAACCCTCAATCTTGTGTTCCGAAGTCAGGCACCCTACCGACTGAGCTATCCTGGCACAATGATTTGCTTAGTTGTTGTCATCAATGAAACAACCCAACAACACGCCACCAAGCAGTAAGCAATATGAACAATATGCACAATTCAGCAGTCAGAGGGTGGAGCTTAGTGGTCAAAGTGACAAATGGAAACTAGAATATTCGCAATTTAAAAATTGCAAAGTGTGGTTGCCGTTGTCGCTTGCCCCCCGCAGCTCCCCCCCATATTGTCACTTGCCCCCCGCAGCCCCCCCCCATACTGCACACTGCGGTGCAGTATGCCCCCCCCCCCATACTGCAGTACAGTATGCCCCCCCCCCATACTGCACCGCATACTGCGGTGCAGTATGGCCCCCCCACACTGCGGTGCAGTATGGCCCCCCCACACTGCACACTGCGGTGCAGTATGGCCCCCCCACACTGCACACTGCGGTGCAGTATGGCCCCCCCACACTGCACACTGCGGTGCAGTATGGCCCCCCCACACTGCACACTGCGGTGCAGTATGGCCCCCCCATACTGCACATTGCGGTGCAGTATGGCCCCCCCACACTGCGCACTGCGGTGCAGTATGGCCCCCCCACACTGCGCACTGCGGTGCAGTATGGCCCCCCCACACTGCACACTGCACACTGCACACTGCACACTGCGGTGCAGTATGGCCCCCCCATACTGCACACTGCGATGCAGTATGGGCTTCAGCCAACTCCCGACCCCGTTGGCAACTACACCATGGTACATAGCGTTGTACAAAACGGTTTGCACACCTGCTTGTATAGCAAGCACCATGCAGCTCTAATGAGTGCTCCATCTCTGGTGTGTGTGTGTGTCTACATCAGTTCCCATTGTTGTACAACCAGAGGAATATAATTAAAATAGAGCTTGGAATTGAAATGATAGTTTAATAATCTCTAATTAAAAGTGGAACGATACAGCTTAAAATTGGAACGATACAGTTTAATAATCTCTGACTAATATTGGAATGATACAGTTTGAAATTGTCGCAATACAGTTTACTAATCTAAAAATGGAACGATACAGTTTGTAATTGAAACAATATAGTGTACTATTCTCTGACTAAAATTGGAACGATACATCTTAAAATTGAAATGATAGTTTAATAATCTCTCACTAATATTGGAACAATACAGCTTGAAATTGGAACGATGTAGTTTACTACTCTCTGAGTAAAATTGGAATGATACAGTGTGAAATTAGAACAATACAGTTTACTAATCTCAGACTAAAAATGGAACGATACAGTTTGAAATTGGAATGATACAGCTAAATTGTTCGAATTTCAGTCAGAAAAGATTAGAACGATGCAGTGCTTTGTGCTTTATAGCAGTGGTTTCCAACCTTTTTGAAACCACGGCCCACGACCTAAAGGACCCACAATGCAATGCAATCTAGCTAGCCTGAAAAAAAAACCCCACATATATTTATATATATTAAAGGTGTTGGCGTTAACACGTTAATGCATTAACGCATTAATGCATTAATCTCGTGTTAACACAGCCGTGCGTTAATGGCGTCAAAAAAATTAACGCGAGATTAACACACTGACGATGGCTGTCCTCGGTGCGGCAGGCCACAGAAGTACTTTACGTCCACACACAAACACAGTGATGGTGTGTACAAAAAATGCAAACCGGCTTGTACAACAAACATTTGTTGTGCAAATCAAAAATCCAGCCAGAAAATCAGGCATGAGCATTTTTCAAACTGCTTAAAATGGCAGACACTCTGGGGGTGGAGCTTACCGGTCAATGTTACAGATGTGTTCCACATGAATCAAGGAACATGTAGAAACAAGTCCCATGATTTTTGGCCAAACGAGGCCCGAGTTATGGTTTTTCAAATGTTTCAGTTTCAAAGAATTGTTATAGCGCCCCCATTTGAGCAATTGGAGTAAGACTGGTTTTGCTGCTATTTGGCATCCCCCTCTACCAAACTGTAAAATCTCATAAACAGATTACTTTGCATGTGTAGATTAGGGATAATAGAAGAATTTTCACAAACAAGCAATTTTCATTGGCTCGTAAAAACATCATTTTTTTCACTGAAAACAAAATTCACACCCATTTCATGTTTGTATGGCTTCAAAGTTCATGTGTAGGTCATTGTTATGCATTTTGATCAAAGATTGTAGGAGAAGAGACATTTTAACTGTTTTACATATAATTCAAGATGGCGGTTCATCTAAAGGTCAGAGGTCAAAAGTAAGAATACAAAAGTTGTTCGGCATAAGCAGACGCATAAGTGAATATAAGTTACATTTCTGAGAGTCGAGCAGTTCATGAGTTATGAGTGTTTAAAGTTTGCAATTTCAGTTGAGTGCTATAGCGCCACCATTTGACCAGTGGTCACAGGCTTCGCATCATCACCGTTTGGCATCACCCTCTACCAGATTACCAATTTTCGCGAAAACCGACTGCACGGTTCAGCCAGAACAGCTATTTCTGGTGGAAGGAGGAAAAAAGAGACAAAAACAAGAAGGGATCAAGGTCCACTTCGTGGACTGCTTGATCCCTTAAAAATGGGGGAGGAGAAGACAGCCTCCACGTGGCCTCCCCGATAAGTAGCTGAAGTAGTGGTTGCATGCCCTTTAAGCGAAACAAATGCCTCCAACATCCACCGACCCATCAAAATACTTATCTACTTATACTTATCATCAATATCACTCAGGGGTCATACGTGTCAGAATTATTTTAATTAGACCCACTGCACCAGTTTTTTATCATAACAATGGCCAAATTAGGTCTTCGGAAAAGAAAAATTACCTTGACCATGACATTTAAGGTCAAAAACACCCAAAATGGTCATAACAACATCAGAAATGAATTCCCCACCCCCAAATTAGTGAGGATAGAGGCATTGCATGTGTATGTGCACAAAAGTTGGATCATCATCATATACGATGGCGGCCATATTTGATTCTGCCATTGCGCCATTCCTCCCACTATGACGGACAAGCACCTCTGTGATTTTTTTATGTCTAGGGACCCCTTGACTCAATTCAAGTGAGAAATTCCCATGACGCAAAATTGCGAACAGGTATATATGCTAAGTACTGGACTAATAACATTCAATACATTTATGGGGCTTAACATCTTTGTATTTCGAGTTATGAAGGAAAAACACATTTTTGGACGGACATCTTGGATTTTGGGGGCTGCCATCTTGGAATTTTTCCTGGAACAAGGTGCTATTGAAAATAGTGCGGTTCGAAGAGTATATGTACCAATTTTTACACCTGTATCACCATTTAATTAACTTAAGAATCAATGTTACAAATGTCTTGCTCTCCCCAGACTGTAAAATTACCTACTGTATATGCTCTATCTCAACATAGGAAATACAGTGTCAGGGTCTGGCGCCCCACAGACCGTGTCAGCCATAACCACTCCCACATTCCCCTCCACTTTGCAAGCACTCACCTGTTTTCAACCACTTCATTAGCCCACCTGTGAACACTCCTCTAATCAACCTGCCTCCTATATAACCGGACTCTTGCAAACACTCATTGCCAGTTCATAGTTTGACGTCATGGTTGCATGTTCCTGTCCAGCTGTATTCCTGTATTCCATTCCTGCAATTGCATGATCCCTGATCTCTGTGTAAGAACTGCTTCTATTATTAAATACTTAAACTTGCCATCTTGTTTGTTGTTACTCTGCACTTGGGTTCAACTCAATCTGTCTGCATCCGTGACAGTATGAACTGGCCAAAATGAACCCAGCAGAGTTAAGACTGTTTAAGAAGAAGGTTGGGGATTTTGAAAATGTGGTTAATAGGCTCATTGCCTCTCCACCTCACCTGCGTGCAGAACTTAAGAGGCAGATTTCAACCCAGCAGCAGTTCTTCAGAGAAAAGCCATGGGTTAGCCACTTTGTTCCTCACCTGAATGTAGTCCGTGGAAGGCTTGATGACTTTGAAAAGAGTTTGCTTGATGCTTCTCAGCCAGCCACTCGCTCTATTAGGGTTGGAGTAATGAGTGTGCAACACACCAACCCTGTGGCAGATGAGCAGCAGTATGTGGACCTGGACCTGTTGTCATTTTTTCGCAGTCGTGCTACGCTTCCAGTATATTCTGACTCTGTTCAAGTCCAAGACCCTTATGTTGGTACCCGCTTAGCTCTGGGAGGGCCCCGTAGTGCCCACAAACGAGGAAATGTTTCCCTGAGCTGCCCAGCTACCAAGCCCACCCAGCCTACGAGCCCTGAGCCTGTTTCTGTCCGTGGGCCTGCTAGGGTAAGGCGTGGCCGCCATGGTCATCAAGACCACCTGGAACCACTGAATGTGCCCTGCTCTCCACCACCCAGGCGGCTCTGCACTCCACTACCAGGATCTCCATTGGCCGATGCCCAGAGCACTCCACTGCCCTGCATCCACAAGCCCTTGCCTGCTGTTTCAATCGGTGACCTGCCTGCTTATTCGGCACCCTCACCGGCTGTACCTGCTGCTGACCTGCCAGAGCCCTTGCCAGCCATCTCCATAGATGCCCTGCCTGCGCCCTCTGCACCGTCTACAGCCCTATCAGCCGATGACCTGCCAGAACCTGCAGCCCAGTCTCCCATGTCTCCAGCTTCTGCGGCTCCACCTGCTGCAGCCTTGGTTCCTGTAGCTCCACCTCCTGAGCTGGCAGCGTCCCTGGCGGCTCTTGCAGCTTCCCTGGCGTCGTTGGCAGCATCCCTGGCTCCTGCGTCCGCTCCAGTCCTGGCTCCTGCGTCTGCTCCAGTCCTGGTTCCTGCAGCTACACTTCCAGTGTTGCCTGCAGCTCTGGTGTCGCCTGCAGCCCCACCTCCAGTGCCTGTGGTCCAGCCTCCCGTCCGGCCTCCAGTGTTCGCAGTCCTGCCCTCCCTGGCTGCAGCTCCGCCCCCAGCGCCTCCGGACCCGCCTGCAGCGCCTCCGGACCCGCCTGCAGCGCCTCCGGACCCGCCTGCAGCGCCTCCGGACCCGCCTGCAGCGCCTCCTGACCCGCCTGCAGCGCCTCCTGACCCGCCTGCAGCGCCTCCTGACCCGCCTGCAGTGCCTCCTGACCCGCCTGCAGTGCCTCCTGACCCGCCTGCAGTGCCTCCTGACCCGCCTGCAGTGCCTCCGCCTCCTGACCTGCTTGCAGCGCCTCCTGACCCGCCTGCAGCGCCTCCGGACCTGCCTGCAGCGCCTCTGCCTCCGGACCCGCCTGCAGCGCCTCCGCCTCCGGACCCGCCTGCACCCACAGTGACGTCTGCGGTCCTGCTTCCGGTCCTGCCTCCAGCGGTGTCTGCGGTCCCGTCTCTGGGCTCGCCCTCTGAACCTGCAGCTCCTCTGGTGCCGCCTCCACATCCGTCCCGGCCTCCGGGCCGGCCTCCAGATGACTGCTCCGCCTCGTCCCGGCCTCCAGATGACTGCTCCGCCTCGTCTCGGCCTCCGGGCCGCCCTCCAGATGACATCTTGTCGGTCTCGTCTCGGCCTCCGGGCCGCCCTCCAGATGACATCTTGTCAGTCTCGTCTCGGCCTCCAGGCCGTCACCCTGAAGTTGCCAGCTTTGTTACTGGCCATCGTCCTGGTCGTCCTCCAGAGTTCCCAGCCCCGGTCTCCCTCCTCCAGGCCCCCTTCTGCCCGCCCTGCTTGTCCTTGTTGTGGGACGTCTGGTATCCGTCCCTTGAGAGGGGGGTACTGTCAGGGTCTGGCGCCCCACAGACCGTGTCAGCCATAACCACTCCCACATTCCCCTCCACTTTGCAAGCACTCACCTGTTTTCAACCACTTCATTAGCCCACCTGTGAACACTCCTCTAATCAACCTGCCTCCTATATAACCGGACTCTTGCAAACACTCATTGCCAGTTCATAGTTTGACGTCATGGTTGCATGTTCCTGTCCAGCTGTATTCCTGTATTCCATTCCTGCAATTGCATGATCCCTGATCTCT
The DNA here is from genome assembly GCA_039105355.1 of Benthosema pterotum. Classification (NCBI taxonomy): domain Eukaryota; kingdom Metazoa; phylum Chordata; class Actinopteri; order Myctophiformes; family Myctophidae; genus Benthosema; species Benthosema pterotum. The sequence continues at coordinate 24,014,197 of CM076966.1, read as the reverse complement.
GTGTAAGAACTGCTTCTATTATTAAATACTTAAACTTGCCATCTTGTTTGTTGTTACTCTGCACTTGGGTTCAACTCAATCTGTCTGCATCCGTGACATACAGACATGTAGTTCAAGTTCAAGTTTATTGTCACTTAGATACACTGTTTAGGTGCATACATGTGAAAAACTTCTGCTCGGAGCTCTAGTAAAACAGATAAAAACAAAAAGACATCTAACAGTAAAAAAAAATAAAAACTCATGGCAATAAATACTGTCAACAAAGTGCATAGTGCAAAACACTAAAGTGCTTGCATACAAAAAGTGCATTGCATAATATTGCACTAATCATGTCACTGTCCGTTTAATAGCCTAACCATTGAGCCTAACAGCCTGTGGAAAAAAGCTGTTCCTCAGCCTGGTAGTGCGGGCGGGGACAATCCTGTACCCCTTCACCCTCTTTGAGCGGTTGGGGGAAAAGAGTTTATTGTGGGGGTGGGTGGGGTCTTTAATGATTCTCAGAGACTTTTTGAGGCATCGCTGGTTGTAGAGTTCCTCCAGACTAGGCAGCTCACAGCCAGTAATCTTTTCGGCAGTGCGGACGACCCTCCTCATCGCCTTACGGTTCCTGTCCGTGCAACTGCCAAACCAAGAGGTGAAGCTGCCTGTCAGGAGGCTCTCGATTGTCCCTCTATAGAAAGCCCTGATGGTATTGGGCCTCAGTCCGAACTGCTTCAGGCGCCTGAGTCCGTAAAGACGTTGTTGGGCCTTTTTTATAGTGGCGTTGACATGGCAGTCCCATGACAGGTCCTTTTCTATGGTTACCCCCAGATACTTAAACGAGTCCACCCTCTCAACAATTGTGCCATTTATGGTGACTGGCTGGAGTTCATCCCTCCTCCTCCTGAAGTCGACCACAATCTCCTTAGTCTTTTTGACATTCAGGGAGAGGTGGTTGTCAGAGCACCAACGTTCCAGAGTGTACTAGGCACCAAATCGTTCATAATGGCCAACTTATATTAACCTTCAATACATTTAGGCCTATGGGTCGTAAAATCGATGTATTTCAAGTTATGAGGGAAAATACACATTTCTGGGCAGACATCTTGGATTTTGGGGGCGGCCATTTTGTTTTTGTGGACAATGTACTTTTCTGAGAGAGTAGGTTCCAAGGTGCTTGTACCATCAAGCGAACGCTTCTCATTAAAAATTGACTTAATTTCCATGACTATAAGCAGATAGTTGTGTGAGAGTAATAATATTTATAGAAAAAGGTCATGAACACCTCAACAGGGTGGCGACAGGTTTGTGACAGGTCCACACCCCACTCACACACCCACTATACAAAGTTACAGGATGTTTATTGTAATAGGGTTAATATTAAAAGCTCTGACTAGCTGGGTGACTGACACCTTTTGTTGCTTCTGCTAAAAAAATGCCTTTGTGTCCTGTAATCTTCTGTCATGCTGAAAAAAAAATGTAACAATGACAGCTCAACACTACACCCCAATGGAATGTGGGTGTGTGTCAGTGTTTTTATGCATTTTTTTTAAACTGCTAAAAAGGCAGAAAATCAGAGGGCCGAGCTTAGTCAAAGTGACAGATGCTATCCCCATGAGGCAAGGAACATGCAGATACAATGTCCATAACCTTTGGCCAAAGAAGAATACTTTGATTTTTCACAAACCAGCAATTTTATTTTCTTCTCAAAAAAATGTAATGATTTTTTTGTCGGTATGGGTCCAACAATTGTTGGTGTGTCATTTTATGCAATTTGACCAAAGATTCAGAGGCAGTTTTTATATACGTAATTCAATATACCAGGTGATCTGAAGGTCAGAGGTCGAAAGTCTTCATATGAAAGTATGGAATACGGTTACGCATATGTGAATGCAGTTTTTATTGTTGATGGTTATACGGTTCATGAACTACGATCATTCAATGTTTGTATTTTCAATTGAGCCTTGGACTTCACAGCATCAGTGTTTGGCATAGCCCTCTACCATATTACCACATTTTGTGCAAACCGGCTTCACGGTTCAGCCAGGACTGCTATTGTTGGCTTTAATTTGAGGTCCAAATTATATTAATATAGCTGCAAGCAGTGATAAGAAGGGACCAAGCAAGCAGCTAAAGCAATAAGAACAATATGCACAAATAAGCTATAGAAAGATGGAAGACTTGAGAAATACATCTTGTAATTGTGGGAGCAGGACAGAGTTCTTGGATGAGCTTTAGAAACGAGCAATTGTCATTGGCTTGTTAAAACGTTTTTTTTTCTCAGACTAAAATTAAAATTCACACTTATTTCCTGTTTGTATGGCTCCAAAGTTTGTGTAGATCATTCTCATGCATTTTGATCAAAGGTTGTAGGAGGGGATGCATTTTGACTGTTTTTCATTTGATTCAAGATGGCGGGTCATCTAAAGGTCAGAGGTCAAAAGTCAGAATACAGAAGTTGTTCGGCATAAGGAGCCGCATAAGTGAATATAAGTTTAATTTCTGAGAGTCAAGCAGTTCATGAGTTAAAAGTGTTCAAAGTTTGCAATTTCATTTGAGTGCTATAGCGCCACCATTTGACCAGTGATCACGGGCTTCGCATCATTACCATCACCCTCTACAGGATTACCAATTTTCGCGAAAAACGACTGCACGGTTCAGCCAGAACAGCTATTTTTGCTAGGAGGAGAAGGAGAAGGAAGAGTAGAAAAAAATGACAAAAATTAACCAAGTCCACTGTGGACTGCTTGGTCCCTTAAAAATAAGAAGGGACCAGGCTTGGTCCCTTTAAAAATTGACAAAACCAATTAAGGGACCAAGTCCACTACGTGGACTGCTTGGTCCCTGAATAAGTGAGGAAGAAGAGTTGCCTAAATGACTGACACCAGGTTTCATCAAGGCTGCGTACGACTGTAAAATATGTTCTTATGGATTTTTACTCAAAACTAATGTTTGGAATAGATTCAGCAGCCATGGAAACCCTCTAGTTAAACACCATACAAGTTAATTGTTAACTTTTCATCTTTCCCTTATTTTTCAGCCTTGCCGTCGATGCTCTTTAAGTTCCCAAATACAGGCAAGAGTATCTCACTGAGCCTGGGCACAGTGTACTGTACAGGTACAGGGTGTACACTCTTGTCCTATTGTATTTTTCAGTATAGAAGCAATTCTACAATGCCATAATCTTCTAGTCTACATTACGCTGTTTTGCAGCTTAATAACCAATATACCAATGTTATATGGCCATGAAGACATTTTTAATAAAAAAAAAATATTTGGAATGGATTCAGCACCCCTGAAAACCCCTAGTCAGACACCCACAAGTTCATTTTAGACTTTTGATTTTTGTTCATATTTTTCACCCAAGCACTGTGCTCCAAAACTTTGATTGGCTCCAGGATTTGCCCATAGGATTTGGGCTTGAACTAATTGAGAGATGATTCTAGACACCTATCAGAACACATTGGTAAAGAAAGCTATATTGGTAGTAATTGTTTTAACAGATGCCCAAAAATATTGCTAACCTTCCCTAACTAACATAGGAGACCTTACAATGCTACAGGTATGTTCTCTGTTGCAGAAACATGACCGCCATACTGTAACATCACATTGAATGCATATGGGGATTCATTGACTGAATGATCAGAATGTGAGGGACTCACTTGCAACCACCAGAGGGACGATTCACTTATCTCACAGTGTGACACATTATCATATTTTGGGTGTCAAATCGATTTATATTGGGATTCTTAATTATGTTGCGATGGATTAAATGTGATATATTACATTGCAACCCCCACCACACACACACACACACACACACACACACACACACACACACACACACACACACCACACACCACACACCACACACCACACACCACACACCACACACACACACACACACACACACACACACACACACACACACACACACACACACACACACACACACACACACATTAGACGTACTTGTTTCGTTATAGGCCCACTAGAACCTTTATAATAAGATTATAATTATTCTGTGTCCTGACTGGTTAGGCAGGGTACTTCCTGTTTACTGGCTCTTTACAAATGACTCAAGCCTGATGGCCAGAAACCGTTTGGCTGCATTTTACTGAAAATGATTTCAACACAGGACGCATATTGCTCAACACATGCAAGTGCAGCAGCAACACATAATATAACGAACAACGAAAGATGTGCATCATGTTCACCAACCAAAACCAAAAGTAGTTAATGAACGAGCTCACAGCAAGTCCCTATGCTCAAGATGTTGTGATCTTTAAGATGCGTAAACATTGCCAACAGAAATAGAGTGTGGGTGGTTACCTTGCCATTTAGTGCATAAACAAACAAGTTGATTAATTATAGATATACACTTCATACACTGAATCACGATGATTTTTTTTTACCCACCCCTAGTTGAGAACCACTGGCCTACCAATGCCTGGTATCACACCTCAAGTGTGGTACCAGACTGGATAATTATGCACTCTATGGAGGCCTAGAGTGCATTGCCAGTTTACAGAACAATTATTTCACTGCTTTCAGCAAAATCCCACAATCCCTAGGAGAAAATGCATGGCTGTGTGTACCAAAATATACAGTATTTTAATTTGAAAATACAGGTAATTCTAATTTGGCTCAGTGGATTGATTATAAGTATTCTGTGTCCTGACCAAAATGTGAAGGGTTAGGCAGGGTGCGTCCTGTTTACTGGCTCTTAAGAAATCACTCAAGCTTGATGGCCGGAAACTGTGTGGGTGCATTCCACTGAAAATGATTTTAACACAGGACGCATACAGTATTGTTCAACATATGCTATTGAAGCAGCAACACATAATATAATGAAAAATGAAAGCTGTGCATCATGTTCACCAGCCTGCCCTTCGGTGTGATTCATTTGATACAGCATATTGTCAACAACCAAAACTAGCAAATCAACAAGCTCATAGCAATTCCCTATGCTCAAGGTGTTGTGATATTTAAGATGCTTACACATCACGAACAGTAATAAAGAGTTGCAAAGTATTCACATGTCTAATCTGTAGTCATCCACCAGCCATGTTTAGGAACTCACAGGCAGTGTTGGGACATGTGCACTACGTAACCTAAATGCAGTAACTTGCAATATAAATATATTCCCTAATGAAAAAAAATCTAATATATTATACTTTTCTTTCTGCATTACTGCATTACTTTCAATATTACTTTCTGTCAATCTGTCTTGTTGCAAATTTGTCATCAAATTATTTACTGGCTTCGATGAATTCAAGGTATACATTTAAAGGTAGGGTAAGTGATTTGAAATTCATCGTGTAGTACCAGCCTGGTGCACTAGGGGCGCACACAACAGTAGCTACACTATGTGAACCTGCTGCTCGATCCTGATTGGAGGAGAATTCACCCACCACCTGGGAAACTTTTATTAGCTCCTCTGCTAACGTGTGGGGGGGACTCCATATATGGTCTGCACACCTTATAATAGAGCATTTTAACAGAAAAAAAAAAAAAAACTTTTTTGGGTGATATCTGATAAAAGTGAAATCACTTCCCCTACCTTTAACTCTTGTGTTAACTGTCCATAGCTGAGTAGGATGAGGTAGGTCTACATTTAACTCCTGTGTTAACTGTCCATAGCTGAGTAGGATGAAGTAGGTCTACGCCAGTACTGTTTTCAGGAGTGACGTTTTTTCAAATGGGTTTCATAAGGATTTGGCCAGTTTGTGGGCTTGCTTTACTGTAGGTATGCCACTGGCCTATGCAATATTTGATTATTAGTGATACTAAATATTTAATTATATATTTTGTAAAAAGGTTTATTTAAGTAATATGTAATAGTAACATTAATATATTACACTTGCTCATACAGTAATATTATAATATAATATATTGCTTTAAAATGAAGGTAATAATTAATAAGTAATATATTGATTAGGCTTTCAATTAGTCTGGTTAGCATAATCAGATTGAATCACCTGTGAGGTCCTAAACATGGCTGGTGGATGACTACAGATGATCATGAATACCTGTTCCAGCAAGTGTTCATTACAATCAGTTCATCATCAATGTAACAAGAATTAATTTCAAATCTTGCATTTATACAGTTGTTTTTCTGTAGTATCAAAATATAGTTTCATGCATTGTTCGGTCACGTCAGGCTCCAGTCTGCATCACAGTGCTTAATATTTATGACATTTCTTCATTCAATTCTTCTTGGAGGAAGATACAAGTGATTACTTGGTCAATCAGAAGGTTCAAATGTAGAAGCAAGAGGTGATAACTCTCTGTTGCCTCTTGAAGTGGTTAATAAATAGCTCAGAATGCACTGGACCATGGCTGCCTTGTCTCTGTGAACGATGTACTTCTGTCAAGTTTGAGGTATAAACATTGTAATTAGCAGTATTAAGCTAGCTAGTGCATAGAATATGTTAGAAACATGTACCGGTATTTACACAAGTCGAACTATAGATGGATGTTGTGTCAATACATTGTGCAGACTGGGGATTCCAAATTGTACATTTAAGCTGGAGGCAGCATGTGGCCTATTATTTGCTTTGGCTGAGTATATATTGTGCAGAATGGCGTATCCGGATTTTATGTTTTAGCTGGAGGCAGCATGTGGCCTATTATGTGCTTTGGCTGTGTAACCTAATCCCCAGTTTCATGTGCTGCAAATATGCCATTTAAGCTACACAGACTTCTGGAAAATCCCTCCCCAAAACCAACAAGCATCCATGTAAACAGTAGTGTAGTGGAGTGGGGACGCGGGGGGCGGCGTCCCCCCACTTCTCACATCTAGAATATGTTTGGGCCAAAAGTAGGCCTATGTTTTTTGTCTTGTCATTTACTTACTTACTGTTGCGCAGGTGCACGCAAATGCGAGTGTGCATGCACGTGTTTTAAAGGGGAATTCCACTCATTTTCAATATTTTACTAGTCATTAATATACCTTAGAGATGTTGTGTGGACATGGTAAAAAAGAGGTTCCCCCCATTCTGTGTTTCCTAGAAATGGAGGTCTGAAAAAAAATCATTAGCATGGTGAAATACAATGACATCATCATCAAGATGTGTTTCACCATGTTTTCAATTTTTTCCTGAGAGTGTACAAATGGATTAGTGTACATTTGTACACTCAGAAAAAAAATGAAAATGGGTGGAATTCCCCTTTAAGAGGCGCCCCCCCACTTCTGAAAGTCCCACTACAACAATGGTAATACAGCAAAAGTGTGCACATGGAATGTGGTACTGTAGCCGATACTGCTTCAGCAAAAACATACCTGATAGAATTATCTTTAGGATGACATAAAAAATACAAAAATCCTTCAATTAAAAAAAAAAAAATAAAATAAAAATCACCCCAGCTACCCTAACTTAGTCTGTTTGTATTGTTTCAAGAAAATAGATAATCGAATACAGAAGCTCAAAATTGAAATCTTAAATCTCTCCCAGTGTAATTTCTGTTTTAGATGACAACTGTACGCAACTCTACACAATCATAACACAATGGGTAAAGTAGTTCATAGCCTCACAATGAAGGTCATACTACCTTCATTGTGCAGCTTTGAACTACTGTTCAAATCACTTGGTGATTGGTTATCAAATGTTGTTTAAACACATATTGAAATATAACATGTCTTGTGACCAGCACAACCTGATTTACACATCCAAATCATATTAAAGAAATAAAGGTAATGGCAGATTGAGCACAACCAGAGGAATTGTACTAACACATTCTTTGTAAGCTATATACATTATTTATCCACTGACAAACCACTTTCTACAATAGATTATTGTGTCACAGGGGAAGGGCTACTAATTCAACTTTCTTAAATGCTCAGTGCAGTTGTTGAAAACATGAAGACATTCAAAGGTTAATGCTGGAAAGAGTTGTTCTTGTCCAGTTGGGCCACTGGCATGAGTAACATCATTGTCACTTGATACTTGACTTCAATCATGTCCACCATTTGGTCTGACCTCTGCATAGTTCTTCACCAATTGAGAGATCCTGATGATTCTGATGTCATCTGGTTTCGGGTCATAGTCTGACCACAGATACTCTGGAGACAGTACTTTGGTTGGCTTATTGTACAGTAGATACCTGCCAACAGAGATGGATGGACGGATGGATGAATGGACAGATACATAGAGTGACAAACACAGTGGTAACGAACAAGCAAATGAAAAATAAATAAAATAAAAAGCCTTTCTAAAATCACAAGAATAATATAATTAGAAAAAAGATGCTGCGAACAATATGTTACAGAATAGCCTTTTCTGCTTTTCCAAATCAAAACAAAAAGAGGAGCCAGTGGATTAATCATGATTTATTTAACCACTTGAATCCCAGCATCCCAATTCTAAGGGGATGCTAGGATTTGTGTTTGGGCCCCATCATAAATAGCCATTCTAAGCACACAATGTACTGTATGTTGTTGAGAAAGCTCCCCAATGAAACCTCTCAAAATGTAACAAAAGCAAAGTTATACTGTACTTACTTGTTGAGATGACTCTCCTCTTGCCAGGCAGCCTCGATATTATTCTTGGCATCTATCTCTGATTGTTCATAGCAGTATCTGAAAGTAGAACAATGAGAAGTCTGATTGTTCATCAGTTCATCAGAGTAGGGTTGAAGAACAGGTAGCCAGGTAGCAGATGTCATGTGTTACACAACACTAATTGTTACATGACATCAATCCCGTCATCCCAACCTGTTTAACTTCTTTTCATATTACATTCCAAAAAAGAAAATAGGTCCTGCACATTGTCAAGCACGCGCCATAATGCCACTCCTTATTACATCATATATTACATACATCATATATTACGTTTCAGTCAAAAAGGCCTTCTTCGGGACAGACTTTGGCTGGTAATCTCATTGGCTGCATTGCAGCAAATCAGGTCTGGGGCCTTGTGTGTAGTCCAAAGCCTGTAGCACCAGACCTGCGGGCCTGGGCTTACCAAATAATTACCCATAATAATTAAAACCAGCCATCAAGAGCTTCAACTCAAGAAGAACAAAGCAGGGGAGTACAGTTTTATTTGGGGGTCAGGTGATTTCTGGACTTTGTGAATTGTAGGGTATTATTAAGGGTAATTATTTGGTAAGCCCAGGCCCAGGTCTGTACCAGACCTGATCTGCTGCCATGCAGCCAATGAGAAGACTTACACTATACCTGCCTACACCATAGCGCTCAAGAATACCAGCCAAAGTCTGTCCTGAAGAAGGTCTGCTGACAGAGTGCTTGACAGTGTGCAGGGCCTTTTTTCTTTTTTTGCATTGGTCGTTTTGCTGTCCTACGCACCTTTCGCCAGTCTTTAGAGGTGTGCTTTGGCCTTTTTCTTTTTCATCTTAAAATTACACACATGCTAAACATAGTATAATAGACAGGAACATTTTGTGCAGAGACGCACACCAACTTTTGTGATAAATAGAAGCTCTGCTGCTATCACGCCTCCTCTACTCTCCTCCTCTCATCTCACTCTCCTCCTCCTGTCTCTCCAGGGTGTGTGCATGAGGTGGGCTGGGGGTGGGGGTTATATTCAACCATAAAATGTAGAATATTTAGTAAACAGAGAAACAAAAAACCCTAGTCCCGGTCAGAAAGTCATATGGATCAAAATAATTTATAGATAAGCTCTAACATAATAAGGCCTGTCAACAGCAGAATCTAGAATCTCTTTGCGAGAGCTGATGACTTCATCTTCTTTAAGTTGAGCATGTCAGATCTTTAGTTTCTTGCAAAAACAGGCTTAGCATGAGGAAAAACAAAATGACCTAGACTAACGTTTGTAATGAATTACTGTAGAACTGTGGTCACTGTTCTTAACTTGTAGACTGGTGGCCAAGGGGCACAAGTCTAGACTCTATAGTGTTACAATGAATGCACATGGTCTCTGTAAGTGTGTGTGTGTACAGCATGTCTGTAATCCATGTAACTCAAGAACCCTTTTGCTGCACTGACTTTACGTCCACACCACCGCAGAGGTTGTGTATTTGATAGAAAATAAGTACTGTATGTTTGTGGGGTTGGGTGAACTGCTCCTTTAAAGGAGAAATACCTCCTAACAGCTCTGCTCACTTGAGCAGTTTGTACATACTTGACCAGTTTGTACATGTCTTCCAGGTAGCCTCCCCATACAGCTGCAGTGTAGTAGTAATCTCCCTGACCAAGTGGGATGCCGGCCTGAGACTCTGGGCGACGCTCATACGGAAACTTGTCCCTGTGTGTGTTCTACAGTAGGGCAGAGGTGGAACAGTTAATCAAAGTAATCTATTTCAAATTATTATAAAACAACACGTATAAAACAACACTCAATATTATAAAAATCCTTCAAGAAAAAGTAAAGTAACACCACAAACACCAGTAACTAACCATGAGAACATACTGAACACCACAAATAATCAACACAGAAAGTAAACAAACGAATAAACACTAGCAACAATAAACCATTCATTCATTACAGAATATGGATTTATGTATTTCTATGTGGTATATAGTATATAGTGTACTACCACTACTAATAATATAACAACAGTAAAACCTTGTAGTAGCCACGGTGAAGCACTGCAGACAGCCGACTGAGGGACTCTGCTCCAAAACGGCCATGGAATACACTGTCAATATCCATCATGAACAGGTAGTCTGCCTCACCACGGATCTGCATTGGAACAGAACACAGGTGATTTATTTTAGAAGAAACGAATGGTGTGTGATGACCGATTCAGCAGCCACACACAGACAGCTATACCTTATATAATCCCTGGTTTTGTCGTTGTCAAAACAACCCAAATTTCATGTACAGCCCAATTTAAATTATGCAGCTACTCAACCAGTTGATGTGGCATTTTAATGGTGCACAAAGACCTCAATGTGTCCCATAGTCAGAGAGAAAATGTTAATATGAATGCACAAAATAACGATCAAGCTTTTTTTGTAAGGAATACTACATTTTATAATGAATCTAATTGGTTGAGGACATCCACAGAACCAACACAAAGTAAAACAAGCCCTTCCTTGTCATCACCAAGCTCAAACAGCCATCAGGGCTTTCCAACCAGCATCCCATGATGGTGACCATTATTCTATTTACTTGAAAACTGATGCAGCTATTTTCTCTTAGTTATCTTGTAGTCACCTTTAGACAAGAAGCTAAAGGCTGAAGTGTCAATCACATCATGGAAACAGTATGTCTGGTTGCCCATCACATTTCCAGGTGCTCACCTTAATGCATGCACAGTAACAGTAGCCTCACTGAAAAAATGTAAATGTTAGTTCAGTCCCAAGCCAGCATTGCCAAGTCTACTTATTTCCCACAACCTTTGACTTGTTTTTTACCCCCACGCCATGTCCAAACCATCTCAGCCTGGCCTCTCTGGCTTTATCTCCAAATCATCTGACATCCGCAGACCCGCTGATGTACTCGTTCCAGATCCTATCCATCCTTATTACTCAGCATTCTATTCTCTGCTACCTTCAGCTCTGCTTCCTGTATTTTGCTCTTATCTCAGTGTACAGATGACATACTGTACAATCATGGTTTCTCATTTGGTTACATCTGCGCACTTTTATATTCACAATTTAAAATGTTAACATTGATGATTTTCACACTGTATCGGTATGACCTTTGATCAAACATGTATACCCAGAATCTTAATGGTTGAGAAGTTTTGAAAAGCTCAAATAGGATAGAATAAACATAAACACTTCAAAGAAACAATAAATACATTTATTACATACATTTGTATGTAATAAATACATACATTTGACAGCGACAAAGTGATATTATTAAACTTCCTACCTGTTCGTCGATGGTGGTGGTGGCCCATTTCATTCTGCCCAGAACCACATCCTGCCAGCGCTTGGCACTGGGTATTGTAATTGTGGTAATCTTCCTTCCTTTGCCCAGGGCGACCTGCATAGTTGGTTATAAGCAGAAAACAATCAATAATATATTTATATGAATAAAGCACAATCAAATCATACTCTAGTAAAGCACCACTGACTGACCTCAGGGACCTCATCTTTGTTGTCTGTGAAGATGTAATAAGTAACTTGGAAGTCAACAAGGAAGAACTTTTCTCCAGATTCGAGGAAAGCCTTCAGGAAGCGTGTGTACCTGAGAACACATTATTAGAGATGAGAAATGTTGATGAATTGATTGGTAATACTTGCTTCAATTGAACTTAATTGTCTGTAGGTCTATCATTGGGCTGTTTTCTGTAAATGTAATGCTGTCTGCATTCACTGCACAGACACGTGGCCAAGAACCCATTGGTAATACTTGCAAGGAGAACCAAGGTTTCTGGCCGACAACAATGATTACATTGATAAACAGACATGTTTGAAGTAAGGTGAGACATCTCCCTGCAGAGTACCTACTTTCCAACAGCAAACACTACTACAGCAATTCTGGGGTCCATCGGCTTATAGATGGAATCTATAACCACAGGGTCAAAGGTGCCCTCCCAAACCAGAGGAGCATTCCAGTTGGTCACAGCGTTAATGTCAGTCCGTCTGGTGAAGAAGAGATCTGCGTTAAACTTCTACAAATTTTCTCTTTAATTTCAACATTGTGGAACAGCGGGAACATGTGTGTAACCTATGCATGTTTTTTTTTTGTAAACAGCAAGAAATTAAGATGAAAAATGACAATAAAAAAATATTGTTAAAAAATATTAAACTCATGTCTGATTCATTGAAACGTATTCATTAAACGCAGACAGACACATATTTGCCAACTGCTTGACATATCCTGCTCTTTGTTGAATTCAAACAAATACAGCAGCTGCAAAAGTGAACGAGTAATCCAGGAGAGATTCACTTCTTTTAAGGTTTAAGTGATAACGAGGAAATTGTTTTATAGAATCAAATTAGCAAGTGTATTTCTTTGAGCAGAGTACAATGTACAGTATACATTTGCAGTACCTTTTTTTCTTATGCATCTGCTCTGTGTGTCTAATGTGTAACTACTGTAATCATTGCTAATCATTTGTTTTCTATTAATTGCTAATTTATTTCTATAATTGAAGTTTATTTATTGCTCACATATGCTTTATTGATGAATGACCAAGTTGAACTTAAAGTGCCATTGTTATAGGCTGATGTGGAACCCTATACAGGGCACTGGTGTAAGGTAAATGCACACCTGTGCTCATGGCCAGGGCACAGTGGTCTCATTCCCTTAGCAGAGCAGCCAGTAAGGTATGGTATTGTTGTTTTGAATGTTTGTATTTTCTTGTATGGTATTTTCTTTCCTTCATTTGTGGGTTATGTGCTTTGTTTATGGCATGTTTATATTGAGCTTTTGTATATTTTTGTGTCCCTCGTTCGACAACTTTGGTTTGAGTTGGCTTCAGTGTAGCCACCCGTATGCAGAACACTGACACACTGATTTTTGGAAGAGCTAGGGGAGCGATACACTGTTGTACTGGTCTGTCGAGGCTGTGTACACTGTTGTTATGCTTATATTTACAAGAAGTCACAATTTCTGGACTTATTCTCCTGGTAATTTTTCATTTTTTCATGTGAGTGACACTATTGTTTCTAAATTATATAATTGTATTCATGTTTGTTCTTGCGTGTAATCACATTTTAATACAACTTACCCTTGCTGTGTACTTGGCTGTTCATATGTAATTCTGAAAGAAACAAAAAAAAATAGAAGCCAGGCTCAGTGTCTGTTGTGGTACACCGCAAGTACAAGTAAAAGCACAATATTAGGCAACTGTTCACTCATAAATTATACAACAAATAACGAATGTGTGTACACGCACGCGCACACGCTCTTACTCCACTGGCATTAGTAGCTCTCCAATTTTCCAGCTGCCAGTCTTTGGGCAAGATCTGCTTTGCGTAATTTTTGACATGGACACATCTTCCACAACTCTTGAATCTGCCACAACAAGGTCACTGCCAAGCTCACTGCAAAGCCTTCATGGGAAACAGTGAGTAAACAACATTATAACATGCACTTCAGACAGTCAAAAAACAAGAAAGCTTGTTTCAGTTCACTTAATTCTTTGATCATGAGTAATGGGGTTATTTCACATGAAGATCTTTGAGAATGTGAAAAATGTAAAATTCTAAATCTGCAAAACTGATATGAGCAGTTCACGAAACAAAAACAAACTGTTCAATAAGAATGTTTGTCAGTACGAACAGCTGTATGTACATCATTCATAAAACCAAGGAACAAGGAAAATCTTACCTCATGTCATATTTGAAGTAGACATAGATGACCCTATAAAGACACAGGTCAAGCATTTAAACAGAGCAATAAAAAAGTCAGTAGTCCCTAGCCCACGCCCTCTGATAATTACAATTATGTTGCATAATCATATTATTTCCAAATAATAAACAGCAGAAATAGTACATTAAGAAGCCCATACAACAAGCCCATCACAGATATATTTCAACTACATATTTTCAAATAAATTAAAGGTTTATTAAATATGGTAGTAACAGAAACATATTTGAAATTATATTAGTGAAGAATTTTTTATACCTTTATACCTATTGGCTAGCTGTTAGTATGTTTGTATTGAATCAGTCCTTATTTGAAAAATGAAATGAAAAGAAAATATATCCCCTTCATTTGTCGGAGCTATTGCAGTAATTTTGTAACATAAAATGGCCTTTAAGAACGTGAACATAGTAATCCAGAGAGTCAGGTGTAATTTCTTATTGCCACCAAAGAAAATGTGAATATCTGTAGTAATAGTGTCAAAATAAAGTAGGGGCAATCTCTGGCTTCTTGATTATATGCAGCAGTAAGTTGTTTTTATTAATTGAGTGAGCATGTTGGTCAAAAAACCCTAGACTGTGTGCCACATACATATTTTTCAGTCAAATAATGAAAATAATGAAAACGTACTAAGAAGTGTTGGTAGTGTTTATCATCTCCAGTTCACCTGTCTCTCTCACTTTGGGTGTGATTAATGCTATGCATAGATGAAAACACAAAGGGTGCCTGCATGACATTTGATTTGGGTTGGTAACGCTTCCTTTTTACCATTACCATGTAATTACAAGGTAACTATATAGGTAATTATCTGTACTTTTAAAGTAATTACCAAGTCAATTCCAGACAAATACCAAGTAACTACCTGGTAATAAGTATTAATTACTGGATAATTTGTAATTATATACCAACTATTTTGTTAATTGCCAAGTACTTACTAGGTAATTGCCAAGTAATTCACGCCATGTATTTTCCTAGCAGTCAACTGGTTTTTACTACTTACCTGGTAACTTCTTAGTATTTACCCAGTAACTACAAAATTTACCTGGTAATTACAGTTGAACTGTACTGCAAAAGGAAGTGAGGCCTGTTTCCATGCTATTATCTGGTAATTACTAATTTGTTACCCAGGAACTACAGAAATACCTACCTAGAAAGTACCTAGTTATTAAAGTGGATTTGTACTGTAAAAGGAAGTGAGGAGTGTTTTCATGTTATTAACTTTACTGGGTAACATTTGTTACCCAGTAAATAGAAAATTATCTGTCACAGTGAGGTGTTTTGAGTGAGGAAGTGTCAAAGTAATGCATTCATCTTAATGTAGTTTGATAGCTGGTGATGGTGGTTTTTGATGGGAACTCTTATCTCCTGACAGATACAGTGTGCTGTTCAGGGGGAGAATCAGACTCTGTAACTGTATCAGTGTACTCTGACACTGTATCATAGACACTGGTCGGTTTTGCGGCATTTCCAGTCCAAGTGTCTTGGGTAATGTGATAGTTTCCTAGTTACGGGCTAAATACTGAGTAATTCCCAGGTAATAAAATGGAAACAGGCCTCACTTCCTTTTACAGTACAAATCCACTTTAATAACTAGGTACTTTCCAGGTAGATATTTTTCTATTTACTGGGTAACAAATGAGTAATTACCAGTTAATGAAAAGTTTAAAAAAGTAACGCACATCCCTAACTGGTGCTGAGCCCCAAAAAAACTGCAAAAACACAGTAAAGGTGGACAAAAAAGAGAGAACAAAAAAGAGAGAAGGGGCTCGCAACTCACTTTAAAGTGCTCCAAACTTTATTCAGCGACAAGGGTTACGGCAGCGACGTTTCGACCTGTTCAGGTCTTCATCAGGCATCTGATTCTCTCTTTTTTGTCCATAATTACCAGTTAATAACATGAAAACAGACCTCACTTCCTTTTACAGTACAAATCCACTTTAATAACTAGGTACTTTCCAGGTAGATATTTTTCTATTTACTGGGTAACAAATGAGTAATTACCAGTTAATAACATGAAAACAGACCTCACTTCCTTTTACAGTACAAATCCACTTTAATAACTAGGTACTTTCTAGGTAGGTATTTCTGTAGTTCCTGGGTAACAAATGAGTAATTACCAGATAATAGCATGGAAACAGGCCTCACTTCCTTTTGCAGTACAGTTCAACTGTAATTACCAGGTAAATGTTGTAGTTACTGGGTAAATACTAAGAAGTTACCAGGTAAGTAGTAAAAACCAGTTGACTGCTAGGAAAATACATGGCGTGAATACTCTTCATTTCCTAGTAATTACATGGTAAGTATCTAATAGAAACTTATGATGTCTTGGTAATTACACCTTTTAGTCAAGTAATTGGTAGTGTCATAATAATTTCTTTGTTAATTTCACAGTACTTACTGTGTATTTACATAGCCTTCCTCTGTAGTTGTCAGGTACAATTAAAGGGTAGTTACAAGTACATTATTAATTACTATGCAATTACCTTCTAATTACCCAGTAATTACTAATTATTATATGTGGTTGTTAGGAAATAATATAATAATTACTTAGTGAGTGCCTAGTAATTAATCACATAGTTACCATATAAATACTTTATATATACTGAGGAATTACTTCTTATTACCTGGCTGTTACCAGGTACTTTTTAAGGAATTACTTGGCAATTACCTAGTAAGTACTTGGCAATTAACAAAATAGTTGGTATATAATTACAAATTATCCAATAATTAATACTTATTACCAGGTAGTTACTTGGTATTTGCCTGGAATTGACTTGGTAATTACTTTAAAAGTATAAGGTAATTACCTATATAGTTACCTTGTAATTAAGTTATTACTCCCTTATTACATGGTAATTACCTTGTAATTGCCATGTAAACACATGGTAATTACAGTACCGTAAAAGGAAGCGTTACCTTTGGGTTTGCCCAGATATGCATCCATAATTGCCATCTGATGTGGCACAGATAGCATACTCGCATGCACCTTGTTTGCGTAAAACATATTCTAGAGAGGAGGTGGAGTTGAGCTGGATCTGTTCACCCACACGTGTATTCGCACGCACGCACGCACACACACACACACGCACACACACACACGCGGATCACTGGCCGACCTGCTCTAACTCCTGCGCCACAGCCGCCGTTCTGTTCAGTTTAACTCTTTTGATTGATCATCCAGCAATATTCACACTTTACTTTGAGAAGAAAATAAAAAGAGAGTCCAGACTCCAGACCATCTGTAAGTGCACCTTCTTTTATTAGGGGCCGAGCACTGCAAAGCAAGTGCGAAGCCCTATTGATTTCGCAATGTTTCTTTCTTATTATTCCTGAGAATAAATCGTGTTTTTCGGCCGCATAACGTACACGAAAAGTTGCGAAACTTGCCACACACGTTACTAGTGGCGTAAATCTACGCATGATAAAATTTTTAAATGTGGGCGTGGCCTAATTGTGCAACAGCGCCCCCTAGAAAATTTCATGCCTCAAGCCCTGCCATACGGTTTGACGTACTTGCACGAAAATCAGCACACACACTTGTATCATGTCACAACTTAAAAAAAGTCTCTTGGTGCCACGTCTGATACCAAACAGGAAGTCGGTTATTTCAAAATAAATGTCGCGTTTTGGTGCAATTTAGCCCATTTCCACATGTCGCATTTTGAAGAAATCCATAATGGTGGTATCATTGAACTCTGTTTTGGGTCCTTGTGACTTAGCCGCGTCCCCTCTTCTGATATTTGCACGATCGAGGGCTTGTTAATCGCTGCTTGCAGCTTTAATTTGTTTTTATTTTTGTAAGAATTTTACCCACTTTTGAATATTGGCTTGAAATAGAGAGAAGAGGCCTGCATGACAAATGCATAATTTGTGGCAAGCATACATGAAGAATTTCACCCACTTTTGTATAAACATTTCATGTGACCATAAACTAAGATACTGAGGTTTACCGGTAGCAACTGTCATTCATTACAGGGGAATAAAATCGCAGCAACAACAATAAAACAGTATCTGGAACACCTCTATGTCTATGTTATATGTATAATGTATCCATCTATTCTGTATATATAGAATATTGTTTAAACATTTCTTTTTATTTTATTTTTCTTACAATCTTGTGAAAAAAAAAACACACTTTCATATTATTCTAATGCAAAATGTGTTATATGTTATGGACACCAGGAAGACTAACTGCTACTTAAGGTAGTTGCTAAACATTAACATTTTGTGATGCTGTAAATGCTGTGTCATCTAGGAGAAGGCAGAAACCGAGCAAAAAAGAGGACACATGAATGCACACAATCTAGACGATCAGTGGAGCATACGCCTATTAGCCTACCTTTCAGTCATTTATACTTAGCCCACTGATATTTCTAGTGTGTGACAATTTTAAATGGGTGTTAAATATGAATTAATATGTCTGCATTTTATGTGTTCTATATAGCCTAGTCCTATATAATTATATTATAGAGAAACAACATATAGACTAATATTAGTAATATTTTGGGAAGGTGGGTTGAAGAAAAAAATGAAACTAAAACAGAGAGACATCTATTCATTTTATGAATAGATGTCTATGAGCTTTTATATATATATATATATATATATATATATATATATATATATATATATATATATATATATATATATATATTTTTTTTTTTTTTTTTTTTTAACAAAAGCTCATAGACATCTATATATATCCTTCAGAAGAACAAATAACTTACAACTTAAAAGAACAAAATAAATGTTATGACATGTTATAAAATTAATTTGCTATATCCCCCACAACTTGTCCATCCTGTTGATTTCGTTTTATTTGTCTGTCATTGTTTAAACTGTTTTTGTATGGGTTTTTTTCAATACTTTATTGCAGTTATATTCCTTAATTATTTGAATTAATCAGAATTAGGTACTATATATTAACTGTCGCTATTATTTTTTCACTTATGTGTCAACTATATTCTTTTAGTAAGTAATGTTAAACATACAGAAATGCCTAATAAAACAGTATATTGCACAATCGAGGGCCTGTTAATCACTGCTTGCAGCTTTAATTTGTTTTTATTTTTGGAAGAATTTTACCCACTTTTGAATATTGGCTTGAAATACACAAAAGAGGCCTGCATGACAAATGCTTAATTTGTGGCAGGCATACATGAAGAATTTCACCCACTTTTGTATAAACATTTCATGTGACCATAAACTAAGATACTGAGGTTTACCGGTAGCAACTGTCATTCATTACAGGGGAATAAAATCGCAGCAACAACAATAAAACAGTATCTGGAACACCTCTATGTCTATGTTATATGTATAATGTATCCATCTATTCTGTATATATAGAATATTGTTTAAACATTTGTTTTTTTCTTACAATCTTGTGAAAAAAAAAACACACTTTCATATTATTCTAATGCAAAATGTGTTATATGTTATGGACACCAGGAAGACTAACTGCTACTTAAGGTAGTTGCTAAACATTAACATTTTGTGATGCTGTAAATGCTGTGTCATCTAGGAGAAGGCAGAAACCGAGCAAAAAAGAGGACACATGAATGCACACAATCTAGACGATCAGTGGAGCATACGCCTATTAGCCTACCTTTCAGTCATTTATACTTAGCCCACTGATATTTCTAGTGTGTGACAATTTTAAATGGGTGTTAAATATGAATTAATATGTCTGCATTTTATGTGTTCTATATAGCCTAGTCCTATATAATTATATTATAGAGAAACAACATATAGACTAATATTAGTAATATTTTGGGAAGGTGGGTTGAAGAAAAAAATGAAACTAAAACAGAGAGACATCTATTCATTTTATTTGTGATCTATGAGCTTTCGTTAAAAAAAAAATATATACACACACACACACACACACACACACACACACACACACACACACACACACACACACACACACACACACACACACACACACACACACACACACACACACACCCACACACACACACACACACACACACACACACACCTTGTCCATTCTGTTGATTTCGTTTTGTTTGTCTGTCATTGTTTAAACTGTTTTTGTATTTTTTTTCCATTACTTTATTGCAGTTATATTCCTTAATTATTTGAATTAATCAGAATTAGGTACTATTAACTGTCGCCATTATTTTTTCACTTATGTGTCAACTATATTCTTTTAGTAAGTAATGTTAAACATACAGAAATGCCTAATAAAAACAATGTAGGCCTATTAAAGAAAAATAAGGAAAGGGGAGAGAACGAAAGAAAAAGCAGAAGCACAAACTGCCAGATCTATTCATTTCACAAGAAAAGCCCTTGGGCATGCTGGGTTGAATGTGCCAATGAAACTGCTACTGTACCATGTGATCTTCATGTGGTTTTTAACATCCGCTATACTCTAACTGTCGCAGTTTCGTAGGACTGAGGATGTCATGTATTGAATAGAAAATCATGTTCCATGCTACATTGTAGCCGACAAGAGCTATATAGTAACATAGTCACGTTAAACTGTCTGCAGACAGTTTACTGTTATAATAATAATAATAATAATAATGTATAATAATACAGCATTACATTAAAGGCTTAATCGGATTTTATCTAATGCCTTACCCCAGGAGGACGAGCAGAGCAGTAGACAATCCAATAGCATATGTCTTGGAGAATGGTCGAAACATATCAGTGTTTCTGTTGAGTCAGTCAGATCTGATGAATAAATATCTGTGTATTGAAGCGAACACCGTCTCTAGTCACCACCATGCATCAGTTAGCAACTTATCCTGCCTGTAGACCAATTCAAACAAGCAGGTCTTGGCGCTGCTGTCCGTGTATTGCAGGGAGGTGGAAGTTGAAATAATGACGAAGACTAGAGCAAACTAGGACACCTGGTGTCTCATCTCAACACTGCTAAACTGGTAGGAGGAGCACGTGTGTGTGTGTGTGTGTGTGTGTGTGTGTGTGTGTGTGTGTGTGTGTGTGTGTGTGTGTGTGTGTGTGTGTGTGTGTGTGTGTGTGTGTGTGTGTGTGTGTGTGTGTGTGTGTGTGTGTGTGTGTGTGTGCGCGCGCATACTGTGCTAGACTGTACATTATGCTTGACTAGTACTAGATCTTAAAAAAAAGGCTAAACAGACTATGATTAGCGATTGCTTGTAGTAGCCTGTATGCTGTAACTTGTTGTACATATGTGTAAACATTTAGATAAAGTGCTCAATCATTCAATGTGATGGAAGTCTACATTTGACAAAAAAATACCACGCGCTCACACTCACCGCACGCGCACGCAAAAGCACGCTCCAATTTAGACTTTGACAGAAAGTGGGAGCATTGAGTCCTGGGAAGGGGGCACAAGCAGTGTTGTAGTGGGACTTTTAGAAGTGGGGGGACGCCCCTTAAAGGGGAATTCCACCCATTTTCATTTTTTTCTGAGAGTGTACAAATGGAACCAAATGGTCCCGGTACATTTGGTTCACATTTGTACACTCTCAGAAAAAAATGAAAATGGGTGGAATTCATTAACATGGTGAAATACATCTTGATGTATTTCACCATGCTAATGATTTTTTTTTTTTCAGACCCCCATTTCTAGGAAACACAGAATGGGGGGGGACCTTTTTTTTTACCATGTCCACAGAACATCAAGGTGTATTAATGACATAGTAAAATATTGAAAATGAGTGGAATTCCCCTTTAAGACACGTGCATGCGCATTTGCGTGCACTTGCGCAACACACAGACACGCTATTAAAACAAGTATAGCATATTGAGAAAGATTGTTTACAATGCCTAATTGTATCCATAAAAAGTAAATGATAAGACAAAAAACATAGGCCTACTTTTGCCTCAAAAATATTGTAGATGCGAGAAGTGGGGGGACGCCGTCCCCAAGAATTAGAGGTTAAAGGGGAACTCCAACTATTTTCAATATTTTACTATGTCATTGTACCTTCGAGGTGTTGGGTGGACATGACAAAAAAGTTCCCCCATTCTGTGTTCCCAAGAAATGGAGGTCTGAAGAAAACATGGTGAAACATGGTGAAACATCTTGATGACATCATCAAGATTAACTCTGCAGATACCCACTGCTAACCCCCCCAAACCATTTGTTGTCGTTTGCTGCTGCAAGCGGAGGCACGTCTGCTCAGTGAAGTGCACAAGTATTGTGACCATGTCTGCTCAGGGAGTGCACTATGGGTAGTGCAAACCGGTTTGCTGGGGCCTGGGGCCGGGGTCATTTGAGGCCTGGGCCTCAAATGACAAACAAAATCCAGCATGTATTACGGTAAAGAAAGAGGAGTGCATCATACCTGGTGGCGAGACACGCCAAACACCTTCTCATATTCAAATTCAAGGTCAAAGTATCAAACACAGAGTACCTGTTAAACAGCATGACACAAAAAAAAACTCTTGCATTCTCTCGTACAAGTTTTGCAGCCCTGGTTGTAGTCTTGATTGATTGGTTCAAAAATGTAATAAATGTAATAAAAGCTTGGAGATTTACAGCCACCCAGTTAATTTCAAACACTTTCACTTTCTTGTTCAGATCCAAAGATCTAGTGACAACTCATTTCCAACCCAATCCCGTTTTTTTATTTTCCAACTCAGTTTCCTTTTAGAGCCCAGCCGATATATTTTTGGGGCCGATACCGATAACGATTTTTGAAAAATGTTACCAATGTTTTGGACTGATGTTTAATAATTAATTAAAATAATAAAAAATATATTTGAAAAACTTCTAAATTTCAAATTTATTTTCTCTTTCAAGTAAACAATAGAATACGACATTGACATCATTTACTTTTGTGAAATAATTCCATTTTCTGTCTGATATATCGGCCAATGTTACGATATATCAGCCAATGTATCGGCCGATGTTACCAATATATCAGGCGATGTTACCGATATATCGGCCGATATAGGAGGATCAGGAGCGATCACAGTGGATCAGTGTACAAGCTACAGAAGGCTGTCACTACTGTACAATGAGCCTTCACTAAGTCCCTCCCCAATCAGTCATTGCCCAATAGACATGTTAGAGGAAAGCTTGACCAGACTAAACCCCACCCCAAAGGGTGCGGTTTTGAGAAGAGCTCTAGAGAGACTGTACAGTCATTTCAGGCATTAAGACAAACACATTTTGTGCACTTACAGATAAACCAGCGGACCTCTACTGTCTCTGTTATCATGTTGTCCGTAAAGCTACCTTGTTGCTAGACATAATTAAAGTTAGATTCATAGAATCTAACTCACATTAAAAGTGCAGTAGGCCTATGTACTATAATTGTGGCTGATGTTCCAGCCGCTTCGACCTCTATCCATGGATTGAATAGAGCATAATCACAAGTAATCACACGATCGAATACAACGAGTAGACGCAGATAATAGATACCCGCCGGGCAAGTAGATATTTTGTATTCATTGCATCGGTGGATCACAGCTACTACTAGTAGGGCGGGGCGAAGCATAGTTTTACTGAATTTATGCTTAGGGTTAGTAACCGCATAAAGCACCGTCTAACCCTAACCCTAGCCTAACCCTAAACCCTAAACATAACCTCAGTAAAACTAGGCTATGCCTACACCTAACCCCAACCCTAAACTTAACCTCAGTAAACTTATGCCTAAACCTAACCTAACCATAACTTCAGTAAAACCTCCTTCGCCCCGCCCTACTAGTAGTAGCTGTGATCCACCGATGCAATGAATACAAAATATCTACTTGCCCGGCGGGTATCTATTATCTGCGTCTACTCGTTGTATTCGATCGTGTGATTACTTGTGATTATGCTCTATTCAATCCATGGATAGAGGTCGAAGCGGGTGGATGTTCAATATAGCTGCCCATGTGAATTTAATATTTAGGCTTTTGCAGCCTTTTTAATGTATTTTGCAACTTCTGCATGAGGTTAGCAGCCTTATATTTGACTGTTGACTCATGGGATGCAGTTAGTGTGTGGATAATATGACTTGACTTGTGTTGTCTAGCAACCTTGTTGCTAGACTTTGAAAATGGAACATAGAATCATAAAGTTTAATATCTAACAGACAGGGTGTAATTGTGACTAATGTTCAATATACAGTAGCTGCACATGCAAATTTATTGTTTGGGCTTTTGTTGTTATGACTCGACTGGTGTAACCCAAAAGCACAGCAAGGAGAGGCAAAAGCAGGTTTGAGCGCATTTTATTCACAAACTCAGGGGTAAAAAGTACAGGGTCCGTGGGCTTCTCAGAGCTCGGGTCCCGAAGGCACTGTAGAGGAGAGAGCAGGCGAGTCAGTGACCGGTCACTGACTCGCCTTGGTTGACCGAAGGGAAATCACATTGTATTGTAGTTTATTAGACATGAGGCCCGCTGCGTGGGCTTCATGCCTAGAGTTTGCGCCATTGTGTAGCCTTCATACACTGGCAAGTGGCATTTTTGGACACTTTGCAACACTTTCCTTTCCATCTTTCATCACACCGTAATCTTTGGATAAGAGGAATTGTAATCGTAGTGAGTAACATGAAATGACTACAAAAGAGTATGTATGTACACAATCAGAGTTACATGAATAGTGGTTTCACAATATAAATTGAGGGAAAGAGAACAGCCAATAAATGGGCGGTGTAGCCTAAATCATGTCCTTGCAATTAAAAATAAACACTGCAAAAATGTTCTTTTATAGGGTTCATTGGGGGTCCTTGCAATGTAAAAGTTTGTATTTTGTCATGAAAGGTGCTAGGTGAAAGAGAGAGAGAGAGAGAATATGTAGCATGGAATTAAAAATAAACAGTGTCTTTGTGTAGATGTGGACACTGGACAGTGTAAACGTTAATATGCACGGACAGAGCGTGCATGCTTGTGCATAGAGTTGCATGTCAGGATTTGTGAAGGTTTTTTGGGCATGCAACTTATGGCGGCATTAAAGCCATCTAATGTCAGAGTTGCGGCAATGAGGGGTCAGAAACTGAGTGCTCGATCTGCTAAACGTAGCCTGAATAGGGACACACTGGAGGTGGAAATACATTGTTTTCAATGAGCGTGGTGCAAATAAGATCTATTTTAGGCCATGTGTAAAGTAACCTATTGTAGAGTAAGTAGCCTCGTGTTTGTGTTGTGTATGTAGCCTATCTAAAATAAAGGGATTTAATATCATTAAAGCTGGGCTGATGCCTGAGGCCCCCTGAGGCATTTCATCCTACTTCAGGTCCAGGAGCTGTTCCTATTTCTTGTCCCCATTCTCAATAGAAGTCTATGTATGTACTAGCCTACAATAGCTGCCATTGGACTGGCACCATGAAGTGAGCGGAGTTGGCGTGACTCTGTCTATACTATATGGCTCTGGACGGCATGTTTACAGTACGTGTTTGTTTGTGTCTGTAGCAACGTGTGGCTGAGACGCATGCTTGATCACCACTGTCTCCTATAGAACATGATGTACGCTTTGTGCGTGGGACATTGTGTGTATGCTGTTGTGTGTATTGTCCCGGCAGTATGAGCATAGCGCATACGATACGATGCATCGCTTAGCTTTGCGGCTCCCAGAAAAATAAAGTGTTAGTAACGTCCGTGTTCTGCGTGGTGTGTCGTTAGTTCTAGGGCCTTTGTGGCTCTGAGAAAGAGAAAGTAAAGTCCGTTTTCTGCTTGGCGCGTTGTTACTTCTAGAGCATACCTGGGCATTATGCGGCCCGGGGGCCAAATGCGGCCCTTTGGCTGACTCTGACCGGCCCGGGGACCACCAGATGTAAATCTTTGAGAATGCAAACATGAAACCAAATGGACCCTTGCGGGTCCATTTGGTTTCATGTTTACACTCTCAAGAGTTAAAATTCATCGTCATTTTTTATCTATGTTTGCATGTTTTGTTTCCCAAACCCAGCCTGAAATTGTGAACAAAAACAAAAGAAATCTTTAGTTTTGGCGTCTGTGGGGCTAAAATGTCATCAAATGGTGGTCCTCTGTGGCTCAAATACTAGATAAATAGAGGGCCCCAGTATCAAAAAGTTTGGTCTTACTCTTACTTTTGTCTTGAAATTAAATTAATACAACGCAGACTTTAGTTCAGCCTTTAGTCTTGGCCCTCCACAATATTTTATGTAGCTCATGTGGCCCCTTGGGAAAAATAATTGCCCACCCCTGTTCTAGAGAGTAATGTCAAGGGCTGTCATCATCGCATCAAGGGCAGCGTTGTGGTGGTTGTTTGTTGGACTGACCGGCTCATACAGAAGGGGAGGAGGCAGACAGAGTTTGGAGGCAGAGGCATACTGATGAGATAAAGTACAGCTTTGAGCTCACACCATTTCTTATAAGAGTGTGCAGCGTAGCTGGGCCTCGTCAAGGCCACAGCGAGATACTGAGTTTTCTATAGTTGTGTAAAAGTACAGAGACGTCAGAATTCTCCGGGACAGACACGATGGACCGGGCTATGATCGAGGGGCACCCCGGTCCCCTCGACCGGGGCGAAGGGACCAGTCTGCTCTTAATCATATTCAGTTGCTGTTCATATTCCTATCATGAAAGGGATACACTCGATCCCATTTTGTAATCAATAAATATGTCTAGGTCCCACAGAAGTTACGTCTACAGCCTTTTATTGGACTTTGCAGGTGGACGCATACTGGATGCATCAATACAGTAAAGGCAGAGTTCTGAGGCTATTGACTCCTGAGAAAACCACCTGCAGCAACCATACACTGCAATACCTTTGTGTTTATTGCCTTTATTGGACTGGCCCCATAAAGTGAACGTTGTTCTAACTGTTTTGTTGTGTGGCGCCATGAATTGAATATTGTTGTAAGTGTGTTGTTGTATGGTTCTGGTGTGGGCACAGGCTCCATCACAGTAGCCTAGTCCAGGAGGCATGCAGGCCATTTTTAGTCAGGGAGTTTAATTTGCACAAATTTGATTTTCATAAAAATGGCCACTGTACAGTTACAGTAAATATGACAGTTACATGGATGCAATATAGCCTATGCTGTGTGGACATAGGTGCTGGAGGTGCTGTGCATACTGAGATGTGTGCAAACATTGTAGTTTAGTAGGAGAAGCGCCACAAAAGGTGAACGGATAAACGGGCAAGGCCGCTCTCACATTGTAGTAGCTAGACTAGATACATACTCCAGACGATGGGAGATGTGTCACTTCTTTGGAGCAGATTTCAGGCATTCATTGGAATTCTGACAACAATTCAAATGGCCTTCAACTGGTCTTACTCTAGGGCCATGCTATCCAGGTGGCCAGTGTAGTGTAAGATACAATACTGTACTTGACTGTACTGTATATACAGTATGGTATATAGCACACTATCTTACAGTACAGTGTTACATTACACTACAGTACAGTAAGTTACAGTACAGCCTGTTGCAGTACAGTACAATACAGTAAGGTGCAGAACAGTGTGCTGCAGTCGAGCATGATACGGTACAGCATTATACAGTATATTACAGTACAGTACAGTACAGTACAGTGTAATAGTACAGAGCATTAGAATATGTACACTACATTGGCCACCTGGATGACTAGAGTGAGACCAGCCATTCGAATTCAAGTCTTGATAACATGTGATACATCTCCCATCGTCTGGATTCTGTATCTTAACAATTCCTCAAATCACTGTATGTGCAGTCGAATTGCACAGTAGTGACAGCATTCTACAGCTACACTTTGTGATCCTGCATCTACCCCCAGTCTGAAACCATTGCCCCATATTTTTATTTTTATTTTTAGGGTTTCCCTGTTATTTCTGTGTAAAATATGCTATTTATCAGGAATTATAGACAATACAATACACATGTACATAGATTCTAAATAGATTCTAGAGGACAAAATACATTACAATCAACTGAGAAAGGTTTGACAATGCCCATTATCAATTTGTTATAGGGTTTTCCCTGTCCCTATGCTAATTATCTAATTAATTATACACAATACAAAAATGTGCATTGCAAAAATAAATTCTACAGGAAATCATACATAAGGATGAAAAGCTTGGTAAAAAGCATTTTATTGAATAGTTATACCATTTTCCATGTTATATGCACATGTGTCAAAGTACTTGTCACATGTGTGCAGTTGATCCTTATGTATTTTTTTCCTGTATAAGCCATTTTTGCAACGTACATGTTTGTATTTCACATAATTATTTCGTTAATTTGAGTATTTAGTCAAATATGGTAATTATCTCATTAAAATAGTCAGTCCAGGAAGTTCTTAAAGTTCATTAAAAGTCCATTAAAGTTCTTAACCATTTAAGTAACACATGCATTTTACATGAAATACCCAAATTTCTTTACAACAACCCTGTCTTAAAGTATTTTAAACAAGCACATGTCTTTTTTAAGCAAGCAATTTTAAGAAATTCATTTTTAAATTACTTAATTTAAAAATTGAATTTAAAAAATAATTTAAACACTGTCATTTTAAGCAAATTCATCATTCATGTTAAACAGTGGTATAAGCAATACAGGCCTAAATTAAATGTCCTGTAATTAATTACAACGTTTAATTTGTCTTTTTAGCCAATGTATTAGTCAATTTAATTATGTTGTATTAAAAACAAAATTGTAATCAAATTAATTTATTATGTTAAAGTAACAATTCTAATCAAATTAAAGTCACTATATTAAACATATGACTAATTTAAGATTTTTTAAGCACGTTTCATTTAAACTATTAAACATTTATAGTAGAATATGGCCCCAAAATGATTTGATTTACAATGCTAAAAAGAGCAATATCATGATTGTAAGATCAAAGGAAAATATCAAACTGTCATTCACAGGCTTTTTCCTGTCTGGTACAGCCCTTGAGGTCTGTGATGAGGTCAAGTACTTAGGCCACTATCTAACAAATGACCTCTCTGATGATAGGGACATTTACCGGCAACGAATAATGTCATATGCCAACATGATTGTACGTAAGTTCAGTATGTGTTCAGCTCATGTAAAATCCACTTTATTTAAAACCCTTGTATGTGGGCAGGTGGGCAGTATACACCAATGTATACTGCCCACCTGTGACGACGCTACAAAAAGAGCAGTATGCAGAAACTTAATGTGGCTTATAATGATGCCATGAGGCTGCTGCTTAAAGTGCCACGTTGCAGCGGTGTAAGTGAAATGTTTGTTTGTTTGTATTGGTGTACCCACGTGCTCTGCTGTACTGAGGAACCCCATGTAGAGATGTATGTGTAGGTTGTCATATTCTGTCAACAGTATTATCTTAATTCTGACTAACCCCTTTTTGAGCTCAGTCAGATTTGTTTCTAAACTGTGGAACCATTGGCGTGTTAGCCTGTATAGTCGGATTTTATGATTTTATGTAGAGATTGTCTGCCTCTGTACTTGTGTCTGTCTGTCTTTTTACATGTCACTATGGACCATGTGTCCTTAATAAAGTTTGAATTGAAATCAAAATGAACTGATAAGGTTCCAAATCAAGTAACCACTTAAGCACTTTTATAGCTGGCATGAGCTTGTAGATCAGCTCTGCCAATTATGCACTTTCACTTTATTACCTTTAACAGGAGAACCATTAATTGTCAATTTTTGTATCAGTCGCTTAAATTCTTGTTCATTTAATTTCTTACTTTGTCCCAATGCAATTATCTTTTGACGATTATACTTTTAAAATACAACCCAAACACTGTCAAGAGTGAACACAGAAGAGTGCCCTACATGCACATAATGAAAGTACATGTTCCTAATCAGGACCAAATTAAACCATGAATGCATTAAAACAGCATTAAAAACTTGTATTTAAATGAGCATTTAACAGACCATTGGCGTCTTTTGCCTGAGTTTCTCCTGAAAGGCCTCGGAGCTTCATTCTCTTCTCTCTGTTTCAGTTTGCTTCAGTTTGCTTGAATGGCAGTTTAAAGTCTTCAGGTGCTCTTGATCAGCAGCGGCCATTTTGCCGCTGCATTCTGGGAAGTGTAGTTTAGAACATGAAAGATTCCAGAAAAAAGTTCCATTCCTGGCTTTTGAACAAACACAAATATTCACTTCCATAACATCAGAAGCAGTAGATGATAGTGGAACTAAAAGGGAAAGGAGAAGGAGGGGAAAAGGGCGGAGCGAGGTGGAGTATTGAATTTTGTGGACCATACCATTGCAAGATGTTGTAGTGAACCCTAAACCAACCCAATCTGTCAAAGTGGACAGGGGTGAGGTGGGTTCGTGGGGTGAGACTAAGTAACAGCCTGAGCAGTTTGTTTCGGGAAATCTGTCGCCTTATTTTCGGGGCCTTTGAGGTGCTGTGGTAGAAGGGGGTGCAGGCAAAGCTGAAGAAACCCGGGCTCCTGTTAGGGTCTTCATAGCCTGGCCTAACCCGAAATGATTTTGGCCTAGGCGGGGCGGGGTGCTGTGGGATCCACACGGCAGATCGAGCTGATCTGATTTGATCTCACGAACGTGTCATCATCCCCGGCCCCACCCGCGCCCGTCCACTACTGTTCTACGTCACATCATTTAGAGCAACGCCCACCCCGGAAGGTTGACTCCCCCCTCTAGGCCACTGTGGGTAACAAATTAGGCTTTCCAGGCTTTCCAGGCTTTCCGTTTTCGCACAACGCAAACAAAAATGAATCTAGTTCTATTAGTTAGAGAAATATCTGAAATAGGTGTGCACTTCTGGCAGAAAGCGTGAAAATTTGCACCTGGGGGTATTTTTGGGTGCTGAATTAAAAAATTAACGGTTCACTATGTCTGAACAGAAATGTGTTTTTTTCCTTCATAACTTGAAATGCATTGATTTTACGCCCTGTAAATGTATAGAACATTAATATAAAGTTGGGCATTATGGAAAAGTTGGTGATCTTCCATTTACGGTACAGTAATTACCAGGTAACTACCAGGTAATAATCAGTAATTGCCTGGTGTTATTTGAATTACATGGTAACAACCAGGTAGTTATTATAATAATTATTACTAAGTACTTTCCCTGACAACTACCATGTAACTACTGACTAATTTCCAGCTAGTTCTAATTAAGGATTTATCCATTAATTACCTGGTAGTTACAAGATACATTACTCAGTAATTGCCATTACCAAGTAGTTTTCCAGACAACTATACCAGGTATTATCTGGCAACTGATTCTATGACTTTGCATAGGTGTTATTGAGGGATTGGTTAATTACCAAACAACAGGAAATCATATAGTGTGTAAAAAGAGAAAGGAAACATATACAGTGAAGGGAAAAGAAAGGGTGGATGGAGGATTCAGATTTTACAGGGGACACTCGGTTTCATATTGCAGCAAACGGTGCCCTTTTTTGAACTGGTATAAACTGTTAATTATCAAGTATTTACCCAGTAATTACACATTATGTTACCAGGTAAAACCTTGGTAGTTACCATGTAAGAAAGGTGAAACTGTACTGTAAAGTGTAAAGTGTGCTCAGTTTTTACCAGTTCAAAATTCAAAGTTCAGAGTTCAAAACATGGGCTGATGGGTAATCGTAAAGGATCATAATCTACAATTATCAGGTAGGTACATGCAGGAAACATCATGGAAACAGAACACATTTTTTTTTACAGTACAGGTCCTTACTGGGTATCTATCAGGTAATTGCATTAGTAGTACCATGTAATTACCAGTTGTTATAATTACCTAACAACTACCATGTAATTACTTGATAGGTACTACTCTTGTCTTTACAGGTGGATCACCGTACCAGCAGTCATTTAGAGTCTAAATGACTGCTGGTACGGTGATCCATTTGCATGTCTAAATTTTAGACATGCAAATCCCATGACTCCTTCAAAATCGCTGTCAAAGAGCACAGTTTGCTGCAAACTGTCCCCTGTAAAATCTGAATGCTCCACCCACCCTTTCTTTTCCCCTCACTGTATATGTTTCCTTTCTCTTTTTACCGACTATATGATTTCCTGTTCTTTGGCAATCAATCAATCCCTCAATAATAGGTACCTATGCAAAGTCAGAATACAGTTGCAAGGTAATACCTGGTAGTTGTCAGGAAAACTACTTGGCAATTATATGGCAATTACTGAGTAATGTTACCTTGTAACTACCAGGTCATTAATGGGTAAATACTTTACCCATACAATTACCCATTCACACACGCATTCACTGTCACACTCTACCCACCTACCAACATCTTGTCTTTATTTCCCAGTTAAATATTACTTTAAAGTTGTAGTTTAAAGCCCCATACAGTGCAGTGCAGTACATGTATAACTTGAGTCATAATTTGTTGTGTACAGGGTTACACTACACTTAGGATGGAGTGTGCTCAGGAGTGTTCTCAGGCATAACTCAGGCACAGCCTGAGTTATGCCTGGAGGTCCCACAAAGAACAGCTAGGAGAGGAGATTGAGCAACACATTCACCAAATGTGTTGTCTTAAAGGCCAAAAGGTATGTGGCATTTTCGCTAAACACACCTGAACTCTTCTCCCTTCTGACCCTGAAACTATGGAATGCACTTCCCACCACTCGGAACTACAGTTTCGCTCACAATCCTCCACCGCAACCTGAAAACGCACCTCTTCAGACTCTCTCTCTCTCTCTCTCTCACACACACACACACACACACACACACACACACACACACACACACACACACACACACACACACACACACACACAGACACACACACACACACACACACACACACACACACACACACACACACACACACACACACACACACACACTCTCTCTCTCTCTCTCTCTCTCTCTCTCTCACACACACACACACACACACACACACACACACACACACACACACACACACACACACACACACACACAAACGAAACGAAACGAAACGAAACGAAACGAAACGAAACGAATTGATGCAAGCCATTTGGCAAACTTTTGGGGGGTGCAACCCACATATTTAGCAATTCTACTCATTCCAGGAATGTCCGATCCCTACATGCCATACCTTGTTGTAAAGGTGAGTAATCAACGATTAAAACGATATAAGATACAGTACCAATTGGTATTATTAAGGTGGAGAGCATAATTCCCAAAGTTCCCAAACTTATGTGGGCCACTTTAGTGTTACAGGATATTTTGATCCAAAATGACCATGACATTGACCTTTGATACATGACCCTGAACTTAAATTGATTCGTTCTCCTAATAAGTCAACTTGGCACCTCAGGAAATGCATACTTTAATGTCAGAGTCATCCAACTCGGCCCATTCCTCTCCGAGTGCCTTTCACTATATATCAGTGGTTTTCAACCTTTTTGACTCCAGGGACCACCATTTATTCAGCATTTGAGCCACGGACCACCATTGGATGGTGGTCCGTGGCTCAAATGCTCCCCAAATGGACCCGCAAGGGTCCATTTGGTTTCATTTTTACATTCTCAAGAGTTACATCTGGGGTTACATCTACAACCAACTTTCCATCATTTAGCCTGGGGACCACCTGGAACCCTCTCAGGGACCACTGGTGGTCCCCGGACCACCTGTTGAAAACCCCTGCTATATATCATTTTCAAAGGCCAGTATTCAGCTACTCTTCTGAAACTGCTATGACACATTTTTGCAATCCTGCATGTTATACGAACGTAATGATATATGTCTTGTCCCTTTTTATGGCAATGGTTTGTCAATTTGGGGCCTCTGGCCCACAGCCTATATACCAATGATGATTCTGGAACAATCTGGTTAGTTACATCGAGAATACCTAATCAGAGTGAACTAAAGTGCCGTCACTTATCACTCCTTTGGTGACAGAGATCTCATACAATGACCGCATAGTAATGATAAGGTTACAAGCACAAACAGCTAGGAGATTCTGAAAACAGATAATGAAATGACAATCAAAAACTTTCTGTGGCAAAAAGATACATAATACAGAGACATGATGGCACCCTCAAACAGCAGATCTACAAGGTGGTAGTGTGACCCAGTTAAAATCCATGGTGACATATGTAAAATCATTCACAATAAATTCAGAATTCCCATGAAACTCTGTTACGTTGAACCGAGTCCGGAAATGTTAACGTTAATTGTAATTAATTGATTTTTTAATTAATATTTTTAGACATGGAATAGAGGCTTTGGCCCTCATTTATGAAAGGAGCGCAAATTCTTCCTCAAATTCCAGCGCATCTTTTAATATACAGTACATATATGATTATGAAGCGATCACAAACAGATGATTCTTAACTAATTTCCTTCCTAGCAATGATACATGTGACAGCTGAAATCAACCTGACACAGCCTTCGAAACAACCTCGCTCATGTTTTTGTGACATGAACAATTGCTATTCCAGTGATGTAAAAAAAAAGTGCCTTGCTGGTCCGGCTCACTCCACCTCCCCTCTCTTTCACACATAGACAGTTTGAAGATGACCGGTTCGTGCACATAGATAATAACACCAAGTGAGGAATCCTATGACAGCTCCCGACCTGACGTGGGTTTTGTGCATGAGGTGCATGGCGTGGGTTCAAGATCAAGTTCTAGATCAAGGGTGGAATGATATATGTTGAACGTTCATAAATGAGGGCCTATGTATCTTTGTAGCATATTATTTTGTATGATATTTACTTAACAGTATTGGTGATAAAAACAAATATTGCACTACATGCATAGGCCTGTCTGTAGTACCTCCCAAACAGACATGGACATTTATATCGAAACAGTCTGTATTGTGTGGGTAAGACAGAAGTAGGTGTAGGCGTTATAATTATCATTGAGCTATCTTTTAAAGAATCTTGCAATGCAGGTTTCCAGTAGTGTCACTAAGTGTTAGGGTAGTGTCACTCAAAGATTTCATGATTGATTTATGGTTGACGTACAGTATCTCCTGAAACACATGCTTGATCCACCCTTCTGAACTTGCCAAACCTCTTTTCATCATCATCATAATGTCCTGAATGCATGCTGAACATTCTCTGGAATACACTCCACATATCTTATTTTCTTGCCTAAGGAAAGACAGTTTCATACTACTTTCATACTTTTTTATTTCCAAATAATGAAATTATCCGCCCTGAGCACTCACCAACATATCTTTTACATATCTACCTTTACAACAACATATCTATTTCACTTCTACTAAAGAGCAAGTTAGGTAACACATTTGTTTTCCAGATTATATAACAAAGTTACTGTAGGGTCCATCAAATGAAACATTTTTTACACTTAGATCATTAACTGCTCATCATCTGCCTTTTATCTTTGAGGTTTCTGTGAGAAGGTGTGTGTGTGTGTGTGTGTGTGTGTGTGTGTGTGTGTGTGTGTGTGTGTGTGTGTGTGTGTGTGTGTGTGTGTGTGTGTGCGCGCGTGTGCGCGCGCACATACGTGCGTGTGTGTGTGTGTGTGTGTGTGTGTGTGTGTGTGTGTGTGTGTGTGTGTGTGTGTGTGTGAGTGCGTGCGGCCGAGCGCGTGTGTGCATGTGTGTGTGTGTTCATTAGAGAAAGCTTCCCTGAGCCCTTGGAACCAATGAGCCAACCTAGTAAAAAGGTTCCTTAGCCTAGAGAGCAATGGATTCCACTGTTTCAGTCTCTAAACAAAAAAGACATCCCTCGCTAATAGGATCCAGGTGTGTCTTGTGTCTGTAGCTAGCACCATGCACAATCCTCCAATGGAGGTTTCCAGCCCTTTATTCAATGGGTGGCTTGTACAGGGACCGCCAGCAGCCTTCTGGGCCATTGCCCCAGCCAAACAACTCGGTCCACCTCGATGCTCTCACTCTTGCCAAGGAGCGAAGGTGTAGCACTTTTATTACGGTGTAGTAGACTGCCTTCTTCCCCAAATCCACTATTTCACTTGTGGTGTTGCGAATGAGAGAAGTTCATTGACCCCTTCCTGCCACTCTCCAGTTGCCACGGTAACAACCAGGGATGGGAACCGGTACTCCATTCCTTCAGCCCACTGCTCCAGCCGATTTCCTCCCTGGACAATTGTTCTCAGTGGTGCTGGTAGAGAAGCACAAACCTCTTCCAGCACTCTGGACAGCAGTCTGGATGACCTGATGTTTGCCATTTCCCCAAAGCCTCAAATGACATTATAGTCATTTTCATCAGATGTCCAACTTTCACACAGCCCGCCTCTCTCAAAGCAGACCGCAAACTGGCTGAGGACAGAGTCTGCGTCTCCACCAGGGGGTTGTAAAACAAGGGTTCTTCAAAGAGCCACATCCCTGCTGGCTCCCTGAAGTCCCTGGTGGTTTCGAGGCCAGAATCCTAGACGTAATGTCAATAAGGCCTTGGCCCTCTTCTGAAACTGATAGGTACAAGGCAGCCGCTCTTATCCAGTGCTGACCCGTCCAGAAGAAATCCACCAGCCTCCTCTATGTTCCGCACCAAGCTCTTTGGTGGAAGCAGGACACTATACCTGTGACAGAGTATCGAGGCGACCAAACTGTTAACAACCAGGCCTCTGCCCCTATACGACAGCTGGGGCAGCCACCATTTCCATTTAGGCAACCCATGGCACACACCTTCTCCACCAAACCCTCCCCATTTTTCCTTTTAAAATCATCTGTACCCAAAAGTATTCCCAAAAATTTCATCCCCCCTCTTCCCCCCTGAAGGCCATCCGGCATCCTGGGAGTACTCATTGTCTTGTCCACTTGCCTACAAGTAGAGCTTCACTTTTGCCCCAGTTTACCCTGAGGCAGCCTTTTCATACAGCTCTAGACTTGATACCAATTGCTGAATGTCATCCTGTGTTTTTACAAAAACTGTGACATATGATGTCACAGTTTTTATAGCTATATACTATTATAGCTCTCAAGAAGCACCTCATAAAGGTCTGACCCGACATAAGTCCCTTATAGAAGTCTGTAAGTCCCTTATAGAAGTCTGTTGACAAGCCATCAACCCGTGGAGCTCGTCCGGTGGATAGCTCCTCCACTGCTTTTCCCAGCTCCTCCAAAGACAAGTCTCTGTCTAGCATTATCTGCTCATCCTGGCAGCTCTTGAAGGAGTTCTGCTGTACACTGTACTGCACATTCTTCTGCGCTGTATAGTTTGGTATAAAAGTCTACAGCATGTCTCCTCATTCGCACAGAGTCAGACGTGAAACTCCCATCGGAGAGCTGAAAACCAGTCATTTGTTTCCCTGTGGCTGCAGCCTTCTCTGAATTGAGAGAGAGAGAGAGAGAGAGAGGGTTACAGAGTACAGTAAAGAGAGAAGACAGACAGACAGCGAGAGAGAGACAGAGAAAGCGCGAGCGAGCGCGAGGTTGTTTCCAGAGCAAATGAGAGAGAGATGATCACTAGTGTGTGTGAAGACCGGATCGCTACAGCTTCACTCCTCATGCTGCCCCATAGCTTGTAAGTGTGGCCAGGGAGTAACTATGACTCTCTTAAGGTAGCCAAAATGCCTCGTCATCTAATTAGTGACGCGCATGAATGGATTAACGAGATTCCCACGGTCCCTACCTGCTATCTAGTGAAACCACAGCCAAGGGAACGGGCTTGGCAGAATCAGCGGGGAAAGAAGAAACATAAGCAGCCCAACTACGCCACCCAGGAATTTCACCTGAGAAGTTAAGCTAAAATTAGAGATTTACAGAAGGCAAATGAGATCTGCCAGCCCACCGGGCTGGCAAATCTAAGATGACGGCAGAGACGTGTTTCCAGTTTTAAATGAATTAAATTTATTGAACAGTGAACTGGTTCATATAGTATTATGGTTAGGTTGTTACAAAATACAATTTTAAAATGACTTTAATATGACGGTATGACAACGCCACCAGGTTAACACAGCAAACCCCCAAGCTCGGTCACACGCACACTGCAAAGGAAACAAAAAGTAAAGTTTAAACACACCAGTTGGATTACACACCAGAAGGAAACACACTTGGTAGCCCGCAAAGTACCCTGGAAAAGAACCCCAAACCAGTGAACCCCCTCCACCTATCCAGAACACAACCAAAGTTCCCTGTACTACTATTGTCTTAAATATAGCTATAAGTTTGGTCATTCAGTGGTCACAGTTGGTCTACAAACAAAACCAAAATACATACGAAATGAAATCAAATGAACAAAATAATAAAGGACACACACACGTGCACACACATACACCCAGCAAATCAACATGAAGCGGGTCTGGATGCTCAGTAAAATGGAACGTCTATATGTAGGCCTACACTGCTGGGTAGTTGACCCACCGTAGCCTGGGTAGCCTGAGGGCAGCCAGCGCCTTAGCAAGAAGTTCCAGCACGCACACGTTTATAAATAAGAGCTCTACCCCCACCGACAGACAGCCACCTAATGCCAGCTGCATGCGGCTCGTACTAATTACTCAGCTGATCGGGGCGTTGCGCGGATCGGGGCGTTGGCGCTGCGTTGCTAGGGGCAACCCCTGGAGTTCAACCCACTACAATCTATCCCCCACTTCTTATCGGTGTCCCAACGATAATTTACTTTACTTCCAAGGCCTAAACATCATGTATACCAGGAGGCCCAGGGACCCGAGAGGTTGCAGCCGGCATCCATCTGTGGCCCACCGCTACAGGGAGATGGTGCGGGTTAGTATGCCTACCAGCATTCTCACGTTGACTTCTGTGTATGACACTGGGCCCTGTGCCACTGGAGCCTTCCAAGGGGTCAGGAGTCTCAGTGCTTTCAGATGTGGGGGCGATGACGGCTGGCCCTGCTGATCCATGTAGCTGAGGGGAGGCAACAGGTGGGTCGGGGCTACTGGGGTCACCGTCTCCGTGTTCATCTGAGGGGCAGCTCACCACTCGCCACTCTGGTCTCCATCGTCATCACCCGGGGGGGGGGGGGGGGGGGGGGGGGGCGCCGCCCCGGGGGCGCCCCGGCTCCGTCCGGTCGACCTCAGCAGCAGGTGTGCACTGAGGGACATGCCGCAGGTGCGCTTGGTTGACATGCCTGATCTAGGCTGGGTTGTCTACGGGGGCGATAGAATACACGGCTCCGCCGTCAGGTGGGGCTTTAATGACCCCATATTTCAATGGTCCCCAGGTGTCTTGGATCTTTGCCCTCCCCTGCATTGTTCTTCAGATAGACTACTTCACCTTCTGCCAACCTGCCACCGGAAACGTGCTGGTCGTGCCGCTCCTTTCGATGGCGAGCCACTGCCTCCATCCGCTGCCTGGCCCCATCAAAGGCTGTTTGCAGCCGTGTTTGGTGTTCCCTCAGCCAGTTATGAGCAGTGCCGCCTTCTGGTTCCCGGATTCTGCTGAGAAGGCAATCAATAGGGAGTGAAGGTTCTTGACCAAACATTAATAAGTGTGGCGACTCACCAGTTGTCTGATGGATGGTAGTATTATAGCAGAAGGTTACATGTGGGAGATAATTGGGCAACTCAAGTTTCTGGTGGGAGTGTCTGCAACAGCCCGTGCAATGTCCTATTGCACCTCTCGCACTGACCATTTCCTTGGGGCCAGTACGGAGTGGTATGGGTCTTCTGGACACCATATAAAATACATAACTGTTGGATCAGCATGCTTTCAAAATTGCGGCCCTGATCTGAATGGATACGAGACGCCACACCAAATTTATAGAACCACTCACGGATCAACAACACCGCTACTGTAGATGCACGTTGATCTCGGGTGGGTACCGCTTGCGTGAATTTGGAAAATACATCTGTCATTACTAGGATGTGTTCTTTTCCGTCACGGAAACGTTCTAGCAGGGAAAAATCTATGGCCAGAATCTGGTTTGGTCTGGAGGCCAACAGGAGTCTCATTGGTGTTCTGACCGTGGGATGTACGGGCTTGGCCAATGTGCATCTGTCGAACCACTTACACCAGTCTTTCACATCTGGTACATACCCGGCCAGAAGCACCGTTCCCTCACCAGGTCTGTCGTTCTCTCCAATCCCTGATGTCCGTGGCCCTGGTGTAGTTGCTGGAGGACCTCCTCTCTCAAGGATACGGGTAGTAACAGTTGGTAGACCTCTTCTCCACCATCCGAACGAAAGACACGGCGATATAGGAGCCCTTCTCTCTCCACCAGTCGCTTCCACTGTCGTACCAACTCCTGCACTGGTTTTGAAAGGGCCTGGTTTTCACTCCTATCAGAAACGCTGCCACAGTGCCAGAACAGGAGGAATGCCCCCAGAACCGGGTCGGCACGCTGGAGGGCACGCAGGTGCTCAGAGGAGTGTGAGGGGAGGGCGGATGTTGACATCTGTGTCACTTGCAGTGGCATCTCTGCGTCTCTATACCTCAGGGAATCAGGGAGAAATGTCCCCTGAGCTGGAAGAGGGCTGTTGTGCTGCCGGGAGAGAGAGTCAGCATTAGCATTAGAACGGCCTGAACGGTAGCGGATGGAGAAGTCGAACACTGCCAGTTGTGGCAGTGGCGTGGTTTCCTGTATGTCCAGGGTGGGGCTGGGGTAATCTGTTCTGGGTCCTCCTCTGTTCTACTAGTTCTCCTGGCTCTCGTGGTTCTCCGCAGTGGCAGTTTCTGGGCTGGGGCCCTTAGTTCTGGAAAGTTAGCTTGTGTGAGAGCCAGTGGTCCTGTTTCAGCCGTTGGGTTGGCTGGTTCTGTTACCACAGTCCCTGTGGTAACAACAGTCGGGTAGAGAGTAGGAGGAGCAGAGGGGGGGACCCCCCTCCCCTCAACCTCTGTCCGTCTGCGTCTGTCTGTGTATAGTTCTGTTATAATTTTGTGGACCTGGTCTAGTTCTGTCTGTTTTAATCGTTTGCCTAAATTCTTCCGGGCCCACTTTCTTGCTATAGAGTAAATGTCCTCCCAGTCCCCTGTTAGGCAGTTGGACAATTCTTGTTTTATTGTTGTCTAGTGTTCTTCTAGGGTTAGCAGTGTTGTGTAGCACCAATTTCTAGCATTACCCTCCAGCATCAGGGTGGTGTGTTCTGTAGATTGATTTTAATTAGATTAATCAGTTCTAGTGTTTTCCTGGCTATGCTGGTTGTTGCTCTGTCAGAAGCAGTTACATTCTGCAGATGATGTGTGGCTACAATAAGTTTGTTCATTATTCTAACTGTTTTCTGAAAGTGTGAGTGTGTGTCTTGACTTACCATATACTCACCTGTGGATTCCTCTCCTGGTTGGTCCGTGGTTTGCAGTTGGTCCTCTGAGTCTGGGTCCTCTGGTTTCTTTCTCTGATACATTGCAACATTTCTGACTATTTGGTCCTTCGTTAGGCAAGGGAACGTCAACACGTTATGTTTAGGGGGTCAATTCAATTCAAAAGGCTTTGTTGGCATGAGAAAACATGTGTTGAAGATGGGATCACTGCATGCCTGGCCGACATTTCACAGTTGATGCATTCAACTGTCATGCAAAATGGTTGAGATTGTTATGCAAAGCGGTCAGCTGTTATGCAAAACAGTCATGGCTGTTATGCAAAACAGCCGCGACACCGTTGTGGTCGCATTGATTTTTTTAAATTGATTTTGCGGCCTCTCTTCTAGCTCTCCTCCCTAATCCTATTTGAATTGTGCATCAAACATTGTATAAAATACATGAAAGCCCATCATCATCATAGAATCTCTTCAGGAAGATACAGAGGAAATATGGCATGGTCTTTTGTCAGTCAGTGTTGAGGGAAATAACCAATAAGCGCATAATATAACATTGTTCATATTAAATAAATTAAATGTATCTACAGTACATATAACATATTCTTCTTTTTACTTTTTCGCTTATTCTTCGCTTATTCTTTTTCGCTTATACTCCATTCATCATTTTAACCTATATGGACCGGGCAGGCCCAATTTAGAGCCACCCACCACCCCAAAACAAGACAGGTCTCACTCATACTTCAAAACGGTAGCTATCACCTTCTAGTGACACCTCGATTCTCAGCCTTTGAGTGAAACTAGTTGTACATTCCTTTGAATCATAGCATGCTCTTTTTGATCGTTATCTAATCACGCATCATGTAGCCTACATAGTACAGGAGCATGACGGTTGTGACTCCTATCTCTGTTTCCTTTGTTCAATGTTGCCAACTATGGAACCTACCATACCAAACCAAATAGTATCGGTTTGATCAGGTAAAACTGCAATAACATGATCTTTGTGACCTTAGGTGCCTGTAGAAAAGCAAGCAATCTTGCCACAATTGAACTCACCTCTCACCTCCACACCTAAATGGCCCTTTTCACATGAGAAAGGGACATTTAGGTGCAGGGGTGAGTGGGTGCCAAATAAACACAAATATGGAATAAACTTTCATCATGCCACATGTAATGCTCATCTTAGACACCTGGTGGTCTTAACGTTTTCTTTAACCGGCACCGAAACGGACAGGGTTGGTGGCACCGACAGAGCCAGCCAGAGCTCTATCTTCCCTTCCCCCTAACCAACACAGGTCTCACTAAAAACTACTTAAAAAGATAGGTATTTCTATAGGCTATACTTTGTTCAATCTTTGTTCAATCTTCATTCAATCTTCACAAGTCCGAAGACTCTCTTGTATGTCTTATCAAGATGTCACCAACTATAAAAACCATAACAAACCGAATGTGATAGAATCTGGTGCTTTGGTCCTCATGTCCAAGGCCATTTTCTTGTTAGAGCCATCTATTTTTTTTTGTTTGTTTGTTTTTTCGTTTTTTGGCTAAAATCGTTTTTAGTAGTAAGATCAAAGTTCCTACTTTTTCAAAATGATTAAAAATGATTTTAGACAAAAAAAAAAAAAAACTTAGATGGCTCTAAAAGGAAAACTGCCTTGGGAGACATGAAGACCAAAGCACCTGATTCTATCACAAATAGTTTCGGTTTTGCATCCCCATTTTGTTTTTAGGAGCCAATGAAAATTGCTGGTCTGAGAAAATTCTTCTATTGCCCCTAATCTACACAGGCAGCGTAATCTGCTTATGAGATTTTACAGCTTCATATCTGTTCTGGGATCTCCTCTTCCATTTCTTTTCCATTTCCATTTCTCTTTCCCATTTGTTTTTAACATATACAGTTGAGATCTTTTTGGACTCCATTAAACATGTGTATAGAAGAGATGTGGCTCTGGGTGTGGCTGCTTTGTACGCCTGTTCAAAGATTTGTATTATAGGGTGTATCCTACTTTGTTATTTTAACTCTCTTTATTATAATAGTGTCTTATTTGGAAATAGAGAGAGTCACGCAACTCTGTTCTGACTTTACTGGAAAGCTATTTAAGTTCAACTTCAAAGACTGAACAGAACTACAGTATACTAAGTGGGTGGGTTCTATGCACCCACATCATTTTAGAAAGAACTTCCTTCACAGGTGTTTACCGATTGTAAAGAAGGCTCTGTTCTGTTCTGGCCAAACAGAGTAATTGCAGCATTGTGCATAGTGGCCCCCTGGAAAAACGTGCAGATTCCCAATTATTTATTTAGGTTTTCAAATGTCCAATTCAACACCATCATTTCTGTTTCATTATGTTTTCATTATGTGTTTAAATAATTAAGATTTTCTTAATTCTTTAAACACTTTACTTGTTGAGCGATGCAACACATTGTGAGGTACAGGTGAAGTAGCAGTCAATACGCCTGTCATGAATGGGCGTAATGACATTTCACATTTTTGTGGAAGAAACATGTTCAATGCGGAAGTCGTGCCTCCATGGGTGCTTTAAAACACCACCGAGCAACTTCCACTGAAATTATTAGCAAGGGCTCAGGGCTATCGCTTGAGTCCAGTCTCTATCCAATTATTACTCTTTGATCTCCACCCATCACCAGGCAAACCATGGGCATACTTAATGAACTGGAGTTTTTAAGACAGGGGTGCCCAACCTTTTTTGACCCAAGATCTACTTTTCAGCAGCCAACCCCTCCGGGATCTACCAGTCCAATATCAACATTTCAAACCACACGCATCGTTGCCGGCCTGCAGTAACTTCAAAACAACACAACACTACGTTGTTTTACCACTTTACTTTATGTCCATATAAGCATAAAGTACAACGGACTTGTCTTAAATAGGCCTACAACAGACTTGGGCAAAACACTGCCATTGCAAATGCAATCATAATAAGAACAGTCCAGAATAGTCCATTATAAGTTGCAGAACAGTCCATTACACGTTGAACAATACTGTTGGCATAATTCACAGACAGCAGACAACAATCCTCCAAATGAGCCGCTTCGTAGACAGACAGACACGCAGACACGCACACACACACATACACACAAAAATATCGCTCTTTATAATCGCTTTTTCTTTCCTCCCCACATCTCCCAAGATCTACTCATGATCAGGCCAAGATCTCGATCTACTGGTTGGGCTCCCCTGTTTTAAGAAATACTGTACATTTGAGGAAAAAAAATCTTCTTCTCATTTGCAAATGAGAATTTTTATCATTTGTTATTATTTAGGTGGGGTATTTAGGTGGAGTATAGGAAAAGTGTAAAAAAAGCTCCCTGGCAGAATCTTAAAATAGACCCTTCAATGAAAAAAAAAATCTACCCTATGCCCGCTTTCCATCTAGACCAGTGATTCTCAACCAGGCCAAAATAATCATTCCTGATTTGGAATTGTGCAGAGTTGAGGCAAACAAAAATATCTGAAAATATAGCAGACCTACAAGCTGGGTTCATTGATGGGATATTTTCAAATGCCCTAGTATATTTGAAAATTTGGCCAATTGTGATAGTGGGCTTTGAGTTGGGCTCTGCTGTAGGTGGAGATGGGGGGAGTG
The DNA here is from genome assembly GCA_039105355.1 of Benthosema pterotum. Taxonomy (NCBI): domain Eukaryota; kingdom Metazoa; phylum Chordata; class Actinopteri; order Myctophiformes; family Myctophidae; genus Benthosema; species Benthosema pterotum. The sequence goes on along the minus strand of CM076966.1, from coordinate 23,969,434 downwards.
GCTCAGTGGAGCAGTATTAGAGTTTATTGAATGACAGGTGTTTGTGATTGTGGCTAATGAGGTCCCTCTGTATTTAGTAGAGGGAGAGGCGCGGGCGCGGCCCTTGGCCACACAGACTGGAGACACACACACAGAGAGCAGAGTGGAGAAGAAGACCAACCAAACTAATTCCCGCGTGGCAGGCATTGTTCCCAGCACGGCTGGGCTTTCTTTGACTTTTATGAACATTTATGTTAGTGTCTACCTGTGTCTGTGTGGAGCCAATAAAGTGAACCTACAGTATTTTCAGTAGTCTGTCGTTAAATGGCTGAGAGGAACCCACAGTAGCAACAGCCTGTGCTACATTGGTGCATTGGCCGGGAAAGTAGCAGATCTACAAGCTCTCAGTCATGACAGACCCCCAGCATGTGCAGCCTGTGGCCCAGCTGGCCCAAATGCTTCTTGACATATCGAACATGCACCAGGAACTACATGCTCAATCGTCTAGGCAGACCCAGGTGCTAGAAAGGCTGCTGGCCCAACAGGAGACGGCCCAGCAGGGGGCAGCAGCGGGGACGGCTGCTGCAGCTCCTTCGCCGCTCTCCAACCTTTCCCTACCGAGGATGACTGTAGACGACGACCCCCAGACATACCTGGGGATGTTTGAGGCTACAGCAATAGCATGTCGCTGGCCAGTGACCGAGTGGACAGTACGCCTCCTTCCATTGCTGACAGGGGAGGCACAGACAGCAGCAGTCAGTCTCCCAGCGGCCTCCAGGGGGCTCTACCAGACCGTGAAGAAGGCCATCCTGGACCGCCTGGGCTACACCCCTGAGGATCACCGTCGCCGGTTCCGGTCCACGCGGTTGAGCACCGACGACCGTCCCTTTGTCTACGCACACCAGCTACGGGATGCAGCGACGAGGTGGCTGACGCCGGGGGGGTCTGAGGGAGAGAAGCGGATGCTGGAGCTCATCGTGTTGGAGCAGTTCATCCATGGTCTTCCTCGATTGACCGCCGACTGGGTCAACTGCCATAGTCCTGTGAACGTGGATGCAGCGGTGAAGCTGGCTGAGGATCACTTGGCAGTACATCCTTGGAACCAACCAGCAGGAGAGCGGGCATCGACCAGCACTCATCCTACACCAGCGCCACGGAAAAAGTCCCTCCCCCGACCAACCCCGCTTCCACGCTCTAATCCACCCACTCCCGCGTTACTACCCCAGCTTCCCGTATTTCCGAGGGCTAGTCCCGATCCACAGGTGGGCCCTCAGGCATCGGGGCAGGGGTGTTGGCGGTGTGGGAAGCCTGGACATCTCCAACGCGACTGCCCACTCATGGAGGTCGGTCAGGTGATACAGATTGCTGGGCCGCCGTCCCCCTCCCCCGATCCAGGAGGGACCTACATTGTTCCGGTAAGGATTCAAGGGGGGGTGCACCAGGCGCTGGTGGATTCTGGCTGTATGCAGACCATTCTCCACCAAAGCCTGGTTCAGCCCGGGGTTTTGGGGAAGGCTTCTGATGTAGAAATAAAATGTGTACATGGGGACATTCACAAATACCCGCTTGTGACAATGCAAATTGATTATCGGGGCAAAAAGCATAGTATTAGGGCTGCGGTTAGCTCGCGCCTGACACACCCCCTAATTTTGGGCACAGATTGGCCTGGTTTTGATGAATTGATGGGAGAGTGCAGGGGTGTGTGTTCACGACCGCCAGGGACATGGGATATGTGTGCGGTGATCAGTGGTGACGCGAGGTTGTGCGATGCTGCTGCCGGGGAGAGGGAACCCATAGCAGAGCCCCGTGCTCTTGAGTTACTCTCCACGGATGATTTTCCTCTGGAGCAGTCTCGTGATGACACTCTACGCTTTGCCTTCGATCAAGTGATACGTATTGATGGTCAATGGGTGCGCCCTGACGCCGAACAAGTGTCCCCATACTTTTGCCTGATCAGGGACAGATTATACAGAGTGAGTCGTGACACTCAGACGGGAGAAACGCTTACCCAATTGCTGGTGCCCAAAGGCCGTCGGGAAATGGTTTTCCAGGCGGCTCACTATAACCCTATGGGGGGTCACATGGGGTATGACAAAACACTTGCGCGGTTGACGGCCCGGTTCTATTGGCCTGGTATCCAGGGGGATGTACGCCGCGGGTGTGCCTCCTGCCCTGAATGCCAATTGGTTAATCGGCCAGCCATTCCCAAAGCACCATTGCGACCACTCCCGTTAATTGAAGTCCCATTCGAACGAATTGGAATGGACATCATCGGGCCGTTTCACCGAAGCGCACGTGGGTATCGCTTTGCATTAGTCCTGGTGGACTATGCAACACGATATCCGGAAGCAGTACCGCTGCGCTCTATCTCTGCCAAGAGTGTGGCACAGGCACTGTTTCAGGTTATCTCCCGGGTCGGGGTGCCTAAACAAATTTTAACTGATCAGGGTACGGCGTTCATGTCACGGACACTACGTGAACTTTATGGACTGTTGGGCATTGACTCGATTCGAACCAGCGTCTACCATCCAGAAACTGACGGACTTGTGGAGAGGTTCAATCAAACCCTTGAGAGAATGATCCGTAAGTTCATAGGTGACGACAGTCGTCATTGGGATAAGTGGCTGAATGCACTATTGTTCGCAGTGCGGGAGGTTCCTCAAGCCTCCACAGGGTTTTCTCCTTTTGAATTGCTCTTTGGCAGGAAACCACGTGGGGTGTTGGACCTAGTTAAGGAAAACTGGGAAGAAGGTCCAAGCCCCAGTAAAAATGAAGTTCAGTACGTCCTGGACCTCAGAGCAAAGCTCCACACCCTGGGACGCCTGTCCCGTGAGAACTTGCTTGAGGCCCAGGAACGACAACAGCGTCTGTATAATAGGGGAACCAAGCTAAGAGAGTTTGCACCCGGAGAGAAAGTGCTTGTGTTACTTCCTACCTCCAGCTCAAAATTACTCGCCAAGTGGCAAGGGCCATTTGTGGTCACACGGCGAGTGGGTGATGTCGATTATGAGGTGATTCGGTCCGACAGGGGGGGAGCTACTCAGATTTACCACCTCAACCTCCTAAAAAAATGGAGAGAGGTGGTGTCTGTTTCCTTGGTGACAACAATACAGGAGAGAGATGAGTTGGGGCCTGAAGTGCCAAATTGTTCTGTTCCCGCAGCGCCCCTGTGTAGTGACCATCTCTCGTTGTCTCAGAAAGCAGACTTGGCCAAGTTGCAACAGCAGTTCAGTGATGTGTTCTCACCTCTGCCGGGTCGGACACACCTCATACAACATCACGTGGAGACAACCCCAGGGGTGACGGTTCGTTCGAGGCCGTATCGATTGCCTGAACACAAGAAAAAAGTGGTTCAGCAAGAATTGGAGGCCATGCTGGCCTTGGGGGTAGTGGAGGAGTCCCACAGTCCTTGGTGTAGCCCCATTGTCCTTGTCGGCAAGAAGGATGGGTCTATACGGTTCTGTGTGGACTACCGCAAGGTGAATGAAGTGTCGCAGTTTGACGCCTATCCCATGCCTCGGGTTGATGAGCTCCTGGATCGGTTGGGTTCGGCTCGCTTTTTTACGACACTGGACTTAACCAAGGGGTATTGGCAGATTCCCTTGTCGCCAGAGTCCAGGGAAAAGACTGCCTTTGCTACTCCGTACGGTTTGTACCAATTTGTTACGCTTCCATTTGGGTTGTTCGGGGCACCAGCCACCTTTCAGCGTCTCATGGACAGGGTGCTCCGCCCACATGTTGCATATGCTGCTGCCTACTTAGATGACGTAATTATCCACAGTAACAGCTGGGTGGAGCATATGCAGCATGTGACGGCTGTACTCGAGTCACTGAGACAGGCTGGGCTAACCGCCAACCCAAGGAAGTGTACGGTTGGACGGAGAGAAGTGCAGTATCTGGGGTACCGCTTGAGCAAAGGGCAGGTGCTTCCACAGCTAGGCAAAACCGAGGCGGTTGCTGCCTGCCCAAGGCCCAAGTCCAAAAAAGGTGTGAGGTCATTCTTAGGTCTGGCAGGGTACTACCGCCGCTTCATTCCCCGCTTTGCGGACTTAACCAGTCCCTTGACTGACCTCCTCCGAAAGGGTGCCTCAGATCCGGTACAGTGGACGGAGCAGTGCCAGGTTGCATTTGAAGAGGTCAAACAGGCTCTCTGTGGAGAGCCGCTCCTTTACACTCCCAACTTCTCTCTCCCTTTCATTCTGCAGACGGATGCTTCGAACAGGGGGTTGGGAGCTGTTTTATCCCAGCAGGTGGATGGGGCTGACCGCCCAGTGCTCTACATCAGCCGGAAGCTGTCCGACAGGGAGTCTCGGTACAGCACGGTTGAGAAGGAGTGTCTGGCAATCCGGTGGGCGGTTGGTGCCCTGAGATTCTACCTCCTGGGGCGCTCTTTTACCCTCTGTTCGGATCACGCCCCGCTTCAATGGCTCCACCGCATGAAGGATACCAACGCCCGTATCACTCGGTGGTACTTGGCTTTGCAGCCCTTTAACTTTAAGGTGGTCCACAGGCCGGGGGCACAGATGGTCGTGGCTGATTTCCTCTCCCGGTCCCCTGGGGGGGAGTAGGCCTGGCCGGGTGTCTCCCTGGCCTTGGTCCGGCGGTGGGGGTATGTGATAGTGGGCTTTGAGTTGGGCTCTGCTGTAGGTGGAGATGGGGGGAGTGGCTCAGTGGAGCAGTATTAGAGTTTATTGAATGACAGGTGTTTGTGATTGTGGCTAATGAGGTCCCTCTGTATTTAGTAGAGGGAGAGGCGCGGGCGCGGCCCTTGGCCACACAGACTGGAGACACACACACAGAGAGCAGAGTGGAGAAGAAGACCAACCAAACTAATTCCCGCGTGGCAGGCATTGTTCCCAGCACGGCTGGGCTTTCTTTGACTTTTATGAACATTTATGTTAGTGTCTACCTGTGTCTGTGTGGAGCCAATAAAGTGAACCTACAGTATTTTCAGTAGTCTGTCGTTAAATGGCTGAGAGGAACCCACAGTAGCAACAGCCTGTGCTACACCAATGTTTGACCAGTTTTTATAGTATAGTGTGCTTTCTTTGCAGTAATGATGTATGATGATGATGTATTTTGCACCTTTCCTTCTTTAAAATAATAAATTGTCACGCTAATAATTCTGCTTCCTAAAACCACGCCCCAGGTTGAAAACCGTCGAGAGTAAATGTTGTGGCTGTTTCTACATTGGGAATTTACAATTCACTCATTCATTCAAGTAAATTAACTGAGACATGACAATACATTTGGCAGTAAACTTAAAAGTCCTCTAAAAATCCCAGGGAGTGCTATGGGCTTAAACCTTTATTGAAGTTAAATTAGCAAGGTAAACACATGATGCAGGTGCAGTCCAGTGGCAATCTGTGGCACAGATCCAGAAGGAATTTAATCATGTGATGTTGACACGTTACGTTTGTTTGACAATTCTGCTTGCCAAACCAGATGCCTGACTGCTGACAGGGAAGCAAAAAAACTAATCTTGAAACCTGACACTAGTGCTCATTCTGCTCATCTTATTTCAGTAGAAAGTTTTATGGCGTATGAATTAACCCCTACTCCTCCCTCTCCTCCTCTATTCTCTCCCTAGAATATCCTTCCCCTCTCTCTCACCTCATCTTTCCTCTCCTCTATATCTCTATATATCTGCTTTCAACCAACACTGCCCTGGCCTGGTTATGCTACCAGAAAATCTTAGATCAGAAAGAAAACATGGTAGCCAAAAGAAAGTGGCGCAAAACACATGACCGCTCTCTCACTTTCAATCACTCCTCTCTATCTTTTCCCTATATCACTAACCAGGGGAGGATTATCCAACGGGCACGTTGGGCCTAGGTCCAGGGGCCCCTGAGCAAGGGGGGCCCCTGCAGGCAAACATCACAGGCCTATAATTGATATGTATGTGTTCAGACACCATGTGCCACGGTGGGCCCTTTGGCTGGCGGTCGCCCAGGGGCCCATCATTTATAGATTTGTCTATGTCACTATAACCACTGCTTGGTAAAACATCTTACTACCACACCAAAATCCAATCCTGCACTTCTAACCAGTGAAGCTATTTTCCACTTTCAAACCTTAACTTACCCCTACAGAACCTTCATCCCTCACTGCCGATACTTTTGTCACCTATAGTTTAAAAAGGTTGATGATATAAAGAGCTCTTTTTCCCCCTCCCCATAATGATGCACGTGACTCAAACAAAAATAAGTAACCCCAATGTACCATGCATGGCCTCCTTGACTCGCCTCTATCCCAAGACAAGCCCTTAAAACTGGTAGTTACATCCACTAGACCTACTACCTGTCCTCTGGACCCTGTCCATCACCAATCTTCAAGACAATTGCACCTGATCTTTTTATAACCCACCAAAATATGCATTTGATCCTCTTCATCACTCAGGGGCGGATCTAGGCATAGGCTAGGGGGGGGCAATGCCCCCCCAGATTTGGCGCTTGCCCCTCCAAACACGATGGCAAGGAAAATCCCCAATTAAAAAAATATATATATTATTATTCTCTCCCTCATTTAAAGTATTTCCTAACAGAGACAGACACTGACTAGTCACACACTGCCGTTCTGTAGGCCTACTAACTGTCTACCGCACCGCCACCGACCGTCTCTTTCTCCAACTTTTTCCTCAACTTCTCATTCTCTGTCCTCTCTCGACTCCGTCTCTTTCTCTCTATCGCTCTGTTTTAAAACGAACCGTCTGGGGCAGGGAGTCCGAACGACCGACCGACAATGCTGAAATTCCTGGTTACTAAAGCTCTGCCGGCTAGCACTAGTAGTGCCAGTGCTGCGGCGTTAGCAGCAGCAGCAGCAGCAGGCATGAGGTTAGTCAGCCGGTAGGGCAGAAATTCTGTTACCGCAGCAGAGACGGAATCGCTACCCAGCAACAGCTCAGCCTCGTCAGCGTCGGCTGGTATTCCACTCTCTCCCCGACTCGCTATACCCAGTTTGAAATGGATATAGATATGGATAGATTAACTAATGATAGCATGACTTTCTGTGCATTTATGGGGGTTTGGGGGGATTTGACATCCACCAACACGTTGGTAACGTCTGCTCGGTCCCATCTGTTTTCAAGTCAGCCAGAGTAACACCAGTCCTCAAGAAACCAAACCTCGACCCCTCAGATGCCAAGAAATAGAGACCGGTATCACTCCTTTACTTTCTTTTCAAAACCCTTGAACGTGTTGTTTCAACCAGCTCTCTCTTCATCTCTCGCAGAACAACCTACGGGAACCTACTGAATGGAAAAAGGCCCACTCCACTCACTCACTGTCATGAAGCTACTTCCCGATCTGCAGTCTTGATTCTCCTATAGACCTATCAGCAGCATTTGACACAATAAACCAAATGTGCCTAAACAAAACATTTATCTGCATAAGCAAATTATAATTTCCATAACTGTATCAGAGTTGTACATGAAATGTGATGCATGGTACTTCCTCATTCTGTTCTTATCTGTTTCCATTATCTGCGGGAGATGTCATAGATCCACTTCTTTTAAACCCTTCTGTAAAAGGGAATAGTAGTAAAATAATAACCATGACCCCTATAAAGCCCGTTTTATGAAGCCATTCTGTACATGGCTGCTGTCCCATATGTTTGCAGAAGCTGTTTGTTTCATGTTAATTTCAAATGGCTTGGTTATTGCCTCTGCAGTAAATTGGACCAGAAGAAACTCGTAAAATATTTTCACATGCATCAGTTCAAATCTGCTGCTTACAGAAATGCTATTTCTTTAGGCTATGTAATTTCCTCATGTCCTGCTGGCTGGACCCCGACACTGACACAGCTAGGTGACTCAGCCCAGGAAGAGCTAGTGTTGTGATCATAGAGTAGTCTGCAGCTGCTGTAGCTCATGTTTTGTACAGAGAATAAGTGACAGCCACAAGCCCATATACCCGAGAAACAACACCTGTAACCCTCTTAAAGAGAATCTAATAAATATCCCATTTTTAGAACAGGCATCAAGTGGTCCAAAGATAGCCTGCACAAGTCGCCCTTACAAACAGTAAGAAAAGATAAAACAACAAAAAATCTAGTACTGTAGTATATAAAAGAAACAAGGCAGAAGGTAAGCAAGTTGCATTAAGAACAATAAACATAAAACATAAATACTGTCAATCAGTGCATCAGTGCATCATAATTGAAAAAACTGAACTACAATAAGTGTACTTGTGTAAGTGGAAAAACAAAGGGGAGACTGATATTTTAATTATTAACCATTTATTCAAAAACTAAACATGACCAGCAATACAGCACAGATAGATGTATATGTTAATGGCAGAATTTATAGACTTCTGTATATTTTTTTGTTAATAGTCATATCTCCATTGGCCATTTGAGACATGAAAAAATGATCTTGCTAGTGAAAGAATTAAATTTCTGACATGATATGAAGATGAATTCCATGTAATGTTCACAAAAATTAAAGGAAACTTTAAAATTGATGAAATAAAGGTTTAAAAATTCTCGTGAGTTCTTGTGAGTCAACCAATAAATTACAGCTGAATCGATACCTGAAAATTGTACCGGTTATGGAGAATGAGAACCGAGCTGTCTTAACACTGGCCACACAAGTGGAGATTAGAGATGTGATCCATGTCTTAAAATGCACTCTTGTTTTACTGTATTTACAGCAGAAGAGGGGGTGTCTGACAGGAATTCATTTCACCATTTTAGTTGTTAGGCCACACTGTTAAATATGACGCCAAGATGCAGAGAAGTAATGCTTAGTGTGCTGCATGGCAACACTGGAAACATTATTGACTTATAAACTTGTGGATAGGGTGTCAAATTAACAGAGCAGCAAAGTTGGCATTTAAACAGGTAGTAGGTGTTAGTTTGATGCAAACTAACTACCTAATAATAACTAAATAACTGATAATGGGTGCAATTCCCGATCGCTGTGGTGTAGCCAGGTAGCCAGGTATGGTGTAAGTCTTCTCATTGGCTGCATGGCAGCAAATCAGGTGTGGGGCCTGGAGGTAAGGCCGAAAGCCTATACCACCAGGCCTGGGCCTGGGCCTACCAAATAATTATCCATAATAATTAAATCCAGTCATCAACTCAGCTTCAACTCATGATGAACAAAGCAGGGGAGTACGGTAACATTTTTAATTGGGGGGTCAGGTGATTTCTGGACCTTTTGACTTGCAGGTTATAATTATTCTAGGTAATTATTTGGTAAGCTCAGGCCCAGGGCTGGTGCTATAGGCTTTCGGCCTACCCCAAGGCCCCTGTGGCAGTCAGGTCTATATATAAAAGGAAACAAATATTTCACATTATACCAGACACAACCTTCTAGATATATTAAAACAACCCTAATCCAAATTACCTCTATCTACATGAACATTTCATACAGGTAGGCTCGATACAGGAGGAGGTCACCTTGTAGGTCATGGAACAAGACCTAGGGTAAGCAAAAATAACATCTCAGGCAAGGCACATAACCACCACTTTGCATTATACAGGTAAATATGTCACATATCCGCAACTTGGCTGTAAGGCTTACACCTAACTGACCTAAGGGAGGCATCGATGATGGATCAAAGCTTGAGGGAAAACCTATAAATGTGGCTTTTATAGTGGGACAAACTATTTAGGAAGCAGGAAAGGGAGGGGCTCTGCCTGTATCTTAACAGTAGCCCAGGAGGGCTACTGTTTACATCAAGTAAACATCCCACTGGCTACATTAAATGTACAGTATCATAAAACGTAAAGAACTGGAATGAAGTCAGAGGATTTCTATGTGTTGAAGCCAAAATTGGAGTTGAATATCATGTTCGTTGGAATACAAGAAAGCAAGCAACGCGGGCCTGACCAACGCGTATACTCTACATCGTGAGCAACCGGTGAATTCCTTCAGACCTATAGTGTGTCGGATCTGTGTGTACAACACACTGTATGCTGGAGGAGACACATGTTTTACATCAGGAGTGGGCAAGTATTTTTCCAAAGGGGATACAGAAACTACAATGTTTTGTTGAAGGCCGGGCCAAAAGCCCCAGCCTAGTTTCTGATGTAAGTAGTAATTGGTATTGATTTAACACTCTGGTAAGAGTATTATTATGCAATGAAAAGGTTAGGTTGTTTCCAAAATCTAAAATGCATTTGTACACACTCAGAAAAAATAAGCGTCGAAAGAAATCCATTAACATGGTGAAAATACATCAAGATGTTTCACCATGTTAGTGGTTTCTTCAGACCTCCATTTCTTGGGAACACAGAACGGGGGAACTTTTTTATCATGTCCACCCAACACCTTGAAGGTACATCAATGAAAATGTTGAAAATGGGTGGAATTCCCCCTTAAATCCATGTTCACTCCTGCATACTGTGCGACGTACTCTACGTGGTGAGATTTGTGGTATATGTACAAGACCACAAATACAGTATATACATATATTCCATGGAATATTCCATTCTTATTGTTTGTATATCCTGTCAGGCTTAAATCTCAAATAGGCCTAAGGACCCAAAATGCATAATTCACAGACAGGCACAGCAATAAACTCACTTTACTTTGTACACCTTACAAAACAGTAGAATACTAATACACAAAGTAGGGTTCAAACTGTAGGCTTCAAGGGCTATATATAGTGCTCTAGACTAGGTTGGGCATGGTAGCAGGTTGGGTAGCAGGTTAGGTGACACGGCCTGACACACAGGTGGGGTTAATCAACCTTCCTCATTGTTCAGACATAGATGTGTTTTGACAGAATAATTATATGCTTCTCACAAATGAGAAACAGAAAACACAAACATGATTGAGTGATGGAGGAGTGATGCAAGATTGATGCATGATTGAGTGATCAATATGTATTGTCAACATGTCTTCACTCCACCTACTGTAACCTGGCATATTTTGGACATAGTTCGAATGGTGATTAATATGATTTATCTTATTACATCATTCAACAACCCTAATATGTGTATTACAAAGATCACTCGAGCGATACTCTATGCTCTGGTTACAGGGAGACACAGCTACTGTATCAATGAGAAAATGCTCAGTGGGTTGAGTCAGTGTGCACGTGTGTTAAAACTTTTAATTGGATTAACAAAATTAATTAATGCCATTAACTTGTTTTCGAACGCCTCTATATGTTCCAACATATACTATTGTACATATGAATGGAAAAAGGCAGATGGCAAATCACATAAAACAACATAAATCAACTACAATACACATCTTAATATAAATGCATGTTCAGGAGAACTAGTTGAATTTATGAATATATTATGAATATATATAAAATGTATTGCTAGTATTTCAATTAAAGTGCTGAAGTACAAAAAAGAAAAAAAAACAGGTGAGCTTATTCTAAATATATTGTTATAACAATGTAAGAATCTAATAATCAGTACTGCATAATATAATCAAGTACTGTATATCTCTTGATTAAAATAAATCTTACAATGAATGCATGTTCAGGAGGACTTGAATGTGTCAGTAAAGTACTGATGTTATGGTACTTCGATTTGGTTTGGTTTGATTTCGATTTGGAATTATGTATTTATTTAAGTAAGACAAAAGTAGTAACATAAAATTAATGCCTAATGCATTAATTTTTTCCCCATGATTTTGGGGAGGCCTGGGGAGGCAGTGGATTGGTCTCATGCTTCCTTCAATGCATGAGGAGTGCAAGCTGCCTTCTTTTGGAGGGTGTTTCCCTGGCTGCACATGGTATGTGTAAGGAACGCATTATTCCAACCAGTCCCCTCGACCAGGCACCCCAGCTGGCCAGGTGGAGGCATTCTAGACTAGAGACCAGGATTACTGCATGTTTGTAAGGGTAGGCCTACCTACCCTAGGGGACACAGTCAGGGACAATATGCAAACTCCACACAGAAAGGCCCTTTTGCCGATGACGCAGAGGAGCAGACACGCTGCCAGCACCCACAGCGTTCCTGGTGGGAATTGAACCAAGAACCTTGCTATTTGGACAAGGGAGCTCCCCCAGGCAGGTTGTGCCTTTTGGGTGTAGGGGCTACAAGGCGTCCATTATTTATACCATAGTTCACGCATGCAGCAAACATATTCTAGATACAAATACAGGTGTAACACTACTGGGGTCAATCTACGGAAATGCAACAACAAGCACCAACAACAAAACAGGAGTTCCACAAACTCCAGTAAATGTTTATGTGCAGATCAGGGGTCATCAATATCTGAATGCCATCAATGTCTGTATCTGACAAAATAAAAGTATGTGGAAACGCTTGTCTGTGGCCCATTTTTCTTTTTTTCTTTCTCACTTTTGTATATGTATGTCTATATTTTTTATTTTTTATTTTTTTAATATAAAAACTTAAACGCCTTTGAATAATGGCGCTCTGACGTCAACACAGGGCTTGGTTTCCATTCAGGATGAAATGAATAATCAACATTTCTCATTGCAGGGCTTGATGCTAACACTTGCCCGCTTGCCTGGGGAAAAGAAAAAACATGGTCGGGCAAATGAAGATTGCTACCTGGTTGCCCGATCGGGCAAGTGTGTGACTTTATATAACACAACACAAGATATATTTGTCCTGAAGGTGGTCATTGCGCTCTTCCTCTGCGACTTTCCCTGCTTTATAGCTATCTCTCTCCCAGGTCCATTTGGTTCCAAACTATCATTTTTCTGGTGTCACAGACCCCTGAGTCCGTGACCACTGTGGGAACCATTGATTTGCATTGATTTACAAGTTGAATCTTTACTGTATAGTGACTTAAACAATATATAGTCTTCGACTGCGAAGGGAAATGTAATGTTTAAAGAACCCAAGTAGAAAGTAAACTTAAATGCAAAATGTACAATATATTTTGGGGGGCAAGTGACCATGACCCAAGGGCAAGAACCTGTAGAACCTGACTTGCACTTGCCTGATGGGAAAATGCCACGGACACCTTAGTGTCAACCCCTGTCCCCTGCATCGCTCAGCCATATAGGTATTTTGACATAATAATTACAGGCTATGAAATGCTAACCCTAACCTGGCACATTTTGAACTTGAATGTGATACTTGACCGTGTATGTCGTATGGTATGCCTGAACTCAACTCAATGGTATCTGAGCAATGTGGAAAAGATGAAAAAACATGGCTCTCTTTTGAGAAGGACTGGTGTAAATGTTTGGGGTGTGTGTGTGTGTGTGTGTGTGGGGGGGGGGGGGTAACTACGTTTTTCATCAGTTGTTTCAGTGTCCAATAATAAATGGACACTAATTCATTAGGGGTGGTGACGATTCACTTGCCTCACGATACAATACACCATTTATATTTAGGGTTCTGAATTGATTTATATTGCGATTCTTAGTTATGCTGCGATTCGATTTGATATATCGATGTATCACATTTTTCCACCACAAATGACTGTGTTTTCATTATAGTAGAACATAGTAGAACAAGGGGGATTCCACCCATTCCACCCATTGTCAAGATTTTTTCTGAGAAGAAAACAGGTCCTAAAAGAAAAATCATTAACAAACACAACACAAACGCAACTTGATGATGTCATCATCAAGTAAAATACAGTACAGCAAAATGTTGAAATTGAGTGGAATTCTGAACAATATGGACCATGAGAAGTTCAATCAACTAGAACATTTTAAAGCAATTTTAAACAATATAAATAACAAAAAGTTCAATCATACACACAGTCTTTCTGACATGAACAAATGAATGAATGGACGTACATAAGTATATAAAAAAACAATTTTGGACGTGCCGATATGGATTCGATATTGATATCATGGAATTACGATTTTCTTTTGCCCACCCCTATAATTCATGGAGATTCCTTGATCCACAGCGTCATTGGCAGACCTCCTGACGGTTAGGTTAGGCAATTTTGTGTCAAACTTCATTCCTTTAAATCATTTCCTTCATACCACTTCATAACATTCACCCTGCATAATTAAGGGACCAAGCAGTTCAAGTTGGTCACACACACGCACACGCACGCGCACGCGCACACACACACACACACACACACACACACACACACACACACACACACACACACACACACACACACACACACACACACACACACACACACACACACACACACACACGAATCATTGGCTTTTAAAAAGCCATTGTGGTGCTGGCTCTTAAAAGAGCCGGTGGTGGCGGTGTTGTCCGCCTCGACGCCCTAGTCTACTGCTTTAATGTAGTTGTGAGGATAGCCATGAGAAATGGTCACCAGTTGTGGCAAAGCAAGGTGCACAGGAAAATGGTGATAACTTGATAAGAAACAAGTTGTACTGCATGGTTCGATTTGTACTCCAACATGCCTTGTAGATATTGTCCAGCTGTATGTGCAGCCATGTGTCTCCAAAGGTCATGGCACTTGACATTTTCACACTGGAAGAGAAGCATCGTCAATTACAAAGGTGAGCTAAAATATAAAGTGATTTACAGTAATACCATTTTTCTTAAATTGAATGCAAATTAGGCACTACATGGGCATATGGTATGTTGTATATGCCACATTTGCATATATTTTCAGAATCAACATTGATTCTAGTAATCAAAATGAATGAATGAACTGTATATGCTCTGGTTTGGAGAAATATTTAGTAGTTCAGGTGACTACAGAAGTATTATTATTAACGTAATTTGTATTGCTGACCTATTTCTACCATATTGCAACTTTTGTTTTGTTCTTTTAATGCATAGCCCCACTGACCTCCACAAAACCACCTTCATATTCACCAAAACCAGAGGAAAACCTCCACCATGGGACAAAGACACAGGACACAGGACAATACATGAACACATATACACCCGGTGTACCGTACACCGGTGCTAAATGCTCTCGCGATTGGGAAGCTTAATTGAGAGAGGTGCAAACTTCAGGTAGAAAGGGCCCCAAGCTCTGAACTCTGTAAAATCTGTGCATGGCTTCAGATAATAAACTATCTATACATCTTGGCAAAACTGAAACCATTCTATTTGGTTCAAATAGAAGCCTTAGCAAGGCTAACAGTTTCATAGTTAGAGTCGGAGACAATACTATCACTCAAAAAGAGGAAATCACATATCTAGGGTCCATCCTTGAAGCAAAACAATCTAGTGATAAAATGGCCTCAACTGTTGTTACTTGGCCTCAATCCTCGCACCCACCTCACCCCTTCCCACTTTGACAGTCTGTGCTGGCTGAGGGTTGATGACAGAGTGCAGTATCTTGCTCTGTGCCAGGTTCACAAGATCTGATACTCTATTAACTTACCCAGGTATCTCTCCAATTACTTCCTTAGTGTTAATGAAGTTTACACCCACAACACTAGATGTAGTACAACCAACCATGTCCAACCTAGATATTGCACAAATATGGGCCTAAATTCATTTCGCTCCTATTCGACCAAAATGTGGAACAGCCTTCCAGCAAACATAAAAACATGTGAATCCCTTGATTCTTTTAAGGCCCTGCTTAAACGTCACTTATGGTTGGCTGCAACTCGTAGCTGGTTTCATTGTTGCTTCTTATCTGTATTTCTGCATGCATGCTGCGGCATGCATGTGACCCTCATGTTGTCTTAAGTGTGTTTGTTTGTTTGTTTGTTTGTTTTATTTTGTTCCATTGCTGTATTGACTGTACGGGACCCAAATGGAAATAAGACCGCATGGTCTTTTTTCGGCGCTCCCTTTAGTGGTAAATTTTCACACGTGACACACAGGACTGACTAAGGATTCACGTTTGACAAGGCAATTTTATGCAGTTTACAACAGGAATGCACATTTACTCAGATGCCAAATGGTGCCATCATGCTCTTTGAACTGATGCAAAATACAATCACACATTCTCCTTTCTTCCCAAATCTATAATATCTGAACAGCAGCTGGTGCCGAGATCAGATAGTAGTCTGTTTCTATTCTGGATTATTGGCATCCTTTGAAAAATAAATATTTTTGATAATAACAAGAAAAGTGGTCCAAAATATGTTTTATTACAATTATGACACCTGCAAGATTTTTGCCTGGAATGCCAGTTAGAATCTCTTGGAGACTGTGGCACATTCAAATTTGCTTTTTGCTTGCAGCTATATATCTTATTATAATCATCATATATCTTATATCTTATATAGCTATTCGCTAATATCTTATTATAATTATATGTTCTCATCAACATGGATTGTAGGATGTACATTGTTGCAAATCATAACTAAGATATGATAACAAAAAAAACTAGTTTGGCTTGTAGAACTATTGATGTTTTTTTTTTTCCACTGGCTGGGAACCGGTTTAGTTCAGAGCCTGTAATTATGTTTCTGTAATTATGTGGGCCAGTCAAGTACATACAGTATATCTTTTGAATGTGCATTATCTTATGTCACAGGACATGACACAGGACAGCACAACAGTCTAGGACTAGATATCTCATAGCTTAATTCTTCTTTATTCATAACCATACATAATCCCATAGGGAAATTCCAAAATATGTGTTCATACTTCCACATAACCTCCATCATAGTTGTTGCATAGACTGCACCCTTGCTATACTCTTACAGCTGAATTCCCTCCACGTTCTAGAGCTTGTGACCATACGTGCATTGTCTTTTACTGCACATAATACAGTATATTGTACCAGTCCTCATCCATAATTCGCAACCCAAATACAACTTCCCACTTTCTTTACTTGCCATCAAACCATGAAGAGCTTACATTACTCTACCCCTTTTTCTTCTCATGAGACTGAACAAGTCCATAACCAAACCCCAGAAAATAGTTAGGACATGGCAGCAGGGGGTTCGCTATAGATCATTTTTCTTTCTTTCTTTCTTTCTTTCTTTCTTTCTTTCTTTCTTTCTTTCTTTCTTTCTTTCTTTCTTTCTTTCTTTCTTTCTTTCTTTCTTTCTTTCTTTTTTCAAATTAGCAATGTAAAATGCTAAATATAAAATGCCTAAAAAGGGGCACCCAGCATAGAATTATAAAATAGAAATAGTGCTTACTTGAAGGTCAACTTCATAATGCATTATAAGCTCATTTATAATGCATTATAAGACATGTATATATAAGACATAGATAAATGTCCATAATCATGTATAACTCCTCCTAACTACATTTATAACATATTGTTATAGGGCGCGTTCGGAAATTGCGCACTGAGTACACTGAGCAATGCAAACTAATAGGCGAGTGCGCCTGTTGCGGTGCTGTATTTCCGAACGTGCCCACAGTCATAAAGGATTATTATACTCAAAGGAACAACACATTATAGGCTAACTACCATCGCTTAGTGACTAAGCGATGGTAGTTAGCCTATAATTCTATAATTAGCCTATAATTCTAACAGACTAAGCCTTACTCTGTTAGAAAGGCACAAAAAGGAAGGATGTAGGCTACTGTGTCATAATGCATTATAAATGTGTTTATTAAATGAAATAATGTATTATGAAATAATGTAATAATATGCTATTATTAATTAAGATGGCTTTGATACCTTTAAGTGGTCAGATATTCATGTATCATTAATTAGTTGTATCATACAATTAGTTGTACCAAAATATAAACTACAGATATGAACATGAATATCTGGCCACTTTACTTAAATGTCTCAAAGCCATCTTAGCATGTTATAGGCCTAGATGTTTATAAGGCATTATTTCATTAATAAGCACATTGGTAATGGATTTTGACGCAGTAGGCCTACATCATTTCTATTTGTGTCTTTACAACAGACCAAGTGATGTTAGTTATTATGTAGCCTACTGTTCATTCAGCATAATAATCAGTGTTGGTCTATATTACTTAGGAAAGTAACTTCTTTACTTTACTCGTTACCCCTTAGACAAAGTAATATCATTACTTTACTTATTACTGGATTTGAAGAGTAATATAATACATATTGCGTTATTACTTTCCCAAGTTCTCAAGTACAACATAATCCGTTTATTACAAAATAAAGCAGCAAGCGATTTGTAGTGTACATAACTGCGCAGGATGCAGTGTGTGGACTGGATCTACAATCTACTGCACATCTCTGTTGTTACAGTACCTGTCAATAGCTTGTATATCTGTTCTATTTTTGCATGCAACAAGCTCATTTTAAAAAAGTAACTTGGCGTTACTTGCAAAGTAATGCGTTACTTATTACCCATTTTTGCAGAGTAATCTCGTTACTTTACTTTTTGGAGCAAAAGTAATAATATTACAGTAATATGTAATCTAAAATTAGTTACTGCCCAACACTGATAATAATGCATTAAGACTACCAGTTATAATGAAAATGTAGTTATGAGGAGTCACCCATGATTATAAACATTTATAACAAGTCTTATAATGCATAAATTAATTATGCATGACTAAAATGAGCTTATAATGCATTATAAGGGTGACCTTCAAGTAAAGTGCTACCGAAATGGTCATTATGGCCTAAAGAGTTTGAGAACCACTGGTTTAACCCAACTATGGCTCTGGTTTAGCCTACCATCGTGTGGTTATAATGCGTCATGACAAGATTGGAGACAGACGTGTACTCATGATTCCCCGTGGGTTTCCACGTGGGTGGTCTAAAGGGAGGAGTCCAGTGTAGCAGTGGTTACCAGGGGTGGGCAAAAAATCGTTACGCCAATATAGCAAGTATGGGTAACCCATTCCTCCAATATAGGCCTATCGCAATTCTTAATGCCATATCAATATCGAATCGCCAGGTTCAAAATCGATTTTGTGATATTTATGTAGCCCTACTGAATTATTTTAAAGGGGATTTCCACCCATTTTCAACATTTTACTGTACCTTAGAAGATGTTGTTGGATAAAAAGCCCCAATTCTGTGTTTCCTAAAATGGAGGTCTGAAATAAATCATTAATGATTTTCTTTTTTTTCTCTTTTGTAATCTAATTAAGTCACTTCGATATATTGTTACTTTTCGTCTTTGCATGTGTATGTATAGATACCCGAACATTTTATTTTATTAAAACAGTTATAAACAATATGGACCATGAAAAGTTCATAATAAAAAAATCCTATAGGATTCCAATAGAAAAGTCCTATCAGATTTTGGGGGAAAATGGATCTCCAATAGGATTCCATTATAGGAATCCTATAAGAAAATCCTATAGGATTTTCTTATAGGATTCCTATAGGATTCTATTGGATTACTATTGGAAATCCAATAGGATTTGTTCCAAGATCTGATAGGACTAGGGAGTTTAAAGCAATATTGGCCATGTTCAATCATAAATTTGTTCACCTACAAGTCAGTATTTCGGACATGAACACAGTTATGGATACATGTATAGGCTAATTAACGATTCTGAACATGGCGATTCGATTTTGTTTAAAATAGCGCCATTGGACTGAGGCCCCACAACTCCGTTCAATGGATTGGTCACAAACAACTGTCCATAATCTGAGGCCATGGTACCTCTTTTCTTTTTACTCCATTTCTATGTAGGCTACAATTGTACAGTCCGTGTACAGTTGCGCAAACTCAGTTCACTTCATGGGGCCAGTACAATGGCAGCTCTTCTACAACAATTAGGGACAAATCCTGAACTGGATGGAAGTGGAACATGTAAGTAAGTAACACATTGGGTTCAGAAAACAGCCGAGATAATGATTTTAAATAATCTCATGCTTTAGTGGCACAGCATAAACCTGGAAGAGAAAATTATTAAATATTATTAAATATTTCCAACTCCAGATTGTCCCTATGAAGGCTGCAGGACCCGCCCTCGAGCGCTCAAGTGCAAGTTTCTGACACCTCAATATCGCAACTCTGACATTAGATGGATCTGGTTCAGTCGGCCAGATGTCTCTAGATGGCGCTGCAGTCGGCTAGCGCTATGCCACGCGGACGCGCGCATGCGCTTTCCTTTCTACCCCGCATCGCTCGTGGAGGTAGCAGTGTCCGCGTGTAGGGTTCCATCTGGAGAAGAAATGCCGTCCAAAATCATCTTTGATTCCGAAACCGAAGATATTAACACCATGGAGGATGACAGCGGCATTGCGGTTGAGGCTACGCCGGCGAAGGTGAGCAGAAAGACGGCGACGCCGTTGAGAAACGTTGAGTCTTTTTGGTGCTGTGTGTCTCCTGGGCCTGGGTTGGAACACATGTGGTGCTTATAAAACTCAAGCTAGCTTTGCTAAATTGATTTAAAATGTATCCCTGTTGGTGTGTAATCATTACTCACGCATTCAATTGTATATTGCGAGAATGTATACGACACCCATCAATGCTAAGTAATACGTTATTACAGCTGAGCTAGTTTCTCTAGTAGGCACTAGACTAACTTATATGGGTTATTTTTTGGTTGTGCCTGGGTCATCATCGTTCAACATGACAACTGATGTGTTATTTACTCTATGGTTATTTAGCATAATAATGTCGCACGCGAGGCATGCATACAGCTGTGACAACACGGCGTTGTGTCTCAAAAGTAATCACGTCATGGATGTAAATAGTTCCAGTGCGATCCTGATATAGTCGAGCCTGCATGCTAACTGTTGTACTTTAAATAAACGAGAGGGAGGCCATGTGGTTTTCAGCTGATCGGTAATCATATGGAACGACGCCGAACGGTCGTGGCCAATAGAAAAGCAGACCGCTATGTTTTACAAGTCTGCGCTTTGATGACGTTTCAGGTGTACGTTAAAGCCATCTAATGTCAGAGTTGCGACATTGAGGGGTCAGAAACTGAACGCTCGACCTGCTGTTAATGCAGCTTGAATAGGGACACACTGGAGTTGGAATGGAAATACGTTGTTTTCAATGAGGGCGGCGCAAATGAGAGCTATTGTAGGACATGTGTGCAAGTTATGACAACTGTTTTAAAGTAGCCTATTGTAGAGTAACGACTAAAGCCTAGTGTTTATGTACGGTATGTATCTAAAATAAAGGGATTTAAGGTCGTTAAAGGCAAAAGCTGCCTGGGACGTTGCCTGAGTCCACTCCATTTCTGCCTACTTCAGGGCAAGGACTTGTCCTTATTTGTTTCCCCCATTCTCAATAGAAGTCTATGTACAAGAGCCGCCATTGGACTGGCCCAATGAAGTGAACCGAGTTGGCCTAACTCTGTCTACTATATGGCTCTGATGTATGTTAGCTAGCTAAATCATAGCGTTTCAACTTTCAGCCCTTTTCACACCATTATTTGAGAAACGAAAACAATAAATACCATGCCAGCATAATAATACTTTATTAGATAGATACATTACAGAAGAAATGCAACTGTATTTCTTCTGTATATAATACTGTACTCAGTGTACTGTATGCTGTCCAGTGCTAGAGCATGGTTAATTATTAAACATGTTTTATACTGTAAGTACTGATCGTGTTTTGCTGCTCATAAGCGGGTTAACCCGTTGTATGTATGTATCTACAATCTGTTCGTTTGGTTTTGTTTTTTTAAGAAAATAAAGAAGACCAAGGATGGCAAGAAGTTAAAGAAAAAGAAACAGCTGGAGGTAGATGAGGAGCAGCCAGATTGTGAGCCTCCGGCCCCAAAGAAGAAGAAAAAAGACCAGCGACCAGCGGACCAAACCAGTGATGGGGCCATAGACATGAATGGCAACTCTAATGGTGTTAATACGACACCAAAGAAGAACAAGAATGCAGACCCCAACACAGAGGAAACTGAAAAGGTCAGCACTCTTTGAGGGGATGAATGGACAGCAATTCCAATCACACAAAGCGCTATTCTAATATAGATAGAAATGAACCGCAGAAATGTACACAGTACTTCAACTGCAGATGCCGCTGCAAGGCAGCAAACATTCAGGTTTCTGGAACCGCTAAAAACTGGCCGTTAATTTTTCCCACAACACATGCTTACGTATCAATAATTTCAACTTAAGCCTATCCATTATTATAAGCCGTCCAGAAGCATGGTGAATCATGGCCGTAGAACCTCTGAAGAACTTTGTTTTAATAATTAATTATATGATATACTATGTAAATACCATTTGTGTATTGTGTATTTCATTTTCACTTTTATTGTTGACAATTGGATCAAAGATGTTTTGGTTCTGGATGTCTGTTTTCTAGGCTTGGAGTAAGTGATATAAATTTCGTTGTAAATCTCTAATGGAAAAATGGATGTTGCTTCTTTTCAGTTATCAGTTGTTTTCTGACTGGGATTTCAGTCATTTCATGTTGTTTCTAATGAATTGCGTGTCATCATATTTCACTCCAATTAACCACTTACCTACCAATTATTGGTCTTACATTTATTCTGCATCTCTTTAGAAGAAGAAAAAGAAAAAAAAGAAATTGACAGAAGAATCAACCGATGAAGCTCAACCTCCGCAGACCAACGGACAGATAGCCAATGGCGGCCCACCTCAGACCAACGGACATTCCACCCCCAACACCCCTGCTCAGACCCCTTCTCACTCCAGTGATGATTCAGACATCGAGAATGATAAAGCAAAGGTGAGTGTATTTTAAATAGTATTATATTTTAAACCATTATTTTGTTTTCACAATTTCAAAGTATTTTGGAAGTGTTTAAAACTAATTATGTGTTTATTTATTTAGGAGACACCAGAGCAGAAGGAAGGGGCATTCTCAAACTTCAACATCTCCCAGTCCACCATCAGCCGGCTTAATGGTACATTTGTATTTTGACTCCCAGTTTCTCATGTCGAAGAAAGGGAGACCCGCATACTGCCACTTGCGAGCTTCAAGTGGCAGTGGGCGGGTCTCTCCTTCTCTGACACGTTTACTACATTCTCATCTACGCACCTGCTAACGATTATAGTAAGTCAAGTGTGCGGAAGTCTTTCTGTCTCCCAGTAGACAATAGACTAACAGTTTCCCAACACACAAATATTTATCCATGTTCATATGTATCCAATCCTCATGATTCTCGCCTCCTCTCTTTCTTAGCTCGGGGAATTACTTACCTGTTTGACATTCAGGTGAAGACATTTAAAGCCGTGAGTATTGGAAAAGATGTTATTGGCCAAGCCAGAACCGGAACCGGGAAGACCTTTGCCTTTGCCATCCCATTGGTGGAGAAACTACAGCAGGACTCCACACAGCTGAGCAGAGGACGCCCTCCCAAGGTCTGCATAGATATTATATTCATAAAATATACACAAATATTGTAAACACCATACTTGTCCTGCTATTTAAATGTATGTTAAAAGATTTATTGGACGCTTCAAGTAGGGAAGACACAATGCAAATATCACTGAAACACATCCAGAAGGAAAGTTGGTCTTATCTTTGTCCCATTTAATCTCTTTTCCCACGACTAACTTTTGCTTTTTTGTCATCGTTGTCTCCCCTTTGGTGTCTGTCTCCTCCCTGTCTCTCTTTCTGTCTAACCAGGTCTTGGTGTTGGCTCCAACTAGAGAACTAGCTATCCAGGTGCATAAGGACTTCAAAGACATCGCAAAGAATCTCTCTATCACATGTTTCTATGGCGGCAGCTCATATAACCCACAGAGTGAGTTACATTTTTCACTATATTAATTTATTTAGTGCGCAAATTCAATTCAGTCCATTTGTTTAATTTTCGCCAAATGCAGGTGAATAATTGTTAAACATCTGCATTAATTAACTTAATTTAAAATAAATCAATTAGAGAATGTAGAAAACATTCTACAAAATTTCAGGGATTAAAGTTCTCCGGCACCATGCCAGAAGTCCGGCATAAAAAAACACTGCTAAACCCATGACCAGTTACCGTGTACTGTATGTCTGCCCCATATCTTTGATTGTGGTTATCTCTTTCAATGATAGTAAAGAAGCGCAACTCTCCGGTTCTGTAACTACCAGCATTAGCCAATCAGAATCACAACGGGGCGGGCCTTAACAGAATCGATCGTGACAGAGACCAGTGTTGCCAACTGCCAAAATCCAAAATGCACTAGTGGCATTTCCAAAATGCACTAGAAGCAGCTAGAGAAGGGGGAGGGAGCGCCCTACTCCCTCTGCTGCCCCATCTGGCGGAGTCAGGTTACTAGAGAAGTGGTTTTCAACCCAACTCGCCACTAAAAAGCACCAGATTTTCCACCAGGAGTTTTTCAATAAATTTGGCGCTAGGGGGGTCTGGAAAGAGGCTAAACATTGTGACAAATGCGTAAAGTTGGCAACACTGACAGACACGTGGAGAGAGTGATGATCAGCGAACCGCATGGTGTAAGGAGTCGGGATGATGCCGTTATTGAAGGCAGGTGAAAATACCCTCGCAATAGAAAACGGTATCAAAAATAAATGGCGCTGGGCATGGCTAGAAGAGGCTGGGCGGGATGGGAAGGCATTTAGCAGTTGGTGCAGGAAGCTAAGGGATCGAGCCAGGTGCTCGCTTCTGCACGCTGTGCTCACGGAAGCATATGGTTCCAGCGGCAAAAAGGCGCTTCGGAAACATGAATCCAACCCAGGTCACAGAGCAGCCGTCTGTGCCGTCCCTCACACGACGTGATTACAGTCTACAGTGGTCCTTAACTGGCGGACCACGGTCCACGAACGGACCGCCGCACATCTCTGTCTGGACCCTGGCAAAAAGGAGGGATAATCCAGGAATAATTGCGTACATATGTTAATTATGCATGCCTCGCTTGATTTCACAATCCCCAGATATTTTCGCATAAAGTTTATAAAGTTACAACCTCAGCCATTTGGTCACTTTCACACAGAATCGCGGTGGTGGTAAGCGCCCGTCTAAAAAGTCTCTCTCTCTCTCCCCAACAAAAACGGCTGGGTTAAAGTTGTTATTTTGCATGGCTGTGCTGTGGAACACATCCACACGCAGCTTATATTAGGCTACTGTCGGAAGGGTTACCTACCCCAGGTAATGGCAATACTAATCAGTGTTCTTAGAAAGTATCGCAAAACTCTGTCGAGTTTTGCAAAACTCCGTCGTTATAAAGTTGACAGCTGTTTGAAAAATACGATCTTTTCGCATTTCTAGGTCTAAAAGTGAGGTCTTGCACATTAGTCACCTCTATGTCTGGTTGACCTGATTTAGAAGCCGTGATGATACCGAAATGATTGATTATTTGTGGAGAAATCAGTCATTTTACATGCATCTCAATCGCAGTTTGTGCAGGACCTAGGCATGGGCATGGGGGGGCAACGCCACCCTAAATGCCCAGACTGCTCCTCCAAAACAACCCAAATTTAAACGATAATTTTCAAATTAAAGTGTTTATATTTAAAATGATTTTGAAACACTACTTCTGCTACTATATATATATATATATATATATATATATATATATATATATATATGTATATGTGTGTGTGTTTAATTTGCATCTTCGCTCCCAATGGTACCAACATCAGAGTCAGCTTTAATTTAATTTAAGCCTGGAAGTCTAAATAAATGTCATCAAATGGTGGTCTGTGGCTCAAATGCAGAATAAATAATGGACCTTGAAATCTTGAAAAATACTTGTTTAGAAGAGAGAAAAAAAGATGTGATTAATCAAAGATTAACTATGGGCAATCACGTAATTAATCGCAATTAAATATTCTAATCAACTGACAGGTCTATATATATATAACAAAGAAATGTGTCAATATAAAAGTATTTTAGGATTTAATGCATAATGACAGCCCAACCGACTAGAGACACAATTAGTACTCATATTGCCCATTCATAAATGCTGTCTAAAATGGCAGGGTAAACGTTCACCACAAGGTTTCATATCGAGGATGCAGAACTTGGTGCCAAACCTCTACATTTATTGCTTAATAACACTTAAATAGTCAGTGACTTTCTAGCTGTCACTATTTTTCTTTTCACTCTAAACTGCCATCTAGTGGCAATATGTGAGTACACTGGACAGTAACAGTTGGTTAGATTGCTTCAAACACTGTTGGGAATTCCCAGTCGACTACCAGGAGGAGCTATTGGGATTGGAAGCGTCGGTGTCTCGGTTTTATTGATTAAAAAATGTCTTTAGTTTTGTTATTGTCTTTTGAAATTGTTTCCTTTATTTCTTTAAGTGACTTTGCTTTTGGATACTTAGAAAAGTCCCATGTATATCTGAGCTATTTTTATTATTATAAACAATGTGATAACAATGTAGGGCTGGGAATCGATCCGAATTCCCTAGATCGATTCGATTTCGATTCACAAGGTCACGATCCGATTCGATCCGATTCGATTCGATATCGATCTATTTACAGACATAATGGAAATAAATACTGTCCAATAGACAAGACGGCCCCATGTGTTGAAACTAAAGATTTCCTTTGCTTCTGTGACCACGACCATTAATCTTCTAGTTGTGTAGATTTGGACTAATTCGCATGATGGATATTTTAACTCTTGAGAGTGTAAAAATGAAACCAAATGGACCCGCAAGGGTCCATTTGGTTTCATTTTTACGTTCTCAATTTGGTTAAACAACTTAGCTGGGGACCACCTGGAACCCTCTCAGGGCCCTGGACCACCTGTTGAAAACCCCTGATTAATGAATACACAGTGAGACAGAATTAGTAATAGAGTGAGAGGAATGATGCTGTAACATTTTACCTGGGTCAAACACAAGCATTAATACTGCAACATACAGTATATTAGTGCAGTGGTTTTCAACCTTTTTGACACCAGGGACCACCATTTATTCAGCATTTGAGCCACGGACCACCATTTGATTTTCAGCCCCAAAGACCTAAAACTAAAGAATTCTTTTGGTTTTGTTCACAATTCCAGGCTGGATTTTGCAAACTAAACAGTGTAAACTTCATTAAATCGTGCTAATTCAGATGATGATTATTTTTTTAGAATGTAAAAATGAAACCAAATGGACCCTTGCAGGTCCATCTGGTTTCATTTTCACACTCTCAAGAGTTACATCTGGTTAACAAATTTCCATCATTTAGCCTGGGGACCACCTGGAACCCTCTCAAGGACCACTGGTGGTCCCCGGACCACCTGTTGAAAACCCCTGATTTAGATGTCTACGTTGTAAAATAAATATTATACTGCAGTATTCGCGCGGCATAATTCACGTAGTTTTAGAACTAGGTGCTTCAGCTCACTTATAGGCTAATGCTCTGTGAGCTTGTAGATTGTATATTTATCGCGCAGCGCACAGCTCTTAACATTGCATCATACAGTAGCCTATACGCAGCATGCCGAGTGTAGGAATACACACGTTGTTGCTGTGGCTTAGCCTTAGCTCCGTGTGAGAGAACATTAGAAACATGGCTAAAAAGGCACAAATACTCCTGTCCAGATGGGAGATGACAATGGATTTGTTCCGCAGCAAGACGGCCCCGCGTCTGTGTTATATGTTTGGAGAACGTCGTGTGTCGGATGAAAACTCATTCGGTGAGAGACCGTGTCCGTGTGCGCACGGCTGCTTGTGCGTAAATCTTGCACTGAGACTGACCGTTCTAATGTGAAAGTAAAAGTCTTTGGAGCGGAGCGTGCGTTCAAACTTTTTTTTGTCCGGATCTAACATGTCACAATTGGGGGGGGGGGGGGCTTTATGAGGCAGCGTCATTATAGCGTCAATATATTAAGGGCGTTTGGGGGGGCATTCCCCCCCTGGCCCCAGCTTTATAGCCGGCTCTGCAAACACGAGCCTCAAAAAAGAAAAGAAAGCAAGATAGAAGGCGATCACGCACTCTTTCCTCTCCCTCGACCATCGCTGCGTGTGATGGATATAATTGATAAAATACTGCAAAAGGTACACAGTAACAGTCTAATCTAACATCGATTTTCTCAGAACACATGCACAGGGCACTCGCTGCGTTACAAGTGATCTCGTCGAGCAGCGAACACAAAGTGTTTGTGCTGTAACGCACGCACGTAAAAGAAAATAGTGCCAGCCGCCTGGAGAAGATCGATCCACACATTTTTGAATCGATGTCGTGTTTTTGAGCGTGGATCGATATCGGATCGCTGGATCGATTTTTTGAACCCAGCCCTAATAACAATGAAGTTATTCACGCAACTCTCTCTCACACACACACACACACACACACACACACACACACACACACACACACACACACACTAAAAACTACACTGCTTGCATATGTATTTGTTTTTAATCTTGATTCTCGCCTTCCTCCAGTGGATGCCATCCGTAACGGTATTGATGTTTTGGTGGGAACCCCTGGTCGCATAAAAGACCACCTCCAGAACAATAAACTGGATCTCTCCCAACTCAAGCATGTTGTACTGGATGAAGTTGACCAGATGTTGGACATGGGGTTTGCAGATCAGGTTGAAGAAATACTATCTTCAGCATATAAGAAAGGTAATATACAATATGAGAGGGGGAGATGATGTTATTTAGCTTCAGAGTTTTCCCCTCATGAATTAATGCACTTGATGCATGGCATACATTTACAATTCCTGTCTGTGTCTCATCATAACCATCTGTGTCTTGTGTCTCCCTCCAGATGCTGACATCAACCCTCAGACATTGCTGTTTTCCGCCACCTGTCCCTCCTGGGTCTATGACGTTGCAAAGAAATACATGAAGCCAGGGTACATTCATGTTGACCTCATAGGCACAAAAATGACGAGAGCCGCAACAACTGTAGAGGTGAGAGTCCATGTCTGCATTTGTGTACATCTGAGGTTGCTCGACTAGCATGTGCATTGTTAGCCACAAGAACCCTATTCTGAGGACAGCACTCAGTTGAAAATACTGTGCCAGTGTGTGAGTTCTGTGCTCACACACTGGTATGCAATGTGTTATGACTCGTTAGGTTTTGCTTGACCTTGTAGATGAGCTGTTTTTTGGTGTAGAGGTGGGGAAAAGGCAGGGGCCTGGTATAGGTCCCTGTGGACTGGAGTCACTGACATACTGTATATAGGATTTACGCTGTTAAAGTGCTTGTAACAAACCTTTAACCTGCAAAATCCACCACCTTTTGAAAATGTGCATATTGATTGCATTTTGTTCACGTGGTTTGGCCTAATTTATATTTGCATTCAAAGAATTTAGCAGTTGTGTTTGCCATTTCACAAAACTGGTATGATTTGCTGTCCTGCTAACTCTAAATATGTATATTTATATCAAAGTGTAATGGACTGAATAATGAAAGTACCGTCTCACTGTCCCTCCAGCATCTGGCCATAGCATGCCACTGGTCCCAACGTGCAGCAGTACTGGGTGATGTGGTCCAGGTGTACAGTGGTAGCCAAGGCAAAACAATCATCTTCTGTGAGACCAAGAAAGAGGCAGACGAACTGTCCATGAATCCGTCAATAAAACAGGTACACACATGTTAAACGTCTTGCTAATTCAAGCCCAAAGCATGTCCTTCTGTATCACAAAAATGTGTTTTTTTTTTCTTATTATTGTATTCATCATACCATGTGTAATATGCTGAATCTGTTAACCTTTTCAGAGTTGCCAGTCCCTCCACGGTGATATTGTTCAGAAACAGAGAGAGATCACGCTAAAGGGTTTCAGAAAGGGCTCGTTCGAGGTTCTGGTGGCCACCAACGTAGCAGCCCGTGGCTTAGACATCCCTGAAGTAGACCTGGTAATCCAGTGCTCTCCACCCCAGGTATAGTTGTTGGTTGTATCATATTCTGTTAACAGTAGCTTACCTTATATAACTGACAATGATAACAGGACCCATATAGGTGATGTGCTCTATTGGCCTCAGTGTAAGGTACAGAAGCTTTTATCAGCAATATGATTCAATTTTTATTTTGTTTTTTTGTCGTCCTTGCGCTTTCCATTCAAATATATTTAAATAAATCTTTATAATAATCTTAATAATCTTTTAATCTTTTAATTTTATGCCAAATAATGACAAACTATCATTCAACAATCATTAGTTCCTTGTGCTCACCTGCACTGGGAATCCTACTAAATCTTGTTAGTAGGGAGATCTTAAAGCTGTGATGTTATTGACACATCTTATTGTAATGCATGAAAAAAGTGTACATTGAGGGGTAAGAATATGAGATATTGGCATTCGAATTGCATAGCATAGAAATGGTGGGTGCAAACAAATTCAAAATGGCAGCGCTCGTTTTGTCCCGAATGAAATGCAACAAAGTGGTTATCGGCTACCGCTGTCGTCTAAAAGATGGACTAAGAATGTAACCGTGTGGTGCACATAGCTCTGTGCTGGTTGCAGATAGTTCGAGTTCGGTGTGGTACATTAATTATTATTACAATCCACATACAATCCTAAATGGATGCAAATCTAGAACTTGGTGTGACCTTGCTGTGTCTGTATCTAATTCTCCAACCCTTCCCTTTGTCTGTTTGTTGTTGTTTGTGTTGCCTGTAAGGATGTGGAGTCATACATTCATCGCTCAGGGCGTACGGGCCGAGCAGGAAGGACCGGAGTGTGCATCTGTTTCTATCAGAGGAGAGAAGAGGAGCAGCTACGCTATGTAGAGCACAAAGCTGTAAGTCATTATGCACATTTATTTTACATTCATTTATATACTGAATACTAATTATGACTTAATTTAGTGTGCACCCCCCTAACTCTGAGTGTACAAATGGTGTACAAATGGAATTTTAAAGCTCCTTTGCTTCCATTTGTTAAAGGATCACTTCACCACTTTTCAACGTATCTTCATATAATAGGTCCTCACTAATGTTCATGATAAAATACCACTATTTTTTTCTACTCGGTCTGTGTCCCACATGGAGGGCTGTGGGCAGCTCAGAAAGCTGTCCTCCAATGACATCGATGGGGATTCCACACTAATAGAAACTGCAGACTATTCTTAAATGTTGCAGTGCAAAAATGACAACCATCGTTCTCCCAATGATAAAAATATGAATATTTCTCTCAAGAACATGGGATGATGTAATTGGGTGTCTGAACTGCCCACAGCCCTCCTGTGAGACCCAGACTGAGTAGGAAAAAAATAGTGGTATTTTATACGCTTTACATTAGTGAGGACACTTTACATTAGTGAGGACAATATGAAGATATGTTGAAAAATTGGTGAAGTGGTCCTATAATGTTTACACAACCTGCACAAGGCCTTTTGGAACCCACAAAAGGACAACGTGGACAATAGTGGCACCATGAATCTGTTGGACCAGAATGGAACAGATCCTTAATTAGTATCAGCAACAACATCTGTGACTGAAGTAGGGAAGGGGACCACTTTCTTTTCAAAATGGTGTTTGTGCATTGGACCCAATACATGAATAAATCTGATCTGCTATTTTAG
Source organism: Benthosema pterotum (assembly GCA_039105355.1). Classification (NCBI taxonomy): domain Eukaryota; kingdom Metazoa; phylum Chordata; class Actinopteri; order Myctophiformes; family Myctophidae; genus Benthosema; species Benthosema pterotum. The sequence goes on along the minus strand of CM076966.1, from coordinate 23,938,375 downwards.
GCAAACTTATTTTGTGCATAGACTGAAGTACAGAAGTTGTCTAGTATAGAGCTCTGGGGGACACAATCAACTAAGTATAAACTAAAAGTACCCTGTATATGGTATGTTTAACTGGTTTTGATCTGCAATTTGGAATAGAAAGAGAAGTGGAGACAGAACAAAGTAAATGGAAGAGAAATGAAATTAATGAATGGCTGTTGAGCCTCTATACTACCAATGGCAAGCTTTTTAAGAATAAAGTTCAGTTCACTTGAAAGGAAAGAGGGAACGGATCGTTTGCATCTACTCAAGGTTCCTGTTCTTTTAACTTTATTGTTGGCTGAATTCCATAATTATTTTTTTTTCTGCACTCAGGGCATCACATTCCGACGTGTTGGCGTCCCCACACCCAATGAAATCATCAAGTCATCCAGTGATGATGCTCTGAAGTGGGTATCTTTGGCAACTAGTACTTCACTCTAACTTGAACTTAGAGTAGCATTAATCAGTTGCGTTCTACTATATATTCCCTAGTGTGAGGAGATGCAGGTGGAATGAGTTAAAAATATGTTTGCATGGCTCACTGCTCGGGCTGCCCAAGGCAAACACACACACACACACACACACACACACACACACACACACACACACACACACACACACACACACACACACACACACAAAGCATTAGGTGTGATGTACAAGTAAAATGTCTTTCATAGCATTACAGGTGTGCGTGTGTGAACGTGTGAGAGATTTGTAATAATAAGAATAAACGAAAATAATGTTTATGAAGATGATGCATTTTAACATATTAGTTATTATAGAAGACAGCATGTCTCTTCACTGCCTGTGTAGTTTAAGTCAAAGAACAACATTGAAATTTGAATTTAAAATGTAGCTGAATTGTGTTCAGGTGTTTGGATTCAGTAAGTGCTTCTGCCATCGCCCACTTCAAAGAGACTGCTGAGAAGCTGATTGAAGAGAAAGGGGCAGTTGAAGCATTAGCTGCTGCCTTGGCCCACATTTCTGGTGCTACCAACCTAGAACAACGGTCCCTGCTAAACTCTGAATCGGTGAGACACACACACACACACACACACACACACACACACACACACACACACACACACACACACACACACACACACACACACACACACACACACACACACACACACACACACAATAGAATCATACAAACACCTGCGCATTCACCATCACACTCTAACCACCTACCAACATCTTGTCTTTGTTTCCCATTAAATATTACTTTAAAGTTGTATTTTATACAGGGTTCCCGCGGGATCTTAAAAAGTCTTAAAAGCATTGAATGTACGAATTTGAAAATAATACCTTAAAAAGACTTAAAAAGTCTTGAATTTTTATATCTAGGTCTTAAATTTTGCGCAGTTTGTAATTTCTATGTGTCACATTGCTCCTCAAAAATTTCATTTGTCAACCGCGTGTTTGGTTTAAATAACGTAGCCATAAAACGGCGGCGTAAACTTATCAATCATCAAGTAATTGATTTCTCAGTTTCGCACCGAGAGAACAGAAAACTCTCTGAGTCAGACCTTTAGCTTTATGCATGCTGCGTGTCTGTTGCAACTTCAACAACAACTGATGTTATTATTGATGCTTTACTTGCCTAATAAAAGTTCTGTAACTGAAAATGGTATGGGTGCGGCTTCATCACCCGTGGCGCGAAGCGACACGGGTGATGAAGCCGCACCCATACCATTTTCTCCTGCCCCTCCAATTGGGAAATGTTACATCCGCCCTGGGTATTATGTTTTATATAAATGGACTTAAAAAGGTCTTAAAAAAGACTTAAATTTTACTTTAAGAAACCTGTAGGAACCCTGTTTAAAGCCCCATACAGTACAGTGCAGTGCATGTATAACTTGAGTCATAATTTGTTGTGTACAGGGTTACACTACACTTAGGATGGAGTGTTCTCAGGAGATGCACAGCCTGAGTTATGCCTGGAGGTCCCTCAAAGAACAGCTAGGAGAGGAGATTGAGCAACACATTCACCGAATGTGTTGTCTTAAAGGCCAAAAGGTATGTGTCATTTTCGCTTGTACAGTATAGCACCACTCGGTTCATATTTTTTTTTAAAGTGGTATTTGAAAATGTGAAAATACTGACTGCACCATGTTGCATACAAAATACAGGCATTGCATTGAAACAATGTTATTTAACTAGAGTTGCAATCTCTACTCATTTGTTGGCAGTGTAGCAAAATGTGAGTCACTCATCTGTGCTGTGAACAAAACAAACAATTTCAGCCTTTTTCCACATGAATGCCCAGCATTGCTGATATTTACAGTCCAATGAATTGTCTTTGGTTTAAATGCCAGTGTATGTAATGAAACCAGGTGTGTAAAGGTCCCTACAAAAAATAATAATCAGAAACAGCATTTCTGTCACATCATGAGAATGGTGCATCTACAAAGGACAAGCAATGAGGAATCAATCTCTACTAAGTAGAAGTAGTATTTCTAACCGTTTCAAAATAAACCTTCAACTTCTACAAAGTGTGTATTTCACAGCTGTGCACATGAATATTTTCTCACTCGTGTGCATTTTTTTTTTCAACCAGGGGGTGTGTTTTGATGTCCCATCTGACAAAGTCAAAGAGATGCAGGTGAGTTTTAAAGCCAAGGCGGTCTTATTCGTCACTCTTAGCTCAAATCAGCTCAAAGCAACGCAGATTAAAGGAAATAAATTTAGTCCCTGATTATTAGCTTTGAAATTGTTATATGAAAATGACATCAAAACAAATGTAAGCTCTTTGTTTTCCTTGGGACAACATATTTTGTGCATTGGTTAAAAGACCAAAATATCACAGTATTAGGTTCACAAATGTTATACAAATGCTTTTAAGAGAAAATGGTACACAAAAGCGTAAAAGTCGTGGTGGGATATGCGTGCACAGAGCACACACCATCCCCTAGCCACTTTTTGCTGTCCCTAGCAACATTTAGGCTCGTTGACTGGAGTATTCCCAACTCCAGTCTTAGTCATCTCAAGCACTCAGGGAGGTCTGACACTAGATGGCTCAAACGTGACACTCACAGCCATGATGTGCATGTTTGTGTTTGTCATTGACTCACTGAGGAGGCATCTGCTGGAGAGAGGATAAATGAATAAAACAAGGGTTTTATCTCTGGTGACTTTATGTGATTTATCCCCAAATCACCAGGAAGAAGTCCCTAAATTTGTTACCAGAAGCACTAATTAAGTTGCTAGATGGGGTCTGGAAAGAAACTAAATATAGCGACATATCTGTCAAGTTGACAAAACTGCATATGTAGCAGGTTCTACTGTAAATGCAAATGTGTTTACTATAGTACATCAGGTGGACAGGGGGGTCTGTTAGATACTTAATCTGGGTACTGAATTTCTTTATTGTAGTAATAATTCGGCCCACATTCTCTCTCGTTTATTAGGACAACTGGAAGGATGGTCGCCGTTGGAAACTGTCTGTCTGTACAGAACTCCCGGATTTGGTGGAGCGGCAGCATAGTGGTGGTGGCGGCGGTGGTTTCCGTGGTAACAGAGGCTTTGGTGGCGGCAGAAGCTCTGGGGGAGGTGGCCGAGGAGGAGGGTTCCGTGGTGGAAGAGGTCGCAGCGGTGGTCGTGGTGGAAGCGGCTTCCGAAGTGGCGGCAACAACAGGGGAGGAGGCCAGAAACGCAGCTTCAGCCAAGCCTTTAATCACTGAAAAACCCGACTCACTTTCTATTACATCTGGACTGATACGATTTGCTGATTTGTATTTTTTTATTGGCGATCAGCAATGGACTTTGTGCTTCTGGCAAACCCAAGACACCATGACAGAAGCTAAAAAGTAGTGATGCAACAATGTATCAACCACATATTTGTATCGGATTTGTCGTTATGAGTCTATTTTATCAGCAAATAAAACTGTCATTAACAGATGGCGAATAGCCGATATTTATGTTGTTGATTCTACATTTTGCATTGACTATACTGGTTATCTGCAGCCTACCAAGCTGTAGTTTCTGAACATGTATTTCTTTTATTGAAGATGCATTTGTTTACCACGCACAAAATGGCAAAAACTAAACAGAGCAATATCAGCAAATGTCTAAATAATTAATTTAAACAACTGTTATCAGCGCAAAAATGTCCGTCTAGCTGCATCCCTGCTTAAAATAAATTGCAGCAGTGGTCATAATGGAAGAGTTGTGTGAACCTCCCGTTTGATCAGCCTTTATATAGAAGGTCATTTCATGTGATGACTGGCACTGTGCCACAAATGCAAAGACAGGAAAAAGTCAGCTTTTTTTCTCTGTAGTTGCAGCAGCTGGAAGCCTTTTAGTCATGCCTGGTGTGTTTCTCTAGGTAACACTTCAGAACTATGATTAATATATCATTGTCCATACCATATACTCATCTGTCATTACCTTTTTAGCACTCGAGCTGGAGTGATTTGTATTCATGCATTATGAATATCCTTTCCACTAGGAGGTGAAAGATGTTTTACTGCCTTTTTGGGGAACAGTGTTTGGCTCATTCTCGCAACAAACATGAAAAGAGTGTCAACTTGAGTCACGTCGTCAAGACTCTTCAATTGGAAATATGTAATTTTTGTCAAGCAATACTCTGAACTGAAAAGACTTCAATTAGACATAGTTGTTTAATTGCCCTTTGAGTATAGCCGAAGTTGCCTTGTGAGGCTCTCTGCTCTAAATCCAAGTGTGCTAGAACGTACACTTCAACTTGTGAGCACATCCCTGAATCATAAAAACCTGTCCCCAAAATGACATCAGATGATTGCATTTGCAATTGGTTCTATAACTGTCTTGTGTACTGCATCCATTCATTTGAATGAGTTGACTTGGTCATTAAAAGAGGTCTGAAAGAATAGAATGAGTTTGTCTTTTATTGCTTAAAAAGGCACTAGGGCAGAGGACCATAATGTGATATAGTTATTCTTGAGGTGCTTCTACTTAAAGTTAAAGGTTATGTGAAAAGATAAAAAGTGCTATTCTTATTCCCAAACCCATCTTAAATGAGTTATGCACACAGAATACTTGTGTGCTGCTGCTTTCCAAATTCCTTCAGTTATCGGTCATTCTAATGATTAAGGCTCTGTTCTGAGTTCGTGTGCAGTGGTTCTACATTGTTAATTTCAAAGGTCCCCCATAACTCTTCAGTGTAAAAATGGAACCAAATTGACCCTTAACATGTCCATTTGGTTTCATTTGTACACTGAGTTACACACCACTTGTGTCAATGGCCATTTGGAACCTTTGTTTTTTCCCAGCCCCCTGGAACAAAACGTTTGGGTTTCTGAGGCTACTTGAGACCCACTGGTGTAGAGTGCCTCCTTTATTGATATCAGTGATAACATTTGTGAAGGAAGGAGGGAAGGGGCCTCAATTTCTTTTCCAAAATGTTGATTGTTGTTGGTTTTGCAACATTTTGAGGTCTATGTCTCGAGCTCTGTACCTGTTGTTGTGTACTCCGATCATAACCCACTAACCTTGTCCAGAATGTACGACCAAAACCAATGGCTTAAGCGTTGGGCCCTCGTCATCCAAAATTACTACCAAAGTATAAGAAAAGATTAGACAATGTGTTGGCCGATGCATTCTCCTGCACGTAAATGTCACAGTAGTCCTTTTTTGCTATCTTGTAGATTAGAGTAATATATAGTGTATGAACAAAGTTGGAGTACGTTGTTGTTGGTGGGTGTATTACATGCCACGTACAGGTAGGTAGTTTTCCTCTGGGTTCTCTGTTTTCCTCCACTCTCTCATTCTCTACAGGTGGGAGGTCTATGGTCACCAGTGTCCTCCTGATTCCTTGCCCTGCCTTTAACCAATCATTGTGCCCTAGATAAGTGCTGTGTTGGCTCGGTTCTTGGTCACTCTCACACCAAGCAGACGACCAGTTAACAGAACCAAGCAGAAACTTAGTTATTCACCTAGGCTACTTGTAGTTCTGGTGAATGCCCTGCCTTGATACAGCAAGCCAGGGTGGCCCCATATACATAGACAACATGTAGGTAGAATCTATGTTAAGGCACACTAGGTTAGTCAGTTTGGTAGTATTGTGCTAATCTCTTTAGCTGTTTGTTTGTTTGTTTGTTTTTTCCCCCCAGCAACATCTACATCCCCTGGCAGTGGTATCGTCTTTGGTTTTGTATACATACTTGTAGTATACATACTTGTAACCATTCAGATTACTTTGAACTAAATAATTGATAATGTGAAGTACCTGTATATTTCCTTTGCAAATCAAACTGAAGTACTTTTTGCTTTGTACTGGTGTTGTCGGTTATTTGCATTTTCAAATGTTTGGTATCCCATATACTGTACTTGATTCATGTTGGGTAACCCAAATCCCTAGACCAGTCCTAATCAAAGGGTTTCATGACAGTCAGGCAGGTAAGCATTGATGTTAATGTAGCACCCAGCCATGAGCCAGCCACAACAGCCCCGCCAATCGGGCTCAGCCCTATTGGCGCGACTGGTTGTGCGTTGGACTGGCGAGTGGGAGTCCCGGGTTCAATCCCCGCTTCTGCGTAATACTACATTAACATTGATACCCAGACCTTTATTTTCATTGGCATGTTGCTGCTTACGATTGGCTGCAATGGATGAGCTGAGCGTGACAGGATGACTGCTTGGATTAGCCTGATTGAAGGATTGTGTAGTAAATTATTGGTGTGGTGGAAAAACACTGTTCTTCTTTCCCTTGGCTGTGTCTCACCCTGTTCCTCAGCCATACTTGGGGTATGGGTTGGGTTCACAGTTGTCCTTGCATCATTCTGTTTTGGAGGACCTAGTTAGTATCAAAGTACTGACACTGGAGTATTGATGTCAATGAATTTGTAACTAACCTCTAAAAGGAGAAATTAAATACTAATTTGAATAATCGTGAGTTTAAATGCATTCATATAAATACTGTACTTCACAAAATACTGTACATTATAGAAGCCTTCAGGTTCATGTAAACACAATACAATCAGAGAGTTAAAGGTAATGGAGGCCACTTTTTAGCCCAAAATCAAAATGGATGTAGCTATAGTTTTTGCAATTTTCCTTTTATCTTGCTTCTACTCTGATGCTGCAGCTGTTTGCCTGCAGACAGAAACTTGCTTCTTCCTCCAGATGGTCCAGAACTTTGTCAACAAATCATGAAACCAAAACATCCGCCCGGCTCGGGACAGGCATGGCTAATTTGAGAGGGGGTGGCGGTGAGGTGGAGTTAGATTTTGTTTTTAAACAAATCTGTTTACACAGTGTTTGTACACACTAAAGTTGCCTCTATTACCTTTAAAAATATTAATTGGATGAAATGGCAATACATGCCTTTCCTATAACCATTTCAACATTTCATTATGCTAAAGCGTTAATCTGTAAATCTTAACTATTCCTAAATGATCTTAACTTATTTTCCTTATAGAAAAACTGAGAAAACAGAAAATAAGCATAACGAAAGAGAATGAAAATGGATGGTACTGTATGTACTGAAGTTATTGAAGAGAAAATGTAATGGACCTGCCTATTAACAATTTAAATCTGAACAAATCAAAATGAAAACATTGCTATTCAATGAGGCTGTTCTGTACCATATGCAACTAAATCAAAACAATTGAAACATTATAATTTACATTATAAATACATCACTGACAAAATCTTCTCACAACAATTGGAGCAGAAAAAAGAAGCAATTTGTTGTGAAACATTCCCATGCGTCTCCAATGGTCATAGTTAACTGGTACTGGTTCAAAAATATATAAAAGTGATTTTTATTGCCAATGGAATGTGTGTGGAAGGTACAGTTGGTTGCTGCCGACTACATTTGCAAGTCCTCGCCGGTGATAATCAGTCCATTGGCTATCTGGTTCTCTATGATGATTCCATCATGATCATCCTCCTAGAAGATACGTACGTTAAGGTTAAAACCGGTTAGCTTGGTGGTTGTTGTACATGTGTGGATGTGTGGATGTGTACATTGCATGTGACATGCGTGCATGCAGATATCACTTACGTCTACATGGTCCTTGTAGTCTTTCTCTGTGCTGCGATATGACACGACGTGGATCAGAGTGTATATCCTATGAAGAGATAGAGAAAGGTCGAGTGGAAAAGAGAGCGAAAATGAGACAATAATTACATGCGGGCAGAGGGAGAGATTGAGACAGTTTATTGTGTGTGTGTGTGTGTGTGTGTGTGTGTGTGTGTGTGTGTGTGTGTGTGTGTGTGTGTGTGTGTGTGTGTGTGTGTGTGTGTGTGTGTGTACTGTATATATACTGTATATGTGTGTATATATGTACAACGTATGTGTGTGATGCAGTTTGTTAAGCCAATTTCAGATTTGAATCTGAAGACGTTTCCACATTTTTTTTTTACTTATGCCCTTTTGTTGTACCGAAACCGAAAAAGTGACCAATAACAGTAACTGATAAGCTAGACATGGAGAGCTACCTTTTGCACTGGATCTGTGGCTGAATTCAAAAGTAATCATTTAGGGACAGGGAAAAAGTATGTCTGTACCTGTGATACAACATGGCCAGAAACTGAATGACCAGAAGAACAGCAAATGACAACAGGAACATTAGACTGAGGGGCTCCACCTGTCGATCACCAAGAAAAGTTATGTTATGACATCAAATTATGACATCGTGGACAACCTAGAGATTCAGCAAACGCAAGCATTGAATACTAAAAGTGCGTGTGTGCATGTGATGTAAGTCATTGTATGATAAGAGTGCCCCTCACTTCACATAAGTGTGATTTTTTTTTTATTCCAACAAGCTGCTCTTATTCCATAAACGCTTTATATTAGTTACGGACTCCTTGTTATTATTCTTTAATTACGTCACAGTATTAAGTAAAAACAAGTCTATGCACTGGCATTTAAATTCGATTAGTCCACAGTATAATAAGCCACTAAACAATGATAACATTTGTCTTCAACTAGTGCTGCTGAAGAAGCAAATAATAGATCACAGACAGCCATATGTAGATCACAGACAGCCATATGTGAGAAACATTTCTCTCAGTATGACTTACTGACGCTTGATGAAGACAAATTGAACACTGAAAATTGTCATCCCCATCATTATGGGCCGTATGTCTGGTGGTTCAGCTGTGGTTTCTCATTGCTAACCTTGAGGTATTCATCGGATTGTGTGCCGTTTGGGTAGAACTTGGGGATCTTGATGCTGATGACATCATTTCCTATGGCTTGTAGGAAGAAGGTAGCTACCACCCACAGCACGTTGATGATGAAATATAGAAAGACCGCCTGCAGGGAAGCAGAGACGGCAGTTAATGTAATTATCTGTCTGTCTCATGCATGAGACAGATAAATACGTTAACTGGCTGTATAGAACATAAGTCCAGCAAAACAAGTCAATGGCAAACCGACCTGTGGAAGGAGAATTATTACTAAAAGCTGCCTTCTGAACTTAAGCCCCTTGAATTCATGGATATCTTTCTTCTATCTTCTATTCTTCTATCTTGCTTGAAAAGAATCTGGACTACATTTGCTTGCACCCCTATTGACGTCCACAAAGACGACCGTAGTAGACACATTTTGCCTAGACTAGACCCATAGTCTGAACTAAACAAAACATGGAGCAAGTGTCAGGAAAGCCATAACACAATGCTGTGTGAGTTGACCAACAAGAATGTCAATGAATGCTACAACAACTTGTCACACCTGGACCTGGATACTAGTGCCGCTGCTTGGAAGTGGTAATCTGTCATGCTCATTTCACCTGAGTGCTCCTTCGGTGCTGAGCTGAAGCAGAGGAGATTTTTGCTTGAAAAATTGGCGAATTGTCAATTAATCCGGGTGTGGATGTAGTAAAGATTCAGGGAAATCACCTACCATAGTGTAATTAATTCATTGTCTATGGAAACAACACCTGCCTACAGTAGGTGCATGCGAACATAGTCACCTGCAGACAAGACAAAGAATTTGTGAGTTGTCACTGCACTGACCTTATTGCGTAGTGATTTCAACTCTTTGGTGACCTCGTCCAAGTGTGCCTTCGTGTCAACGATAGGGGTCAGGTAGCGGTCTATAAGCTTGATCCAGAAGTCGTTCTCAGCCTAGAGGCACAAACAGTTATCTAACTCAATCTCACCATCTCTCTTTTCATTACAAGCCAATATAGTTTTGTTCTTATCCTGGGAAAGAAAGACAGTGGTCTGAGGTAAATGCGATTACAAGAAAATGTATGTCATTGGTGTTGGTGATGAGTAGTCCCACTGGAATCTACCAAGAATTATTCCCATAGACCACTAACAGTTTATTGGTAAACCACCTAATTCAATGAATGGAATACTAAAAAAGAAGGTAATTAGTGTTGAACCATCATGTTCAATGAAATTGTTTTGTTCAATGAAACGTCGCAGCAGTAGTTGACAGTACATCTTACCTCATCTAACATTTGCACCTGCGGGGCGATGAGAGTTTTCTCTATGGCCCGTTTCACCCTTCTCTCTAATCTCTCCATTCTGTTAGTCTTCAGGATACGACGAGCCTAGGGGAAGGAGTCAAACATACATTAATAACTTCGTAGACAATTGAAATTTTAAAAAATCCATACTTTTCCCAGACTAAATAGTGGTCGGTTCAGTCCAGGGTAGCCAAGCGGGCAAAATTCATACAAACAGAAAAAGTAAAAATCTCTGTACTCCATCTTTAATTAGTATCATCGATAACAACTCCCTAAACCTTAGCTTTTCATTACTCCTGTGCACCCCTTTTTCTCAAACCTTAGCTTTTCACTGTAGCCTGCAGCTGGGAGATCAACATCATCAGTCATTCGGCCAGTGGAACAGTCATGGCGACCATGGATAGAGTAGCAGGTGGAAACATTTGTCTTTGTAGTTGGCATTGCAACGGTAACCTTTTTTCATTTCCACCGAAAACAACACCACTGGCTCCTCTGAGATGAAAGGTTAATAAGTGTTTGTTCCAGCTAGGGGACACTTTTTCAAAAGGCTTTGTTTCCCTTGAGACTGCAGCTGAAGCAGTATTTCAGGAAGAAGTGACAGGAGTTATGACTGTCACTGCTTGACTCAGTGGCGAAACACTCATCTAAGTAAGCATGTTGATATCCATGATATGCCAACTAATACTGTATCAGGGAGACTGACTGACTGACTGTGCACAAAGATATATAAATACATGCTTATTTCTTGTTCACTTGGTTGGCACCTTTGTAACCATATCTCCATATATGGAAAAATGGCAACTCATGTGGGACCACTAACATGATGGTCAAACCTAATTCCCAACCAATGACCTGCTCGCTCAGCGTGTGCTGCAGTTCCTCCAGCTGGCTGTCTGTCAGGACGTCCTCTGGTCCCACTCCGCTCAGCTCTCCAGCCACGGTGTCTGTTAGCATTAAGACCAGCTCCTCGCACACATCGTCTTGGTTTTTGTTTCTCAGGGTGTATCTGTTGGACAGAAGTGCAAGACGACGTGTAACTATACAGTAGTCCATCATTCCTGTCGCGAGACTTCATTGTCTGTACAATGCATGATCTTATAATGTGAGTCTTTAGGGAGTAGACATTTACCTGATCTGTTCTTGTAAGTTTCTCTTCAGGTTGGCATAAGTCAGCTTCTTCAAAAATTCTTCTTTCACTGGCAGAACCCATTCTACCCAATGCATGTGCACGTACACACACACACACACACACACGCACACGCACACACCATCATCATCATTCAAAAACATATTAGCCATGAAGTGAATAGAAATGTTCCACATTACAATGGCTGCTGTGGTTCTCTGTGTTCTCACCACTGGCAGGGACCACCTCAGCCTCCTCAAAGTCAATGAAATTATCATCATCATCCTGTTCGTCCTCATCCTCATCATAGTAATCATAGTCTTCAGATGTACCTGTAGTCTGGGACAGCTTCTCTTTTCTAACACTGTCACCGCTTTCACTGAACCACAACAGACACAGGCACGCATGCACACACAAAATTATTGTTTTGCCTTTTAGTCAGATCAATCAATCACACATCTTAATCAAAGAAAAGTGAAAACATTCCTTGGTAATTCTAGGAAAAGAACACAATTTTAAACTAATACTAACATGATGTGATACAAGGAAATGGTGCAACAGGGGTGGTTGAAGCTGAAGACCTCTTGCATTGCAAAATTACATTTTGAATGGATATCATATAGTAATTTACCTATATTGAGCTCATAAACAATTTAATAGGTATTAATTAATGTTCCAATTTTGGAGGTCTGGCTCATTGATTGATTGATTGATTGCTTCAATTGGATTGAACGGGTTGATTTCTAGCTTAATTGATTGCTTGATTGATGATTAATATCAGTCTACCTGCTACTAGAAGATGAGCTGTCATATTTATCTTTCTTTTTATCCGTCTCGTGAATGTTTGTCTCTTCCGTTGCTGCATCTGGTTTGGCAGGAGACTCTGGGATCACCTGTAGAACTATGTCCTGGCTAGTGACAGGAGCAGGTTGTCCCTGCTGTGCATTCTGGCCGAATGGTCTTGTGATTTGCTGAATCATCAGATTCTCAGTTTCCTGGGTTACCTATAGATAAATAACGATGTTTAAATAATGATAATGAATATAATATCATACAGAAAAATAATACAGATTTCTGTGTGTGCCTACCTCACACTTAATGTCCCAACAGCAGAGTTTACATTTTCTGTCACACAGAACATTGTGTGTCTGTCTTCTTTCGACCTCAGCTCTGACAGACAGACAGACAGACAGACAGACACACCACTATCAAATATGCACTATATATTCATCCAAACTTCTAATAACATCAAGTTTCTTCATTCAGGCCTATTCATATAGTCCAGTGATAAAGTGACCACTGGAACATGACATCACGCTGCTGTGTTAACAGACTCACCGCCACCCAAACAATTTCTTTTCTCTTGTTTTTTTTAGTGACCACCGTTTAGGTGTTCACCCTTAACATATAAAAACTGGTATGAATGGGCCTTTAACAGCATTACATTGTATATTACTTTGTGATATAATAACAGTGCTTTACTTGGACTCCCTCGTGCCCCATGACACGACGTGCATGTTGACCAGAGAGTAGATAGTCAGCAGCAGGTACCCACTGGGAATACATATGAAGTACATCAGCCCATAGACGATCATTCCTGTGAAGTGAATATTTACTATCAGTCCTGACACCAGTTCATACCTTACATACATGATAACCATACTTAGGAAAATATTGCATGGTGTATTTGCTTAATCTTGAAATTTGTTATTATAAGGTCCCAAAGATTGTAGTTTGTCTCATTTTGAGGAAAAAAAATGACTATTAACATACCAGTGTGTGTCTCATTTTGAATGACTGATTGAGGATGTACCATAGGTGCACCCTGTTGTAGTATATACAGTATACACCCAATGGGCATTGGTGAGTACAAATGCCCTGTAACTACCCCAAAACAACTACCAACAGTGCAGCACAAGAATTTAATATTGCAACATTTAATATTGCAACATAGTTCAAATCTAAGTCATAAATGTGTGCTTAGTTGACTGTGATACCAAGGGCTCTATATAGACACCTTTCCCACAGTTCAATTCACACACACTTAATATAAAGTATTTGTCCCAAAACAGCTGGTCCAGTCGCTCACAACCTGTTGCACTGCAAAGCACTGGGAGATGCTAGAGAATAAAGATGCTACCATTCAAGTGATTCATATGTCATAATCCTGTATATATTCTGTAGATATCATAGCATTATGCGTATAACGTATACATCACATCTCCAACCATACCAAACTCTTCAGGATGCAGAATTGCTGTCACCAAGTACATGATGGTCATGGAAACCAAGAATATTCCGGTGGGGGTGAGGAAGGTCTCCTGCATCACCATGTCACCTGGGAGGTTAAATAAATAAATACATAAATACACACATCTATACATAGTACTTCTCAGGTTTAATTGGGATGTTTTACTCTTAACCACATAAGCCCTATAAAAAAGAAAAAATAGTGAAAATAACTGTTTGTTTTTTCTAACCACTCCATATTAAAGTATGTCTTGCCATTTCTAACCACATATTGTGGTTGTGGTTTAGAACTGATGGAGAGGCATGGTTCTGGATTAACAAATACTCTAGACTATATGGCCTGCCTGCCAGTCAAAACACTGTTAATTAAAGCTATAAAATGTGATCACAAAAATATACAGTAGTTATATTTTATGTACAAGCATACCATGCCAACAATGATTGGAGGGAGGGAATGCTGCTGGTGAATATTAAGAAAAGAAAAACAAACTAAGGAGGGAATATATCTTGTTTACTCACCGATGATGGAGAAGAATGATGCAGTCATGAGGAATGCATAGAGAACACTCATAATGGCAGCGATGGTTATTTGGGTGTTGGCCTTACACACAAAACAGATAATGATGTAGAACACCGGAGGAATGCATGAGATCAGGATGGAGAGAGTGCCAGCCATCTTAAATACAAACTGGAATGCACCTGAGAGGGAGGGAACGGACATTTACAGTAGCTTACAGTAACGGTCAGACAAACCTCACCGGATTGTTAACCCACTGCACAAATGATTTTTAACCTTCCACGCATCTCATTGAGCCACAAGTGATTTTTCACCTGCAGCACAGACGATTTTTAACCTACAGTACAATATGTGATAACATACATTTACAGTATGGTGTGGAAGGAAACCAAATTAGGATAAATGGTGTTGTAAGAACATAGAGATAAACTTAGCCTTGCCCTAGCCCCTGAATCACTAGCCATGGCCATTTAAAATGTATATATTGCATATGATATGACGCAAAATGAAAACTTAGGCTGAGTGACGGCTAGGTTAAGATCTGTTAAGATCAGTACTGGTCCCGTTACTTTAAAAAAGTAATTAGTTATAGTTACTCACTACTTCTTCCAAAAAGTAACTGAGTTAGTTACCCAGTTACTCTAAAATAAAAGTAATTAATTACCAAGAAAGTAACTATTTCCGTTACTTTAGTTTGTTTTTGTTTTTGTTTGTTGTTGACTTTAAGACTCAGACTCAGTTATATCTCAGATTCAAATTATGGATAACAATACAACTACCCTTTTAATCATGTATTAGCAATAACAAATGAATAGGCCTATGCCTTGTTATTTTTTACAGGGAAAAACAGTTACCCTATGGGCCTATGCTATATCGCATGGAGCAAGGAAGAGGGGGGAGGGGCCAGGATTTGGCTGTGTTAACTTGCGACAGGGAAACAGAAAAAAAAAGTTTAGTTCACAGTGATGCATTTGATCTTTGCATGAGGATTTAATTGGAGTTCCTAGCTACAGCCATGGAGAATTCGCTTAGGACTTGTCACTTTTCTGAGGAAATTACTTTTAAAAGCCATGCACGATTGGAGAGGAGAGTAGGACATTACGACATCAGGTAGGAGGCAGAGCTACTGTGTGTGTGTGTGTGTGTGTGTGTGTGTGTGTGTGTGTGTGTGTGTGTGTGTGTGTGTGTGTGTGTGTGTGTGTGTGTGTGTGTGTGTGTCTCTCTCTCTCTCTCTCTCTCTCTCTCTCTCTCTCTCTCTCTCTCTCTCTCTCTCTGTCTCTCTCTGTCGCTCTCTCTAGTCTCCCTCTCCCCCCTCTCTCTCTCTCTCTCTCCCTCCCTCTCCGTGTGTCTTTCTCTCTGCGCGCGGCGCACACAGAGTAAAAGGAGATGGATTGTGTGTGTGTGAGGGACGTTGCGCTGTGCTGCGCGGCAGCACTGACCAGCAAAACATTTCCATGCGTAGCTAGTGATTATGAAACTTTTGTCAAAGAACAATGTGCTTATGCCCCAATATACCCCAAGTCGAACATGATAGTAACGATCCGTATTCGACTGTCAGCAACGGCAACGCCGTTATAGATATGGGGAAAATAATTAGTTAGATTAGTCCGTTGCTGAAAAAATAGCGGCACTACGCAACGCCGTTTATTTGAACGGCGTTATGTCCAGCACTGGTTAAGATAGACCTAATTTGTGATAATAAGACCTAATTGGCATGGCAACGATAAAGGAGAACACAGAAAACACTGTGAACATACAGTAAAAATATATGAATATGGCAAACATTTCATAGCAGAGAACCAAAGCCATACAGTACCTGCTATCATCAGCGTCACAGAGGCGGGTCCCAGGATAGAGGAACCCACAGTGAACATCTGGTAGAAGATATACAGCCCAGAGATGGAGTCGTTTCGCTTCACAGTCTCCGCACCACTGGAATACAAACCACAATCACAATGATTATCTAGGATAACTAACCATATAATGTCGATTCTGTCCAAATGTCCCTTGAGTAATCCAATCCGTGAATTACTTCGGTTGCCCAATCCCCCCCCCCCCCCCCCCCCACACACACACACAGATTCAGTGGCACCCAAGGTGTTATTTTGTGACTCCCATTAATGAGTGAACCTGTGCAGCAGATCCAGTGTGTTAGCCAGTGTAGAAGGCCCCCAGCGCCTTCTCTGGTTGTAGAACTCTTTGAACTCCTGTGGAGAGTTGGTGTATGCGTCCGATGCAGCGTTGTACTCCACACGCCACCCCTGCATGAGTAACAGTGTGCACAGCCAGCGATCTTCCCCTATAGAGAAATGTAACAGGTAAAGTTAAATTTAGGATAGGTTGTGTGTGTGTGCATGCGTGCGCGTGCGTGTGTGTGTGTTTGTACATGAGCTTGTGTAGGCTTCAGGAGCCTTAATTTTAGTATTATTGTTTTTTTATGTTCACCTCAGCATGCAATACAACACCAACCTTGATCATACTGGACATATTCGGAGGCTCTGGTTGCGGTGGTGGTGTACCTCTTCATCACATTGTCGTCCATCAAGGCAGAGCCTCGGAACAAGCTGAAGCAGCCTGGACTGCACAGCACCGAGCCAAACACATGCTCAGCTGTCTTCTGGAGCCAATGGCCCACTGCATACTCAAACTTCTGGTACCACACCATGGGACCTGGACAGGAACCAGGGGTGGGAAGATTTATACTGACATTTTGTTTTATGTAAGTAAAAGCATTACCACAAAACAAGAAGTAATATGTTAAAGGGATATTTCACCTTTCACCTTTTTTTTTTTTTTTTTACCTTTCACCAGGACAAGTACTCACCCATGCCAGTCGGGTGTATTCTACCACACGCTGCTCCAACATTATCATACATCCTCAACCTGTTAATCAAAAACATTTTCTGAAGATCAATGTGTTTCATTTTGGACACGCTGAATTACTAAACTCAGAAAAGCAATATAACTTAACTAAACTCAGATACAAACAAACCAAGTTACAAGTTAATTGCTTTTTAAAGTGCAGGCAGTGAGAAAAACAAGCAATATCAACTTGTGTCCCTGAGTGTTGCTAATCACTGACTGCTCTAAGAACCAAAATAATTGAAATGAAATGATCAGCTGCTTCAGTTAGTTAGTTAGTTAGTTAGTTAGTTAGTTAGTTAGTTAGTTAGTTAGTTAGTTAGTTAGTTAGTTAGTTAGTTAGTTAGTTAGTGAAATTAAAGTGAAATTAAGCCAAATTGATTCGGCTTTTAGGTCATTTTACGTCCTCTAGTCTAGAGTTAACTATTCAAATTCTTACGTTGTACATTAATCATCAAATGGAACATGGACCATATGGCTCAGCAAATGCAGAATAAAATCATAATGGGCCTTTTATATGACATAATGAGTGTGCTAACTGCTAACTAACCTGTCCACTAGCAGGATCAGTGCTTTAGGCTGGAAGTCGGTGTCTCCGTCCAACGCCATGACGTACGTGTTGTCGTCTGAGATGTGTTTCCTCTTGTTGTCGTTGTCGTACTGTGGCAGCAGGTAACTCTCTCCATCTATAGAGATCATACTGTCTCTGCATGGGTTGTTCTGACGCTGTGAACACATGGCACATACATACACTCATTATGATATACTGTAGATTGATTATAGGTTTTGAACAGTAGCCTGTACAGTTCACACATGGTACATGCAGGTATGCACCATATGTTGTACATGTATTGTACACAATAGGCACAAGTAGGGATGTGGTACTAAAATATGGTAGTATAGTGTATAACTACTTAAATCTGTACAAGCAAATGAATGCGTGCATGCGTGCACACTGACACATGCGCGCGCACACACACACACACACACACACACACACACACACACACACACACACACACACACACACACACACACACACACACACATACACACACACACACACACACACACACACACACATGCATGCGCAACCATACACATATCTACAAATGTGTGTGCTCAGGCACACACTGGCATTGCATATGCATGTTAACTGACTGCAAACATATGCACATGCACACGTACGCATGGAATGCACGCATGCATGCACACACATACTATGCAAACAATAATGATCTTACTTGGATTTTCTGGGGATTCTTGACAATATAGCCCTTCCAGCCCAGCAGATAATACAGGTACATGATCTGAATGCACACACACAACATACAACATAGGATTATTTATACTGTTTGTCAGATTAACAATTCACTTCAGTATGAATTCATGTGCGGCATGTCCTTCCTTGCTCTGTAACAGTCAAGGTTTTCTTTTAATTGAGGTTTTTCCAAACATTTCAACAATCATCTCAATTGGATAAATGGACACAGACTGGCTTGGCTGAGCTCTATTTCACTTCACCAGCATGACGCTCACCCATGGAATGTGATGAAATGAACAGGGTGGCTGCCACTGTAAACAAGTGTATTCTTAATTGATTTGTTCTTTCACACTTATCAGTCTTGTATTGAGTTGTGTTTGAATTGTTCCGTAAATCTGCAAACTGTTAATCAGAAATTCAATCAATCAATCAATTTCTCTGCCGGTGCCACCCATACTCTTTACCTGGGACCAGCGCTTTTTGTTCCTGATGAGGGCTTTGTCTTTGAGGTGGATGTACAGCATGTTGCCCTCTGGCATGATGCACATCAGCCTGCCTCCATATGGCGTCTCAATGATTGACACATCATCTGGTTCTTTATTGGTGAAAACTCTGGATGGATGAGACAGAGCAATGGATTGATGAATAGATACTAATGGATGTGCAGATAGCAAAGGGACAGATCATCCACGCCTACGTGGGTACACCCTCCCACACACACATGCACGCACCAACACAGACCATTCCTGCAGTGCTCTAATCTAGTATAGACTCTGTCATTTCTCCCCAAAGGCCCTTTATTGATGGAATAGGATTACTGTCATTATGCTAATCACACTCTTCAAATCGCACACACCGTATTTGTATAACTTTTCATTAGCCCTCTTATTATTCCCAGATTAAAAATGTGCACAATTGGATCAGACTGTCAACCGTCTGGGCACTATGGCTGCTAAGCCAGCCTGATGGTGTGCTGGTGTCCTGAGCCTAACCGCATTTGTCGAGTGTCATTCCCCATCTCCCTCTCCCTTTCCTGTCTAGCTACTGTTGACTATTAAGGCATACAAATCCCCCCAAAAACAAATCTTAAAAACATGTGCACACATGCATACCTGAGTCAGGCATACAATCTCACCTGTAAACCTCGATGATGACATGGATCAAGTCATTGACATATTCATTCACCAGTCTTCTCCCCGTCTCCTTTTCCTTCATGAAGGAATCATCCACGAAAATGTGACACTCAAAGTCAAAGCAGTCTTTGTGCTCCTCCTTGGGATCGCCTCGGTACCGGTCCAGCCTGTAACCATGAGGACGTTTTTGGTATTTGAATAATTAGACATTAGACACGTCTCGTGTTTATTCTGCTGCAAAGTCAGTTTATCGCAGTAGTTTTCAAACATTGGTCATTTGGAGGTTCCAGGTTGTTCCAGGCTAAATGATGGAGAGTTGTTAACCAAGTAGACCTTTATTATTGTCTAGATCTTTAAATATTGACAGTGCAAATTAAATCTAAACAGAACAGTTTGGTTTCATTTTACGATCTCAAGAGTTTACATTTATTAGACAGATTGTAAAAAGAATGCTCTTTCGATCAAGATTTGCATGTTATCTCTAATGGACTGGTATTGTAGACAAAATCGTATCCAACCATAACAACACATTCTTTAGTTTTGGGTCCTGAGAAGCTAAGTCTCATCAAATGGTGGTCCAAGAATCAAATGCTGAGTTGAATAAATAATGGAACACGTCAAAAACCGCCGATGTAGCAAACGGGTAGCTGTCTTTATGGTAGTACGAGTGCTAGTGTCAAACTACCCACCTGAACATGGAGGTGAGGATCTTCAGCATCTCGTCATAGGTCTCATGCCACATTGTGGCACATAGATAGATGACACAGTTCTCTATGTCATCATGGCTGGGGAGGAGAGGAGAGCCATTCTAAAATTTACTCGGACTCTGGTGAAATACTTAATCAACGTGACATTGCTTTTGTGATATTTATTACTAATAATGAAGCCTCACACCTCTCCTGGTTACGGGCACGGGCCACTTTCATCTTAGTGTTGAGAAGCAGGGACAAGTCGATGAACGATGACTCATAGAGACGACGGACAAACAGCTGAGAGGTTCTCTCTATACGTTGTACCTGAAGAGATGTGCAGAAACATACTTGCCATTCTCTACATCCTATACATGTCTTACTGAAATCGATATAACCTATAGGAAAAAATGCTTCCTTGACTCATAGATGGGTTGGTTGATCCGTGACCGAGCACAGCATTACAATCTTCCACAATTTGTAGAGTGTGCATGCGTGCGTGTACATGCGTGAACGTGTTGTGTGTGTACCTTGATCTTCCAGACGTAGTAGGTGCACGTGACGAAGCCCAACCACATGCACACTCCCTCCAGGGCCAACATGGAAAATGGCCATTGTAGATAGGAGCTGTATCAATAAATGATACATTTTAATTTGTGAAGCAAACACAGACCAACATGTATACTGTACCTGCACATGGATGATTTTGCACACACGGATCCACACGTGCGCGTGCGCGCGCGCACACACACACACACACACACACACACACACACACACACACACACACACACACACACACACACACACACACACACACACACACACACACACACACACACACACCTGTTTAGAGAGGTACGACAGATGCTCCTGGTGATCTCTAACAGGACCACTGGAGTGGTGTTCTTATGACTCATATAGGCCAGGCTGTCACAAAACTCTGTAAATAGATAATAACAATGATAATAAACTTTAGTTTTTAAATAAATATGAATTTTATATAGTGCTTTTTATCCAAGGCACTTTACAGAGATTGTGCATTACATTTATCCATACACACGGAAGCCATGCAAAGCACCAACCAGCACACCAGGACCAGTGTTATAGTGGTACTTTTAGAAGTGGGGGGACGCCTCTTAAGACACGTGCACGCACACATGCATGTGCATTTGCGTGCACCTGCACAACGCAGACAGACACCCTATTAAAACATGCATATGAAAGATGGTTTACAATGCTTAATTGTATCCATAAAAGTAAATGACAAGTCAAAAAAACAATTTTTGCCCCCAAAAATATTTTAGATGTGAGAGAAGTGGGGGGACTCCGTCCCCCTGCGTCCCCCCTCCACTACACCCCTGACCAGGACACTTCCGACACTAAATGTTTCATGACATTCATTTTTATTTTTCACTTTTAGGTTTACACCCAAAACACCTGAACTTTGAACAATAAGTGGATTTTTGTGGCCTGTGATATGAAGCATTTTTAGGTGCAATGAAAACAGGCAGAATAGTGACATCTGTTGGCAGATTCCTGTGTCATATGGGATTTGCTGACCACAGTCTGCGGGAAAATCAGCGCACTTTTTTTTTTTTTTTGGTGCAATAGGCTTTATACAGCCAAAACTTCTGCGTTCACTTCCTGTCAGCAGCCACCAAAACACTTCCTGTTGGCAGTCACTGATCACTGTGAACGTACAGTTGTGTTTTTGTATAAATAAAGTTCAGTTCTCAACAATTAGGGACCTAATTCCTGCAAGTAGTAACTACCATTATTCTCAAGCAACTTTACAAAAAAAAAAAAAAAAAAAAAAAACATCCTCAGTGACAGTGAGTGAGTGGCTGCTGACAGGAATTGCCAAACTGAATGCGGTAATTACCAAAAATATTTTTAATATCACATCTTAATAATAATAAGCTATAGCACCTTTCTTGAAATGAAATGCAGAGCAAAGACAGATCATAACTACACTCACCCATGATGCTCTTGTACTTGTGTCCGTTCAGGTCTTCTGCTTGTGTTATGAAGAGAATAAGACCCAGTAGCAGCACCGCAGGCCCAGTGCTGGTTACTGGCAGAGCAAAACTCATCCTGACTGAATGGATCTTACATGCCACCACTCCAAACCAATGACATGCTGCTGAGCAGAACGCCTGAGATGAAGCAAAATCAATCAATCAATCAATCAATAGTAATAGCATAAACATTCAGATGTGTAGCCAGCCAACCACTGAACCAGATTTCAAATAGTACATGTAGCCCCACACATACATGTAACTGAAATAGAAAACAAATCTAGAATACAGTTAATTAGTTATACATCACTCTTGGCCTCCTACAGTATATAAAAGAAACTCAACCAAACAGTGAAAGTAACACTACTCTCAGATCATGATACGGAGGAAAGATTAGAAATAAAATGGATTTCATTCTCCACCTCAATCAGCTAACAGTATTCACATATACACACGTTCTCATGTTTCAATGTGTAATCCGCCTTTTCTCTGGTTCTGTCTGTCTGTACTCAGCCACGCACCTGTAAGAAGAACAGGACCAGCCCTGTCTTCAGCAGTTCCCCGTCCTCCCCATGCAAGTTGAAGTCAGACCATGTGATAGATCGCTGGATCACAGCGTGATAGAGCAGATACACTCCTCCTATTAATACAAAAGGGTATGATAGTAACCACAGTGTAATGATGGCTAGGCTGTAATGACAGTATAAAACAGTGCCTAACTGAACAGAGAGCAAGGACAGGACTCAGTAAACTAGTAGGGGCAGGGTAGAGGGAAAACATGCATGAATACTTCATGACTTCAAGTATTGCTTATGCTTGACACAATTATAAGCTATAAGGGTTACAGGATTATTTATATTTATACAATTCCATTTACCATTTGTGGCATATTATTTTGACAGATACATATACTGTAGATATGATTGTGACATGCTTCATCTGTTCCATGTGGTCATTACTAATACTGTACATAATTTATTTTCATTTTTCCTATTTTTGCGCTCCTATTCCGGCAGTACCTCCACAACTGGATCACGGAAGCCATTAGTATAAGGGATACAGCAACAAGGACATGCTTACCTATGACCAGTATCCGCAAAATGCTACTGATGACAAACACAAAGTCCCTGAATCCATCTAACTCTGCCAAAACATCCTGCAGGGAGAGAGAGAGAGAGAGACAGAGAGAGACAGACAGAGACAGAGAGAGAGAGAGAGAGAGAGAGAGACAGAGAGAGACAGAGAGAGAGAGAATTTGAATTTTCGGCAGGCATCTGTGCGTGAGTTTAAGGTTGATGGTTTGCTTTAGGAATTCATTGGTATTGTGGCATCTTGTTCGTTTTCATGCATAATTTAATGTTGGAGATGGAAAATTACAGCAGGATTTGGGCATGAAATAATACAGCCTGCAAGGAAACGATTAACTTCAGGCTTTAGTCCCAAGTCTTTATTTAATGACTCTTTTATTTAGTCAGAACTGCAAAACTCAAAACGCAGTTACGAGGCAGCCTTTCATATTGAAAGGCTTTACTATTAACAAACAAACCTGATGACGTCATATCAAATATGTCAATGACAATTTCCAAATAAATTATGCAGAATTCATTTGGGTGTGCGGGCATGTTGATGTATGCCCTATACCTGCATGCTGTTGGCAGCTTGTACTGGATTTTCCCACCAGCAGAGCGAAACGAGGATCGAGGCGAAAATTCCAACTCCAATGTAAATAAAACAGTCATCCTTCTGGTTGTCCACAAATGAGTCTACACGGACATAGTAGTCCACTGCAAGGAGGCAGTAACCTGGGTAGATGATTGGTTAGTTAGTTAGTTAGTTAGCATTACCTAAGCAATTGTATGTTAAAGGAGAACTCCACCCCAGAAGGCTGTTTTAACTATATTTGCATTCGATTTATTTTCAAAAAAGTGGTCCAGTTGTTATTTTGTGGGGAAAAAAACAACTTATGGCATCTATTTCCATCGCTCCAAAATGATATTTTGCTATATAGTGTATCTCCACCATGCCAGTAGTGTTTTGACACTCACTCACTCTGTTACTTTTGGTTCAGGAGTGGTTCAGCCATATACCATGTGCTACGCCCCCACCTTTTGAGAAAGCTGAATCACCGCTGAACCGAAAGTGAAAGTGTGAGTGTCATCACGCTACTGACATGGTGGCGAGACAATATAGCAAAAAATTGAGTGATGGAAATAGTTGCATTCACTTATAGCACCGTTCTAAGCATGTATCTTAAATTGGCGTATGGGGAACAGCCAGAAAGGAGTTATTTCCACAAAATAACCCCACTTATGCAATTAGTATGCCAGCTGGTAAAGAAAGGTGACGTTACCAGTTAGTACAAGGAAGAGTGAGCAAAGAGGGAACACTATTTTCCATGTTTCTCTCTGGAGTCTGAATACTATTTGCAGCACAGACGACATAATGCAGACTCCCCCGGTGATGAAGAGATTAGTCAACACATCAAACTGAGGCATGACAATCAGCACCAGGATGGAGGTTCCCAGAGAGACAAGGCACTCAATGGCACAAATCTGGAAGAAATGTATATACATTATTACACTTATATTGTATTATTTTAGATTATACTAGGTGCCGGTGGTACCTCTAAATTGGAAATTCATGCACCACCCATATACAGTATTATACGATGGAGCCTCAACAGGGGCACAGGCCTATTTGAAATCATGCAAGTTGAGTCTGGTCGCTTTTATGCCTATATGGAGTTCTTTGTCATTCATGCTCTGAAGAATATACTGAACATCAGAATGCTGTCATAAAGAATAGACCAGCTGCATATATGGCTCCCATGGGCTGTATAAATAAATGTTATTTTGATCTCATTCTGGTAAATTAGACAAATCCCAAGTAAATAATAACAGTAAATGCTGAAGTTGTACTTTTAAGTGTGCATTGTGCATTGAATTGGAGTTGCAAAATAAACAGCAATAAAAGGCATTGAATTGAAGTAGTGTACAGTATGTGGTGAACACTTACACTTCCCATGGTTTTCATGTTAGGGTACACAAAACTCTTGAAGGCACACCTCCACAGTGACTTGAGAAACACCAGGAAGTTTGGGCAGACAAGGCAGAACACCAGCATCAGCATGTAGAACTGTTTCTCTTTTGGACCGCGCAAGGAATAGTCACTGGACAGTGTAGACAACACCAATAGTGATCCCTGATTGGAAAGACATTTAGAATGTATTAAAGCATGTTTAGTTAACCATTAAGTTCATATTTTACATATCATGGGCTGAGACTCTTTGGTCATGTTTTGGAATAAAGAAAGTGATCTGATATGTCTGTAGTAAGTCATTGTCATGGCGTGGCTTATGTTTGAACCAGTATGCTGGTTCAAAACATAACCTTATGCTTAATGCTTGGCCATCATTGTTGTTGTCAAGATACCCATTCATTCCAACAATGAAGTTGAATAACAAAAAAAGCTTTGATTGGATACAAACAAGGAAGATTGTTATAGTTTTGTATTGTGGTGCAAGTAGTATGATAATGTAATAGAGTTCAGCAGCCGCCCCTTGTTCTAGAAATGGATTCCCCATTCATTTTCCTCATAGACTTTTCGAAAGTGATCTACATGAAGATGATTACGCCACGGACAAAGCCAACTTGGGACGTCACTGACAAGTCATGACAATATCTAATTAGCAAGATGAAAAAAACAAACAGCAAGATACATTTTTTGAAAACAATTCAAAGTTTGTTTTTTCTTCTTAAAAATGATTTGATTGTTCCAAAACATTGTGTGTGTGGTCATGATTTGTCACAACCCGAGTTGGCTTTGTCCGCAGCATAATCGCCTTTATAGATCATTTTCGAAAGATCTATGAGGAAAATGTATGGGGAATCCATTTCTTGAAAAAGGGCGACGTCACAAGAGGGTGGGACTGCTCAGTTCTATTAAGTTGATAGGATGGTGAAAAGTATAAGACCCAAACCAAATCACCCTCACTGTAACAAGGGTTTGAAGTGAGGTTATTGGTTCCCAAAGTGGGGTCTGGGGACCCAGCAGGTCGCTAACCTAATGATAATTTGGAACCAAATGGACCCTTAAGCGTCTGTACCCTGTAACTCTGAGAGTGTACAGTACATTAGGGTCTGTGGTCCAAATTGACTCAATTTGGTTCCATTTGCACAACTAGCCTACCTTTTCAAATGGCATGTCTGATGGCCTTATTAGTTGTAGCCTAATTTCATGAATACATTTGGGTAACAGTAGATTAGTAATTTTACCTTAGCTACAACTGCACTGATCAGGACGGCCAAGCCAACGATTACAGCAACCAGATACTGGGCCAGCTGGAAACATCTTCTCTTCTGCTCTTTCTCAGCTCCTATGGGGTTCAACTGGAACGGGTCCCATGTATCTCTGATAGGTATAGCGTGGACGGACGCACGCACGCACGCACGCACGCGCGCGCACACACACACACACACACACACACACACACACACACACACACACACACACACACACACACACACACACACACACACACACACACACACACACACACACACACCAAATGACTTTAAGAAGATAGGTGGCAGTAGTATCAGCTGGCTAGCTAGGGCATAGAGTAGAATGTTAGCCAAAGTGGTTTTCCTTAAGAAAGATTAAACAGATTCACTCCTGGGGAGGGTGCTGTTGTCATTGGACAATCACAAGTATTGTGATTACAGGATTGTATTTGAGTCCGTTTTTGTTACCGCGGCGCAATCGTGTTTTTAGGAACCAAGAAAAGTCTATGAGGAAAGGCGAAGTCATGAAAGGGGCGTGGCTACTGGTTAGGCAGCTCTACAACGACGCTGCACTGCGCTGCACAGAGTAGAAAGAATCACAAACGAACTGTAAAGACATGTGTTCAATGGTTACGTTTTTTCCCAGTTTAAGCACCTGGCTGAGGGCACAAGGTACAGTTTTCATTTACTGTGTTGTGATGTTTGCACTGTTTCACTGTTTAAACTTTACATTTGGTACCGAAGGTGATTCACATTGACGTGAACGTGATCATGTCTGTCTAAACTCATTGTAAAACTTTGGTAACTTTAAATAATTATATTAATAGATAGGTTTGGATTGTTAATTCATAGTTGGATTTAATGGGTACATTTCATGGTTCATGATGTTTACTAAAAGAAGAATGTGTATTATATAAAATAACCTGCATGAAATGATGAAAGGTATACAGTACAGATACAGTAACTTACAGCACTGATTCTAAATGATAAAAGGATATTCACTTCCGTATTCACGGTCATTAACATAATTCATATTTAATGTTTCTTTCCTAAAAGTGTACATTACAGATACAGTAGGCTACCCTATCACAATTCTAGCCCTGCATGGCTTTATTATTGTATCACAATAATATGCTTTACTCCCATTGACTTGTTGTTACAAAGAAATGTGGGCGCTCTATAAGTCCTTATTATTCCCTGTGTACTCTTCTACTTTCATGAATACTTACCCGGCCCCTGTCCAATGCCATAGGCGGATTATGAATTTAAGGGCCCCTGGGCCGCCACCAGCCAAAGGGCCCCCCTACACCGGAGGATTTTTCTGCCCGGCGCGGCGGCATGATGGTTTAGGACTTTTGGGCCTATTTTAGTGACACAAAATTAATAAACCCATTGGTAATAAGGACCATGTGCACCATTATTATTCACTTTTACCCCTTTTTTGGGTGGGCCCTGAGCTTGAGCCTCTTAGCGATCACGCGGACACTCAAGCTCATGGGCCCCCCGAGCTCAGGGGCCCCTGGGCCTGGGCCCAACGTGCCCGTTGGGCAGGTGCATTGGACCAATGCACCTGCCAAATGTGTGTCCCCAAACTTTTGTGTTACCCTGATGACGTTTGCGGCAATCAACAGGAAGTTTACGAAAATCTGTCCATCGATCATTTCGGGCCCCTTGCTTGGAGAGAAAGTCGTCCATGTGGATGTTGTGAAAAGTGGAGATATTTAACTATTGTAAGTAGACGTTTTGCGCCACAACTTTGACATGGATATGAAAGTAGAGGACTATATCGCACCACACGTCTTTGGAATTATTTAATGGGTGAGTAGTACACAGGGACTTGTAACAACAAGTCAATGGGAGTAAAGCAAGGCTATTATTGTGATACAATATTTTAGCCATGCATCACAATTCATGGTTCAATTCACGTCCCAGCTGTTGGTGATTGTAACCTGGTTATCATTACTACTATTAGTATTATTTGGTCATTGTATGAGAATCTCTGTCGCAAAAGAGTGGTAACTGTTTACATGAGAGTAGCCTAGGCCTAGGTCACTCTAATTAAGTGTTCTCGATGTAACCAGATTGTTCCAGAATCATCTTTGGTATACGCATTTTGTATCTTATCATGACAACTTTGACGGCAGCCTATTGCACCAATATACAGTATACTGTGTTGATCTTGTGAAATATTAGAGAGCCTTTGAGAAACATACTATGATCGGTTGTGTTCTCTCCCGCAGTACAACTTTTATTATTCAACAAACATGACTTGTTGACTCGTATTACTTTCTATGTGCCGTTTCTATGTGTAGTCCATTTGGGTATTAGGTGTTGAGTATTTTTCCGGGTAAAGTGTTTTTCTAAACTTCCCCTGCTAAAAGGTTTATTTCATGAGGTAACGTTTTCTTAAAGTTAAAGTTCATTCTTATGTTACTACTGTAGGGTGTTCATTTGCACACTTGGTGTGTATTTAATAGTAGCATGGATTTAAAATGCCTCTCTGTGACTATTGTAATTGGATTACTTTCTCAAGTACTCACTGTCTTCCGGCTGTTTAGACAGCTGGTGATCCTTCCTGATTAACTCTCTCTCCACATATGTTGGGGTTATAGAAGTATAAAGTCCTTTTACAACCCATATAGGTAGTAGGCTGTGCCAGAACATGTAAACAACAACCTGACAAGACTGCAACTGGAAATTCTTATTGAGATATCATATACTGTATTTGTCCTGCTGTTGTCCTGCATCGTTTCTGGAAAAGGGACTTTTGAACTCAATACTACCACAATCTAGCAGAGTCAGGTTACTTTAACAATACATTAAGCTGAAATGAAAACAGAGTGCCTCTGGCAATCAGCAACACCTGCTGTTTGATTAGGGCTGTGGATTTTATATACCCTGACAACTTGGCCTTGAACCTTTCCTGGCACATTCGTGATCTCATCAAATGAGTATTAAAACATTTACTCTCAAGAGCGTCAATAAGGCTAGTGCTTTATCAGCCAGTTTACACAAGAGTACCCCACTTGCACTCTGCAAGAGTTGTCTTCACAGTGACATGCTCTATGGCACGCATGGTAAATTGTGTTTTTATATAGCATCTTTATCAAGGTAGCAACCAGCACATTGGAAGTAATTTGGGGGTGTCTTTGACGTGTAGACAGTAGGGCCTGAGATTCAAACCACCGTTCGCTGGGTGACCTGCTCTGACTCCAGAGCCACGGTCGTCCCACATGCCACTGTCACATAATATTAAATATACACAAGTCACACTCGCAGTTTGGGGTAAGCTCAGGGCCATTTGCAATTGTCTATACATCTTCCTATGCCCCACAGGAAGTGGAGGGTGGGCCAACATCAGCCATGTACACATTACTGCAACAACCTCCTGCTGCCTCATGCATTGTAAGCAAATCCAAAACAGGCAGTAAGCATGGGCTGTTGAGTGATGGTCAACAAGCACTTCCAATCTCCAACACTAAAATCATCAGCAAAGAATGTTTAAGCTCTTAGTAGCTCATGACACGCCTACAGTTTATTTTTATGTAACAAAAAACTTTGCAGAGAATAACTGAAGCTTTCTGTATAGCTGCAATGTTGGTGAGTTTTCTTTTTTTAATGTAATCAGACAGGACTTTTCTGTTTGAATGAATTGGCTGTCTATGGGAAGTTGCACCTTGTGACAAGATGGCAGCTGTGTGAATATGGTATATAACAGCACAGGGTGCTGCACAGGGTGCTGTTTTTGCTTTTTTTATTCTCCAATTGTTTCCAGATTTCTGTTTGGGACAACTCTTAACTACCCGAAGGCTAGTTGTTCTGGGGTCTGTAGTGGCAAAAATGTTCAGGAAGGTTTCTACGCAGAAAATGGCTGGAGGCCTGTTAACTTTAGGCCTGAGAGCAGGCCTAAAGGCTTCAGCCAGTAGGGCTGTTTTTACCCACATGCTGGAGTGTTTACCAGAACACAAGCCAGAACAACAAGGAAAAGTGGAGAAAAAGCATATACAGCATAGAAGTTGTGGTAGTGTTACAATGATCAGGCCAGTATTATTAAGTTCAAATAGTGCACGAGGAGACTTAACCTGACGAGTTAACTGGATGGCTTGTGATTACTGTAGCGGAACATGAAAAGAGCACATGGGCCTGAGATGAAAATGGCTAAACAATAGGAAGGCAGGTTGCCAAATAGATTAGTGTTACTTTACCACATTAGATAAGTAGCCTATATATATGATGGGCTTGAGAGAAGGAAGCCGCCTCTATCATTATTGTGTAGATGATCCACAAGACTGGTCTGGGTTCCAATTGGAATTTGGAACTATTGAGAACTGAGTATAGGATTTCATTTAAGTAGAAAACATAGCCCTAACACAAACTCCTATCTATTAAACCCACATGCCAGGCCAGCCCAGCCTATAATTATCAAGAGAGTAATAACAGTGAATGACACGCATTCACCCTTATAGTGTACTCTGTACTGTGGGAGACTATGCCCTCCTTATTGGTCTGCCAAGGTGATGTTAAATGTTTGACTTTGATATTACCTTAGCAACTATCCAATAATAGCTCCCTGCAGTATTAATAATGCTGCAGTGTTATTGGATAGTTGCTATGGTAATATCTACAAGCTTTTGAACCCTGGCCAGCTTACAGTTACAGGTAAGTCCACACCCACACGCGGGTTATATCATTCTTGGTTATTTGTCATCATGCTTATTGGTTTTCTCCTCATACTGTAATAACTTAATTACCTTGTCGATAGGAGGCTTGTAAACTACTGTGTGGTAGCTCAGAGAAGCATAAATTCACCTATGCACACTTGGCAGACTGACCAAGCGAGTTGCATGAGTACCAACTTCAGTACACTCAGGAGGGGCGAAATCAATTAGCGACCACCTACATATTTCAGGCCAAGAACAGATTTGGATTTGGTGTAGTACAGTGGTTTTCAATCTTTTTGATCCCAGGGCCCATTATTTATTCAGCATTTGAGCCACATACCACCATTTGAGGACCTTTTAGCCACACAGACCCCAAAACTAAAGATTTCTTTTGTCCACAATTCCAAGCTGGATTTCGCAAACATAGATCAAAATTCTACATTTTCTAGCCATAGAAAGCCCAACGTTGCAACATTAACCCTTTAAATAATTAAATAAAAATAATAAATAAATAAATATCATGGTTGATGTGCATTGTTTAGCATTTCATTGCAATTGGTCATAATACAGACAAAGAGGCCCTTTGGCCCTTAACCTTTAACCCTAATAGAACTAAGTAAAATGACTGCAATAAATATATTTTTGTGATCATTAGAATGTACAGGTACATTCATTATATTAAAAGTTATCCCTTTTAAAAAATATATATATATATATATTATAATTAATTTATTTATTTTATTTGCATTTTTTTGCTTTGTTAATAGAAAACATTCTTTTTTATTTCTTTTTTTTTCAAGTAGAAATATACCTGGGCCTTCTAGGGCTAGTTGTGTTTGCGGGCTAATTCAGATGATGAATATTTTAACTCTTGAGAGTGTAAACATGAAACCAAATGGACCCACAATGGTCATTTTGGTTCCATGTTTAAACTCTCAAGCTGGGGACCACCTGGGACTCTCTCAAGGACCACTGGTGGTCCCAGGACCACTGTTTGAAAGGACCACTGGTGTACGTGTAGTGGATTTGGAGTGGAAAAGGGAGGGGATAAAGTACAGATCCCCGTGGCAGTACTGTCCAAACTAGAGCCATGGTGTCTGGGATGGATGGCAATAAAAAGCAAATAAATGAATCACAGCGTACTTTTATTATAGGTCAGACAGTATCATCTTATGATAATAATTTCCTCAATAGTTTATATAAGCTGGAGTGTCTGAAGTGGAGCAGTTGGCACATTTAATCAAAATGGGTAGTGACGTACCGTGTGATGCAAGGACCTTATCCTTATTTTAAATTTTACTTTAACTGTTTGAAAACCAGATAATTTACTGCAATTTCTACAGTGTGAGAATTCTACCTGGAAAACCATTTGCTCTTGACAGGAGAAAGTACAGTGCATGAACTTCATAATGTGTAATACGTTGTAAATGCGCATTGCATTTTAGTGGCTATATGATTTGCTGCGATCAGGGTGCTGTTGTAAAAGAGAGCTTGCTCTCAACTGACCTCTCCTGAATTAATAATGGTGAAATAAAAAGTGCCTCCTGGGTGTGTGGAGTGATAAGGAGGAGCAGCAGTGTGATAACTGATAGAACAAATAATTAAAAAAAAAACATATGGAGGACATTCTTAACCACCAAACCAATTTAACACTTAGAGACAAATACCACAAATGGCCAATATACATGGTCACCTGGCAGCAAGACTACATTTTCAAATTAAATTGTTAACCACTTAACCTCTGTAAGATATTCTAGTTTAGATGAAAGTTTGCCTTTTTAGAATGGCCAGAATAGAGCTGTGCAGTCCGGCCCCCTTGAGACGTCGCCCCTGTTCCAGAAACGGATGCCCCATTCATTTTTTCATAGACATTTTCGAAAATGATTCATAATAAAGGCGATTACACCGAGGACAAAGCCAATTTGGGTTGTGGCAAATCATGATGACACACACAATCTTTTGGGACTATCAAATAATTTCTAAGATGAAAAACAAAACAAAAAGTGTCCTGCCGTTTGCTACTTCTACTTTGTCCGCGGCACATCATTTTCAAAAAGTCTATGAAGTAAATAAATGGGGATTCTGTTTCTGGAACACGGGCCACGTCATGAAAGGGGCGGGACTGCACAGCTCTATAGGGATGCTGTAGTGTTCAAATCATGCACGCACTCTGTCCTCCCTTAGAAATGTCATACTGCATAGAGAAGTTATTGCTATTGCATTTGTCAGAGGTTGATGGGAAAAGACGATTGTGTTTTACCAAAGTTACACAGGTAAAGCATCAGTTTTTACGTAACCTCTAGTTGGAAAGAGAAAACATTGTTGTGTGGTCATTCATACAATCAGTACTTTTCATACAATCAGGACTTTTCAATCAATATTGCTTGCGCTTACAGGAAGGTTTTGATAAGAGTGCTGAAACTGCTATAACTGCTGAAACTAGCACTACCGTAATTGGAACAGTAACCTTAAAAACCTGTCTCCTCTCTGTAATGGACTGATACTGATATACAGTATATTTAAATTGTATGTATTCCTTTGTTGCCATAGAGAGCATTCGGAGGTTCCAGCAATAAGAGACAATATAATCTGGGTAGAAATGATATAGTTATATGTAAGTAGTCCACTCTAATTACTGCTAAAGACTAAGAGTAGCCTTTATATTTATAGTAGCCTTTTCATTTGTATGTAAAGTGGAAGAAACCTATTTGGCATTGGTGAGACAGTCATACAGAAAATGTTATGGTTAGGATTAGTGATGCACCGATGTATTCTAACCCATATCGGTTTTACAGATATTTGCTGTTATCGGTCAATATCGGTATCGGCAAATAAAACTTACATTAGCCGATGTGTATCTGTGATTTCTAAGCATACATTTTGCATTGGCTATGTTGGTGTATTGGTCATCTGTAGTAGCAAAATGTAGATTCTGATCATGTATTTCTTGTATTGAATATATAGTTTCCCTGACACAAAGAGGGAATAAAACGACAACAAATGGGTACAGTATATTGCTATCCGTATCAGATATTGACTAAACTGCTATAGTCAATATCTGATACTAAACTGCTATATAAATACAGTACCAAAAATGTCCATATATTTGGCCGATCCTAGGAATATTCCATCATATTCCTAGGATGTCACATTGTGGCCATTTCACTGTGATGACAGAATTATGACATATTTACAGTAACTGTAACTGTTGCTTTACTGTAAATCAAGTGGTTATCTACACGGTTAGGATATTTTGGTGCTCTTTCCGAACTGTTCTTTCTCGATATTTTCCCCTGTTCCAGTAGCTTTGACTACATTACATAACGTGAATCTTGAGATAATAATTAAGGACACAAAAAGCAAAACAAAAACTTAGCAACATTTACAAGTCCTTACCTGTGTCTCGTCTCTCTCTTTCTCCCTCGCTCTCTTAGTTCCTCCATGTTGTTCTTTCACTCTTACAGTGTGAATGTACTGTAGCACTATAACCAGAAAAGTAAAGATAGTCAACTTTTGCTGTCTTTGCTTACAATAACATATTGATATGATACTGCCACACCCCAAAAAATTGAGCAAAAACCAAGCCAATATATAACCAACCAAACAAAACGTAAACATACAAATACAACAACATATCTCTTCATTGTTTTCAGTGTTGAGCCACAAACTGTAAAAATGTATATTATAACACCTACCGTATGGTAAACAGGTTGTAACTTGTAATGAAGCGTGTTGTCTGTGATAGTCTTCACCAAAGCATTGTATAAATCCCTTGTACCGTGATGGAGTTGGCCTCAGGTCTCCCTCCAGATTTCCGTACACAATTAATTTAAAAATATCTTCCAAATGTGTATGATTTAGAGATTTCTATATCCCGACCTGAATTAAACTCCCTAAAGTATAAGCGGTGACATGCATGAACTGGAGTTTTGTTTCACCGACTGAAATGTCTCCATCTGTCTGTGCTTACATGCTTCCTGGCAGGCAAGTGACCAATCAAAGTTTCCCGGTGGTCGAAGATATCAAAGTCTCCTTGTTTTTACAAGTGGCAATAAAAAAGTCCAAGGATCATGCAGAACTCCCCACCCCTACACCACGCCTGTTGATGCTTCAACACAAGCACGTGCACATACTGGTATGTTTCATTTATGATGATGGCAAGTGTTGAGATTGTTGCCCACACACACACGCACGCACGCACGCACACACACACACACACACACACACACACACACACACACACACACACACACACACACACATAGGGTGACCAGATGTCCCTCTTTGCGTGGGACAGTCCCTCATTTTCAAGATTTTTCAAGCGTCCCACAAATTGAGACTCTGTCCCACATTGTGACTGACAGGCATCAGTGTTCAAAATGCCCTAATAATTTGTAGTGCCCTAATAGTTGGGTTTCTGTTGTATCATTTCTTGCTGTGTGTGTGTGTGTGTGTGTGTGTGTGTTTTTTTAAGAATTCCCCCATTACCACTATTTTTCCACACTCACTCTAGAGAGGCCACATCGCATACTGTCGTATCAAAAATAGCCGATCTACAATCTACAAAAATAGCCGATTGTAGATCGGCTATTTTTGATTTTAGATCAGCTGTTTATGCTATATGTGAAATGGAAACCTGAAATATTTTTTTTGAATATTGACATCAACATGTTGATAATTTGCTAACTACATTTTGTCCCGTTTCCACACTCCACTTGTCCCACACATGCAGCACTTCTGTCCCTCAAATGAACATTCTGGATCTGGTCACCCTACACACACACACCACCTTTCCTCCTATTCTATTTGAAAAACAGTTCTGAAGAAGTGGTTGGTATAGTTCCTTATTGCCCTTCCCTAAGCAAGGGCAATAAGGGAGTTAACTATCGTGTGTTTAGGTTATTTTCAGATATGCTCTGCGTGTGTGTGCATACGCACGCACACAGGCACGCACGCACGCAAGCACTCACACACACTCACACTCACACACATATATATACACACAGACACACTAGCTTTTGCTTGCTTATGGCAGTCTGCCTGTGTCTGTGATGATACTGCTGTGGTTGTGTCTGTCGTCATGTACATAGCCAGGTGCACTGCTCATTTAGACTGATGTGTGATCGGCAGTCTTTGACACAGGAGGGGCAGGGGGAGGCAGCAGTGGAGGTCGGTGCTGGATGTTGATGCTTTTGTGCACACCGCAGCCGCCGCTGTACTCTACTCTCTGTGAACCTCTCCTGTAGACGAGTGGTTCACTGGTGGTGGAAGCCTCCAGGTCGATGAATGCCCAGGAACACTATCGTGCTGGTAGTTTGATGTCGCAACACTTCTTCTTTAGATGTGGTCCTTGTACTGTTTCTAGACAGGCCCTTGAACATCTAGAAGCTGGACACAGAGTATCTGTTGGGGTAGATGGTGACCTGACACATATGAGGTCATGCCTCATATGTGCCTGACACATTATGAGGTGTTTTTGGCCAAAGAGCAAAGAGTGATGCTGGGTGCAGTAGATGTGGAAGGCCTCTAGTCCAGTATGTATTTGTACAAGACTGCCTTATACACAACTGCCTTAGTTGAGATTGTGAGGTTCCTGTTCTGGAAAAACCCTTGTTCACCGATGGGTTTTCTGTTTGTGGACGCCGCATACGGAATACGTACAAAAACATATCCTGCACTGGATCACTGCGTTGTGTATTCCAGTGCATATTATTTTAATGTTCTTGCACAAATCCGCAGAATGGCATTCAGAGCCCAGTGGATGATGGCTTTTGGTCCTGTTCCGTTTGGAGAAGAGAAACGGGGAAATCCTCACCTTCTGCAAGGAAGGGCAATAAGGAACTATCCCAACCGCTTCTTCAGAACTGCTTTTATAATGGAATAGAGTGAACAATGGCCTGTTGCAACACATACACATACATAATCCGCATTTCTTCAGCTGTTTCCGTCCCGGCAAACGTGTCAGTGTGCAAAGAACTTTAGTCTTCCAAAGACCGAGACAAGGTGTGCCTGGACACATTATTATTTTTTTTATACGTTAATCTAGTACTTTATTGCCTTTAATATGTTGCACTACTGTTACTTGTTGTTTTATTTTATTGTCTGTTTTTATTGTTTTTATTGCACTGCGGATGAGAGGGAAAGAATATTCCACATCCTCTATGTTTCACATTCATTGGTGTAACAAATACAACAAATAAATACAACAAAATCAACCTTGAATCTTAAATTTGCCATTTAACCGAGAAAATATTTGTGCCCATACCAGCAGTAGGTCCAATTAGCCTGGCTAAAGCCAGACCAAATCAGACCAAACCAGCTGTTAAATATTGTCAGGCATTTTTTTTGCCAACAGCTGATTTGGTCTGGCTTTTGCCAGGCTAAGACCAAATGTGTGATTGTGCAGATAGATCCTATTACCAATTAATGATTCATATATCACATTATAATTCAGAATGGCTACATCATGCTGCAAAACTCACTGGTTTAATCAGGTGATGTAATGCACATGGATAGCCACTAGGTGTCTATACAGAGCTTTGGTTTCCACAAGCTCTGTGTGTGTGTGTGTGTGTGTGTGTGTGTGTGTGTGTGTGTGTGTGTGTGTGTGTGTGTGTGTGTGTGTGTGTGTGTGTGTGTGTGTGTGTGTGTGTGTGTGTGTGTGTGTGTGTGTCAAGGTTCCAACTTTTCATTATAGTTTAATTAGTTTTGGTCAGTTTTGCCAATGTTTTTCCTAATTCAGTTAAGTTTAAGTTAGTCTTGTGTGTGTGTGTGTGTGTGTGTGTGTGTGTGTGTGTGTGTGTGTGTGTGTGTGTGTGTGTGTGTGTGTGTGTGTGTGTGTGTGTGTGTGTGTGTGTGCATGTGTGTGCGTGTGTGCGCGTGCACGCGTGTGTGTGTGCTTGTGCGTATGCACATGCGTGCGTGCACACAAAATGCACAAACTAAACCACTAATTTGGGAGTACGTTTTCTTGCTAAATCCAGACCTATACATCAATTGGGAAGAAGAAAGAAAAAAGTAAGCAGAAATAGAGGTTGCTGGCAAGAGCTTTAGACTCGACTGTTGGCTATGACTAATGTTTTTCATTCAGCTCTCAGTTATAGCAATTGTGCTAATGGTTAAGTAAATGTAAAAAAGATAAGTGACCCTTTTTATTCATTCAACTGCAATTATATGCTGTTTGTGTATGCTTTATGTATAGCATATTGGTTCTACAACAAGCCAGTGCATTCATTATGTAGTTTCAGAATATATGTATATACAGTATGTGTGTGTGTGTGTGTGTGTGTGTGTGTGTGTGTGTGTGTGTGTGTGTGTGTGTGTGTGTGTGTGTGTGTGTGTGTTGTACTTGTTGTCAGAGTACATACCTGCTTCTCACAATACCCCGCACTGTACCCACCATCATGACTGATCGACTAAATATGTACATAATATGTCATAAGAAAATGCTGACTTCAAATAGAGTACACATCCCCACTTGCACTTTATGCACATTTTAACATGATGGACAGGTCGGATTGGCCTATCATGGAAGCTGAATTAAGGCTTCTGCCAATTGTGCAGAATTAATCCAAATTTCTCCCACGCTTACAACAAAATGAACTGAGCAGATTGGACTTTCTATACCAGAGATAATGGCGAAAACATCTTGAAAACAGCCACTTTAGATGATTTTGATATGGCGGTTTTCATAACTGTTGCAAGTTTACCGTTAACAGACTATGGTTGTGCCAGGGGCTGAAGGGTCAAGTGGCTGGATGGTAACCTCCAAGTTGCTGGTTTGAATCTGGGCTCCCCCAAAGTGTCGAAATGTCCTTGAGCAAGACACTGAACCCCGTTGGTGCCTTGCCATATCCACTGCCATTTACTGTATGTATGAACGTGTGTTTGAATGGGTCTATGTAAAGCTTAAGGCGCTATATTAATGCACCATTTACCCTTTGTGGCCGGGAAGCGACAAACTCTTTTGATCAGTTCTGACAAACAATGAGAAGAAAAATACATATTGGTAGCTTAAATTCAAATACATATCGGTAGCCTAATCGGTTTGAATTTGCATCATGTGTATAATATGTTATGCACACAAGCAATAGATCAATTAACTTATTTCATCTTTCAATTCATTGGTGTTGACAAACGTTGGGACACATAGATATTTTATTTGGGGTTTGAAATTGACACTATTGCAATTGATTTCACAAGATAAACACTGCATTCTATCAGGAAGACCATAACAACAACCTCGACAGACAGCCATGGGTGATGGTAAAACGGCCGGTCAGGACTCTTTTACCAACAGTCAATATAAAATAATATTTTGTTGATCTTTACAGAGTGTCTCAACATTGTGAGGTGTAGGTTATTTCAGGTGTATATTAGCTTTGAATCTGACATAAATATTAATATCTTGATGCTGCAGCTCAGTACCTTTTGTGAGCTTGTAGATCTGCTATTTTGCTGTGCAAAACCACCACGTGCAACAAAGTATTATTCAGTTGTTGTTCAAAGCTCCTTTTTAGCTGGCTCTGCATTGGTTAACTTCCTGCTCCTCTGCTCTTCCACAGGTCCGTTGGTTGGTTTGGGGGCGTGGTCTTGTGTTGCATGGCCAGTGGTGCTTTTACTTTATGGTATAGGCATCCTCCAACAGAGCTGCACGGCTTTCATATCTGACCCTGGTCCAGCTCACAACAGAAGGCCTGGTCCAAGTGGGTGTCTTATCACTACAGTATGTATGTATATGCATGCACACACACACACACACACACACACACACACACACACACACACACACACACACACACACACACACACACACACACACACACACACACACACACACACACACACTTACTTAATGGAAATGGCACTCCAATTCCACTGTAAAGGTCTGTTAATTAGTTATGGTTATTTATAATAAAACATGAAAAAGAGCAGCGATACTACAGAAATATAGAAAGGTTTATGTTGGATTTGGGATAAAGGACCGTATATAGAATTTGTTATAATTAATATGATGAAAAGACTGTATATCTTCGATAGCTCTATAATGACCAAACCCAAAATGTAGAAAAACCTTTTAGCTGTCCTGAAGTACAATTAGCCATAAAATAATGTTTAGCTTTAAAAGCATTTAGAAATAGTTCAAAATGTTACCCTGGAAAAGATTAAAAATGATTATGAGTAAATATACCCATAAACCCTGAAAATTACTTACGACCAGGACAAGCTGTGAAACCAAATGGACCCATGGATTGAAACACAGAAAAACACAGTCGGCAAGGCAGTTCAGTGGAATAGATGAAAAACCGGACGTATTATGGGGGAGAAGCAAAAAGATTTATTACAAAATAGCCCACAGACGTCGCACAAAAATGTTGAAACATTTCTCCCAAAGAATTAATGGCGGAGACAAGCATTATATTCAATTCTGTTATCAGGAAATACACGTGGCATATGATGAAACTTCCTGCATGACGTTTACTGCAAAGGCTTCTGGGAAATGAAGTTTTAATAACATGATGCAACTTCCGTAAAATGCAAGATGGAAGATATAGTGTAGTTCTGGAAATTCCCCAACCCCTTACAGAGCGGTCTAAGACATAGAGAGAGACACAGTCCCACACAAATGAGCAAGGTCATGTGCAGATAATATAGTCTGGGAAAGAAAACGAATTAACCATAACAACCCAGTGTGTAGCAGACGAAGTCTCAACATTTCAACTGTGTCAAAGACTAGCGACCCTGAATGTAGAGTGTGCAACCTGAAAACAACCTTGAAAATAGCAGATCTACAAGGTGGTAAAATGAATGGAACAGATCTACAAGATGACATGTGTAAATCATTCACAATTAGATTCTAAAATATTAAATATTTCCAATATTTCCATCAGTTTATCCTAAACATACAGTAATAACAGCATGCAAAAACAATACATGCCCTCGCACGTATGAATACACAATCAAATGCATACACACTGATGAAGACAGCTGCAAGTAACATGACATTATGAATGTCCATGTGTGTGTGTGTGTGTGTGTGTGTGTGTGTGTGTGTGCGTGTGTGCGTGAGTGAGAGTGAGAGCATGCAAGTGTGCATGTACACCTACCTGGGACGATACAGGGTCAAATACTGTTGAGCCTCTGCATCGGGCAGAGGGTAGTCCCACATCTGAATGTCAGTTATTTGGCCTTCAAAGTCTCTGATGGTCAATGCCTGTTCACCGTCCCATGCATACTAGTGTAAGAAAGATGACGAAAGATGAGAGAGGGCTGGAGGCCACATTGCTTGTGTGCGTGTGCGTGCGTGCGTGCACATGCATGCGCATGCGTGCAAGGGTGTGTGTGGGTCTGTGTGTATAGTGAGCCATACTCACATCTGTTGGTAGTCTCTTCCTCACACTGGCAGTTTTGCCATTAAACACCTGGGCCACACCCTTCTTTGTGTCCACGACAACACAGATGCTAGTCCACAGTTTGGTGGAGGCCTCATTGTCCCAGAATTGCCGGAAGTTCAGGAAATTCAAGGTGCGCTCGGTGGACAATTTGTGATATGACAATGTGTAGCCACTACCACTACTACCCTCAACCTTTAACCTGCAGGGAGAAAATAATTTCTTTTCAGAAT
Organism: Benthosema pterotum; assembly: GCA_039105355.1. Taxonomy (NCBI): domain Eukaryota; kingdom Metazoa; phylum Chordata; class Actinopteri; order Myctophiformes; family Myctophidae; genus Benthosema; species Benthosema pterotum. The sequence goes on along the minus strand of CM076966.1, from coordinate 23,896,509 downwards.
CATATTATATACCGGGTCATGACAGATAGCCTGGCCTAACCTGAGATGATTTTGGCCTGGGGGGGATGGGGTGCCGTCCGAGCACCCCATCCCTTGGGCGGCAAATGATCTGATCTGATTTGATCTCACCAACGTGTCGTCATCCCCGGCCCCTCCGCCCCTCCACTGCTGTTCAGTGTCACATCATTTAGAACAAAACAGGCAAAACATAAAGACCAAAATGACCATTGATCATCTAGTTTTGTAGACTTAGACGTAACTAAGATGGTGAATATTTTAACTCTTGAGAGTGTAAAAATGAAACCAAATGGCCTGTGTCCAGGCTTTTCCGTTTAAGAGCAACACGGATGAAAATGAAAGGCTGGGTGTCGAGGCTAGTCAACAGGTGACATAGGAAATGATTTCAAATAATTGTCTTGATGGATAATAATTGAAAAACTGATTATTCGAATTGGTATTCACTATTCCTCCAATGTTTCCTTATAGGCTGTTTTGGCTTTGGCCAATAACTTTCATGTGTCACCACACAGAATCTGACATACAATACAACACTCGTATAGCTAAATAGCTACAAAAGTTGGCTTACTCACCGATTATCTACCGAGCGGGAGCCCGGACTCAGGGTGAACATGGTTTGTTTCTTTCCCTCTGATATGTAGCGCAGACACACAGACACCCCATTGTTAGTGCCAGTGTAGGGAGAGCCAGGGGAAGGGGACTTCAAAGTGACCGTATCTGTTGGGGTTAGAGTGAACATTTTCCCCCGCAGGTCGGCCACAACCGGCACAGGAGGAGCTGGAAGGTGAAAGCCAGAAATGCGGAGTGAATCGCAATGTTGTGTCATTACGATGATCTGCCATGGTACTGTATATGCAGTGTGTGCATGTGTGTGTGTGTGTGTGTGTGTGTGTGTGTGTGTGTGTGTGTGTGTGTGTGTGTGTGTGTGTGTGTGTGTGTGTGTGTGTGTGTGTGTGTGTGTGTGTGTGTGTGTGTGTGTGTGTGTGTGCGTGCGTGCGTGCGTGCGTGCGTGCGTGCGTGCGTGCGTGCGTGCGTGCGTGCGTGCGTGCGTGCGTGCGTGCGTGCGTGCGTGCGTGCGTGCGTGTGTAAAATTTTATATATATATATATATATATATATATATATATATATATATATATATATCTCACAACTGTAGAAGCAGAATAACTCCCCCCCCCCCCCCCCCCACACACACACACATTAAGACCCACCCTCCCTGCCCCACACACACACGCCTCGCCTGCATGTGTGTGTGCATTACTGACATTTTTCGACATGTCAATACGCAATTGTGCTGCACTCACAAAAAAAGAACAGTTCATTTAAAATATGTCACCAACCATCTGATCTATTGAACTGTACAGTAATTCATGTATTATTTCAAATACAGTACTGTAAAAGTGCTTTTTGTGAAAGTGACAGGCCTACAGAAGGACTTTCGAGTTGCAACTAGCAAATGCATTAGGCTACTTTGTTTGTCATAGCAATCATAGTGAGAGTGGGTGTCTGTTTTTAAATAGTACATGCATGTGGGTGCATTGTACGATACCTGTAGGTTTTGCAGTATTAGTCATTTGAAGAAGATTCAAAAGCATGACAGCTAGGAACTCAAATAAAATCACAGCACCCTTCATCTTTGCTAAAGCTTTTCAGTTGTTTGTCTCTGTATTAGCTCTGTCTGTAGGCTATGTCTGTCTGTCTGGCTGGGTGTTTGCTGTATACTCATCCCTGACCAGTGGTTCATATAGAACGTCACACGGTCATTTATTTAAACAACGGCCTCTCTCTGATCGACTCAATGGTGACCTTTGTTCAAAGAGATTCCCACCCTCACTGATTGGATGGTCAGGAGAACCAATGAAATTAAACGCTGCCCACAATGAGAAGGCATTCTAATGAATAAGTCACATCCCTGTCTGACACGGGCCTGCTGTGTCACTGTGTGTGTGTGTGTGTGTGTGTGTGTGTGTGTGTGTGTGTGTGTGTGTGTGTGTGTGCGTGTGCGTGCGTGTGCGCGGCGTGCGCACACATGCACGCGGAACTGAATGTCACTATAGTCAAATGTGTACACATGACAAGGCAATTGTTGCATGCTCTGTTCTTCTGTGTTGGATTCTATGGGAAACTGTTGAGCTGGTGGATACAGCTCCATTTCTTCATCATAATCCTGTTTTAACAGGATGTAATATGATGTACATACACTGTTAACATATTAACAATATGAGGCCTGCAGGAGTTTCATTTGCGTTGACAGAATTTGCATTGAGCCTGTAAACATTGAAGTGTTTGTGTACAGAATGGGGTTTTGTATTTAGGATGGAGACGTGTGTGTGTGTGTGTGTGTGTGTGTGTGTGTGTGCGTGCGTGTGTGCATGCGTGTGTGCGTCTGTTGGGATTTTTTTTTTTTTTTTTTCATTACATTACATTCGTTACATGGTACAATGACTGCCTATTTTTTAAATAATCCTGCTTCCATATTGGACTCCATGAGCAACGGAGCTTTGGTGTTTTGTGTTGAGGTTGCAGAGATTTGAAATGTTGACCTGTCAGTCCCACTCCCCACCACCCGTTCATTGCAAATGAATGGCTGAACAACAGATCTGGTGAAGCAATGTGTGGTTCTTCTGAGCTGAGCAGCAGAACAGAGCAAATAAAGGGGTTATAGTGGCCTTAAATGCCCCAACTGGGAAAAAGAGACTAGGTCAATAAGTAATTGGAGCTAAATTGAGTGTTTGGCATTCCACCTATTTGAATGTTGCATGTGTTTGTTCACATACTGTAATCTCTTATTGGACTTTGCACACTTAATACACACATAGTGGTATTCTCAGTCAGCCATTAAAGTCAACACAGGCATATGATAAATGAATATACTCTAACTGCTATTCTCTTTGCAAACTAGTATACAGCACAATATCTTATAATGTAAACCATATCTTGTAAAGAATCCATAGCTTTCCTTGGATGCTTTGGAATTTTGAGAATTAAGACACCTGCTAATCAGTACACAGTATGTAGTAATTAAACCAAAAATTCTTTCAGATGTTTCATATTCCATCCTGATTAGCTAAAGTTTGCAGGGGAGGCCTATGTGCTCTTAGTTCGTTAATACATCTAGAAACAAATTAAGACTTTCTTTTAAAAGACACATTTCATCCATCCTCCTCTCACCTGTCACTTCCACAAACTCATTTTTAATTTTATTTTTTTTCATGAGCAAACTATTGCGGTGCTGAATTTTCACACACTATACCCTCGGAAAGGACCTGTTTCTGCAATATCAAGTGCAATCCCGAATAGTTATAACAAGAGAGATAAAGACGGTGGGGTGAGCAATCACTGCCAGGAAGGCAAACTCTACGACATGAATTAAATGAATATTATACTTTCTACTTAGTTGTACTGTGGTGTGTGGCACGCCAAAGTTAGCCGTTCTACAAGCTCACAACTGTCAGCATACTGTCAGCTCCCATGGCATCATTAAGTATAATAGAGACAGGAAAGGGGGGGGGGGGGGGGGTGCAGGCAGGCTAAAATTTGAATCCCGCCTTCCAAGCTGTTGGCCGCGTGTGTAATATGTGACTGTGTATCTGCATTAATTAGGCAGCAGTCATGGGAAGATGAGTGTTAAACTGAAATACTGGCACATCTGGCCATTCCTTTAATAACTTCATGCCATCATACAGTATATCAGCCTTAACGCTCGAGTATACAGAAATAATTTGGTGATATATAATACTTAGGGTTGATATTTGGCCAGTGATCAAGTTGCTGCTGCTGAGTGTAGAGTTTGAAGTTGGTCAGTTCCATGAACATTAGCCTGGCTAAAGCCAGACCAAATCGGTTGTTGACAAAACAATTGCCTGTCAGCAGATTGGTCTGGAATAGCTCAATTGTACACCAATTTCCTACTCCATAAATGTGTGGTGACCAATCAGAACACACAGTATGCAAACATTTGAATACTGTGTCCTGATTGGCCACCCCAATTTTCTGAGGAAATGCATGTACAGTTGAGCTATTCCAGACCAATCTGCTCCAGACACTTTTTTGCCAACCGCTGATTTGGTCTGAATTTAGACAGGCTATATGCACATGACCATTTAGTGTATGGGCAGTCAGATCACTTTGGCAGCACCACAGCATGCAAGTTTTCCCCTTTTGTTTTGTCTGACTCTCTACATTAGTCTAATTTGGCATCTTTCTACATAACATAATATGACTGAAATAATGCAATAATGTGTAATCTGATTACACTAACAATAAAGCATAATCTGATTACATTTCAATAATTCCAAAGTTATTAAAGTGCAGTAAAGTGAAACCTGTAAAACTTAAGGCATCTTGTGTGTGTTGTGTGTGTGTGTGTGTGTGTGTGTGTGTGTGTGTGTGTGTGTGTGTGTGTGTGTGTGTGAGTGTGAGTGTGAGTGTGAGTGTGAGTGTGAGTGTGTGAGCGTGAGCGTGAGCGTGTGTGTACGCATGCATGCATGGGTGCGTGTGGGGGGGTGTTAGTGAGAACGAGAGAGACAGACGGAGAGATGGCTTTTAAAAGTAAATTGTGGATGAAAACTTGATTAATTTCTCTGGACTTGACCCCCCATGGAAATCCAATATGCCATAGCTGTCTGCTTGCTGCATTGCATGTGCAGCGTGCATGATGTGTGTGTGCGGCTGTGCGCGCGCGCGCGTGTGTGTGTGTGTGTGTGTGTGTGTGTGTGTGTGTGTGTGTGTGTGTGTGTGTGTGTGTGTGTGTGTGTGTGTGTGTGTGTTTTGAGTGCTCATCTTACTAACCGAATAGGCCCAAGCTCAGGTCAAGGTGACTTAGTGAATCAAAACAAGCTAATTAGCTGCTAACCTAATTAGCTTGTCTAACAACACAGGTGAAAAAAAAGGCGTTGCGTTTTCATCCCAGCACCTCCCTCCTCCTGCGCCTCCTAATGAAATCTGTTCCTCCTTTCTCCCCCTCTCGCCTTATCATAATCTGTCTCTTCTGGGCATAGACTCTCCCAGTTTAACCTCCTCAAAGTCAATGCACTGTCTGTCTCCAGGACTCTCTGCGTATCCATACCTCTCCTTCTCCTTTGTTTCTCATCTTTCCACTTGTCACCTCACTTGAAGTCAAAGTATATTTACCTCAACCTTTCTCCATACACTATAGGCCACCAGGGCCCAAACTTGCAATGAACACTTTGACTGTGTTGAGACTAAAGGCTCTTACCAGTGGTTTTCAATCTTTTTGATACCCACTATTTATTCAGCATTTGAGCAATGGATCACCATTTGAGCACATTTTAGCCCTGCTAAAGATTTCTTCTGCTTTTGTCCACAATTCCAGGCTAGATTTTCAGATGTTTCATATTCCATCACAGATCAATAAATTAGCATGCTTCCACATTCTCTAGTTGTGTAGACTTGGGCTAATTCACATGATTTTTAACTCTTGAGGGTGTAAAATGAAACCAAATCCATTTGGTTTCACCCGCAAGGGTCCATTTGGTTTCATTTTTACCCTCTCATAGAGTTAGATCTGGTTAACCAACCTTCCATCATTTAGGTGTGACCACCTGGAACCCTCTCAAGGGCTGCTTGAAATTATAAAATAAAAAATATCCATAGGTATGTACTGTATTGGTATTGAAACTGGCATAAAAATCTTCGCACGGCCCCAGAAACTAAAAAATATGTGTTGCGTGTCAAACGTTATTTTATAATTGATGATTTCTTGGTCATGACCTTTGGGAGAGTAAAAAAAAAGTACTTGCCGACAGCCAAGTGCCTCTAGTGTCAACCCCTCCACTTGACAACTTACTGGAGGTGGCGACTTGACAACTTTTGCTTCACATGTAGGTCTACTGGGATTCGGGTTAGCTGTGATGTGTACTGGAAAAAAGGAACAAGTGCATATTCTGTACCTCGAGTTGCAGCTGCACAAACTCACCCACACAGTCGTGCATACGAACACACACACCATATAGTTATTGTTTTGTTAAATAAAAATACAACTTCGTTCCCTGCAGGCAGCAGATTAAAAACTCATATGGGGTATATTGCTTGCACTTGATTGACTGATTAAAACTTTTCTTCAATTCAATTCAAAGCAGAGAAATGCATGAGAAAACATACATTTACATTGCCAAAGCAAGTGTCACATGGATCCATCAGGGAACATTTGGTTTGATTTTACACTCTCAAGTTACTGGTGTATATACTGTATAAGCCTTAAATATCTAATAAGGGTCCATTTGGTTGAAAACCACTGATAAAGGCATCATAAATACATTTCTTATAAGAATTAATTAACATGAATAAAAATAATGTATCGAACACATTGTAAAACAATATAATTTGTAATTCTGCAGATTTAATGTACTGTTTGCAGTAATGGGGTATATGGATGGTTAACTTGATTTAGATTTCATTTTGTGACACTCCAATACCCAAATTATTTCAGATTTATTACACAACATTATTATTATGGTGCTGTGGCTGAAACAAGCTAAAGTTACAATAATAAAGTACGGTAATAATTCATCAGTCCGTGTTTGACTGTGGACATTGGAACATTTCAATCATACTGCTCCAGTGCTCCATACTGTAGCAACTAGGTATAGCATCAAGCATTCAGAGATTACGTTATTTCTCAAACCAAAAAACCTTGACTGACCAGCAGGCTGAAATGCTTGAGGGTATCTAATTCTAATTCAAGAGGCTGATGCATTTGTCAACACGATCAACTGGCCAAGGCCTAGAGCAAGACATTCTTTAGAGAAATGGTTCTACTTAAATGGTCCTGTTGGAAAATGCACGGCAGCCTTTTTGGACACGCATTATTCACATTTGCTGTCTGGTAATACCCACTGTGAATTTGCATGATTGACTTTGACTTGTCATGTTGCATGCTATCGCCTATCTGTGGAAAGATCTGCTCATCCGTCTGACTCCAGACAGTGCACCTGACAGACAGTGCAGTCGTGTCGGCAAAGCACACACCAAATGCAAGATTTCTATGGTTGTTGAGATAGGCTAGGCCTATGGCAAAAGAAAACTTTTTTTTTCCTTTAAAAAAAAGCGGACTGGCCTTGTGCTTCCTTTGATGCATGAGGAGTCCAAGCTGCCATCTTTTCATCTGACGGGGGCTTCCCTGGTTGGACATAGTGCATGGAAGGAACACGTTATTCCAACCAGCTCCTGTCGCTTCCATCAGGCGTCCTGGCTGGCCAGTGGGTGGCAGTTTAGAGCCCAGGATTACTGCATGTTATTGTGAGGGTACTTACCTTAGGGGACATGGGGAGAACATGCAAACTCGCCAACCCCACCTCGGGTATTGGTACTGATGAGGAGGAGGAGACCCGCCACCAGCACCCACAGCATCCCTAGCAGGAATCAAACCCAGAACCTCTAGCTGTGAGGCTACAGCACTTACCACTGTGCTACCGTGCCCACAGGAGGTACAACATTTTTAGTTAAACGAGGGAAAGTTAGACAAGGTCAAAATACGTATTTTTTTTTCCACAAAGACAGAAATTGAAAGAAGAAAAAAAGTGAAGTAATTACAGCAGCAAGCTTTAGAAATGTTTTGGAATTCATCCCAGGAAATCGGTATTACTGTGGAGGATTATAGCTTGAAAGGACCATTAAAAGATTTGGTGAGATTAATTCAGTTTTTCAACTCTTGCCAAGGCATAGAAATAAAATAATTTTAAAAAGCATGCTTTCATCACATTCCAAAATTAACATCTCCACAACCATGTAAACGTCCTGGATTAGCTGATACTCGGCCAAGATGAATACCATCCTGTGATTTTAGAGCAGAACTGACAAAATGGCACTTCCCAGGCCACGAATCAACTCCACGTTCACACTTCAATATTTTTTTAAAACTGAATTTCTGTTTTCAATTCTTCCTCTGAACTGAATCTGAGACAGAGCAAAGGCTGCTGCATTACATTCATTGCTATTGCAATTTATTCTGTTAAAGGGAGATTCTGCAGTCGCCGATTATTATGTTTGTGTCTTTTACTGAATTCTGGAGAGATTCTGAATACTAAAGATATTTAACCCATTAAGGACGGGAATCCATATTTGGATCCTGTACAGTATGTACAGTATTCAAATATTCAATTTGTTTTTATGCTGATATATAAATATTTAAAGTTTTTCAAAAACCTTAGGTCAGGCCTAATTAATGTTTCATTGGCCAGGAGGGGACAATAATAATCTACGCACAACATGGCTTTTTTGTTTGTTTGTTTGTTTGTTTGTTTGTTGTTTGTTTGTTTGTTTTGTTTTCTCTGTACTACTGATCAATGCAAATATTGTCACCATCTAATATTAATAGTATCCGGTAATAAACCGGATGCCCCGGAACTCCCCTTTATATTCAATTTAAATTCATTGGTATGTGCAAACATTTATGTTTCTTGTTTACATTGCTGAAGCATGTATCAAATAAAAGCAATCAAAACTAAATACGGTAATCTAATAAAGGAACTCTTTATAGACAGTAAATTATATAGGGAGTAGGCCTATATAGAAAGGTCTTCACTCTTCCTCATTAATTATGTCTAATTCAGTTGGGCACAGGTGGACTCCAATCAAGCATTAGAAGCATCTCAAAAGTAATTACTACCACATCACACCTAATAATTACACAAGTGCTTTCATCCATGAGATGATGTTGAGCATAAAGATAAAGTACATTAACTTAAATACTGTATTTTAATTCATTTTTGAGGTATTTGGACTTTACTTGAGTATTTCCAATTTGTTGATGATCGTGATGAGATATACTTATATCTGAGATATACTTATATCTAAATGCAGGTAAAAAATGCAACCAATAGGGGGTGAGAATTACTGCAAGAGTTTGCACAACATTGTTCAGTAAGGGCAATGCTCATTGGGGCAAACAGCTCACTGGGGCTTATCTTTTGTTTGCAGTGCACTTGTTCACAAGGGTGGATGTGCATGCATGGTCTGCTAGGCCTATGTTAAGTTTTGTTTAGTTTAATATAATGCTGACCATAAGGAGAATTCCCAAACCCATCACCAGGAGGATGGTCTTAATACTGACAGACAAATAAACAGAGTGAAAATGGACAAAGCAATCAGTCACTTATTCACATTCATTTCATGCAGAATACTTCTGCATGATGGTCAATACTTGTTATATGGGATCTTTAGGGAGTTCCAGGGCCCCCGCCCAAGCTAAATGGTGGTTAAATGGTAATTAAATGGTGATTGATTGATTTTTTTTTATTAACAGCTTTGAGATTTAAAGTATGTTTCAATTACAACTCAATACAAGACTGATAACTGTGACCAGGATGACACCATGGAGCAAGAGACATACGAATATTCACTAGGTCCATTTGGTTCCATTTATACACTCTCAGAGTTAAATTAACATTGATTTTACAATATAAATTGGGGCGCCTACAGAATGAAATGCCATTAAATGGGGGTCTGTAGACCAATGCAGGTCAAACTGTGGGTCTGTGAAATTAAACTTGTTTATCATCACTGCTATAGCCGTAAAAATTGCAGGCAAATTAGTGTCATTATGGGGGTCCTTGGCCTGAAAAAGTTTGGGAACCACTGATATACTGTCCAAATGTTCTTATTTACTTTCCACCAATGCAGAGAGACAGACGAGAAAACAGAAGAGGGAAGAGAGTGAGACAGATTTATTGATAGATATAGGCAGTAGGAGGAAGAGCGAGACAGACGGAGAGACAAACAAAGATGGGAATAGAAACAGGAGAGAGAGAGACAGAGAAACGGACTTAGACAGATTGATCGACAGATCAATAGAGGAGAAAGAGCAACACAGACTGAACAGATCAAAGGCTGTCCGCTGTACTGCTCCCTAACTGGAGAATTGAAATTGATCTAAGGGGTCATGACTCTGTGTGTGTGTGTGTGTGTGTGTGTGTGTGTGTGTGTGTGTGTGTGTGTGTGTGTGTGTGTGTGTGTGTGTGTGTGTGTGTGTGTGTGTGTGTGTGTGTGTGTGTGTGTGAGAGCGCGCGCACATGCATGTGCATCTGTGTATGCTTGCGCATGAATGGCCAACAGGCACCCTAGTATGTAAACCGGTCTGAAAGTTTTCACGCATTAGCTGTGCGTGTGTGTGTTTGTGTCAATAAGACTGATTGATTGTCGAGACAGACACAAAGTTCTGCACCTTGGTAGACTATTTAAGGGGGTCAAATCTTCTCCAATGGATATTACTCCTGGGTCACAAATGATGTGGTGGCCTTCCAAATGCTTTTACTGCTGGGTCAAACATGTTACACTCCAGCTGAACCTAATTTATCTTTATTTTCAAACGGCCTAACATGGAAATCATGGGGTGTCCACTGGCCTGGTGGTCCAGTTGCATACCATACTGTATAATAGACACCCCCGTAGGGCCAGGCCTAGCTGGGGATCGATCCAGCCAGGGACACACACAAATATACAGTATCTCAAAAAAGTGAGTACACCACTCCCATTTCTCCAAATATTTCATTATATCTCTTAACTGGAAAACAGTGACGAAATGAAACTTTGATACAGTGTGAAGTAGTCACTGTACAGCTTGGATAAACCGTAATTTCTGGATTATAAGACGCTACTTTTTTCATATCCTTTTGACCCTGCGGCTCATACAACGGTGAGGCTAATCTATTAATTTTTACAGGTAACAGCCACCAACAGTGCTCTAACATGAAGCTTCTTGTCTGGTGCGGCTTATAAAAGGAAATCTGTATTTTCTCCAAAATTTACCTGGTGTGGCTTATATTCAGGTGCGGCTTATAGTCCGGAATTTACGGTAAATTTCCCCTCAAAATAACTAAAACACAGCCATGAATGTCTAAACTGCAGGCAAACAGTTAGTACACGCTAACTGAAAATGTCCAAATTGGTCCCAAGTAGACATTTTTTCTCAGGTGTGAGAGGTCTCAGGCGTGAGAGGTGGGCAGGTGTGTTAAATTTGGTAAAAATGATGGACACTCCACTGTGCCCCCCTCTGCCAGAGAGGAGGCTCACATCTGGAGCTGTTTCCTGAGAGCACTGAGTGCAGGCTGCTATCGATGGCACCATGCATGACCACGTTCTGAGGGTCATTGCAGAGATCACACATCTCTTTGAGTATAGACAGCAACAACAGCCAGAGAGGCATTCCATCACTTTTCTTAAGGCATGGGGAGAAGCTACAGCAGCCACCGAGTGAGTGCCTGGCAACGTTACGGACGATGGCAGTGGAAGGTCGACCCAGGGAGACAAATACCCTGGAAACATCACAGCGTTCACGCTGTAGGAAACAACGAAGCACGTGGTCCTGCTGGAGTTGACTGTTCCCTGCATGGGAACCATGCGTTGAATACTAATAGGAATAAGGCATGCTGGACTTTTATATTGCATTGCATGGTGGCATCTTGCACTGCACTTGTATGTACCGTATCATACCGTGTAATTACATTTGGAGTTGGGTGTTTTCTTTTTGACAGCAGAGGTAAGCATGGGTATAAAGGCCGCTTCGCCTTCAGATTGATGCAGTTTACAGCAATTTTCTGCTGTTTTTCAGAAAAGGACTTTGCAAGGACTCACTCTGATAGGACTTTACCTGCTTGTTTAGACTGCTTATTTTGACATACTCAGTTGCTTCACTATAGTTCTCTTTTCATTTCTGCCTCTGTTTCGTTTTGTTCAGGTTTTGTCTATTTCTTCTGCGTGTTTATCTCATTTGTATTGTATCTTTCCTTCACATTGGTTATTTAGATGTAGGCAATAAGTGGCAAATTTATATAGCATATTTATCCAATGTGCTTTACATTCAACCATTCACACCCTGATTGTGGCAGAAAGCAAACATGCCATGTTCAACCAGCACTTCAGGAGAATTTGGGGTGCAGTGTCTTGCCGAGGACACTTCAACATCACATGTAGATAGGAGGAGCTGGGATTCGAACCGCTGACTGAGTCATGGGTCATTGGATGACCCGCTCTACCTTCTGAGCCACAGAGAATTTATTCTTCCTTTCTAGTTGTAAAAAAGGACTGTAAACACAAATCGTGTGTGTGTGTGTGTGTGTGTGCGCACACACATGCGATGCGTGCGTGTGCATGTGCATTTGTGAAGACATTGTATACGTACCCCTGAGGGATGATTGTGTATTTGTCTAGGATTTGTTGGCTGTACTTTTTACAGCTCCAGCAATGTTTGTGTCCCTCTTCTGTGGACATAAATAAATCATTACTGTGTTTGTTTGAGTGTGTCTGTGTGCATGCGTGTGTATGTCTATGTGTATGTGTGCGTGCATGCGTGGGCAGGGTTGGTGCAGTCATCCATACCTGTAAAGGCTTTAACAGAAGACAAATAATACTCTTTGTCAGTGCATTATATTGAATTCACAAGAACTCCATCACAAGCATGTTCTCACAAAGTGCCTTAGTGCCACATATACCTGCAGAAGAAATGGACTGTGCGCTGCCTGGCCATTAAATCACCCTTAATAACATAAAGTGCCTCACGTGTATAAAAGCCCAGTCATTGGAGACAGGGGGTTTATTGAGCAGCATGCAATTGTTTGCCTTGTTAGGAATTCATATAGCCACAACGACATCTGCTGCACTTTTTATAGTTTGGTAGTGTGGGTTTCTTCTCAACATGAATCTGAGGATGCCATAATGCCATTACATAACCTATTGCTCAGTTGCAGCATGGAAATAGAAAATACATTTTTGTGTTTTCCCTGGATGAGCCCTGTTTTGAAATGGCATCTATAGACTATGCATGATGTGTTAAAATTATTTAAATGGACTGCATGATTTAATATAATATGATTTTGATTTTATTGTTGAAGCATACTTAGAATGAGGTTGTTGCAGTCATGATTTACACACAAGCTCAGGAATCATGTAACACATGCACATCAAACTGGTTATATTAGTAGTTTATGTTAGTATTATATTCCATAGTCTCTCTCTTCTCTCTCTATCTCTCTGTGTCTCTCTCTCACGCAACATCCAATCAACCCAACTCAATTGGAATTGCATGTTGCCTTGGGGGTGAGAGTGACATATGTGTTAATCATTTCTCTGTGTTGCACCGATGTCAGTCCATGCATGAAATCCATAAAGTCCATTCATTGCTTTAAACAACGTACTAATTGAAAAGTTTGAAGGTGGAGACAGAACAATATTATCAGTCACCAAGACCAGGGACGTGTGTTGAATAGTTCCATGTAGCATATGCTTTAACCCAGTGAAGAAAGACACAGCACTATAAGGAGTAAGGTTTGCGCTGTTAATGAATCCATCACTGATTACGTGTGGGAAGGTTACATGATTGAAGCTCTTTCATTTTACACTGCCCACTCATCGTGGAGGCTGTAGTCTGACAGAGGGGGCACATAATGGTGCTCCATTATACTAATAGCCTGAGGCCCAAAAGCTCAACAGTTAAGGATGATGTCAAGACATACTTTTTATTTGTGTTTTTTCTATTCACTTGTGAAATATATATATTTTTTTTAGTTTTTGTGAAAAGTCATGATGAAATATGAAAGAAGAATACAAGTTGCCACGTATTGCTGTACTTCGATGTATTATGATGAGAATTTTTGTTTTTTAAATAGTTTACATTGGGTAAACTATTTTATCCACCACTAAACCCCTGTTTAGTGATGGAGTAACAAAAAATAACTTAAGTGTTCTAGGGTTAATGTGTGTGTTTATGGTCATATACTGGAGTTAACTCCTTAAAACCTGAAACTTTATGAAAATAATGTGTTTCAGTGGTGCTCAGTCTTTGTCAAGGACCACACCAAAACTATATGGATTTAACTGTGGACTATTAGAACAGCTGTAGTGGACAGACCCCCCCATCTCAGGATATTTTCTTCCAGGAACGCCCAAAGCAAAAACAAACAAACAAAAAATAGTTCACTTCACTTCACTTTAAAAAAATATATTCACATTTTCCATAATGTGACCTTTAAAAAGTAGCCACAGATTTATGGTATAACACAAAACTCCAAACACTATTTGGGAAAAGTGACCAAGAAAAACTGTCACAGATCAGGACAAACTCCTTGATCCAAGGCTAGCAGATTTGAAAGAAACAAAACAAAAAGATAGAATGACATTTTTAACCATGTACAGTAGGTTAAAATACAATGGTCAAAAACAACCTAACTTCGGTCAAATTTCAACCAAACGTAGAGGTTGAATAAGGACCAACTGGGTCTTTGGTCAATTTGACCAAATAATGCGTGTTATTATATTTGACCGAATGCATTTGGTTACATTAATAACCCAATTATGAGGGTCAACATAACCTAAGTACCAGTTGATTTGACCGAACATATTAGCTTGCATCAATAACCGAATTTTGATGGTCAAGATGACCCAAATACCAGTTGATTTGACCAGACATATTAAGTTGCATTAATAACCTAATTTTGAGGGTCAAGATTACCCAACTGCCAGTTGAACTGATACAGAATATTCAGTTAACCCATTTGTTTTATTAAAGGGAAATTCCACCCATTTAAAGGGGAACTTCGCCACTTTTCAACACTCTTTGTGTGGTGTTGGTCATTAGCATACATGCTAATGGCCTCCTGATTAATAACATTGGGATTCTGTGGCTCCAGCGCCGTGCTTCCCAGCACAGCGAGTATGTGGACGGGTAAGGTTACCTTACCGGTCTGAGTAACGGTCTGAGTGCCGGTCTGAAGGAAAAGTCGTTGCAGTGTTGTGTTTACAGTGTTGGACGCATTCCTCGGCTTTAGTATCCTATCTGTTCCTGTAAAAAGTATAAATAATTTCATTTTTCGTCATTTTGTCCGAGAAATTCTACAATACCCACAGTGCACCGCGGCATCCGCTCAGCAGAGTGGGCGCGCGCAGCCGTTGAGCGGTCTTTTCTGACGAGTCCAACTGGTGGAAGCAGTATTAGCCGAAGCAGTGTAGTTGTGATCGAAAGATAAACTTTATATTTAGTTGGTAGTAGTGGGAGTTTTACTAGTAGTATTTGTAGTAGTAGTGGTGGTGTTGATAGTAGTAGCAGTGAAGTAGTAGTTGGTGGTGGGGCTGGTGGAGGAGGAGGAGGAGAAGGAGGAGGATTAGTTAGCGTTTGAGATAGGAGGAGGGGGAGGAGGAGGCGACGGAGTAATAGTAATAGTAGTAGTAGTAGTACTTGTACTCGTACTACTAGTAGTGGTAGTAGTAGCAGTAGTAGTAGTAGTAGTGGTGTTGGTGGTGGTCGTGCTCGTAGTAGTACAACGTTAGTTGTTGACTATGGCTGCTCCTGACGACTTTTTGGATGACGACGAGTTTTTTTCCCTGCTGTCGGAATCCACTGTACAGCGTTATTTATATGAGCCGGAGTACAGCGAGGAGGAATTACAGCAGCGAGAAGGACAACAACAAAACAAATGCATTACATCAATACCAGGAAAACCAACATATACACAATATCAAGAATGACGTAATAAAATGTAGTTAAATGTAGTTATAATAAAATGCGTATTAGGCTACAGACCCACAGGCCACGCAGAATTATTATTTTAGCTGTACTAGTAAATAATTGCACTGCTATTCGAGTTATACACTAGGGACATTCCTAACATCAGTTTCTACATGCTGTGCTGGGGACAACCTACTCGACATTTCTAACCATTTTCCACATGTTGGGGACCCTACTCAACATTTGTAACATCAGTTTCTACATGTTGGGGACCCCTACTCGTCATTTCTAACACCATTTTCTACATGTTGGGGACCCCTACTCAACATCTGTAACATCAGTTTCTACATGTTGGGGACCCCTACTCAACATTTCTAACAAAACGTTGGTGTACATAAATGCCTGGTTTACAATGGGGCTCTATGGGCTTGTAGACTATAACCATAACAGACGTAACCAAAACATATATTCCCGTCGTGGTTCAGAATGGAAATAAAGCAAGGGAGACATTATTTCCTATTTCCTATTTCACGCATTTATCTATCAAGTTGCAGCCTGCCCTGCAGCATAAGCACAACACAATGGAGTTATTCTTCCAGTAAACACGCTTATGATAAAAGTAAAAATTTCAAACTTACTGCAAAAGTGGTCAGGGTAGAGTAGTATTTCGGGTTTGCAGAGAAAGAAGCAGTAGCAAAACTGACAGCAGTTGGGACATACCACTCACTCGTTTAAAAAAAGAGGGGGGGAATTGGACCAGTCCACTCCATCAATAAATCAATTCAACCAAAGTCTGTGACCTAACAAATTGGTTATTCTCATTAAAACAACCCAAAACCAATAACCAAATAAAACAACCCATGAATTCGGTCAAAATAAAATCCCTGCAACCCAGGAAAAGGTTATGGCTTCAAGAAATAACCCAGGAAAGTGACCTAACACCATTGACTGAAGTGTTTAGTTGCAATTTTGACCGATTAGTTTTTTGTGTGCAGTAGGTTAAAATACAACTTTTAAATCAGATGTAGAGCAGCCAATTATTTTTCTCGTCCATAGACCAATTAATTCCTCCAACAAATTGCTCCAGCTTCATATTAATTAAAACTGCTGTCGCTGCTGTGTCTTCGTCTTGTATGAATTGCATGTTTACTATCTTCTTTGTAATGACTTGAAGGACTTCAGACAAGAGAAGTAAGTCTTTGTCAGTAATTGCACCTGTACCTTTTAGGCATTTTCATTTCTATCTGTTTTGCTTTGATTTTTGTTTGGCTCTTTAACAAAATGATAGATATTTGCTTGCTACTGTTGTTGCGAGTGAGTCAGACAAATATAAGCTTATCTTCTTGACAGTACTGTGTTTTCAAGAGTGTATTGAGGGCAGTGGGCAGTACTGCACTTTGACTACCATAAATACCAAGGGCATTTTTATTTATTTAGCCTGCAGGCACATGCACCCAAAAGTCCATGTGAGCAGAGCTGGCAGAGGGCCATGGCATGAGAAAACATTTCAGGTTTGTCATGAGGGAATGGAGTGTCAAGCCCAAGCCTCTATACTGAGCAAATCCACGTTCCTACTCTCACCTATGGTCACCCCTGGCTAATAAGACTTGTATCTAAGTCATACCTGGGCATCATGCGGCCCGGGGCCCTTTGGCTGACTCTGACTTCATCATCGAGAATTAGCCCAAGTCTACACAACTAGAGGATGTAGAAGATTAATGGTCATTTTGATCTGTATGTTTGACTGTTTTGTTTCCCAAATCCAGCCTGGAATTTCTGGACAAAAAGCTAAAGAAATCTTTAGTTTTGTGGTCTGTGGGGCTAAAATGTCAAAATGTCAAATTGTGGTTCACTGTGGCTGAAATTCTGAATGAATAGAAGGCCCTGGTGTTAAATAGAGCCCGACCGATGCCATATTTTTGTGGCCGATGCCGATACCGATTTTTGGAAAAAACTGCACCGATGTTACCGATGTTTGGGACCGATGTATAATAATGAATTAAAATAATTAAAAATACTTTTGAAAAACTTCTAAACGTCAAATTTATTCTCTCTTTCAAGTAAACAATAGAATACGACATTGACATCATTTACTTTTGTGAAATAATTCCATTTGCTGTGTTTCTTTTTCTGTTCCAGGCAAATATTGGCCGATATATCGGCCGATGTTACCGATATATGGGCAGATTTTACCGATAAAATGGCCGATGTATCGACCGATATATCGGTACGAATACCACCGATACCGATGCCGATATATCGGTATCGATATCGGCCGATATATAGGTATGACAGAAATTCTGAATAGAAGGCCCTGGTGTTAAAATGGTTGGTCTTACTCTTACTATCATCTTGAAATTAAATTAATATTACGCAGACTTTTAGTTTAGTTCAGCCTTTACTCTTGGCCCTCCACAATATTTTATGTATCTCATTTGGCCCATTGGGAAAAATAATTGCCCACTACTGATCTAAGTAAGTCAGTAACTAAGTATATACAGTATCTTAAATATCATATTTGCATATTCTCTATTACTCTATTGTAACATTCAAAATAAAAACACCTTATATATATATATATATATATATATATATATATATATATATTAGAGCTGTCAATCGATTAAAATTTTTAATCGCGATTAATCGCATGACTGCCCATAGTTAATCTTTGATTAATCGCAATTTAATCGCATATTTTCATGAGTTCTAAATATACCTTAAATGAGTGTTTTTCAAGAATATTCATATCATGGTCAATTATTTATTCTGCATTTGAGCCACAGACCACCATTTGATGACATTTATTTAGACTTCCAGACCTAAATTAAAGAATTTGTCAATGATATCATTAGGAACGAACATGCACATTTTGTAGAAAGTTCTCTACATTCTGTAATTGTGTAGACTTATTTTAAAGTAACTTAACTGATGCAGATATTTAAAAAATATTCACCTGCATTTGGCGAAATTGAACCAAATGGACCCACTTGGCTTTTGGTTTTACTTTGAGTTAATCTCGCACTAAAAAAATTAATCGAGTTAACTCATGGCTGAGTTAACTCGCGATTAACTAGTTAACTCGGACAGCCTTAATATATATATATATATATATATATATATATATATATATATATATATATATATATATATATATATATATATATATATATATATATATATATATATATATAGAATATTTCATTCACTGAAACTGCTCCTTATGTCCATGGTGGTTTAGCCCTATGGAATGAATGGAAACTATGCACATTTGTCTTATTAGACAGGGATCCTTTTAACAATAAGTCCAGATACAAGCAGACAAAATTCTCAGATGGGTGGCTGTCATCTCCCTTAGCGGTAGGGTGAAAAGTTCAGTAGGTAGTAGAGTAGGGTAAAGGAAAGGAACCAGCTTAGGTGGTTCGGCATTTGGTTATAGGATGCCTCAAGCGCCTCCCTAGTAGGGAGGTCCTCAATACATGCCCTACTGAAAGGAGTCCAAGGAAGAATTGTAGGGATTAGATAATGATGTTTCTAAGATTTCTTTCTGACGTTGTTGTGGAGAGCTAGGTCTGGAGGTCTGTAGTGGAGCTGTTCTCCCTGTGAGCTGACTACGGATGGATGGATGGATGGATGGATGGATGGATGGAGCTGGCTATGGATGGATGGATGGATGGATGGATGGATGGATGGATGGATGGATGGGAGATTTGAATATTCTAACCACACATTGGGGTCTATTAGATTGTTGATTGTTGTAGAAAGTAATGTTAGCCTGGCCTAACCTGAAGCGATTTTGGGGACGGTAGATGAGCTGATCTGATTGCATCTCACCAACGTGTCGTCATCCCTGGCCCCTCCCCCGCCCCTCCACTGCTGTACTACGTCACATCTTTTGGAGCGACGCCCACCAGGAAAGGTTCACTCCCACTTCTAGGACACCGTGGGTAACAAATTAGTCCAGGTTTTCCACTTTCGCGCAACACTGATGAAAATGAAAGCCTAGGTGTCGAGGCTAAAGTAATGTTAGCTCGACACACGTACAAAACAGAAAACGTACAACAATCACAGAGCACTGCGTCTTTAATATGCAGAAGAAGTCTGTAAATCCTTAGGGTAACTACTAAATTGTGCACCTATTACCAATATTTCACAAAGACGCACATGCAAGTTACAAAAATGTGCAAGCAATATGTAAAATGTGTGCATGAAATACACAACATCCACCATGAAAATAATATTCTTGTCACCTCTCAGCACAGGCTTTGTGCAACACCCTGATGTCATTCTTTGAATGTGAAAGTCACACATACACATGCACGCAAGTACGCTTGCTCATTCACATGCACCCATGCGAACATGCACGCACACACACACACACACACACACACACAGACACACACACACACACACACACACACACACACACACACACACACACACACACACACACACACACACACACCGAGCTGTCTCATTATTTATAATGCACACACCATGTCCTTCAATTTCACTGGTTTTCCATGTATCCTCCTGTCACTCTGTCTCAGTCCACCTGGCTCTCCCTCTGTCTCTCTCACACACACACACACACACACACACACACACACACACACACACACACACACACACACACACACACACACACACACACACACACACACACACACACACACACACACACGAATCTCCCTGTCTAAATTCAAGAATGAAGAGAGAGGGAGGGGGGTCATTCTCATTCAAGCCGATGATTCGCAGTGCAATCAGAGGGAATATGCAATTAACAGGGAAAGCTTCAGTCAATATCACGTTGTCTATACTCTTTGCTCTGTACCCCTCCTCTCCCCTGTCTCCGCTTTCCCTATCCTCTGCTCCACCCTGTTCTCCTCTGCTCTCCTCTACTCCCCATCTCCCCTTAGTACACATCTACGTTGCTCTGGGTGTGCTCTCTTCTTCTGTTGTCCGATACAAGCTGGTCAATTTCCGTTAACGTATCAACACAAGTTTAGAAAAAATAAGTGATTAAAATATTGTGTAAATACAATCACGCATGACTTATCTTTGGGGATCTCCAATACACCATACGTGACTGCACCACCCGTCTCTGCCTTTGTGTGACGGGTAGGGACTTTGGTTGGGAGCGAGGCTCCTCTGTTAACCACTGTGTTATCTCGCTATTTTGTTATAAAAAATAAAACATGTACAGTAAACTCCACGCAAAAAGGCCCTTTCACCTACGCTACCTCAGGTATGGGCACTGATGAGGTGGTGGAGAGAACATACCCCTGGCCCCTAGGCCTCTCTCTCCTGATTGATTGACTGGTTGACTGATCAATTGATTGATTGAAATTTTTATTGACAGTTAATAAAATAAGCACATTTTGAGGAAAGTACAGTTCAAAACAAGGTCTTCTAAGAGGACTGAAATACCTCTGAAAGTGCTTGCTTACATTGAATACATCACACACAGGGAAGAAAATATATTCTCCGTCCCAAGGTGCAGATAACGTCGGGTTATGTTTTAATTAAGAACCAGATGTTTTCTTGGATAACTTTAAGGAGATCTTCTCATCTCTGCTCTTCTCATACTCTAATTTAGTCCCTCTTCTCCTAAACACTTTTCCTCTTCCCTATAGGCTATACCTTTACTTTGCCATATTTCTTCCCTCCCTTTTACATCCTTCACTCTCTCTGTCCTCCTTGATATCCATCTTTCTCTGCACGGTCCCATCTGTCTCTCTCTCTCTCTTTCTCTCTCTCTCTCTCTCCCTCTCATTTTCTTTGTGTGCTCAGACAGATCTCTTTCTCTGAAAGACATGCTTGGCTTTCAGTTCTCCTAGGAGAACAGGTGTGTGGTTTATTAGCTTCTACCGTAAAGCGACCTGCACGCAACACACTGCTTTCTTTTTTCTTTTTCCTAATTCTTGACAAAATGTGTTTTCCGGCCAAGGTTGTTTTTACAGGCTGCAACCCCAGCCTGGGCCACACCAAAATGCCAATATCGTCATTCTAGCCTAATTTGGCTAGAATGTTAAGTTTATCTTTAAAGTTTCTACATTTATTGGTGGTCTTTGTCCTGGTGCTGGTTCTGGTGAGAACCACTGCACTAAAACAACATTGGACAATTATGTTCTACTGTTCAGTCAGACAACTCATCACTGATTTAGCCAATATTTATTATAGAATCAGAATAAGTGTGCATATAATATTTTACATTGGCGTTCAGCTCTGCTGCAATTTTCTCCCTGCTCGACACAATTAAACACCATCATTAATATAAAGAGCAAGGAGATATACAAAAATACAGATCCCACCCGTGGTGCTGGCGTGGCATTGGGAGCAAACATCACTTAACAACCAACAGCCATTATGCAGAAAGAAGGTAGGAAGGAGACAATCTAGGTATTTAAGCTTAAATACCCCACGCATTTGGTCAGCTCAGACTTTTTTGTTTCAGATATTGGACTTTCCACAGGGAGAAGGGGGGAAAACACCAGAGGTGGTCTCTCTCTCTCGCACATAAACATTGTGATGGTGTTATTATATTGATTACTTCTTATTAGTAGGTATTTGTAGCCTAGATCCCAACCTATAGACGCATCCCACTCTGTGAGTGCACTGTGTCTCAGGAAGCCATGAGCCTGAGTCTGATATCAGTCTAAGCTATTTGTGGAATTCACCAATGTTTCTAAGAGCAAATTTTATGAGTCAGGAAATATATTATAATAAGGGTAATAATAATAGTACGGGATAATTAATGATAATAATTGTAAGTATAGAAAGATGAAATTCTGAAAAGATCTACAAGCTCAGTGTCATGTCTTTTGATCTTGTACGTCTGCTTTTTTTTTTTTTTTTTTTTTACTATTTTTCTTTAACACAATCCTGTTTTTATTTTCTTTCTCTTTTTTTCTCTTTTTAAAAAGAGAGAAAAACATATACATTATCCCCAAAGTGGCTATGTGTACCCAATCTTAATATAATGAATGGGGCCCATTTTGCTTAAATTCTTGCAAAGAAATTGTTGTCACTGCGGAAATGGATGACTGTGTGTGCAAGCACCATGCAGAAGTGCAAGTATCTGCAAGGGAAAAAAGTGAAGGAAAAAGTGTTGGTGCTGAAGGGAGCGGGTGCATTCCCCTTATTATGTTCAAGCTCCACTGGCTCTCTGACTTCATTAAACACCCGGCCACCGACTCCGAATTTCCAGGAGAGGTCATGTGAATCATTTAATCACGGAATAATGAATTGCGTCAGTAACACGAGATAGCATAACCTATAACCGCTTGAAATCTCTAATCTGCTGTTAGCTCGCTGGTTACTTATCGTACGCAACAATCTGTATAATACAGTATATATCATTTGGACGTATAGTAGTGTTGCTGTATGTAGGGTGGGTATTGCGTAGGTGATGGCTGATTTATCCTGTGTGCATTGATTACCTTGATGCTGACAGCACCCAGCATATTGCCTATTAGTCTGATTAGCTAGTCAGGCCAATTGTGACTGTTTCAAAGACCAGCTGAAATGAAAAGTATAGTTTTCCCACACTATTAGAGCATTATGGGGAAAGTCTTTCATGGATATTTTAGAATGTGCTTATCATAACTAAATAAACTGCAGCTGTCAATCTGATAGCTGACCTGACACCCTGAACTTATTTTGTCTATTTGTGTGTCGCCCTTATCTTTAACACAGAGCCTTATATGACTGTCTACTCTACAATCTTTATGAAAGATGGGGTTGAGAAGGAATGCGCCCAGATGGGCTGCCAGAATACGCAAGGAGGCCTGTTCCTTATGCTGTTACTCTGCTGAATCTTGTAATACGTTCTCAACATTTCACCATTGTCTATCCTTCAACTTTGGAAGATTATTTAATCTACTGCAGGGCATACATAATTATTTAACTTTTGATTTTTAATAAAAACACAGAAAAGCTTTTTTTCTGGTGCACCAAAATGTGCAATGTGGAATGATCTTTTTTCCCACGACACATGGTTAACATGTCATCGTTACGACTGCTCATTAGTCTGACTATTATACTAACCCTATCCCTAACCATAACTGCACAGAAGCCATGTGTTATAATTGGCTACGTAGTCAGACTAATGATCAGTGCCCTAGCAGCCACACACACAGTTTGCATTGTGTAGCACCTCATGTTGAAACAATTGGCTAACAATTTAGTCCAGGCTTTCCGTTTTCGTGCAATGCGGACGAAAATGAAAGACTGGGTATTGAGGCTACAACGTGCCCAACCCTCATTAGATTATAAGACGCCATTTTACGCTTACAGCATGTTTACAGAATATCAACATGTATTAAATCACATCTTGGAATTATACAGTGTCTTTTCCCCATTCAACCGAGGCTTTTAAGTGGATCACACAATATTTTATCTTTTTGTAATAGTGCTGAATTTCTCAAAAATACTGCTCTTGTACCTTCTCAAAACGCTAGTGTTGTCTAGGTACTTCTTTAGTAGTGGTTTGATGTGCAGCACTACCAGAGTTGGGGGTAACGAGTAACGAGTAACGAGTAACGAGTAATATTACTACTTTTTCAGGTAACGAGTAGTGTAACGACGTTACCTCCTAGAAAATAGTAATAATATTACAGTTACTTCTACTAATATTACTTCGTTACTTTTGTCATGCTGCTGCGTTCAACAGTATTGCGTTGGTGAAGGGAGATGAGCTAATGTCAGTTTAGCTTGATCGGAAAAAAGATGAGCAGCGGATTTTTATTAGGCAGACGTACAAAGACATCTGGTGTCAAAGCTGCGGCATTGAGGCGTCAGAAACGTAGCGCTCGAAAGCTGTTTGTGCAGCTTGTTGTCTCTATTTATTGTCCCGATCCTCAATAGAAGTATATGTAGAAGAGCCGCGCTTGGACTGGCCACTTAAAGAGAACGGAGTTGGCGCTAATGCTCTGCGCTCTTACCTCTCCGGTGAAACTCCGTGATTCTTTGTTGAGATTTGAATCGAAAAAATCTCAGTCCATTCTCACCCGATTGCAATAATTCCAACTGTGGTCCAAGTATATCCAAGGATATTTTCATTTGCCATATAAGTCATGCGTTTATAATATGAGTTTATCACACAAATAGCTGGGGGAAATGTCCACACTTGAAGCCTGTAGGCTATGTATGCGCTGTCTGTCAGGGGATTTCCCATAGGCTACACAGCTGTTCTGATTACGCGATGCCAGTGGCTTAATCATCAATTAAGACACTGGAGCTATAAGCCCTCATATACTCAATATTAAATCAAAAAGATCTTATGCTTATGTATGTTTATCATATATTTTAATTTTGCATGAAAACATATTTGACAGACAGAACTGTAACTAAATAACAATCCACTGACTGAAATAACAGCCTACTGCAACTATGTAATCTATGGTAGGCTATATGTTAATCATGTGCGGCATATAAATATTAAGATATTTTACTATTTTTTTCCAGGGTGGGATGTCTGTATTCATTCATCTAAATACATTTATCTAAATACATCCATCCATCTTCACCTGCTTATCGGTAGTCGGTCGTGGGGTCACCCAATTGATGTTTGGCTGATTTGTGACTCTTGTTATTCTTCTTCATTAGATTCAGCTCTAAAAGAAGCTGACAGATTGTGTAGTTGTAGCTAATTTCCTTTTTTCAGGGATCTGGGTGCAAAAGTAATATAAAAAAGTAATATGTAATATACTACATATTACTTTTGCATCCAAGTAATAAGTAGTGTAATATTATTACTTTTCTGAAGGGGTAATAAGTAATAAGTAATATATTACTTTCCTAAGTAATATTCCCCAACACTGAGCACTACCGACTCCCCTGTGCCTCTACTTCCCCTGCGCCTCTACTGTTTGGGAACCCCTGGCTCCCCTGCGCCTCTACTTCAGCTGTGCATTTTATACACAGCTGACTCTTATAGACAGCACAGCAGTTGTTTGTATTGTACAGAGAACAATCAAAATGATGTCCTTTGTTGTCGCAGTGGCTGTCTCATTGGCAAAGTAATTTTGCAGGCATAATAGTATCTTCAGGTTCAAGTACCTGCTGTTGGCATCCGTGTCCACTCTAGGGGGAACAATGTATTCTCCCCCAGTTCTCCTCTTGGAGAAATGATGATGGAGGGTATCTGGGCGTTAGAATCATATTCAGTGTTCAATGTGTTTGATGCCTGGTGATGTATGGTCGCTGTGGTCACAACTGGCCATCAATAGCTCTGGGCTCAGACGTTCTAACTCCATTGTTGATGGATGGAGCTGGTGAAACATTCACTACATCCAGCCTCACACCAATAGTGATTGCTTTCCGAAGGCAATATATGAAATACAAGGTTGCTTACATAATGTCCATAACGCCTATATTTCTGTAAGTATCAGCACAGAGTCATGCAGCATATGTTGGTCTGACAACTAACATCTACTAACATCTGACATGCAACAGTCCGACATGCATGGTGGGGTTACTGGTAGGTTCGGCTAACGGACTATTGCACGTCTGTTAGTATGACGGACCAAAGCCATGCACCCCAAAGTCAAACGCCACTGGCTCTGTTGAGCTCTGCTGAAGATGTAGTTGGACTTACTAAACTGGTAAACATAAATCAGCATATTCATAGAAACTGGTTGTTAAATGAAAGCATCCATCTAGTGCTTCACTTTTCTGCTCTATCTCCGACAGAAATATATTCTTTTGACTTGGGCTCTATTTGCATTTCCGACCAAAACCCCAAAAGCGAGACCAACAGTGAAAAGTGATTAACACATTGAATGATGGTAACAACAAAGCATCATCCTTTTGAAATTAATTGCATGTGTGATAATGGCTTCATTTTAACAGCCCTAAGCAAGTTTCGGCTTCTGGGTGCCCAACATGTCAGGCAATTTATTTCTGCTTATAATGCATATTGTATATGAATAATTGGAAAAGCAAGACAAATCACGTATTCTGTGTTATGATGCATTAACTCCCACCCACCCCCTAAAATACAAAATCCTCAAAAGCGTGAAAAAGCGGGGAAAATGCTTACAACAGCGGTCCCCAAAGTTTTTTATTATTAATTAATTATTTTTATTATTATTATTTTCTATTTTCATTTTCAAACATTATTTTTGGCCAAAACATCATAGTATGTCACTGCACTACTGTATACTCCTGCAGCTGCTCTATACATCTTATTACAACAGTGTTTTACGGATTTTGTAGTTTGTGTTAAAAATCACCATAAAACCGCCATTAACATTTTTTCATGTCAGGCACCCAGGGGTGTGCGCACCACTGTTTGGGAACCCCTGGCTTAGAAGATTAGAAGCTAGAACAGCCCTTCATGCCATATTGAGTGACCACTGTGACAGCTCAGTAGAAACCTTACTGAACCCTGGGAATGTGTGGAGGAAATGATAAGCATAGTCTCACATCATTATGCACAGCTTGAGTGACAGGTGGGCCAGGAGGGTATTGTTGATTTGGCCGAGTTATACCCCCTATGTGGAAACACTGGTCAGGAACCCGTGTGTATAGGGCCATAGTCTGATTCTTTTCACCACACTTATACTGTAAGTCAATGCTTCTGTCCCTGTAACCAGCAGAGATATTTTGAAATATTTTGTCAGAGAAACGCTACAGTGATTTGTGTCCTGCAAATAAAGTGCCCAACCCTAATAGATTAGGCACTCAATTTTGGGCACACCAAGACACACCATTTATGCTTACTTAAAGTATGTCTACAGTACGGTTAAGAAAAGTACAATCACTCACATCTCAGTACATTTTTATACAGTGTTCTGTCACCTCTCTCAAGCTTGACAAATAAACTGAAAATTCGAAATGTTTTCTATATTTATCAATTCTATTGTAATTACTCAGACACATGCATGTTTTTTTTTATTTACATTATGTTTGGCCTTTGTTCAATAATATGCAGTACAGTATACATTCATACTGACTCTTCACCGACTCTCGACAGCTTTATTTACACAGTTCTCCCAATTACAGGTAGATGGCAGTATTACCACATAGTCAGTGGAACTCGTATAGGAGCTGTCCATTGTACTGAATGGAGCCTTTCTTTAACTGTCTGTCTGTCTGTCTGTCTGTCTGTCTGTCTGTCTGTCTGTCTGTCTGTCTGTCTGTCTGTCTCTACCTGTCTGTCCGTCTGCCTGCCTGTCTGTCTGTTTGTCTGTCTGACTGTATGTCTGTCTGTCATTGGCACCTTAGCTTTATTTTCCTATACATCGTGTTAAAAAAACTAACGCCAGCTGTCTGTTGTCCCAAATGACTGCCTGTGCTCATGGACTCTGGAGGATAAGCCATGCAATAAAAAGCCAAAAGCAAAAGTGAAAACACCCAAACAAAGACAGGGAAAAAGAGAGAGAGATTCTGCCTTAATTAGAAATCACTAAACTCTCAGTGATACACTGAGAGCTATACCAGCTTGACAGATGACTCACATTGGTAAAGCCATGAAATGGCTCAGCCCCCACACGCATGATCACCACACACACAGGCACACAAAAATGAAAGGCTAATGCTCAAACAAGGACACACATGATAGAAACTGTATAGGACTACACACTTTGCCACAAAGGCCTCTAAAGGAATTACGCCTCCCTGCCCACCCATGTCTAAAATGGACAAATGGCACATTATGCCAAGATCAGCAGGGTTCCACTATATGCATGTTCCACTGTAGTTGTAACAAATTAGGCTAAGCAGTATTTTAACATCACTGCAGTAGAATGAATTCTGGTCTAGACACTGCAGTTATCTCCCCACAATAAACAGTTGAATATGAAATAACATAGCCTACTAAATTAAATCTAATCAAATTCAATCCTAACAACTCTGAATACAACTCCTAGGAAAGTTAAAGGACAATGGTTCATGTTTTAGGTTGGCATTAGATAAAATAAAAGATGGGTGTTAATTGTTTTACATTTGCTGCTTTCTTTAATTTTATAGCCTGGTACCAGACTGTGTTATGGTGAAGTTCAAATTCAACTTCACCGCAACTCCGTCTGGCAAGGAGCATATCTCCATGAGTGGGCGTGGCTTATGAAGGTTGAGGCTTCTGATTTGTTTGGGGGAAAAAACAACCATTTACCTTTGTTGGATCAACACTGAATCAGAAACAACAGTGCTACATAACAGGTGATGCCAGGGGAAACGAGCCAAGCAGGCCCTATCCAGACTCAGTTGCCGGTAACATTCATAAGTTGAATGTTGCCAACAGCAAATGAGGGTGGTTCCAGGCTATTAGTTGTAGTTATTTTGTCTGTTTTTGACAGCGGGCGGGGGCTTTGAATATGTACGTTTTCACTATGTATTACTACAGTCCTTCCTAATAATCCAGCACTTTACACTTTATAATAGTCTCAATATGGCATTTTGTCACATTCAGTAGATCTTGTAATCTGTTGTGGCCAGATATAATTTCCATAGGACTGTAGTAGATAAAAAAAGAAAAAAAAAAACATTTTAAAAATTTGTAAACAATTTTGGGCTATGTTCGAATGACCCCGCCCCTGTGTCAAAAACAGCAAATTAAAACAAATTAACACACATCTTTTAATTTCTATAGTAACAACCTAAAACATGAACCTTGGTTGATAAGAAGTTGTCCTTTACCTACTGTATTTTCTTAAAATAGCATGCAGAGGCAGTAGTCCGACACATTGTGACATCTTAATGTAAGTAACATCACTCATCACCTTGTGGACTGAGGCGCTCTACACTACAGTAGTGTGTTCGGGGGCGTTGGTGTAATCTCATTAGTGTGATCTCTGCAGGGACCACTGCCGGGGGATCAATAACTGGCTTGGCTCAGTTTGGGACACAAGTAGGCCTATGAACACACAACACGCGCACGCACACGCACACGCACACGCACACACACACACACACACACACACACACACACACACACACACACACACACACACACACACACACACACACACACACAGTTGCCCAGGATTTAGTAGGATATGTACGAAAATGCAATTCAAACAAACACAAATAGAACACTCAAAAATCTACACATACTGTATCCACAACCTTCTTATACCCCATAAGTCTGTGTGCGTAAGTTCATCTTTCACTTGCTGTGTTGCCAGGTTCTGGTCTTCGATGAAGACCAGCACAAATGTAAATAGCTGATCTACAAGCTCACAGTGATGCATTGTGAGGTTGTACATCTGTAATTTAAAAACACATTGAGAATAAATTGAAATATTTCATTCATTATAAATAAAGAAAGTTAATAAAGAAAAGTAACACAATATTTTCTAACGGTTGTGCACAATTCCATATTAATCTGGGGTTCTTTGTGAAGAAATGTTTGAAAACACATGGGACAAATGTGGGAAAGTGAAGTTCAAATAAACAACTAGTGTACACTTTAGAAACAAGCCCAAACAACATCATACAGCAACTACCAATAGTTTATGTGTAAGTGACTTCCTGCATACAAAACAAGTCAACGGTTGCTTATAATACGCAGAGACATGGTAACACTGCGCAGCGTGGAGTGAGGCAAATCCGGTCCCGCCCGCCCGTGCCTTGGCGAGTTGGCGTGGATATACATACCTGCATCGACAATGGTGGAGGGGCGCCGCTGCCCGCCTCAACAGAACTTTGTTGGAAGCACCGCAGAGGAAGGCATTGCGAAGTTCGGAACAGCCTCAGCCGCACCTGACTTGTGACCCAATAGCCACAGAACAAGGGTAGGCCTAAATAGCCTAATGTAAAACCTGAGCCACGGTGAAACTGCACTTCCTTTGGTGAAAACCTGAAACGCCACGCCTCCATTAGCTCTGGGCCAGAGCTCCACTGCTCCTACGAGTCTGCCTTGCATTGGATCCAATGCCTCCATGAGAAGTAGTTAGAAGAGGGCTGTTTACGGATTTGGAGTTTTCGTAGTTGTGTATGTAGATAAGCTAATGTTCCTACTGCTTTGCATTCATCATCAAGAACAAATTGGGGAATAACTCTACGTCACGTTATAGGCCTATCATCTCTCTCTCTCTCTCTCTCTCTCTCTCTCTCTCTCTCTCTCTCTCTCTCTCTCTCTCTCTCTCTCTCTCTCTCTCTCAGTCGTCGCTGTGCTCTCTCGCAGAGCGGACCTACAGACAGACTCTACGTACCGCAGCAGGCATATCTCTCTCTCTCCTCATTCATTCAACACATCTCCCTCTCCCTGGCTCTCTGCTGTTCCCGTTCTCTCTTTCCTCCTCCTCTCGTTCTCTGAGATAGATGCTATGACAGCGCACACCAGAGACGCCTTTATATCCAATTTTAGACCATCAATAAGTCGTCATTGGTTATTTTCCTATCCGAACGTCGTTAAACATGGATGTGCGTGTTGTGTGGGATATTTGTGATTGATTTCTGCTCTCTAGAACGTTCAGACGAACGTTTTCCCCCCTCGGTGTTCTTTTTTTGGATCTCCAAAACGAAAGGACGCCTTTCTTTTTTTGTTTTAACAAATAAAAGAATAAAACAAAAAATAACAACAAATGGATTTGGGAGGGCCAACCAAGATGAGGAGATTGAGTAATGTTCAGAAGAATTTGGCTCGGTTCAGACGCATCCTTCCCATCCTGATGGGATGGGTGTTACTGCCTGGGAATCTCATCTGCTCGACTAAAGGTGAGTTTTCATCAGCTTTCACTTTATTGGCGGCGATCGCGTGTGTGCGTGCGTGCGTGCGTGTGTGTGTGTGTGTGTGTGTGTGTGTGTGTGTGTGTGTGTGTGTGTGTGTGTGTGTGTGATGCTGATGATGACGAGGATGAGAATGTTAGCAGGTTGTTTTGTTTCGTGACGAGCTCTGTGTGTGTGTGTGTGTGTGTGTGTGTGTGTGTGTGTGTGTGTGTGTGTGTGTGTGTGTGTGTGTGTGTGTGTGTGTGTGTGTGTGTAGACGTGCACACACGCTGCATGGTGCTGGTATGTGAATGTGTGTGCATATATAATGGTGCCGTTTCGTTGCAGTGCTGGTGGTGGTTCTGTACAAGTGCTGTCTGTGTGAGAGCCATAGGTGACTTGTGTACGCACAACACAAGAACGAATCGCTTTAGTGCACGCATTCACGAACATTCACGAGCCTGGTGTACAGGAGCTTACCGGTATGCATGGTTTACCCCGCCCCTCCACCCCCTAAAAAGTGTGTGTGTGTGTGTGTGTGTGTGTGTGTGTGTGTGTGTGTGTGTGTGTGTGTGTGTGTGTGTGTGTGTGTGTGTGAGAGAGGGGAGAGAGGGAGAGAGGGGGGGGGGGGGGGGGGGGGGGGGGGGGCTGTCAAAGACTAGTGACAGTTCCTGTTGACTCATGTATTATTGACACTGACTGAAGAATACATGATGTTTGTGAATCCTGCATCACGAATAGTTGGTTTAATTGGTCTGTCTGTCTGCCTGCCTGACGGACTGTCTGTATGTCTTTTGGTATTGTTGGCTTGTTGAGGGTAATAGGGCACATTGCTAGTTTTGATTGAGTCTACACACTGTAGTGTACAGTCTACCTGTCTGTCCACAATATAGGGTACTTACAGTACTGTATAGATCACTGTTTCCCAACCTGTGTGAACATGATGTACCGTGAGGGGATTCATTTCCAAGTGTGCCAACAAATAATTGTCGAAATACTGCGAACTCATTGATGAATATATTTTGTTAAAATGGTGTGGCTTGTTTATTTTTTCATTTTGTTAAGAATAGAAAACACACACAACTTAATACCCTGTCATTTCCATGCATCCAACCAACCTAAAAGAATGCATTTGTGAAAACTACGGCCACCAGTCTGAAGAATACTGTAAAGCGCGCCGTGCGAGACCTACGATGTAGAGTCTATCAGCGGAAGTTGTGGGGTTTGCGGATATGCACCACTGAATCCTGGGAAATACATGTTTCGGCGAACACTTTGGCCAATAGACTCTACCACATAGATCTTGTAGATTCTGCCCAGTCTTTTCTCTTTTCAGTTGAGCAAGCCTGGGACCCAAGGCTGTAGTTGTAAAGTGGACACTAGATGGGTGGGCCGTGAATGCTTTTTGACTCCATATTTTCAAGTGGGCTCTGATCCCTCATTCCAGGAAACACTGACCTAGTTAAGGTAGTTAGTAGTCAGACACAGGTCAGTGGTGTGGCTGCCTGTGATGAGTGAGGAAAGTGTTAAAATGTGCATTTGGAGTGAGCCTTACTGCACACGCTGTTCCATCAATAGCTTCTCTGTGTGTCCTCGTCTTTATCTGTCTCTCTCCCCTTGTCTGTGTTTGCCTCTCTCTATCTGTGGTTCTCACTGTCGGTCTGCCTGTCTCTCTCTCTGTCTGTCTGTCTGCTTGCCTGTGTCTCACACATATTATCTGCATTTAACACTACAACGATGTCTTCTCATTCCGTTCCAAACATAAAGTCAGTGATGGTGGTGTAGCCTACATTATGTGTATGTGGATCAGAGAGGAGGCGAGAGCCTGCATGCTCCCCCCCCCCCATCGTTGAGACAGCATATACAGTACAGCGTGCAGCGGTTCTCAAACATCGTGCTGGTTGAGCCAAACGTACTGCACACTGCGCGGTGCACTGTGCGCCACCGTGATTGACAACTGGCTTCTCACTCCCGACTAGGCGCTGTCAGAAGCCCCTAAACATATACTACTGTCTGTAACATGACAGAGTGCATGCAATCTACGTAGCCTTCCTATTTTCCCCGCCATCATAACCGTTGTTGTCACAGCACCTGTTGTTTCCATCTGCCTGTGTCTCTTTAAGTGCACTTATGGATATAAACCAAAGAGTGGGAAATTGAACATTTGTATAGGCAACTTCTTATGCAGCAGATGATGCAGCAGATGTGTCCCTTTCTTCTATTTTATTTAGTTGTTTCTATTTAGGAATGGGGTGCTTTTGTGATAATGGTTTGAAACATTTTTTCAGTAGGTCCTAATGTATCATTTGCTTCAAGTGTGGGTGAGCATGTTTTCAGCAAATAAGCTTCCATTTCTCACACAGAGTTGTATGGATAATCTATACTTTTGATTTGTCATACAAAGGCGTACCACGATCAGCCGTGGTGTGTGCATTAGCCACTGATGCAGAGTTAACCTTTGCAGCACACAGTGGGTCCCAAAATGTGCCCTGGCCTGCACAATCTCTTTTGACACATTTTTGCTGCGTTACTCTTGTGTGTTATGGCACCACCTAGACACACTTTTGGGTTATTCTTTCTGACACACACACACACACACACACACACACACACACACACACACACACACACATACACATACTAGACAGATTGTAAGCAGGTGTTTACAAAAAATTGCCGACCTTGATACGACGTTGCCACACTTAACATTCAAAGACTCACCTAATTATCGATTTTCTGGAAATGTCACATACATTTGTCAATGCGGCAACAACAAGGAAGAGAATAGACAACACACAGATACCCATTAATTTTGGCCAAAACATTTTCTTATGAGAATCACAAGCCATAATAATGAGCTAATGCTCTAATGATGCTAAGCTCATGCAAGCCTCCATGTTGCCATGGTGTTGGGGTTTCCCATCCTGACGTGTGCCAAAAAAGACATGGCCAATTAATGGGAGAAACATTCAAGCAATCTAGATGCCTCCCAGTGCTGCTGCACATAATGGTGTGGTATACTGTATGTATAGTTCAGCTCCTGTCCCTAAAGAATGCATGGAAATGAAGCAATGCCTTTATTCCACGGCAGCCGCACTCTCTATTCTCAGTCTGGATGTACCTCAAAGAAAACAGTGGTGTTACTGACAGTGCTATACATTTCTCACACACACACACACACACACACACACACACGCACACGCACACACCAAATGATAGAAGGTAGAGAGTAACATGTTGGAGAACTTCATTTCTTCATTTTAGACTCCCACTGAGACAATGAGGTAAAGGCACTAATTATTCATACACATGTGTGTACATGCAACACACACACACACACACACACACACACACACACATACACAGGTGCACGCATGCAGAAGATATGGATATCCACAAATAGCTATGGGTACACTTAGTGTAGTGCAGTCTTTAAAACGAGAAAAATACAAACGTTTGGCATAAGGAGACTACATGCAGGTCGTCTGGTGGATGATATTGTAAAGACCCAACAATAAAGGTCTAGCCATACCTTGCTCATACCAAGTGAGCTTGCTCTCTTGGCATGGCTTGTTGCTTGCCTGATTTACTGAGTTGGAGATCTGGGGCTCCATTTTTGTTGCCGCTAAACCCCTTATCCCTTAACTTCTTTGCCTTTTTAAACTATTTTAAATACATTTTTCAGTAGTTAAAATGCCCAGTCTACAAGCTCACAGCGTGTTAATAGATTCGCATGTTGAAATATTCCAAAAAGTTTTTCAAAATAGTAAAAAAAAAAGAAATAAGGGATTTGGGATGAGGGGTTTAGCATGTAAAGAAAATGGAGCCCCTGGTCTATATGTGTACTGTATGTGTAAACGATATATACAAGTATGTATACCTGTACATCCATACATACACACAGACGCATGTGCAAGCGTGTGTGCCCCCCCCCCCCATTTATACTTCTCTCTGTACACATGCACACAATTTGCTGCTTTCCAATTAGTGCTATCAGTTACTGCAGTGACTTATTAGCAAGTATTCTGTTAATTACCTTCTCGATGAATTGAATAATCTGGATTTTTGCATGGATCACTGTGTGCACTCCTGTACTTTCAATATATCTCCGCCTCTGTTCTCTTTCTCTATCCCTCTCAAGCACACACACACACACACACACACACACACACACACACACACACACACACACACACACACACACACACTCCCTTACACACACAGTCACACTGGATACAGGCTGCTCTGTCCCTGTGGAAGGGAGGAACGGCTAATTAAAACAGTCCAAGTTTTCCCCTGAAAAATCAATGTGTTGGCTATGTCTGGTCTGCATGCGTGTGCATGATTTGTATGTGCATGCGCACAGTGTTTGGTTAATTAGTTTACTGATTGCACATTAATTTACAATACAAATGTGTGAATTCACTAGAAGAAATGAAATCATAGAAGCAAACCATACGATGAATAAAAACAAACCATGAATGAATGAATGAGATTAGGAATAGCAGACAAATAAAACATTTATAATATGCTATTAATGAGTTATCAAATCTAGGTAAAATAAAATGTTTTGTAATGGTTTAAATAGATTGTTTCGGCCTACTAGGAGTGCCAGATGGCAATGCCAACAAAGTTTAGACAAGAAAAAGCTTTGTTTTCTGTCTGTTAACTTGCCTGACATACCTGCCTTGGCCTAGTAAATCTCTTTCATCTGATATTCAATACATAGAAGTAGGGTACCCTTGATCGTGTGTGTGTGTGTGTGTGTGTGTGTGTGTGTGTGTGTGTGTGTGTGTGTGTGTGTGTGTGTGTGTGTGTGTGTGCGTGTGCGTGTGTGCATGCGTGCATGCATTGTGAGAAATACACGTTCATCTTTGATACCCAGTTCTTTGTGTGACTGTGCCCTCGTTTGTATGCGATGAGATTCCTCTGTGTATTTTGTCAATCTGTGTGCATATCTGATGTTTTTGATTGGATTTCAGCAGGGAGTACTTTTTACTACTGCATGTGAACGAGACACGCTTAAGGCTCAGATGGTAGGGAGGCAGGGTGTTATGGAGCTAGGTTAGAATCAGAATCACTTCATTTGTCAATCTCCCTATGTACTTAGGGTTAGTAGGAATATTAAATACCGTTGCTGCCCAGCTACTTGTAGTGTAGCTAAAACAACAAACAAATCTAAAAGCATCATACAAAATCTAGAATACAACCCAGCCAACATGTGCAATTCATCAGTTGAATTCATCTAGAGCAGGGGTGCCCAAAAGGTAGATTGTGATCTACCAGTAGATCACACAGGCCATGCAAAATATAGAACATAGGCTTATAGATCTGTAACTCTTGAGAGTGTTGAAATGCAATCAAATTCATTTTACACTCTCAAGAGTTAAGTTAAATTTAAACATCTGAATTACGTAATCCAGATGATTATGTTCTTAGTTTTGGATGCAAGAAATTCAACATCATGAACCGTCAACTCAAACCCCCAACTCAAACCCTCAAACGTCAGTAGTAGCATATACAAGAAAACCTTCCAATTCTCCCTCTCTATTTTTCATTATGAGTGCATTATTTTTAAACACTAGTAAGTAACGCCATTACCATTATATGAAATGATTTTTTTTATGTGTAGATCTTGTTAAGCTGGTCATTTTGAAAGTAGCTCTCAAGTCAAAAAAGGGTGGGCACCCCTGATCTAGAGTTACTAGACTTACAGAAAGCCCCCCTCCGTTTCATCTCCTGGTAGAGACTTTTTTTCCCTCTGCCTCCACTGTAGCTCTCTTCATTGTATCATTCCTACCCTGACCACCATTCATTCTTGTCTTGAATGGCCTCCAGCTATGGATTACATGGACGGTTTTTCACACAGATTATTTTCACGGATGCACAACCAACGGCTCTCACATTTCCAACCGTCTGCTGCGCAATCGTTGTGAAGTTGGATATTCTGTGGCTACTTAAAGGTGATGACTATACAGGGTTGTTACAATTAAGGCAGCCCTTCTGAGGTACCAAGGACAGCTTCAGTCAATGTTAGCAACATAACGAAGAGAGTTTGGGAGAGGAGGAGGGGGTGACAGCAAGGGCAAGAGAGATATTGCGTCAAGTGAGTCCTGGATGATTTCCAGGTGCTTGAACAGTCATATAGGTGTCTTTTGGGACCAGAGAATATACATAGAATATATATTAAAATGAACCACAGCAAAGCACAAAGTTCCATAGAGAACACAGATTTACGGTGTGGTAGAGGTCCATTTTTAGACTTTCAGAGGGTGTGTGTGTGTGTGTGTGTGTGTGTGTGTGTGTGTGTGTGTGTGTGTGTGTGTGTGTGTGTGTGTGTGTGTGTGTGTGTACAGTATGTGTTAGAACAGACTAAAAGAGAGTATTGCAGAGGCCAGAAGAGCAGTGTAATAATAAATGCAGGAGGTACTGAAGTGTATCTTTTTCATTCTTACCGGTTGTGAACTTTACATATATACATAGGGGTCGGGGGTTTGAACTGAAACAAAAGCATTTGGGTTGTACACGCACCCAGCCAACACCAACGCGATTTCTGTTCCCTCTATATCACAGAATAATGCAACAGATAAAGGGTAATAATGCTGGAGTCCTTGCTTCTGGTAGGGGGGTCCTTTGAATTGCATATTAATAGATGATGGTCTGCAGCCAAATAAAGATAATTCTGGGGATCCATGACATGAAAATATTACCAAATGAATATCACTGACATAGAAACATTGATTTTCTTTCAGGGATACCTTTAAGATTTAGGAGCCTTTTAGTACAGTCCTAAATGGTTTAATCCCGTGTCCAGGCTAGGTGAGGAGAGCCCAAATTGTTGAGCTTGGAAATCCACCAAGCTGACGGTCAAGTCCAAACAGCAACGTTTCCAGTCGTAGGGGGTTATTCTACTTGGTGACTGTGAGCATTTTTGGCTGTATTGTCTCCCAGTCCCGAGTTGAAAGCCTGATTAATCACCGCTTGGCCGTCGCCTGTATTTGACCCGTCGTTCAACTGTGAGCCAAGCTGCAAGCTGTTTAGGAGGAGAAGCAACGTGGGACATATCTTTCCCACATGAGTAACTAATCTGTTGTTTTTGGGCAGGGGAGTCAAATGACCTATTGATGCACAGAGAACATTGAGAATTGGAATTACTTTAAAGGGATTGACCGTTGCTACAGTGCTAGTGCACTGCTGTTTTCAGTCTGGTCTATTTTTGACCTTTTATTAGAAAATGACACAAACTTGTGATTGTTCAGCTCAGCGGCTCTTTTGGAATGGTTGAGGTGTAGCACAGATGTCATTCAAAGAACCGGCATGCTTGATTTGAGCTTATCTTGTGGCTCTCTAGCTCAGATTAAGCACCTGATATGACTATTTACCACAAGTTCATGTTGTAAAAGAGTGGGTGAAAATATTTTATTTCAAGTTACACTTACAGTTAAGTGTAAGTGTAAATGCAACTTCTTACATGCATCATTCAGCCACTATGCCCAACGGCAGTTGCAAGGACATGCATTAATTGGTGTGGGTTGGCCTTAAAATGGTTTTGTTGTGACTAGTTGCATTGGTGCAGTCTGGCCTAAATACAGAAGAAATATATTATATACAGTAGTATGTACAAAATACTATCAATTATAGACAACAAAATGCTATCACTTATCTAGACAAACTGTAACATTGTGCAATATTGAGAAGAATATTGTTTTATTTGAGCTTTCCTAGCTCTAAGTAAGTGTATCCTTAGTGTTTAAATGACAGAAGATGTGTACTGTAGATAGACAGACAGCAGAGTCTGCATGCCTGAGGGAGAAAGAATGTGTATGAGATTGGAATAGAGACAGTGGGCGAGGGATCCAGAAAGAGAGCAAGCGAGTGCCAATGGAAATGTGTTACCCGGCAGACATAATTAATCAGAAATGACTTTTCCATCTTGATTCTGCTGCAGCTTGGCTAGTAATGTCTGGCATTAAGTAATGACATCATACTTTAATATCCAATCTAAATTATGCCTCAGATATCGAAAGTTAGCCAGAGAAACCTCTTTCTGCTAGCCATGCATATATTAATAGCACTGTACATTGTTGAACCGTGCCCATAGTTCAGTTCAAACCTCGTTTTTTGGGTTAAGAAATTTCTGTTGTATTTTATTAAATGGCTTGAGGTAGGACTAGTAAAATGAGTTCCTGATGTTGTTATACCACTATCTATCCAATAATTAAACCCATGGCCATTCAGGCCAGGAGGAAAGTCTGGGTTTTCCTGAATTGAGGTGAGAGGTGATGTAACTTTGGCTTGACCCTCTGAGAGCCTTGTCACTCCATTCAATCTTGAATGGCCTCTAACCGTGGATTACAAAAGTGTCTCTGTTGGCATAAGTCAGACTGCTGTTTTTTTTTTAAACAACCTTTTTATTGTTTTGCTTGGGGTATTCTTATATACAAACTATTAATAATGAATAAGGGACTTCATCATCCAAACAGTGCTATTATTAGCAATACAGTTGCAGTGTCCTCCAAGGAACGGAAGCCTATATCATGTCTGGAACCTTCACACTAAAGCTCATCTTAATAATTACTGTAATTAACAGTACAATTTATTAAATTGTCACTTTTCCCCCCTAATGTGTAAGGATTCGAAAAGCTACTTACTGTATGTAGTATATACAGTTTGAAAGACTCCAACTCTTAAACCTTGAATTAATTTAGGCCCACTTATATTACCCATAGATCTTACATTTTTGTCCCAACTTGGGTGTCACTAGTGTTTGGGAAGCTAAACCAGCATTGCTGAATGTTGAAATGCCAGGGGCCCTCTTAAGTATTCTACAGTTACAAGTATAACCCGGTACATCACCACCCACTAGTATTAAATTCATACTGCATGCCATAATAATAATAATGTATTGCATTTTTATAGCGCTTTTCTATGCACTATGTGTATACTCAAAGCACATGGTCCATTCATTCACTGGGAAGTAGAGTGGCGAACAGCCAACGGCAGCGTCCCCATTTCCCACATTCACACACAGTGGTGGCAACCACTGGAGGGAAGGTGGGGTTCAGTGTCTTGCCCAAGGACACTTCGACATGTAGACAGGAGGAGCCTGGATTCGAACCACCAACCATTGGATCATTGGCCGACCAGTGTCGCTTACATTACATTACTCTGCAAAATAAAATGTTTG
Source organism: Benthosema pterotum (assembly GCA_039105355.1). NCBI lineage: Eukaryota > Metazoa > Chordata > Actinopteri > Myctophiformes > Myctophidae > Benthosema > Benthosema pterotum. The sequence goes on along the minus strand of CM076966.1, from coordinate 23,856,193 downwards.
TCTGACTGTGCTGCTTGTACTGTACTAGCAGGACATAGTGATTGTTGTCAGAGTATAGGTGGAGGCAGTTGTCTTGGATTGTGTAAATCTAGCAATCGATTCACTAGATTACTAGATTCTCTATTTATAAAATTACTTTCAATGGGTTCATACTTTAATATCATTATAGTTGGCATGGATACAGACATCCTTGACAACCTCCTTTTTAAATAACTTTTAATATCCTTGACAACCACATGTGTATTAAAATATGCCAACTACCTGGTCTATCTTAGAGTACCTATCTCTCTTTCATCAGCTGCTAATTAATCACACTCCTTTCTTCTGAGGCCATGGAGAGAATGCTGCAGTCTAGTCTATTTGCCAGCCACATAAAAGTGGTTTGTCCATGGATTAATCATGGATTAATCATCCTCAACTCAGGTTGATGATGACACATACTAGGCAGACAGCATGATTTTGTGTTCCCTGTTATTGTTGGACTTTTCAAAATAACATCAAAGAGTGAAGTTGTAAACACAGTATGCACAGTATAAGTATTTATTTAGGCAATGTTTCTAAGCAACCTTCTTCAGGCAGACTGTCAGAATACAAAATGTGAAATTGTCCTTTACTTGTTTGTCACAGCCGTGTACCAACGGGGGGAACTTATATATTTATTAGGCACAAAGCAATAAAACAAAATGAGCACTCACAATCTTCTGGGAAACATTGGGAAGGCTTAACCCATTAAAACCCGGAAGACCTCTTTAGATTTGAACAACTTTAAATAATTAGCCTCTTTAAAAATAATAATACAATGGTATACAAGTTGAAGTTGAAGCGAAATGTTCTTGACTCACATATTTGCTTCTGGATGTCCCTAGAACAACATCATCATTATTATTATTTTTCAATCTGTGAAAGTCTATAAGAAACTGTATGACCAAAACATTAGATCAACACACACACACACACACACACACACACACACACACACACACACACACACACACACACACACACACACACACACACACACACACACACACACACACACACACACACACACAGTATACATGTGACACATGTCATGTCTTAAAAGTTTAAAAGGCTTTAAATGCTACTTCTTCAGGTGTGCATTTGCTTCACTCTTCCCATATTCCCGTATTTTAGACAGTGTATGCTACCTAGGATGACTAATCCAATAGAGTTCACTTGCAGGACAGCTGAACTGCTTTTGTGGGACAATGTGGCACACATGGGGGCTGTTGATTTATTTATAAAATGAGCTTGTAAATTAACTTGTGTTGCGTGATTCATCGCTTGAACTGCTTGTTGCAATGGGTGCCAGCATTCGCTCTCTATTAGTATGCTGCTGAGGGTGTACAACTCCTGGCATACGGTGCACCTGTAGTTCTCCACTTACTTGTGTTTTGCTTGCCTTGCTTTGTTTTTTAGTGTGTAGATGGTATGTGCAGCACTATGTGACCTTGTCTAGAAAGGCGCTATATTAATATAGTTGTCATTATACCACAGGCTATTTAGGTTTTTTATGGGATCAGCGTGTCAGTGGTTTGCTCGCTCCATCAATGTGAACAGCTTGCTAAAAGTGTTGATGACCACCCGGATGTGCTTTCTTGCGGCGTGCCTGAGCAGTGTTATATCTCATGGGCTATCTGTTGACATTTATATTTCTGTCAGTCATGGGGCAGACATAACTCAAAACTCATCATAAAGTGGCTGGTCCATGTCTGCTCATGAATGTTAAGAGCTTCCTCACATCTCGCCACATTGATTTATGACATGTATGTCTCTACCCCCTCTCTTTCTCTCTTTCTTGCTTCTTCTTCTTATCCTCTCTCTCTCTAAATAACCCTCATTGCACACAATGCAAATTAATGATGAACTATGGATTAGTTAGTCATTCGAATTTCGAATTTTCGAATTTGGAACAGAGTGTCAACCGACAGATGGTTGACTGACTGACTGTCCTATTTGATAGAGAGACACACCTCCCCAACAATATCTTTTAGACCACAATTGATATTATTATAAGAGGAAATTTTAAGAGGACCCGATGTTATTCTAATTTCCGCATACAATCAATGGAATGAGCTTGTGGCATCAGGACTTCGGCACTCTCATTTCGGTAGCTGGCACATGAAGTCCATTGATGATTGCCAATATTTCTTTGTGCTGTTTAAGCTTATAGGCTATTAATGTTTTATTTGTTATTTTATTGACATTCCTTATAGCACTGGTTCGCAAAGTGTGGTCCGTGGACCCCCAGTGGTCCTCGAGGGAGGTTCAGGGGTCTACAGCTAAATGATAGTTTGTGAACAAACAGACCCTTATTGGTTCCGTAACTCATGAAATCAAAGGGACCCTATAATAACAGCACATTTGGTTCCATTTGTACACTCAATGTTAAATTAACATTGTTTTTTTTTATTATAAATAGGGGGTCCTAGAGATAGAAATGCCATTAAATGGGGCCCATAGACTAATGCATGTCAAACTGGGGGTCCTAAAATAAGCTGAGAATCACTTCTAGAGCTTCATCATGGAGCTCCCTGGCATACACAACTAGAGAATGTAGAAGATTAATGGTCATTTTGATCTGTATGTTTGACTGTTTTGTTTCCGAAATCCAGCCTAGAATTGTGGACAAAAGCAAAAGAAATTTAGTTTTGAGGTCTGTGGAGATAAAATGTCCTCAAATGGTGGTCCGTGGCTCAAATTCTGAATAAATAGTGGGCCCTGGTATCAAAATGGTTAAAAAAAACCTGCCTTATGGTACATGATGGCAGGTCAGCAATACTTTTACTGCTAATGTTTATTGTGCTGGTAATTTAACTTGGCCATTTTGTTATGGTCTCCGTCTTGACTAATTAGCATGACATTTTTTTAGAAGCTGCTGGCTAATCGTTAGCTAATGGGCAGCTAACATTACCGGCGCTAATGTGTCTGTTAATGTTGCGTTCAGTGTTATTTAAAACCTCAGTTCCATGGTTTAAGGGCATAGTGTGTGTCACATCCGTTCAGCAAACCTTACCCCCCCCCCCCCCCCCCCCCCACACACACACACACACACACACGTGTCTGTGCTCAGTACTGTATGGAGCCAATGAGTTACATTTCCATTTCAAAGCAATGTGTCAGCATGCAGTGGAAGCTACTTTTATCCATTAATGTGATTTTTAGAGGCAGAGGAGTGAGACAGAAAGAAAGAAAGACACAGTCCCAGCAATAATTACTCTGGGTGGAAATAAGCTTGTGAATTCTCTCTCCGCTTCCTCTCTCTCTGTCCCTGTTTTCCTGCTTACTCTTTTTCTCCACCTATTTTACTTGTTTGCACCTCTCACTCTTTAACTCTATGAGCTTTATTGATTGTCTCAGGCTAGCTTTATTTCGTCAGCTGGTTTCTAATACTTTGCCAAAGTTGGGAGGGAGTTTTGGCAGCTGAACTTGCGACATACATTTGAGATATTCTGCACAGGTATGTGTGTCAATGTGTGTAGAAAATGGACGTTTTGGCCACTGTTTTTCACTGGAAAAACAATCAGGTTTGCGCCCTGTTTTCTCGGAAGGTTTTTTCAAGAGAAAACCTTCCGAGAGACTATTTTTTCCTCATCGTGTTCTGGCCAAAAGGTCCATTTCATCCCTGTGGTTAGTGTTTCCACTAAGGAAAGTAGGCTTAATAATCACACATGCGGTGCTTGTTTTGGTGAGTAGGTAAAACGTTCTTTATATTTCCACTCCAGGCGAGAGGTCGGAGTTCCATCCTAGAGATTACATTGTTTTTCACAGAGCTCCACTGCAAGGCAGAAGAAGCGGTGGAGCTATGGACCAGCGCTACAATTCAGGTTAGAAGCCACAGGCCGCATCATATTCTTTTGAAACTTAGCCTGCAGGCTGATACTTTGGACGCCCCCTGGGCTATACAGTAATCCTCTAGCACTGCTCAAATTCTATCCATATTTTAACGACTGGTTATAAATGGCAGCTTGTAGGGACACACAGAAAATGATCTCTGAGGTAAACAGCGCGAGACAAACGGACAGTAGAGAGAGATAGATGGATAGAGAGAGAGGGAGATGATGTACATGGAACTGTAATAGATGTTGGAGAGGAGAACAGCTGAAATGTTCCCCTGATGGCGATTGCTGCCCAATGTCAGTGTAATGTATTTGAAAGTGAGAGTTATAGAAAATGGGGTGGGTGTACTGACCTGCCGCCTGGCAGGCTGACTGACTGGCTGGCTGGCTGACCGGCCCACTGATGGAGTGACTGTCACTATTAGATTGATTGACTGGAGGACTAGTTGTGAGATTGATTGACGGACTGACCGCGGCCGCCCTGGGATGGTTGTTTGTCTTTCTTTGGGTTGGAAAAACTTGCTGATTGGTGGAATGCGTTTTTTTTTATAAGCTATTTTATAAGTCTGCTGGGCCGGAGAGGGTTGGGAGGGATTAGAGCAAATGAGAGTGAGTAATAAAAGCAGAGAAAGAGAGAGGGAAATTGGAGTGCTGTTTGAAATTCCACAGTGGGTTTCAGTCAGAACTTAACCTTGTATGCTGACACACTGCATGGAACCTTTTTTTTCTATTACTATTATTTTAATCACATTGTCAAAGGCCAATCCTGCTATACGTTTTACATAAATGCATCATGTGACACAGATAAGCATAATGTTAAATAATAATATAATGGACACTATCAATCACTATATAATCTTAAATGCTGTAGAGTGGTACAGTATAGCATTGAAACTAATAATCACACCTGTGTGAAATGAGCACTGCCCAGGGGTCCAGCTCAGTTTCAGCAAAACAACCCTGTGTCCAAAACAGTTGAGAAATTGCACAGCATAGAGCATGCCAAGGGCTCGTACTATATTGTACTCTGTGTCACTTTACTCTGATGTGATCTAAAAAAAAATGGTTGCAACCAGGTTGCGACTAGCAACTATACGACCAGAAGGTAGGTTGCACACACCACTAGTAAGCACTAAGCAGCTAGTCAGAACCTGGCTGCATCCTGGTTGTTGGTCGCTACTGGATCTGGCACTTCCTGGAGAATCTGGCGACGAGGGCACAAAGTTAGCCTGATTGTCAGACTCTGAGCCATGGCTCAAGAGTCTGACATTGGCCCCATTGTAACCGATTTACAAGGAGGCGGGCCCTTGATTTTCCCTCGACCAATCACTGGAGACGTTGTTTGCAGTTGACAACAACAGTTAACTAGCAGTTAACTAGCAGTTAACTAGCAGTTAACTGACTAGCAGTGCAGTTGGTGTCAGACATTTTCACTATTTATAACTAAATGCAGTATTAAAGAATGAAACTCTATTTACAATGAAACTCTAGTTACAATGAAACTCTAGTTGCAATGAAACTTTAGTTACAATGAAACTGAATGGATGTGTGCTGTTTTTTTATGGGAAACTGTTCTGTTGTGGCAGTTAGATGTTCCTCGGTGTTGATTGGCTATTTTTTTAGACCCGCCTCCAACTCCAGCTCATTGGCCGAGCCGTTTTTCCGGACGAGATAAATCGAAACTCTACATCACAGAACCCAGCTGAGTGGGCGGGGCCTGTGGGCTGAACCCAGGCTAGCACAAAGTATGGGGGGTGAGGACAGACAAGAAGGAAATTGTTGAGAAGTTAAGCAGGAGAAAAAGGGAAGAATTCATGCTCCTAAGTGACCTGTTGTGAGAGACCACGTAGATATTGTATTCAGTATCTTAAAGGGGAAGTCCACCCATTTTCAACATTCTAATATGTCATTAGTATATCCTAGAGGTGCTGGGTGGACATGATAAAAAAGTTCCCCCATTCTGTGTTCCCAAGAAAAGGAGGTCTGAAGAAAACCACTAACATTGTGAAACATCTTGACGACATCATTAACCCATTCAGGCCTGACCTAAGGTTTCTGAAAAATTGAAATATTTATATATCAGCATCAAAAAAAGTTAATTGTGGAATACTGTACATACTGTACAGAATCCAAATATGGATTCCCGGCCTGGATGGGTTAAGATGTCAAGGGATTTTTTTAATCATTTCTTTTTTTCTGAGAGCGTACAAATGGAACCAAATGAACCCGTTAGGGTTCATTTGATTGCATTTGTACACTCTCAGAAAAAATGTTGAAAATGGGTGGAATTCCCCTTTAAGGGAAGTTAAAGCGCCTACCTCCGGCCCTCCGCCTCAGAGCAACACGGGTGGTGGCCTGAACATTTGAGGAGGTCACCGCAAATATGATGGCCTTAGCTCTTATCGCCGTTTTAGGTGAATAAGTTATCGCCTTACACGGTGATAACACTATCACTTCACCTTGGAGTATACGTATATGAGCCTTCACACTCCTTCTTAAACATATCTCTAAAGTCCTACACACGCAGGCTGCGAACGGTGCATGTGCATCAAAACAGTCTCCTCCATTATTATGAACAGTCGCAGGTTAAGACATCACACAGCGCTCTGAGCGCATGTGTGTGTTTTTTTACTACAAATGTGTGAAGTTGTCAGTCACGCCTCAGAGTGCTGCATCCTGTTAATGTTGAAGTGTGGCACTTGATGCACGTCGATACTGTTCTGCGAGTGTACGCAGCTTGTGTTTGTGCGGGGCTTTGTACTGTACTGTACTGTACTGTACTGTACTGTACTGTACTGTACTGTACTGTACTGTACTGTACTGTACTGCACTGCACTGCACTGCACTGTACTGTAATGTAGACTACTGTGCTGTTCTGTTCTGTTCTGTTCTGTTCTGTTCTGTTCTGTTCTGTACTGTACTGTACTGTAATTCTGTTCTGTTCTGTCTGTCTGAGCTAGGGCATTCACTTTTGGTGATTTTTGCCTGTCGACTAGTTGCTAGTTTACTAGTCGACTAGTCGACTAGTTGTTAATGTACCAGGTATTAAAAATAATTATATTAAAAAAGAAAAAAAAGGTGGCGGCGGGCAGGAGCATCTAGTAGAAGAGTTGCGACATTGACGGGTCAGAACTGAGTGCTCATTCATGCAGCATTGAATAGGGACAAACTGGAGTTTGTACCCCCAACAAAATCAGCATTTCACCATTCCAACCCACACGCAATCATCCATTGTAGCTGTTAAGATAATAAATGAAAACTGGACTCACCACCAAAATGAAATGTCTCACTCAGGTTAAACAATAAATCCATCCAGTAACGACCGGTATCCATGTTTTAAGCAGTTGACTCTACGTTGATTTTACAGTATCAAGTTGCCCCACAAGTACAATGCTAGTTGGCGCTGAATTCTACTAAAAGGGGATCCGTAGTCCACGCTTCTATTAAACTGGGGGTCCTTGAAATAAAACGTGTTGAGAATCACTGATTTGGCTATAGCTGTAATGATCTTCTTATGCTGGTCCTCGGCATATTCAAAAGGACCGCGGAACAACGCATGCTGTGAAAAGGAATCAAAAGGATGCAGAACTCCTGATCATGTCATGATGGGAAAAGTTTTTCTATACTAGCGGCGCTGTTCTGTTGTTGCACTACTGCTGCTGCCTGCCATTCTCATTGTCGTTATTACAGTCCGTAGGCGAGTAATACGGGTTGTCAGGGTTACCATAGAACACAGCTGCCGCTAATTAGAACTCTGCTCTGTGTTTGTGGAGGGGGGGGGGGGGGGGGGGGGGGGGGGTAGAGGGAAAGGGGGAAGCCTTGGCCCTGACCTCCTGGGCTCCCGGCACTCGCTCGTTTTAAGCCAGGATCAGACGCTACTCAAAACGAAGAACCTTTATTTTCAGAATTTGTCCCATCAGTTGCAAATCCATGTGTTACACACACACACACACACACACACACACACACACACACACACACACACACACACACACACACACACACACACACACACACACACACACACACTGTGAGGTAAGTGGTGCAACGGTGGCATCCGGTGGTGAGAATATGTTACTTAATTCCGTACTTAGACACAGGGGACACATGGACCCAGACACACACAAAGCTGCTTATATTCTCTTAGCCTATATAACTATTCTGAGTGTGACTATAGTTTTTAACCATTTTAAAGGTAGGGGAAGTGATTTCACTTTTCACCCAAAAAATATTTTGTTTCTGTTAAAATGCTCTATTATAAGGTGTGGAAACCACATATGGAGTTTCCCCCTCCCCCACGTTAGCAGAGGAGCTAATAAAAGTTCCCCAGGTCACCACAATTCTCCTCCAATCAGGAGAGAGCAGCAGGTTCACATAGTGTAGCTACTTTTGGGGGCCCCTAGTGCACCAGGCTGGTACTACACCATGAATTTCAAATCACTTCCCCTATAGTTTTTAACCATTTTAATTCAAACAAGATTAAGAGCTCTGTATTTTGGTGCAAGCACATCGGCATGACGCGTGCAGCGAATGGGTAAATTGACAATTTCCGTAGGACAAGTAGCGAGTGATTTGCATGTTACACTGCTATTTTTTCACTGTCACAATTCTTAGATGAACAAAATTATCTGAGACGATGCACAATTATATAGCATAATTCATCATAAACGCGTCCACGTTGAAAATGTTTTTCCTATATTACTGAACCTTAAAAAGATTTTTTTTTAGATCTAAAGCCACACACTGTGATGTATTTCAGTTTGTGAAGTGTGAAAGTGTCACAATCCTAACATTTTGAACAGGTAACAGACACACAAGATTAGAGATGTGTGGAACTCCTCAGCATCTCTACTGTATGTCCACCTGGACCCAAAGCAGACCCTGAATATAGAAAATAGACAACAGCAGTAATTGTTTGTATAGGTCCGTCCATGTAAATTAGTTGATGAATATTAATTACAAATTAACTTTACTTTGATAAAACCATTCAGATGTATAATTTTGTATCATGCCAATTCCTTTGCAGTCCAGTGAATAAATTACAAGCTCAAATGAAGCGATCATGCTTCATTCATGGAAATTGAAGTGATCATGCTTCATTTAGGTTTGAATTAGGGATCCACGATATAATCAGAAAAATCAGCCATAAAATTTTCATCTTGATATCGAGAGAGGATCAGTCTTAAAATAATAAAAATGCAAAAAATGCCAATGAATTCAATATAAATCTAAAGTTTCTACGACTTCTTGTCTAGAGGTCTCGTAAACTAGGGGTGCGCTAGTCTAGTGCAACCCTGGTTGCCGTAGCTCCCTTTCTACTAGGCTGGAGTATCAAAAAACTAAACTTCTCGCACACGCACAAAACATGCACACAGGCACACACACACATTGAACTTTTAAGTCGGTCCCATGTTAGTTTACTTCTTCGGATTAAATTAGTCCAGCAATAATTGGCACAGTCCCTGGGCCTCTCCCTATCTCTCTGATATCTCTCCTTGTTTTCCTCCCTCTGTCCCTCTTGTGTCCTCCTCCTAACTACCTCTTGCTTTTCTTCTCTTTGAAATCTCGGTGGCTTTCCCTTCCCTCCCCAAACCCCTCCCCCCTGCCACCCTCATCACTCTCTCCTCTCCCCACTCGTTGCCCTTTACAGTTCTTTGATTGGGTTGTTGGCATTTCCATTGAGAAGTCTGTAAGTGCACTGAAATAACTTTCCCCGTCACAGTAGAGATCTCTCTCTCTCTCTCCCCTTCATTTCCATTTCAGTCTCTTTTTGCCTCCAACCCCCCAAACCAACCTTTTCCTCTGGGCCTTAACTCAGCTGTGCGTCAACTTTCACTCATTCTTGCTCTTCCTCTGTGTATTCCTCTCTGTTTACCTCTCATGTCTTGTCTTCTGTCCAAAATGCCCACCTCCAGTTTATCTTGGCCTCCCACCCACCACTTCCTTTTCATCCTTTTAGTTTTTTAACCTTATTTCTTCTACTCTCCTGCCTACACCTCCTCTCTCTCTCTCTCTCTCTCTCTCTCTCTCTATCTATCCTCAGTCGCTTCTGCAGATCGTTTGTATAAATGTCAGCTGGCCATGCACGAGCTACTGTTGGTATTATAAACAGCTTTCTAGTCTATCTACCAAAGAGAGACTGAGGCGTAAGGCGAGAGAGAGAGAGGGAGAGCGCTGATGCTGCGGTTTCCTTGTGTTTCTGGCAGCCGTGAGAGGAGATGATGTTTGAAAATTGAGAGAACAAGCATGTACAAGGAAGATAGGAGACAAAGAGTGAGAGAGAGAGAAAAGAGAGAGAGAGAGAGAGAGAGAGAGAGACTATGCAGACCAAATTAAATGGAAACTGAGTTAAATTTCGTCACCGTCTGTCGAATGTACCAAGACATCACAGACGTAGATTAGACATCCTGCAGATCTTAAAAACATGACTAATGAGAGAGAGAGAGAGAGAGAGAGAGAGAGAGAGAGAGAGAGAGAGAGAGAGAGAGAGAGAGAGAGAGAGAGAGAGAGAGAGAGAGAGAGAGAGAGAGAGAGAGAGAGAGAGAGAGAGAGAGAGAGAGAGAGAGAGAGAGAGAGAGAGAGAGAGAGAGAGAGAGAGAGAGAGAGAGAGAGAGAGAGAGAGAGAGAGAGAGAGAGAGAGAGAGAGAGATGGGAGATCATGTAAGGAGAGGAAGGGGCTAAGGAGAGGCAGTGAGTCTCCACGGCTCTAATCTGTTGGTGGTAATTGGGAGAAGCAGACAATGGAGCATTGTCCCAGCAAGTCTTCATCCAGGGTGTACCACCATGCAGGGTCTGCATACAGATCATGCCCTTGGCCTTCCACCTTGAAACCCCTCTGAGCACAGCGTGATGAATACGCCGTGTGTTGGATCCATCCACATGTCTTTACCGTTGGGAAGAGACCACTTAACTTCAAAATGTTATTTTTTCAGGAAACAATGTACAGTACATCTTTCAGGAAACGTATAAAATGTTTAGCACTTATTTTGAAAAACAATGAAATTGGGCCTCATCAAAGCTAGTGATACGTATTATGGCAGGGGTTTTCAACCTTTTTCAGGGCTCACTATTTATTTAGAATTTTAGCCACGGACCACCATTTAGTGTTGAGTTTAGTCTCTCAGGCCTCAAAACTAAGGATTTTCAAGTTTTTCCCCACAATTTAGGAGATAAACTGGCAAAACGTTGGTCAAAATAACAGTTCTTCTAATTCTTCTAATTGTGCAGATTCTTGAAAATGAAGTAATTCAGATGTTTAAATATAATTTTGAGTTACAGATCTGTAAGTATCCATTTGGTTACCAACTGACTCCTCTCAGGGACCACTGGTCCTCCCCGGTCCCGGTCACTGGTCCTCCCCGGACCACCTGTAAACCCCTGTATTATGGTGTCAGTTTCGTCCGTGAGAGGTGGTGGAGGTACTGTACCTGCTATAGCAGCGGTTGATTGGAGGAGGCGTCCATGATATTTTATGGAGCATTGAAGCATTCGTGGTTACGCCTATATTATAGAGGGCATGCATGTGACATCATCATTACACCTGGAAGTTATGGGGTAATAACCCCCTGCCTGCTACTCTCTGGCCTTGACACTTCAAACAGAATCTGATCGCATTAAACAGTGCAACACTGACTTTTGCAGCTCACGTGGCCACTCTATTGCCTACTCACTTTATGCATGCGCAGCAGAGCCAGGGTGGAAATTGCTTTTGAGTCTGCATTCACAGACCCCTCAACAAGGTCGTAGGGCCATAGAATTGAAGATGCTCTCATTGCTATACCGACACGGAGGAACACAATGACTACATTATCCCGGTTTTGAAAGGTCTTGAGGATCAAGCAAGAGAGACAAGGTTGGGATGGAGGGATGGGGGATATTGGGAGGAGGATTCTGAAGATGGAGCTGCCAGGCGAGAGGATAATAGGGAGGCCAAAGCAGAGGTGCATGGATGTGCATGGATGTGCATAGTGATCTAGATAGGGCTGGGTTCAAAAAATCGATCCAGCGATCCGATACCGATTCACGCTCAAAAACACGACATCGATCCAAAAATGTGTGGATCGATCTTCTCCGGGCGGCTGGCACTATTTTCTTTTACGTGCGTGCGTTACAGCACAAACACTCTGTGTTCGCTGCCTGACGAGATCACTAACGCAGCGAGCGCCCTGTGCATGTGTTCTGAGAGAATCATGTTAAATTAGGCTGTTACTGTGTATCTTTTGCAGTATTTTATCAATTATATCCATCACGCGCAGCGATGGTCGAGGGAGGGGAAACAGCGTGTGATCGCCTTCTTTCTTGCTTTCTTTTCTTTTTTGGAGGCTCGTGTTTGCAGAGCCGGCTATACAGCTGGGGCCATGGGGGGGAATGCCCCCCTAAACGCCCTTCATATAGGCTAATGACGCTATAATGACGCTGCCTCATAAAGCCCCCCCCAATTGTGAAATGTTAGATCCGGGCAAAAAAAAAGTTTGTACGCACGCTTCGCTCCAAAGACTTTTACTTTCCCATTACTTTCACATTAGAACGGTCAGTCTCAGTGCAAGATTTACTTACACGCAGCCGTGCGCGCACACAATTCAATTCATTCAGTCGCAGTCTCTCACCGAATGAGTTTTCATCCGACACACGACGTTCTCCAAATATATAACACAGACGCGGGGCCGTCTTGCTGCAGAACAAATCCATTGTCATCTCCCATCTGGACAGGAGTATTTGTGCCTTCTTAGCCAAGTTTATAATGTTCTCTCACACGGAGCTAAGTGAGTCCCACACTCGGCATGCTGCGTACTATATAGGCTACTGTATGCAATGTTAAGCTGTGCGCTGCGCGATAAATATACAATCTACAAGCTCACAGAGCATTAGCCTATAAGTGAGCCGCAGCACCTAGTTCTAGTGAATTATGCCGCGCGAATACTGCAGTATATTTATTTTACAAAGTAGACATCTCAGGGGTTTTCAACAGGTGGTCCGGGGACCACCAGTGGTCCTTGAGAGGGTTCCAGGTGGTCCCCAGGCTAAATGAAATTTGTTAACCAGATGTAACTCTTGAGAGTGTGAAAATGAAACCAGATGGACCCGCAAGGGTCCATTTGGTTTCATTTTTACATTCTAAAAAAATAATCATCATCTGAATTAGCACTATTTAATTAAGAAGTTTACACTGTTTAGTTTGCAACATCCAGCCTGGAATTGTGAACAAAACCAAAAGAATTCTTTAGTTTTAGGTCTTTGGGGCTGAAAATCAAATGGTGGCTCAAATGCTGAATAAATGGTGGTCCCTGGTGTCAAAAAGGTTGAAAACCACTGCACTAATATACTGTATGTTGCAGTATTAATGCTTGTGTTTGACCCAGGTAAAATGTTACAGCATCATTCCTCTCCCTCTATTACTAATTCTGTCTCACTGTGTATTCATTAATCAGGGGTTTTCAACAGGTGGTCCAGGGACCACCAGTGGTCCCTGAGAGGGTTCCAGGTGGTCCCCAGCTAAGTTGTTTAACCAAATTGAGAACGTAAAAATGAAACCAAATGGAAGCAAAGGAAATCTTTAGTTTCAACACATGGGGCCATTATGTCTGTAAATAGATCGATCTCGAATCGAATCGAATCGAATCGTGGATCGAATCGGATCGTGACCTTGTGAATCGAAATCGAATCGATCTAGGGAATTCGGATCGATTCCCAGCCCTAGATCTAGAGGATAATGCAGGTGGATTGAGCCAGAACATATAACGGTTCAGATGGAAACAGGTTGATGTCTAATATCGGTAGCCAAAACAAGAAGAGTCTTCCTTGGCTTACTGGCACAGACAGACAGGCGCACGTGAACTCACACATGCGTGCACTGCATGCACATATGCACGCACAACATCACACTTATAATCACAAAATGCCTGCCTTTGTTGCAGATCTTGGCTGACGGATCGAGCGCAAACCACTCGAAAGCATTTAATTTGAATACAAAGCATTTAATTGATAACGTCTGCGTCGACTCATGTTGCTCAGACAAAGCATTATTTTATGTACACAACAAACGTAAACAAGAGAAAAGAGTGCACAAGGTAAATGCATATTTAGTTTTGCCCGGGAGTTGGCACACAAAGCCCCAGGGTCTTATTAGTGCTATTGGAACACATGAGAGCAAACAGAACGGCTATAGGAAGTGCATCACTTTATTATCTATGGGCTAAGTGTTGGTTGCACCAACGCAGGATTCACAGGAAGTATAGCATCAGGTTCATAATTAAATATTTACTAGCATTCATTATGAATGTTGCAGCCCATGCACCAGCTTTATAGCACGTTATTAGTGATAAACATTAAGCAGATTAATGAGCAACTTAATGTAGGTCTGTAATGATAGGAACATAAATACATATTTTAATATTAAAGTGATATTTGAATTAAGCAAAATAACTGAATATATACCTTCAAAGTAGCCAAGTCAGTTTTGGGAAAAAATACACTTTTTACATTTGTAAGTACATTTAGATTATGTGTCATAAAGTCCCTCATATTTTCTCCAGCCTCTGTTCCTCCTCTGTTCTCATCTATCTCCTCTCCTTTCCTTTCCTCCTTTCCTCCTCTCCTCTCTTCTAATTGTGACTTTTAAAAGCGTGTTAGCGTCGCCTGCTACGCCTGCCAGTGTCAAGCTGTTGAGGGGGCATGAAGAGGTTTCTAAATGAAATGCTAAATTTAGCTAAACGACTTCCTCCGTTTCTGATCTGATATGATCCTCTCCTCTCTTTCTCTCCCCATGTGACTCTGTTGGCTCCCTCTCTCCTCCTCTCTTCTCCTTGTCTGCCGTCTCCGGTCTCTCACTCACTCTCTCTCTCTCTCTCTCTCTCTCTCTCTCTCTCTCTCTCTCTCTCTCTCTCTCTCTCTCTCTCTCTCTCTCTCTTGGTGCCCACACCCGCTTTCTCCTCTCCTTCATGTCTTATCTGGCTCTATACCTTTCATTTTCCCCTCCATCCCTCCTCCACCCACTCACACCCGCTCCCGTTTCGTCTGTGGTGTTCGTTCTGTAATCTATTCTGCGCCCCGCTCTGTGGCGGTCTCTCTCTCTCTGCCATAGTTGTTCTGTGGACATTCGGCATGTGAAAGAAAGGGTCAGGCCGTATTCGCCTACATTCTGTCTGACATCTTAATCGTGTGGCTCTGTGGGAAGTTTTGATAATAACAGAGAATTTATCTTTAATTGTCTGCCTGTCTGCTTGCCTGTCTGTCTGCCTGCCTGTCTGCAATAACATATCTTTGACTGGAACCCGTGAGGGCCGTGACTAACTAATTATAGAATTATCTTACCTGCTAATTATGGTCATAGAAAATTATAATAGTCTCTTTGAAGCTAAATATTCATACAGCCAGCAAGTTCCCAATATGGAAATATGGTGTTATTTTCATTCTGAAAAAGCCTCTGTGCACACTAATATGTATGAATTACAAGTTTACACAAATTCATATAATGTTGCCAAATGCGTTAATGTCATTTAATGTGTCATCATGTAATATAACATAATTATATGAAAGTTTTTTATTAGCTAATATCTCAGCCCGATGGATTTCTTGATAGCTCAATTGCATGTTTATTTTTTAATGTCCTGGCATGTTGCATCACAAAACAAATATAATGTTATTCTTTCTCATAATTTTTATCCAACTATTTGCAACACATTTTTCACCCAGTGTCCATTATCTAATGTAAACCTGCATGGGCTCTACAGTCCCTCTGCCAACCCGAGGAGAGCAACAGACTGACCTCATGCCTCCTTCAATGCATGACTGCAAAAGCTGCTTAGAACAAATACATTATTGCAACAACAATACTGTTCATAGAAGGGAGTAAATGTGGAATAAAAGTAGTGGAAATGAAGATAATTATTATTTGGACTGTTGCTTTTCCATTATACAGCAGTGACTCATTACATGTCCTACATAACAACTTGTATGAATTTCTATTACCACAAAATGAGCCAGACTGAAAACGAGTGATGAGAAACAACCTCTGTGCTCTATCTTGCACCACCCCTTAACCCTTACAACATGTTAAAACCTCTATCTATCTATCGACACATTGTGAGCTTGTAGATCAGCTATTTGAAAAATTTTAAAATGTTTCAAAGGAGCATTCAGTGATTCGGGTGATTTGAAAAAACCCTCCAGTCTCCCCTGTAACAAGATGTACACATGCACACACTACGGTGGGAGGTAAATGCAACAGGCCAACAGCATGGGCACCAAGGGCCACCTCCACTCAATCGTAATTGGAGAAAGCCCCCTCTCATCTTGATTGGGTGAAGGCTCACCCAAAGCCCAAACTGAAACTTTGTTTTTGTTTTGTTTTTTTTTACCACAGGGGTGTAATGGGACAGGGAGGAACTTGGTCAGCACACTGTATAGTAGGAAGGGTTGTCTAAAAATAAGCTAAATATACCTACAGTATAAATGCCTTAGGCATAAGGCGTAAGTTGGCACAAGACATGTATCTGTATACGGTATCTGTGCATGAACTGTCATGTCATGACCCATGGCAGTCTCCCTGTAGCAGAACAGAAGGGTTAGGTCACTGACTAGTAGGCATGTAGGGTGGATGTAACATTTTCAAAAAAGGGGGGGAGGGGGGGAATGGGATGGGGGCGACTTCATCATCCGTGTCGCACCCTTACCATTTTCGGTTACAAGACTTATATTAGGCTTATATTACGCAAGTATAAGCACCAATAATAAGTAATAATAAGTTGTTGTTGAAATTGCAACAGACATGCAGCATGCATAAAGCTAAAGGTCTGATGTTTTCATTGATGAAATGCTGTTGGTTTAGTGGTGCCACGATTCTAGTTAGTAGGAGTAGTGGTGTTTCAAATCGTTTTAAATATAAGCACTTTAATATATTGGGTATCTTGGGTTGTTTTGCATGCCATCATGTTTAGTGGTGCAGTCAGGGCATTTAGGGGGGCAATGCCCCCCCATGCCTAGATCTGCCCCTGGTCGGGATGTGAGAAATTGCCCCACCCATTAATTGTGGGGCACACGGCACTCAATATACACATATTTTTGCAATAAACGTGGGACATGCTTTTATTAAGCGTGGGAATTAGCCTGATTATCAGACAAGAGCTCAGCTTCCTCAAGCTCGAGTCTGACATTGTCCCGTCCAAGCCCGTCCGTACCAAACCAAACGTTGTCAATCATGTGGCTAATGGGCTGTTTGCTAACCAAACAGACACAGTCAACAAGTGATACTAGATTGTAAACAAAAGCAGAAAAATATGTTGGATGATGATGTACTTTAGCTATTGAAAAATAGTAGATCTACAAGCTCATTGTGTGCCACTGAGTGCAGGGAATGTTCTAATTCAAATATTTTTCTTCTGCGGGGTCCCTGGAACTACGTATTTTCAGATGGTGGTTGGCAGCTATATACAGATGATCCTGGGGGTCCTTGACATGAAACATTGAGGACCACTGACATAAACGTAGGAGGATGTAGAATCAGTTCTCAGGTCAAAAGGATAATATAGTCAACCACTGGTCCTGTAGGCGTGTATGTCAGAAACCAATCCTAAACCATGGCGCATGCACTTCTAATTTCCATAGTAACTTTATCTAGGCTCTAGGCAGTAGGCACGGTAAAACATAATAATAGATAAGCCATCAGAAGTCCATCATGTCCCTTTCCTCTATTTTATTTTCCTCACAGAGACCAATGGCGGACGTGTTACAGCTCAAACAGCCTTCATCAGCGTTGATTAAGATCCTAACAGGAAATCATTATGAGATTAATTGAGAGTGCACCGTTGCTACAGGTTATTGTGAGTTAATAAAGCACTCGTGCTCATGGAAGTAAGCTCACCGACCGCACTACGTTCAATGCAGAGTTTAACTGGACATTGGAAGCCCAAGCCCCCTACCCAACCCCAAACAATCTGACACCAAAGTGAAGCTCAGCTCGCTGTGTCTGCTCTGGTGCAGCACTTATCTTCAGTAGAAATTGTACCACCTGTTACTGCTATCTGACTGAAGTACTGATAACCTTGCAGGTGCCACACGGAAATGAAGTGGTTTTGTACATGAGGGGAAAAATGTGATTGTGACATAAAGAAAATGTCCTTGTATATATATTTTGCACCCAAAAAGAACTGAACTTTTTGACACCCAGTAGATTTTCTGTGGTCTGTGGTTTTGCTGGCTTAAACAAGTGCTAGGATGTCACTGTTGAGGCTTGTTGTTTGACAGTTTTTGTTGTGGCTCAAAAAACTTCAGAACACAGAGAAAATGCCAGACCACAGAAACTCCACTAAATGAAAATTTAGTCAGTTGGTTCACCAGATGTAAAGCAATGACACGAGTCAAAGGTCTCTAGCTTGCCACACAATTACTTGCTACAAGTGTCAACCTTTTCATCCCTTCACCTACCCCCTGCCCCTCCCTTGCATTTGCTCTGCTACCACACACACACACACACACACACACACACACACACACACACACACACACACACACACACACACACACACACACACACACACACACACACACACACACTCAGAAGTAGTTCCTGACATGCGCTGCCAGGTATGTCTGTGCGTGTGGGGTTACGGTTAGGGTTTAAGGAGGGTGTTGGACTGAAACACTGCCACAGGCTGCCGTTGTCTGCAGTCGGTTGTGACGCTGCCAGAAAATGCATAAGCATGTCCTCGTAATAAGCCTCTAGCTTTCTTTCTGCATGACAGACCACTCATTTCAACCATGTAACCACTCCATTTGTAACACTTTACTGTAAGTGGATGACTGTAGGATATGTATGTACTGCACATGTTTTATGTTCTGTACATACAGTATACTGTATGTGTGTGTCCGGGGCTTTCTGCTTGGCTGCTCCTCAACCCTCCAATGGCCATCTCTGAGCACCTGAGAGCACCGCAATATGTTGATCTGTTGAGAGCACTATACCCTTTTTTCACGCAGTGAAGTTTGTTGCGTTCGGGACTTGAACCCATGATATGCTGTCAGCCTGGAGACATGACCAGGTCCTGTCCTGTTTTTTTTTGTAATTCTTGATTAAGTTTATAGATTTATCATATCTAATACAAACATGTCAAGCTGATTGTACCATAGATGTAACACACAATACAAAAGTGTGTGTGCGTTGCGTGTGTGTGGTGTGTGCGTGCGTGTGTGCACAAATGCACACGCACGTCACACACACATACTGCAGATACATTGCGTAGACACATTTTGATGGCTATATGCAGCTGACTCCATGGTTATCTGGCCAGCTGACTTGCGCTGGCCCCAGGCTTGACAGGGTCAGTAATGATTTTCCAGATAGAAAAGTCTCTCTGTGAGAATGGAACAGAAGACATTAAACCATGATTGACCTGATCTTCTGCAGGGGGCAACAGTACATTTTCTGTTCCTGACATATGTGATGTGTTCTGCTGAAATCTATTTAATGTTGCTGATATCTTGATTTTTGGCACTGTCTTGAGCGCAATGGTTTGTTGATAGATGTTGTTGCTTTCAAAATGTTTCATTGATTACGATTAATGTATAAACATAATAATAATAAAAGTAGCCTAAAACTACTTATTTTACCCAGGAGTTTCACAGATATAATGGAACCAGTGATACTCTTTGATGAATACAAAAAAAGAAAAGAAACAAAAAGCAGCTCTATTTACAGTGAAAGTACATAGTTCATAAATAAAGAGGTTTGTTTCTTCAGTGACCAGACAGGTTTTCCCTAAATATTCTCTTCGTCTGCTCTCAAAAGGCACCTATACGGATGATTTCCTGTTTTTGGCTATGTACATAGAAGTGTCTCTAATGTCTCTAAATGTTATGAGGAAATGAACATGGTGCACCCTATTGTAAATACGTTTAATGATTTATATGGTGTTGTTGACAGTTAACACAATGAGCTGTGCTTGAAATGTGCTGTAATTCCCCAATCAATCAATCAATCAATCAATCAATCAATCAATCAATCAATCAATCAATCAAACCTGCATGGATAATCCTATATTGTGAACAACACATTGGTTTTCACTGGGCCACCTGGTGGCCACTCTGGGTAGTGCATCACAGTGAGTTAATAATATCACATGCCTGATCTGCAGTACAGTGCTGTGCCTAATAAGTGGGTCTGCTGCGTGAAGACCTTTCAGTATACAGTCTGCACCCTGCTCACAGCACATGCAGCACAACATGACACACTTTCAACTTGGCTACATCTTTGACAGTAATGCCATGTTGCTTTTCAACATTTTGGTGCGATGGCACATAATGACAAGATTAGTGATCTGACGTCCTGCATCACTCCAACTGCTCTCTGCCATGTGTCACCCCTCTCCTCTCCTCTCCTCTCCTCTCCTCTCCTCTCCTCTCCTCTCCTCTCCTCTCCTCTCCTCTCCTCTCCTCTCCTCTCCTCTCCTCTCCTCTCCTCTCATTATATCTCTCATTATTCTCTCAACACTGCACTCCTACTTCTCCTTCTACTTTTTCATTTTTTTTGCTGGTAAAAACAGTTGAAAACGGTTGAAAACAGATATGATTACTAAATTTGTTGGCTATATAGTTCTTATTATTAAAATATAGGTTTTACCTGCATGTTTTTTCACACAACATTTGTGTTGTAAAAAAAAAAAAAATAAAAAACAGATGGAAGCAAGCACTCAATAGAGTCGTCCAGGCGAAGAAATATAAACCGGTGCACGGTCTGAGTAGGATATAGTTCATGAGAAAAATACCATGCACTCAGGTTCTTCCATTTAGGATTCTTATTTATTAAGTTCTCCCCAGCAGGTCCACAGTTCAAACAACAAAGACGTTTCGGCCCGGAGGTCTTCTTCAGCAAGAAACTCAAGTTTCTTGCAGAAGAAGGCTGAAACTAAACCTCTTCATTTATTCTCACTATTTTTGAAAATAACAGATGTACAACAGATGTGTACGGCATTGCAACTTGCCTCTGTGAGCTGCTCTGCTTATTTTTGTAGACCTGGCCACTTGTTTCTCTTGCAAAAACTTGGCAACCCTGGCCACTGCAGCAAGAGGAAGAGGGAGTTATGCATACACAAAGCGCAAATGCCAAATTCCAATACCCCAAATCTTGGCAACTCGCTGAGTCACACGTCGTTACTCCAGCATGGCAATGTTATGGTGAAATTGGTTCCCTACTGAAATATTTGACTTCTGAAACACGTATAAACAAATGACATAATGGTCAGTGTCTGAACGCACGTTGTTGCAGTTTGTTTATCAGCAGAGTAACAAGGCAAGACACCCAAAGTTGCTTAATACAGAACAGAAAAACCAAACAAACAACTTTATTAGAAAAGAAAATAAGCAAGATAAAATGTTAAAAGGTTAATATGTTGTAGTACTATAACTAAGGTTGGTGTATAAAGTGGGGGTGTGGGTGGAGAACTATGTGGGGAAAAACAAGTGTGAAGAGGTGGGTTTTGAGTGTGCTTTTGAGCATTTGGAAGGTGGGGGCAGCTCTGATGTCGTCTGGCAGTGCGTTCCAGAGTGAGGGGGCAGCCCGGACTTATATCCATATAGGTCCACCAGGCTGGCTGGAGTGACTCACTTTGGCTATTGGAATTTGGCTAAAGGCTTATGGGACACTGGAAACAGGTCAACATAGCATTGTGTGTGCGGAATACTTGTCTGGCTATATTTGAGACTGTAGGGTGACGTGCTCATGCTCAGGAGGTATATCATATCACATTGCAGCCACCGGCTGCATGGCGCTTATCAACAGATCTGTCTGACGACTGGGTGGTTTATTCCATAACATTATGTACGTCATGTGGAGTGAGAGCGAGGTCTCTCTGATTGCTCTGCTATCTTGGCTTTAATACACAAGGACAGTGGTCGTTCATCAGTCTATATGACTCTGAAATAGAGAGGTGCGCGGCCTGCATGGCGTGATGTAAAACATCTCATTGTGATTGTAAAATAAAGCCGCTGAGAGGGAGGTGTTTGTTCCAAGGCCAGTCAGCTACACAGAAAGAGAGAGAGAGGGGAAGGAGGGAGGTGAGGGGAGGGTGGGGATGTGGAGGTTGGAGTACAGGCTTTGTCAGGACCAAGCTGACTGTAGAATTGAGTGCATGTGGTGGTTATCCACAACAAATCCATCACTTCTAAGGTCTGTGCTTAGCACCGCTCCGGGCAGGCTTCAGGTGCGTCGCTGCTCATTCCTGCACCTCTAAAGCCTGTGTCATTGACCGAGGGGAGCTGGGGAATAGGGCAACAAAAAAAGAAAAAAATATGTACTGTGTTATTATTTCATCATGGCGTCATGGAGAGCGCGTCGTTGACATATGGCGTCACAGTGTGTTTGTCGGTACGTGCGCGGCTATGATGAAATCACAAATCTTTTTTCTTTGCGTTGTGCCTGCCAGCCGTTCCTGAAGGTCTCGGGAGTCAAGCAGCCCCATCCGTCTGTCCGTCCGTCCATCCATCCATCCATCCATCCATCCATCCATCCATCCAGCTTGTTTTCTATGAGAACAGTGTCTGTCATTACAGCGACCGACCAGGCTCAGAGGACATTCTGTGACCTGTCTCTCGCTTGGATCACTACCCACCTCCATCTCTCCTCCAGCAGATGATTTAGGGAACACCCCCCTCCCTCCCACCCACCCACCCACCCACCCACTCCCTGCTTGTATATCACATTAAGATGTGACTGGTGGTGGATGGATCAGGGATACGAGTGTGCCCGCCGGATAGTAACCGCAAAGGTCCCCAGTTCGAACCCGGGCTCCCCCAGAGTGGCTTCCAAAATGTCCTTGAGCAAGGCAGCGGAGCCCTAATTGCTCCTGATGTGCAGGTTGCTGTCTTGCATGGTTTCCTCATGCCACCGGTGTGTGAATGTGCGAAAGTATCTCCGTAAAGCGCCTTGGATAAATGCACCATGGACTGGGCTTGAGCAAAATTTGGTCCTTTACACAAAATGTGAAATATTTCATGTGTATAGTTGTATAGGTCTACTTGCTTACTTTCTGCTTGCCCTGACAATTTAGAGAAGAGAATTTATATTTATAATTTATACTCTGCAATGAGTTTGAAGGGTATGATGGTGAGTGGATGGTCGAGATATAGACAGAATGAGTATACAATATACTGAATACTGAAAGAGGACATTTTCTCCCCTTTTCTTTGCTCTGCCAGTTCCATAAACAACAACGTTATAGAACTGATGACAGGAGCCAGTGATGTACGACTAAACTCTGATCCTCAGCCGACCGCAGGGTCCACCGCTGTGTGCACTACATAAAACACAGCATGAACACAAAGCAACCTTTTTTCTGTATTTATGAGAGAGAGAGAGAGAGAGAGAGAGAGAGAGAGAGAGAGAGAGAGAGAGAGAGAGAGAGAGAGAGAGAGAGAGAGAGAGAGAGAGAGAGAGAGAGAGAGAGAGAGAGAGAGAGAGAGAGAGAGAGAGAGAGAGAGAGAGAGAGAGAGAGAGAGAGAGAGAGAGAGAGAGAGAGAGAGAGAGAGAGAGAGAGAGAGAGAGAGAGAGAGAGAGAGAGAGAGAGGGTTGGGGGATGAGTGCCCTGCTTAAGGGCACCTTGGCTGTTGAAGGAGAGCGGCGGCACATTTATTTATTTGTCAATCAACCCACCGCTAAGTTATTCAGCTCATTTCATAGTCACACAGTGGATAAAACTCGATAAAATCTTAAAAGCTCTTAATGCAGTGAATGCTAAGGACGGGTATACTGTGCAGGTAGACTCTGCAAACCAAACTGCTCCCAATGTGCGGGTTGGTGCGTTTCATGGATCCCTCTGTCATCGTGTGTGAATGGTTGGGTGAATGTAATGTACAATAAGGTGCCTTGGACAGTGTTGGGCAGTAACTAATTTTAGATTACATATTACTGTAATATTATTACTTTTGCTCCAAAAAGTAAAGTAACGAGAAAAACTGGGTAATAAGTAACGCATTACTTTGCAAGTAACGCCAAGTTACTTTTTAAAAATGAGCTTGTTGTTGCATGCAAAAGTAGAACAGACTTACAAGCTATCGACAGGTACTGTGACAACAGAGATGTGCACTAGATTGTAGATCCAGTCCACACGCTGCATCCTGCGCACAGTTATGTACACTACAAATCGCTTGCTGCTTTATTTTGTATTTTATTCTTAAATACAAGACCTCAACTGTCTTTGAAAACAATTGTGAAAAAGTCTAAAAAGTCAAAGAGGCAGATTTTGTTGGCTTTGTTTTCAGGTGCAGTTTGTGGGATTGGAGACTATTATTATTCCAATAAATTGGATTCAATTCTAAAAAGAGCTTGCTAAACATATGTTGTACATCTCTATTTTTTCAAAGGCGGTGTTGAGAACTTGGGAAAGTAATAACGTAATATGTTATATATCTTCGATTCCAGTAATAAGTAAAGTAATGATATTACTTTGTCTAAGGGGTAACGAGTAAAGTAAAGAAGTTACTTTCCTAAGTAAGTGTGTGTGTGTGTGTGTGTGTGTGTGTGTGTGTGTGTGTGTGTGTGTGTGTGTGTGTGTGTGTGTGTGTGTGTGTGTGTGTGTGTGTGTGTGTGTGTGTGTGTGTGTGTGTGTGTGTGGTGTACCTGTTTGTGCATGCACAGGTTGTTGTGCATAGTTGTTTGTCTGAGCGAAATGTGTGCGCTCATGCATGCCATGCATAACTGTGTCTTCTACCGCTATGTACCGTA
>CM076966.1:23791623-23826623 GCA_039105355.1 Benthosema pterotum | reverse complement strand
GCCCCTGCCACTGGAGTATGTGGGTGATGATGATGTATACTTCTATCACATCTATCTACTGCATGTAACACTGGGCACAGCTAGAGCTCTAAATAATACGCTGGCCCACAGTTGTATATCACCTTGGGCAATAATGAATGCTATAGAAGGTGCTAATTTATTCATGATCACATCCAGTAATGAGGCCTATAGTCTGAATACTGCCAAGGCCAGTGGTTGAATTCTGTACAAAAACAACACATTGGGCCTCATGCACCAATATGTTCTTACATTTTCCTCTTAGATTTCTTCCTGAGAGAATTTCTAAGAGAATTCATGAAGCGTTCTTAAGTCGGCATTTTGTTTGCAAAATGTTTTTGATGATGACAAATCCAAATCTTTGTATAGGTGATGGGGTGTGCCAGCTCCTTCAGATCATCATAGGTAGATCAGATTATCATAGGCCCCACATATCCTAAATAGCATCCTGATTACCCTAGGAAACCGCCCACACCAGGTGGATATGGTTTTGCATGACTCCATGGCAGTCACACCTGTGTGTGTGACTCAGAATGAGCATAAGAACAAATTTCCTCTTTAGAACTGTTGACACATGAGGCCCACTGTGATGATGGAAGACTGGAGGACTGGAGGAATATTCATATAAAACCTATAGGCTTACAGGCATACATTATGTCCTCACTAATGCCTTGGCCTCCTGGCCTCTGGCTAAGTGACTATACATTCTGTACAGAAAGCATGGGTACACATACAGTACTGTTCCCCTATTCAATGGATCTTCAAGAATCTGCACCCATCAGCTGCTGAGACAACAAGCTGGACTTGTAGAGCTTGCCTTCACCTATAACGGTTCTCTTATTCTTTTTTGGATGCATGCCAATGCATCCCATTAGACGACTTTGTCTGGTTGGTAGGTAGGTAGGTAGGTAGGTAGGTAGGTAGGTAGGTAGGGAGCATGGTGTAGGTAGGTAGGTAGGTAGGTAGGTAGGTAGGTAGGTAGGTAGGTAGGTAGGGAGCACGGTGTAGTCACACCGTTGCCAGGGCATTGTCATGGGAGACGCCATTGGTAGCTACATACTAGACTTCTTGACAAATTTGACGGAGGAAGAAGCGCGGGTGGTGTGCAGTCTACTTACTACTGCACTAGCCTGTCTGTTGTTAGATGTTGTTGCTAGTGGTTTCAAAGTTTTAATAAATGTTTTAAAATACGCACGTATGACATTCTTCATGGTAACGACGCGATTAGCACAGGTCAGGGTGATTTTGGATCGTGCCGCAGTTTTGTTGCATACACACGTCACTATGGATCCCACCGCAGTTCTAGGAATGGACCGCTGTGTAGAAGAGTAGAAGAGTTGCGACATTGAGGGGTCAGAAACTGAGCGCTTGAGCTGCTGTTCATGCAGACCTAATAGGGACAAACAGAGTTGGAAATGTACTGCAGCTCAGGGTGATTTTGGATCGCGCCACAGTTTTGTCGAATGCCTGCGTTACTATGGATCCCACCACAGTTCTAGGAATGCACCGCTGTGTAGAAGAGTTGCAACACTGCCATCTCAATATACAGCCCACAAGTACTACTTCATCAGAAATTCACAAGTACTAGCATTATAAATCGAAAGTTAATGTGGTCGCACAGTATATACATCAGGGTCCCATCCCTTGACATTTTCTATACCCATATATATTTGCTGTGTTTTTGTGTAGAATGATCCAAACAGCATCTTGCAACACTAGTTAATCCTTTGCAGAATTCACCATGGTTCTTTTTTTTCAAACAGCAGGTACAGGAACATACTGTGACAGGAATACCAACATTTTGCCTTAACTCATTCAGGCTTGAGGACCCCCGCACAGGGCAGCATGCATCACGTCACACGTGTGTGATTTTTAAATGTTCTCACACATTATAATTCAATTTGGCTGAGTCCTATTAAATTAAGTCATTGCAAAGATGTACACGTGTGCCAGGCATCAACCCACACAAGAGGAAAAAACAAAATGGCTTTTAGTTTTAACACAACATTTGCCAAATTGCTCAATTTTAACACCTTTTTCTCATTCTTTATTTAATCTAATTTAATCCAGAATGAAAATTATTTTGTTTTAATTTTTAGCATTCGTGGCAATAGCCCTCTGGCGGCACCTATGTTGTAGATACTAATTAGCCTGCAGACCCAGTTTCAAAGAGATATGCCACTGAGAAGACTTTACTACATATCTATAGCATAGATTCTCAACCTGCTTAATTAAAACAGTCCCGTAAGGGTCCATTTGGTTCTTAGCCATCATTTAGTTGGGGACCCCCTGGAAGTACTTCAAGGGCTCCTGGGGGTCCCCGGACCCCACTTTGGGAACCACTGTAGTAGATGTCCTAGCAGATAGAACCATGGCTATCTGAACATGCAGAGCAGGTACAGCAGCTCTTGTCCAGTGTGGAGAGACCGAGACAGAGTGTGCCAAGTTTAGCTCTTGGGCTGTACGCCAACAAAGCCAAGGTTATCACCTTTCCTTTACGTGTCCTGGGCTGGCCGGGTGAGCTTCCCCACGTTGAGTCAAATTAAGCCGCAGGCTACACCCCTGGTGGTGCCCTTCCATCAATTCCTCTAGTCTAAAGGACCACTTACTTCCATCCATTTACAACCTATTTTCATACAATTTAATGAGTGAGCTTGCTATACCACGTGTGTGTGTGCGTGTGTGTGCTTCGTGCGTGCGTGCGTGTGTGCGTGTGCGTGCGTGCGTGCTGGGTCGGGTATCCATGAATAAAAAGCCACCATCTCTTTGTCTGAGATACTAGACTTTTGTGCCCATCAAGCCGAGAGCCACTCTGCTCCATGTACACGTACAGTAGTACTAAATTTCAACTAGAATTAGTACGTTACAAACAGGAATCTGTATGGCGGGCTACCAAAGCAAAAGTGAGAAGATAAAGTAGCTACTAGCATCCAGGAGTATGAGGCTGGCCAAGTCAGTGCAACAGACACCAGAAGCTTCCAGCCAGCAAACTTGTGCTGTGGGCTGACCCCTGCCAACACGTACAGTATGCATTGATCATGAAGACATCCCACAGCAACGCATGCAGGGACCTACTAAAGAAAGATCCAGGGGCAGAAATACTGTGGCAAGCTTGCCAGACCCATCGAAGATCATAGATCATTCGTCCAAGGACGACATATAAAGAGAGCATTTTAAATGGATTGAATTCACTGATCTATTGGCCATTATTACTGTATGTGCATGTGCATGGGTTATATGCATTTAACTGAGCTTTAACAAATGTTCTTATTGCAACTAGTGTAAATCAAGAATGAATAGTCTGATCCATTTCTTTTCTCTCTCTCTTCTTTCTTTCTCTCTTCTTTCTTTTCAAACGCTTGATTTCATTTTGAAAAAAGCAAAATTAGGGATGGCCAAATGGAAAGATTTTCTTAACCGATCATCGTCAGACCTTTGCTGGTTAATAACCGTTAACCGATAAGGAAAAATGCACTATTTTAATCCGTTAAAAAAGACCAATTATACGCGGCTACCACTGCCTTTTTCCGAGTCCCTTGTCCACCTCAAGCACTAAGCAGTGACAATGACCGCATTGGTTCTATGGACACCGTATATTAGTTGTATTTGGACACGTTCTGTATCAGAAACACATTAAATTTCGGGGACAGGAATGAGCAGCCAATTATCAAATGCATGCGTGCGTCACAGCACCCTGGGTTCGCCGACCTATGAGCTCACAGTGCGGTGTGCGGCTTGTGCATTAGTTCTGAGAGAATCAATGTTAACTTGTGTATGTTTTGCAGTATTTTATCAATTATACTGTATATTCCATCATGCGAGGGAGGGGAAAGGGTGTCCGTGTCTTCTTTCTTCCGTTCTTTTCTTTTTTTTTTGGTCACGATTGCAGAGCCTGTGCACGGGGGGAATGCCCCCTAAACGCCCTGACTATGATGAAGCTGCCGCATAAAGTTTTTGCCTGCCCCCCCAATTGTGAAATGTTAGATCCGGGCCTGAACTAAAGCTCCTCGACAATATAGACGGCACATTTAATGACCAAATAGCTTTCTGTGGTGAAAGATCATTGGATGAGCCGCGTGCGTAAACCGTTCTTAAGATGTTCTTAAGAGGAAATTTGTTCTTAGGCACACTTAAGAAGTTTTTAAGAACATTTTGGGATGCCTCAATGTTTTCTTAGCTGTGATTTGTTCGTAGTTAAGGACAAAATCTACGCACACTGAGGAGGACTCTTAGGGCCCGATTTTCATTCCCCCCGTTGTCCCTAACGTTACCCGATACCCGCAGCGAATTCCCTTATTGCTATTTTGGTTACCTTTTCTCTTCCCTTAGCCACTATTCTTTATGCCGACACCGTTATTCGTGGCTGGAGGTGTGGTCATGGGCGTGTTTGTTGCGCAGTCCCTTAAGTTGCTAATTTCGTCAAATAGATTAGGAACTAGATAACGCCACATCAGACCACCCCTTAACCGATCCGCGAAGGCAGAGCCACGTGCGCACGATGCGCGTCTGTGCGCCTTTGGAGATGTCCACAACTCCACGTGGAAAGGCGCCAGTTCAATTCATCTCCTTATTTGTGCTGGATTGTCCTATGAACAGCTGTAGATTGCCTGCTGTCGGTCACTTCCTTGTGTTTAGGTAATGTACAGTATATAATATAATTAAATACATTCATTAACTTGTGACGCAATGCTGTAAATTGCAAAAAAGTCGGCAATTCGCGGAAAAGAAAATGTTTTTTTTATCATTGATTTCTCGGTCAATTCTGGACCATTTTTTACATTTCAAAGTGCAGCGTGACGGAAAGACCTTCTCTCTCAGATGCTGTATAGAATATGTGGGTAGGTCTTCTCTACGATGCGGGATCGGGCAAACTATAACTGTCGGGGATTAGGCGGACCGTTTCCGCCTAATCCCCGACAGAAATTCTCTTAGGAAGAAATCTAAGAGGAAAATGTAAGAACTTATTGGCGCATGAGGCCCAATGAATGAGCCGCGTGCGTAAACTCCATATATCCATGCATGTGCCGTGATGCAGACAGACAGACAGCGCAATGGCCTTATACTGACAACCATAAAATAAAACTATAGTCTTAAATACTTACAAAGATAGTTATTTGACCAAAGTTTAGTGAAAGCTCAGTGGCTGCTGCACTGAACACGCTCTGCTCCTCTGGCTAATAATAACGTGAATGAAATTGGAATAGTCCAGCGTGCCCCGACAGCCACGTGCACTTTTATTTTTATTTTATCAGTTAATTATTAGCCGTTAATGTTGTCGATAACCGAAATTCTTAACGACTAACGATTAACCGTTGGCCATTCCTAAGCAAAATCGAAATGTTGCGTCCAGGAATGTCCTGTTGAGAGTTGGGGTGCTGTTCACACTTTGTATTGGAAGCACAGTGAATCCGTGTTGTGTCTAGATCAGGTTGAGTTTGCTGTTCACAGTAGAAACACTGTGAACTTGGACCTCAGTTCAATAAAGGACTGAATCATTGAAGCAATATCATGGCCCAGACACAGAATAGAGACACCAAATAAAGGCCCACTGACCGCACCATACACATCCGTTGTACAGGCGATGGTCCACACGGTTATAGGGTTAGGGTTATTGGGCCTCATGCGCCAATAAGTTCTTACATTTTCCTCTTAGATTTCTTCCTAAGAGAATTTCTAAGAGAAGTTCAGTCTGATTCATGAAGCGTTCTTAAGTAGGCATTTTGTTCGCAAAATTTGTTCTTATGGTGATGAATCCAAATCCTTGTAAGTTGAAGGGGTGTGCCAGTTCCTTCAAATTATCATAGGTAGATGCCCCACCTGTCTTCATTTGCATCCTAATTACCATAGGGAACCGCCCACCGATTCCCATATAAGGCATTGGGAATTCCCTCTCCTTCCTGTGTTTTACCCAGGGGGGTGTGGTTTTGCATGACTCCAGTCACACCTGTGTGTGATTGCAGCACTCAGAACTCACAGGACCTCACACAGAGAAATAAAGGCTAAAATGGCTGAAATTAGCACAATACCCATGTTATTTGCAGAAGTAGTGGATAGTAGTGAATATAACATTTTATAACTGGACTCTGGAGGGTGGGTATGAAGGGACAATTGCTAGTGGGTGGGGGTGTATGGGGATAAGGGGGGTGGAGGGTATAGTGGGGGGGTTATGAGGTGGGTATGGGGGGGGGGGGTGTGAAGTGGGTATGGTGGGGGGGTTATGGGGGACACAAAAAATATTTTTTGCATGGTGGGGGGGGGGGGGTGTCATGAGGTGGATATGGTGGGGGGTTATGAGGTGGGTTTGGTATGGTGGGGGGGTTATGGGGGGCATGGTGGGGGGGTTATGAGGTGGGTATGCTGGGGGGGGTATGAGGTGGGTATGGTGGGGGGCATGAGGTGGGTATGGGGGGGTTATGAGGTGGGTTTGGTATGGTGGGGGGGTTATGGGGGGCATGGTGGGGGGGTTATGAGGTGGGTATGCTGGGGGGGGTATGAGGTGGGTATGGTGGGGGGCATGAGGTGGGTATGGGGGGGGGGGTTATGAGGTGGGTTTGGTATGGTGGGGGGGTTATGGGGGGCATGGTGGGGGGGTTATGAGGTGGGTATGCTGGGGGGGGTATGAGGTGGGTATGGTGGGGGGCATGAGGTGGGTATGGGGGGGGTTATGA
The DNA here is from genome assembly GCA_039105355.1 of Benthosema pterotum. Classification (NCBI taxonomy): domain Eukaryota; kingdom Metazoa; phylum Chordata; class Actinopteri; order Myctophiformes; family Myctophidae; genus Benthosema; species Benthosema pterotum. Next base: position 23,819,937 of record CM076966.1, on the reverse strand, counting down.
GGTGGGTTTGGTATGGTGGGGGGGTTATGGGGGGCATGGTGGGGGGGTTATGAGTGGGTATGGTGGGGGGTTATGGGGGGGCATGGTGGGGGGGGGGGGGGGGGTTATGAGGTGGGTATGGTGGGGGGTATGAGGTGGGTATAGTGGGGGGGTTATGGGGGGCACAAAAATATTTTTTGTTTTGAAGATTTATCAAATATCTGATCTACAAAAGTAATGGAATGTGCTGTGACCTTGTAGATGAGCTACTTTCAAAGTATAAAATGGGATTAGAAGAGTGGTAAAATGTTTGCTGTGGACTGCCTGGAATGTCCTCATCGACCCTTGAGGTCCCTAGACCAGACTTTACACATCTTGTAGAGGGCGCTGTTTTCCCTTTTCTTTTCAGATTGCATTTAAGAACAAAAAAGGCACCCTAAGGCCCTCATTTATCAAAAGGAGTGCAGATTCGTCCCCAAATTTCAACGTGGGTTTTGGAGTGCACACAACTCCACCCGGCATATATCAAGCGATCCCAAACAGCTGAGTCCATCCTAATTTCCTTCCTACGATGATAAATGTGACGGCTGAAATCAATCTGGCACGCCCTTGGAAACAGGCCGCTCCTCCCTTTCTTTGCGACATTAACAACTGCAATACGACCAGCAACCATGGTGATGAGAGGGGAAAAAAAATAACTTTCCACCGATCGCGCTGCTTCCTGCGGCCAGCCAGCCAGCCAGCCAGCCCCCCCCCCCCCCCCCCCCCCCCCCCCCCCAGCCCGATTGCGCTGCTTCCCGTGGCGCGACAGCCCCCCCCTCTTTCACATAGACACACGCAACTCCGTTCGCCGTTGTTTTAAGTAGGCTAAGTAAAATAATAGCATGGCATTTGGTTTTATTTTTAGTTTACACTCTCAAGAGCCAACTTTCATCTGGTTACCTGGGGACCACCTGGGACCCTCTCAAGAACCACTGGTGGTCCTCGGACCACATTGAAAACTACTGGCCTATAGGACCAGTTTTTATTACATCGCGGTGAATGGAATAGGCTACAGGTTAATATTCTGCAGTGTAGGATTAAATCCATGCATTTTTAGAAAGAGCGCAGCCCCCCCTCTCCCCCCGAGTCGGACTGCTGCCTGTGAGTGACCACGTAGCCTAAATCAGAGATAGATAACTGCCAGCAGTGACAAGACAGTTCATAAACTCATATCAACCATATATGTGATCGCCGGTGATTAATAAATGAATCGATGGCAGGCAGTGGCACATGACTGCAGGAGTGCAGGTGTTACATATTAGTGTGATGATGCTGATTTACAAGCTTTCTATCCTTCGTGCTGACCATAATTGTAAATAGTGAGGCTGTGCATGTAGGCTATTGTCACTGCAAATAAAAGTGGCTTTTATTTATTTATTTATTTTTTTCATCAGGATTAGGCATTAATGAATAAAAACTTTCCACCGATTGCGCTGCTTGCCGCGGCGCCCTCCCTCTCTGTTTCACACGGAGACACGCAAGTTGCCTTGTTTATTCAGTAAGTAAAATAATAGCATGGTATTTGGACCCGCAAGGGTCCACTCGTTTTATTTTTAGTTTACACTCTCAAGAGTTACATCTGGCTAAACCAACTTTTCATCTGGTTAACCAACTTAGCCTGGGGACCACCTGGAACCCTCTCAAGAACCACTGGTGGTCCTCGGACCACATTTTTTTTTATTACATCGCAGTAAATGGAATAGGCTACAGGTTTGTATTCTATAGTGTAGGATTAAATCCATGCATTTTAGGAAGAGCGCACGTAGCCTACCTATCTCCCCCTCAAGCTTTCTATCCTTCGTGCAGACCATTGTACAAACCAGACGTAGGCTACTGTAGATCCACATCGATGCAATCTCCCGCCGATCCGCGATCACGACTACCGAAATTGCTCAAGCAGCCTACTGTAGGTCTGCAGTTTATCCGAGTGACTGAGGCGAACGATATACCTGTACTAACGTAGCATATAATATCATTTTAAATAGTCAGGCTGTGCATGTATTTGTCACTGCAAATAAAAGTGTCTTTTATTTTATTTTCACACCCACCGGGATCAGGATGTAATCTCGCATAATATGCCTTTTCAAACCTATATTATATTTTTCATCTGTATCATTTATTAGGTTTTATAGCTATTAGGAGTGAATAGATAACTTTAGATACCTTTCTGCAGTTCAGACAATGCTGCTCCGCTTGTTTAGGACAGAAAAACAGGCAAGGACAAATCCTAAGACAGCTCCCGACCTGACGTGGGTTTTGTCCGGACGTGGGATCAACTTCAAGTTCATGGTGGGAATGATATATGTCAAACAAGGTGGGAATTCTGCTCTACGCATGTCCTACGTTCATTTTTGGGTGTACACCACGTTGATAAATGAGGGCCTAAGAGTCCTCCTCAGTGTGCGTAGATTTTGTTCTTACCTACGAACAAATCACAGCTAAGAAAACATTGAGGGATCCCAAAATGTTCTTAAAAACTTCTTAAGTGTGCCTAAGAACAAATTTCCTCTTAAGAACATCTTAAGAACGGTTGGCGCATGAGGCCCATTGGGTTGTGGGAATTTACTGTAGCCTGTAGCCTCCAGGGGGACAGGTATAAAATATCGGGGTAAGCTTGGATTTGAGTAGTCAGCCAACAAGCAGGTCAAGAGTGCCAGCAACACTCATTGTGTTACAAAGTGCTGGTACCGGTGTATACATTAAGTCACTATTAAAGAGGGAGTGCTGTGATCTTTGTATTTTTTCCTAATTTTGTACATGTTTAAGAGGCGATGGTGCTTAATTAGAGCTTGTGTAGTTTTTAGGGGTAATGTTGTCTTCCCTTTGTATTTAGGGTTTCCTCCCCTGGACTGAACCTTTCCAGTCAAACATGCCAATAAAAATAGATTTACAGTAATATAGTGACATCACCTTATCAGTGCCTCCTCTTTTTCCTCCTCCCCTTTCTCATACACCTAAAGCTTTGGCCAATATAAAAACAGTATTTTAAAAAAACAAAAAAGCTTCCTCCTAATATAAGCCTACAGTAACTAATTACAATAATACTTGATCATGTTTTAGGGTCTAAAACAATTATGGCACTCCCTCTTTCAGAATGACTTGCGCTGAATTAGCTCTGTCAAAAATTCATTGCAAATGATGTGATTTTCACCTTTACTCAGTGATGTGGTGGTGGTGCTGATTGTGATGGTGGTGATGTTTATTCAATGGGATCCAATCCGCTATTTATTATTATTGATATACTTTTGTTGCTGTAACCAACCAGCTTATTATACGAGACTAAGCGTGGGCTGCTCCATTTTCCTCTCCGTTCACTGTAGGGTATACTACTTGTATATTCAATACGACTACATAAAACATCTGGCTTGCACAGTGGAAGCTAAGAATAGACTGTATTAGATTTTCTTGTGCAGTTATTGTATTTCAAGCAAGAATTTGTTATGCATAGTAAAAAATAAAATGCAGGGTGTGAACTGTAAGTCGTCTCAAATGGATCTTAGGCACCAGGATGACTGCACCCGCATTAGAGAACTGAAATTCAAGTTCAAGGTTATTCATTCTGTCAGATGCATTCTGTCAGATGCACTTACAATCCACCTGGTATTGGAGCAACAGTGAAGGCTTTGTATTTATCTCCTTTCCCCTCCCTCTCTAGACTACATCTATTAGCTAAAAACAGCGCTTCTGCAAGCTCATAATGTGCTGCTGCATCACACTGCATTGTTGCTCCTTGTACAGCAGAAGTTGTTTACAGTGTTGTCAACTCCCAAAAAACAGAATTAGTGCTAGTGGCACTTCTAGAAGTTTCTAGGGGTGAGATCCCCCACCTGTTTTTCCTCCGAAGTTCCCCCCAACTAAATTGCTTTGGACTGCACTGGCTCCTTGCCCTGGACCACTTTGCCATGGGAGACCCTACTAGGATCTGATTGATTTTGGAAATTTTCAGCATGGAGATTTACAGTACAATTCAAGCATAACTCGATACTAAACTAATAACTGTTAATGGACAACGAAATACAGCACCTTGTTTACCAAACAATGAAATATGTACAAATATCCAGATATAAGACAGAAGCATAATGGAGGTAAAATGGAAAAGAAAAATGTAGCCTACAAGGACTGAATCAGGATTCCAGGCTAGCTATGGTACACACAACACAACTGTCGTGTTACTTTATGCATTTCAGCCTGAAGACTATGTAACAGAGCCACCAATGCTCTGCATATAACCGAGCCGACATGCCGCGTCTCGTGTTAATGAGTCCCGTCTGTCACTAAGGACTGCAGGCACACAGAACCGACATCAAAAGTAGGCAGAGAGATCGGAAAATTATGAAAATTGAGGGTTTTTATCTATGGCGACTGTCAACCAGTTTCTCCCCAACTCACCAGCAAAAAAGCTATAAATTTGTCACCAGAAGCTTTTCAATAATTAAGCCACTGGGGGAGTCTGGAAATAAGCTAAATATAGCAACAAATCAGCCAAGTTGGCAACACTGGTTGTTTATTTGGTATGAATATGTGCTTATTTTCCTGTCTTATTTTGTCGTGTTAGAGCAAGGCCAGACTAAACGAACATGAAAGATTGAGTGGAGATACAGTATACCAACATGTGGAGATATCAACTAAGCCACACAATGACTTAAAGGCCTGGGTATCACACTGGCATCTACTTTTTTTTTTTTTTTTCAGTTTAATTGTGCCAAAGTTGTGGAAATATTAGCCAATGCAGCTATACGGGCCTATAAAGCATTTTCAGTGCCTTTGCGAATGAGTTGTTGGCTGTTAGCCAATACTGAGAGAAATCCCTCCCACCGCGTCGGAGAGGGACGATATACTGTATACGAAACAGCAAGCGATTCATATAATGTACCCTACGCCACACACCCCATCCAGAACCCATGTTAAAATGCTCCCGGGTGCTCAACCTTTCACCTTAGTCAATAAATAGCTTTGAGTAGCATGACCAACCACATATCTGCTATACACTGGCTATTTTCTATGAGGAATCCCCCAGCCATTTTTTCCTTCTTCTTTTTAGACCAACATAAACTTATTTGGTTCAGATGAGCGTGTGTGGCAGCAGCAACCAGTTGAGGAGTACAAAGTTTCATTTAAGATTTGTTGCACTGAAAATGTTAGACAGTTTAGCTTCCAAAGCACAAATGCTTGGGAACTGATGAGGAGAGTAGCTGGTGATATAAAATAAAAAACAAAAACTAAAGCAATGGGGGAAATGTCACATTCAAATAGGCTGTTTTGCATTTTAAAACGATTCTGATTGCATTTTATGCCTTGGTACTGAATCCCAATCAGAGAGCTATTGTACTAACCTTGCAAATCATTTAACATGTCAAGGCTTAAATGATATGGTTTGGAATTCACAATTAAAACTTATTTCTCTATACTTTTGTTCACATAGGATCCTACCAATGTTTCCCCATCTTTAGCGATGCCTATAGATCCGTTGCTTTAGCTAGCATGAAACAATGCAGCATCATACCGCACTTCATCGACTTTCTGTCACACCTGGTTGTTATCTGGGGCAGCTAAATGTCACACAAAGCTTGTGAAATCAGCCAATAGCAGCTCGTCAAACACGCAGAGCGGGAAGCCAGCTGTATTAACTTGAAATGATTAGAAGCTGATTTTTATTCTAATTGGATTCTAATGGCAGCATAGAATTCAGTAGTTTGGGGCTTGATGGTGACATTTAAAAAATGTCAAGGCATTTTTGAGTGCAACCTGGCTTGTTATTCTAAACAAGTTACCATTTTTTGGAAAGTTTGAGCGGCACATCTGTGAAGACATCGTCAACTTTGCTCATTAAAGGGGAACTCCACCCATTTTCAACATTTTAATATGTCATTAATATACCTTAGAGATGTTGTGTGGACATGATAAAAAAAGTTCCCCCAATTATATTTCCTAAAAATGGAGGTTTGAAAAAAATCATTAACATGGTGAAATACATCTGATGACATCATCAAGATGTATTTCACCATGTTAATGATTTTTCTTTCAGACCCCTTTTTCCTGAGTGGGTACAAATGGAACCAAATGGACCCTAGCGGGTCCATTTGGTTCATTTGTCCATTTGGTTCCCATTTGTACCCTCTCAGGAAAATTTTGAAAATGGGTGGAATTCCCCTTTAAGTCATCCTGGCAGAGCAATGATAATATCTGCTAATGTTCAACAAATGATGCCAGCGTATAGCATAACCACCATATATACAGCATTTTTAAGTTTCTGCTGCGGCAGATTGCGTATCTGCTGCGGCAGATTGCGTATCTGCTGCGGCAGATTCGATAATTGCCCATTTTTCACTGGTCGCTACAAAACCTAACCCCTATCCCTAAACATAACCTAAGAACCTAAGGCATATGCCTCTGTCGCAAATTGATTTTTCCCCTCCTGCAAACTGTAACTAGCATGTGCAACATTAAACGGATTAAAGAAAAACTTCTCCCTTTTTCATCCCACAAAAATGACTATATACAGTATATATACTATATATGTTAATCATGTTTAGATTTAGAACACACCTGGGGTCTTTATGTCTTTATCACATAACACGCATAAAGTGTTCTAGATCTTCTGAATGTCATTAACATACAGTATATACAGTATATACTAGTTTTGGGCAATATACCGGTATTACCGTTTACCGCGATATTGAAAATCAATACCGAGTAATATCGCAGGATTTAAAAAAAATACCGAATACCGAATATCACCGTCCCCTCCAAACAATATCGTCCAAAAAAAGAAAAACAACCACGCAGTGCCGCTCATGTCGCATTGCAAAGAGTTGAGATTTGATTCCTTCTATGCATCTTCAATTCTGAACGGATTTTGATAATTCAAACTGGTATTTGCTGTGTCCATTAGGGTGGATCTTAAAACGTCAAGTTTTGATTTTCTTGTGTCTCACCCCCTAATTATGTTCCAATGTACAAAAAACTGCTTTGGCTAAAATTTGGTTGAATTTGAAACATATTTAAAGGTAGCTCAATCAAGTTAAAGATTGTACATTTTAGTAGTTTAAAAACGAATTGCACTGCAGGCACATTATTCTTATACTAAGCACAGAGATTCTATGTTTTAAGCTTGTAAATCTAAACACAAATCTGATGATTACATGTTTGTCATGTCAAACCAAAATTATTATAAGAATTACTAATGTAGAAAATAGAAAAGCAAAGAATGACAAATTGCCATTTCTCTTTCAATGTGCAGAATACTATGTCTTTAGTGCAATCTTCAATTATAGCCTACTCACAACACAACAAGAACACAGCCCCATTTCCATGTTTACCCTCAAAAGTCACTGCAGTATAATAATTCAGGTGTTACTGATCAATGAAAGTTTGTTTATGGCTATCCAGATACTTGTGCCGATGGTTCTGCACAATTTGCAGCAAGTACTGGAGTTGGGAATCGTCTTTAGTGAGTCACAACAATATTTCAGTATTCTTGAATTAGGGCAACCCAACACTCTGCATGATCATTGACCGTGTTTATTGCCTTCACTACAGCCAGAGCTTTTTGGTAGTCTTCCCTGGGCTCCCACTCATCAGGATCAACAGCAAGGAAGTCATGTGGGAGATCCATCATTTTGAACAGCGTCTTGGATTGGGAGACAAAATCTTCAATGTTCTTCCCTGCAATTGTTGCAAGGTCAACAGTAATTCTCTTCATGTGCTGTTCATCATCTTCATGTCCATCTTCCATGGCTCTCACCATCAGCTTCTTCGTTTGTGCACTCACTGGACTGTAAAACAATGCAAGTCCGACGACCTCTGGAGTGAAAAGCCACAAGTGATTGGAAAACTTCTGAGAAGCAGTTTTAGACACCTCAGCATTTATCGATGAATATTCCAGCAACAATTTTAACAGACGCAAGTCATTTAGTGGAGCGCATCCATGCTTTCACATGAATGCAAACTGCAAACATTTCTTCCCTGTGTGTCAGTTTGAATTGGCCATGAAACGTCCAGATCTTCAAACAATTAATAACCTTTGCCATCCAAAGGGCATGATGGGTAACTCCTGGCGCTCTGGCTCCAGGAGTTACCCATCATGCCCTTTGGAAGAAAAATCGTGCATGGATTTGTGCATGTTTACAGTTTGCATTCATGTTTGCAGTTGTGCATGTTTGCAGTTTGGCACCTGTTGCTGTAAGTGCTCCACTAAATGACTTGCGGCTCTTAAAAATGTGGAAATTCGTCGATAACTGCTGAGGTGTCTAAAACTGCTTCTCAAAAGTTTTCCAATCACTTGTGGCTTTTCACTCCAGAGGTCGTCGGACTTGCATTGTTTTACAGTCCAGTGAGTGCACAAACGAGGAAGCTGATGGTGAGAGCCATGGAAGATGGACATGAAGATGATGAACAGCACATGAAGAGAATTACTGTTGACCTTGCAACAATTGCAGGGAAGAACATTGAAGATTTTGTCTCCCAATCCAAGACGCTGTTCAAAATGATGGATCTCCCACATGACTTCCTTGCTGTTGATCCTGATGAGTGGAAGCCCAGGGAAGACTACCAAAAAGCTCTGGCTGTAGTGAAGGCAATAAACACGGTCAATGATCATGCAGAGTGTTGGGTTGCCCTAATTCAAGAATACTGAAATATTGTTGTGACTCACTAAAGACGATTCCCAACTCCAGTACTTGCTGCAAATTGTGCAGAACCATCGGCACAAGTATCTGGATAGCCGTAAACAAACTTTCATTGATCAGTAACACCTGATTATACTGCAGTGACTTTTGGGGGTAAACATGGAAATGGGGCTGTGTTCTTGTGTGCTGTGAGTAGGCTATGATTGAAGATTGCACTAAAGACATGGCATTCTGCACATTAAAAGACAAATAGCAATTTGTCATTCTTTGCTTTTCTATTTTCTACATTAGTATTTCCTATAACAATTAATTTTGGTTTACATGACAAACATGGGGTGTGCTTGAAGAAGGCAGCTTGACATACTTGTACATCAAGCTGTCTCTATAGAAATAGGAGATAGGCGGCTGACCACAGGGCCTCATGGCTCGGTAGAAAAACAACAGTGTGTGCGTGCGTTGTCTAGTGTACCTATTTTCTATTTTCTACATTAGTATTTCCTATAACAATTAATTTTGGTTTGACATGACAATCATGACATGTAATCAGATTTGTGTTTAGATAAACAATCTTAAAAAATAAAATCTCTGCTTAGTATAAGAATAATGTGCTTGCAGTGCAATTCGTTTTTAAACTACTAAAGTGTACAATCTTTGCCTTGATTGAGCTACCTCTAAATTTACTTCAAATTCAACCAAATTTTAGCCAAAGCAGTTTTTTGTACATTGGAACATAATTAGGGGGTGAGACACAAGAAAATCAAAACTTGACGTTTTAAGATCCACCCTAGTGTCCATTGAGTGGTTTCGTTGGGTGTATATGATGTGTATAATTATATACCGTTTAATGAAATAATATGGACTGAGAATGCCACCTTTTATCTTCTGCACATAGCCAGCTGCAATTAGTGACTCCCCGGTTAATGCTACTGAACACGTGTGAGAGAGAGAGAGAGAGAGAGAGAGAGAGAGAGAGAGAGAGAGAGAGAGAGAGAGAGAGAGAGCATGTGTTGCATGTAGTTGAGTCTACGGGGTTCTCACCCTCACCACGTGGCTCTCCCTGCCACGTGTGTCAGCTACGGGTTTCCATAGCAACCACACAACAAACACAGAGAGACGGAGAGAGTGTAGTAGAGGGGCAGAGGATCTGTACACTGAAGGAGCTTGGATTTATTGACTTTTGGATCTAATAGCGATCTTTTTCCTGATCTTTGGTGGTTGACCTGTTATTTGGAGACAAGGTAAGGTTAAAAAAAAGCCTTGGTTGCTGTTTTTTTTTTTTGTAATGGCGGCATTGATTGTTTGAGGATCGCTAGTTAGATCCAGCTAAATGATGGATCCTTTGTAACCAAACGGACCCTTATGGATCTGTAACTCTTGAGATCACAAAATGAAACCAAATGGACCTCATGCTCTCAGGGACCACTGGTGGTCCCTGGGCTACTGGTGTGTGTGTGTGTGTGTGTGTGTGTGTGTGTGTGTGTGTGTGTGTGTGTGTGTGTGTGCATGCGTGCGCAGCCGTCTGCTCGTCTCTCTTGGTGCGGTGGCACAGCAAGTTATATTTCAGTTGATTTTTAAATACAATTGGCTACTCTGTCTGTGCATGGTGTGCTGTGATAGTCTGCTGTGGTGTTGTCCTTTGATGTAGATGTTTGATATCCACAGGGTGGATGCACAAGGGTTTAATTTAACATATAATGGGGGAAATGGTTATCGTCGTGATTGCGCTGTTCGTCGTGATTGACAGGGTGGACGGACAGAGAAGATCACGAGCCCGCGTGGACAGCAGTCGGTGGTTTGGCCGCTAGACTCGGTAATATCGATAATACCGGTTTTAATCACGTTATCAATATCGATATTAAAAAATCAATATCGCCCAAGACTAGTATATACTCAGGGTTCGACAATATAATTGGCCCGCTGGCCCCCCGATGGTTTCAAAACCCCTTCGGACCACCAAATGGCGTCACTCACTGGCCCGGTGGGCCAGTAGAGAAATACCTCTTAAAAATAAATTAATAATAAATACAATTTTAATTCACAATATATATAGGGAGCAGTGTTTCCCCCAGCGCTTTCTTATCAAGGCACCCGCCTTGACCAAATCGTTTGATGAACCTGTAGATCAGTTATATTTCGCATGCAACGCTGCCTCGGCTCGCTAACACTGTTCCGCGCTGCCAGTCTACTCTACACTCTACAGGTACGTGCACACACACAGATTAAAAAGGGGCCTGCAGCCCCAGCTCTTTCGCATGTCTAAAACACAGAAGTGCCCTCATACGGGAGGTTGCCCCTGCCCCCTTATATAACACGCTGTCTACACGGACCACAAGCGACCGGCTGCCACATTCGCCCGGCCCATCTCTCTCTCTCTCTAACCCGATAGTAACTTCTCCACCCACCGCGGCACGCTCGATCTTCCCCTAAGTGTTGCGACGTTCGCCACCAACATGGAATATAACGATATAATCCGCCATGATTATAACAGCCAATCCCTCATGCAGCCTCGCATTTCCTCAGTGGTAACTGCAGCGCAGCTACTCACGGGAAAAAAAAAAAAAAAAAAAAAAAAAAAAAAAACATAGCGTCGATTATCTGCTGTGCTTGCAATGTATGTGTCATTTACATACTGTGCATTTCGTGCCTCGCTAAAAGCTCCTAGCCTGGGTTCAGCCCACAGGCCCCGCCCACTCAGCTGGGTTCTGTGGTCTGGTGTTGTGATGAAGAGTTTCGATTTATCTCGTCCGGAAAAACGGCTCGGCCAATGAGCTGGAGTTGGAGGCGGGTCTAAAAAAAATAGCCAATCAACACCGAGGATCATCTAACTGCCACAACAGAACAGTTTCCCATAAAAAAACAGCACACATCCATTCAGTTTCATTGTAACTAGAGTTTCATTGTAACTAGAGTTTCATTGTAAATAGAGTTTCATTGTAAATAGAGTTTCATTCTTTAATAGCCTACTGCATTTAGTTATAAAAAGTGAAAATGTCCGACGCTAACTGCACTGCTAGTCAGTTAACTGCTAGTTAACTGTTGTTGTTGACTGCAAACAACGTCTCCAGTGATTGGTCGAGGGAAAATCAAGGGCCCGCCTCCTTGTAAATCGGTTACAATGGGGCCAATGTCAGACTCTTGAGCCATGGCTCAGAGTCTGACAATCAGGCTAAAAAGCTCCCAGACTGACTGCCCTGCTCATTATAGGATACTAATGAGATGGGCTTGCTATGTAAATGCACACCACTCGCAGCCAACGCATAGTGGTAACTTGTGTCTTTTCTGTTAGTGCTGCGGACAGGCTAAGTAGCCAGAGACTACCGACAAACCGCGCTTGAGTGTGTGTGTGTGTGTGTGTGTGTGTGTGCGTGCGTGTGTGTGTGTGTGTCGGGTGTTGTTAGAAGGGTGACCAGATCTGGGACAGTCCCAGGGTGACCAGGTGTCCCTCTTTGCATGGGACAGTCATTTCAAAAACTTTTCAGTCATCCCACAAATTGAGACCCTGTCCCACATTGTGACTGAGAGATTGAATCGAAAGTGGTCTTTTTTTTTTGCAAACTATGGGGATCGATTACCTGGGCCAGTGGTTACAGTTGTGGGGCCAGTGATTCTTAAAAGCCACTGGCCCGAAGGGCCAGTGGCAAATTTCCCTTATTGTCTATCCCTGATACTGTATTTTTTATTTTTATTTTTTATTTTTAAAGTGAAGTGTCCCTTTAAGGCATGGTACTAATGGACTGTCGAGTCTCCAGATGACTGTATAGGAATGTGTAGGAAGTGACCATCTCTCCCGTGGCTTTCTGTTGGCCAGCTTGGTTTAGTTTTTCGATTGTGCAACATCCAGCTAGGCTTCTGCTGAAGACAGACTGGGTGGACACAGCAGAGGAGAGAGAGAGGGAGAGACACTTTTTGCACTTAAAAAAAAAAAACTTTATTTAAAACTAAAACGCGACTTGGCAAAACTTTAAAGCCAAGTTTCCTAGTCACAGCGTTTAGCTCCATAAGGCTAAACCAGCAGCAATCAGCACAAGCCTCGCTGGATACAGCAGGGATGAGACACTGATCAACAAATAACCCGCTTTAGACAGTAAACCAGCAAAGCATGAAAAAAAAAGATAGAATCTCACTCACTCTGTAGAACATTCGCATTCTCCTCACCACTCCACAAACGCTCGCATATGCGCACGAGAGAGAGAGAGTTTGCGCGTGTGCATGCGTGTGTGAGAGTGAGAGAGAGAGAGAGAGAGAGAGAGAGAGAGGGAGAGAGAGAGAGAGAAAATGGAGCTTATAGGAGCATAAACTGACAGCCTCCTGACATGAAAGAAGAGAGAAAGAGAGAATGAAAGAGAATATTAAAAGAAGTATAAGCATGCACTTATATCTACACACACACACACACACACACACACACACACACACACACACACACACACACACACACACACACACACACACACACACACACACACACACACACACACACACACAGCAGGCGTGCGTGTGACCGTGCATGTGTGCTAGATGTGACTTTCAAGGGAGAGAAAGCAAAAGGGAAAAAATTGAGAAAGCCTCTAAGATCAAGAAGCAAAATCTGGCACAGTGTCATGTGTGTTTAAACAGAGAAGAAGAGAGAGATGGAAGGAGGGCTAAGAGACGGAGGGGGCTGGGGGACATACTGTGCCCTTGCACAGTTTTTTTCCTCACCACTAATCACTTCTACCCTAATTGACCGGGGGGTTCCCCATGCACAGTTTCTAACCATGGCCTAGTCCTTCTCTCCCTCCACGCCAGTGGTTTGCAACCTTTTTCATATCAAGGCCCATTATTTATTAAGGATTTGACTCACAGACCACCATTTGATGACATTTGGTTCTATTGATGTTGGTACCACTAGTGGAGATACAGTAACAGACAAGGTTGAATTGTGTAAACTTTTTGTAAATTAAGTATTGCAGATTTATAACAATGATTGAGAGTGTAAAATTAAACTAAATGGAACCGCAAGTGTGACACTGCTAGTGTTTGCAGATTTAATGAAAACCACCCGACAATCACCAGGTAGGTTAGCCTGACCTTAGTCTGAATTGTCATTTCGTTTCACTTCATTATTCAGACTGAAGTCCCTCTCCACCACAGCAGTCTCTGGGATGGGCGTTATCAAAGCAGCAGTCTTCGTGGTCATTGGCTCATACTAACCCGTAGGCCAAGAAGTATTGGGGAAGCAAACCACATTGTTGTCAATAATGTGCTAGCCCGGTTGCTAACCAAACAATCACAGCCGAAGCGTTACTAGCATGTGTGCACAAGCAGTAAAATACAGTATGTCTGATGACGTTTATAACTTTAAAGAAACATTGGAGGAGCCGACACTGTTGAGTACATCACTCTGTTTCTTCCCCTGAAACAGAGTGATGTACAAGCTCATAGCAGGCTAGTAGATCCTATTTTCCTACGTTCACTCTAAAGCAGGGGTGGGCAATTATTTTTCCTAAGGGTCCAAATGAGATACATGGAATATTGTGGAGGGCCACGACTAAAGGCTGAACTAAAGTCTGCGTAATATTAATTTAATTTCAAGATAAAATCAAGAGTGAGACCAAACATTTTGACACCAAGGCCCTCTATTTATTCAGTATTTGAGCCACAAACTACAGATTTCCTTTGCTTTTGTCCACAATACAATAGGCTGTATTTCACAAACAAAGAGTCAAACATACAGGTCCAAATGACCATTAATCTTCTACATTCTCTAGTTGTGTAGACTTGGGCTAATTCAGATGATGACTATTTTAACTCTTGAGAGTGTAAAAATGAAACCAAATGGACCCGCAAGGGTCCATTTGGTTTCATTTTTACATTCTCAAAGAGTTACATCTGGTTAACCAACTTTCCATATTTAACTGGAACTCTCTCAAGGACCACTGGTGGTCCCCGGACCACTAGTTGAAAACCGCAGGACCCTTTCACGGGCCGGTCAGAGTCAGCCAAAGGGCCGCATTTAGCCCCCGGGCCGCATAATGCCCAGGTATGCTCCAGAGTATAGGGACACTTTAGTCCATGTAAGCATGAACTGACATGTACTGTAAAATGAAAAGGATTGTGGATTTTTGTTTACTTTCTCCATGTCATAGGGAAGCAGGGATTCATAGCAAAATAATGATGTACTGGCTAATTAGATTGAGTGAATAGTTGTGAAAGTACAGCTTGTAGAACTCAAATCAAGTTAAAACTCCAAGGGTGATATATAAAGCTCCATTTGAATGTCTCTGATGCTTGCAGACTAAGCACGCATACAGACTTGTACGTCTGCCAAACAACATATACAGTAAACACATACTCATTAGTGTGTGTGCGCGCTCTCTCTCTCACACACACACACACACACGCGTGCGCACGCGTGCGCGCACACACACACACTGCTTGCATTAGTGGAGAGTGCGAGGCAGTAATTTGTAGCAGCAGGCTCGGCATTACGGCTCACTAACAAATAGCCCCAAGGTCCACACACAAAACACGTGTGTACACAAGGTTACGATCGATCCATGTGTATACATCCTTTAGCTTTGTTTTGTCCATTTCAGTCGGGGACCACTGGGTACTAGGGTCTACCGGGAACTGGATTCGGCGAGTACATAATCATGAAAACAATAGGCAGGGCTTCACACTAAGGTCTCCATGGCACTTGCTCGACGGGCAAGTACAGGTCATGCTCTGCTTGCCCTCAGGTCACGGCCACTTGCCCCCCTGAAAATATCATTAATTGCAATTCATTTTAACTTGTATAATATTAGTGTTTTGTTTGTTTGTTTGTTTGTTTTAATGACAGTAGCCTAAACTAATACCTGTTTTCCAACACCTTTTCAACATTTTGAAAAGATGATTTCAAGGACAGTTTTTCTTGCTGTTGCAACTCACTTTTTATTCACAGACACACGTTTTGGCCCGCTGGACCTTCACCTGTGAACTAGAGGGAGTGTTGATATACAGTATACTGTAAGAGTGCACAATGAACATGTTTGTAAGATACGTTTGCCTGTGATTAAAAGCCTAAAAGATAGCAACAGTAGATGTGCGATTACTCTTTCTATATAAAGGACCCCCAGTGTAACATGGCCTTCAGAAATGATGGACAGGTGCTCCTAAACATCAATACTATAACTAAGGAAATGTCTGTCTTTCTGAATGAATGTCTGAATGTCTGAAACAGGCGCAACGGGGTTCTACTGTCGAATGGGTATCACATTTGTGACTACATTTATTCTACTGTCGAACAACGGCGGTGTTCGCTAAAAACACGCAGATCTACAAGCTAACAGCTGCCGGCTCTTGCATGGAAGAGAGACCAGGCGCACGGCACAAGGACAGGTTGCATGCCGACGACAGCCTAACTTATTACTTATTACACCCCCCTTTGCCAGTGGCTTCATGATGACTGTCCATAAAAACAGCTACTTTAATGCAACAAAAGTAAAATCAGATTCATCAACACATTCCTGGGCACCCTTACTTTGCCACAATTGTTTTCCCATTCCCCCCATGATCAAGTATACTCACAGTCACAATTACATTAAAGCAAGCAGAAATTTACATGATCATTGCTATAATCTATTAATTCACTACCCACACTGTTATGATCTATTACTTCACTTTACACTGTAAAGTGAATTACTTTACAGTGTACATCATTTGGTGTTCATATATTCACAACGGTTAAGGTCCTAGTACTTTTAAGTTGCACAGATTACATTTCATTTGCATTTGCAACTACAATGGTTGCAGTTTTGATCCCTGGCTTGAGGAAACCTCTGGCTTTTGCAACCCAGTGGTGTTGTGTGTTTTGCCACAGTGCTCGGCATGGCCACTTCACACTCATTGTGCAAGCTGTGTGTGGATCCACAATAAAAAAAATATGCACCTGCCCAGTCAAGCATAGACTTAATAGACGTCACACAGGCTACCATTTTATTTAGCTGCCCTGAGCAGGTGGGCGGGTCGGAGTGTCGGATGTTGTAAGATGATAACAGCGCCCCTCACTTCACACAGGTGTTTTTTTTTTCATTACAGCTTCCTCACGGTAGAACTAGTCTTTCAACCTTGTTGGAGGTCCATGTTACAAATGACTCCCTTTCAATTCCTTCCTGTCATGTGAAAGTCCAACGAGAAATGTTGAAGTGACCACACTTCTAATCTTGTCCGGTGAAGTGATGATCCAAGCAGCTGTAGTGAGCCGTCTGCTGCATGGCAACTCACTGAGAAGAGAGAGGGTCAGCCTGAAAATGGAAGGGATGTTTCACACCTTCAGCATTCTGCCTTGCGATGCGATGTCCTCTGGGATGCTTCAGACTGTGCAGGAGTTTATTTGAAATCCTCTGTTTGTGTTTTAAAGCAGGGCTTTCATGAACCTTCATGTCTAGTACCCCCAAATTGACACTAATTATCTTGCAGACACCCTTTTGAAAAGATATAGAGGGGAACCCCCACAAGAGAAAATGTGTTATAGCGTTAGCATCTCTGCTCTGAACAGACTCAACCAAGGACCTACCAAGTTGACAGTTTACAAATGGCCAGTCAGCACACTATAGTAGGATTATCACAAAAAATAAGTGGTAATTGAATTAAGTGAAATCACTGACTATACCAGTACCTTTAAATGGATATGAATGCCATATAAGGTGTAGTTCCAAAACTGTTGAGTCAGTCAAAACAAGTAGGCATTATGGTGGCACAGAAAACTCCACACATTGGTCAGCCGATATTTTGATAAATTTGAATTATTTTATTCCCTGATAATGTTACAAGTATACCCTGTAGTGCTCAGGCCCTAAAGAACCATACTGTCTTAAAGGTAGGGTGAGTGATTTGAAATTCATCATGTAGTACCAGCCTGGTCCACTCGGGGTGCCGAAGTGTAGCTACACTATGTGAACCTGCTGCTCGATCCTGATTGGAGGAGAATTCACCCTCCACCTGGGGAACATTTATTAGCTCCTCTGCTAACGTGGGGGAGGGGGAAACTCCATATATGGTCTGCACACCTTATAATAGAGCATTCTAACAGAAAAGAAAAAAAATGGGGTGATATCTGACAAAAGTGAAATCACTTCCCCTACCTTTAAAATGTAAACAATTACATTAAAAAATGCAAATACACTTTTAAAATAAGGTTGTGCTGGTTGATTTGTAGGTGGGAAGGGACTTATAGCCGGCACACACTCCAGAGAAGGATGAGGCTTCTTCTCGTTCATCAAATATAGATTTATATACTATAAATGGCTGTATATACTGTAATGCGAGTTTCTTACACATTTGTGTAGCTGTCCATGGTGCTGAAGGTGCACTTACACATTATGAAATCTGACCACTCCATCCAATGTCAATGGCAATTACTGTTTGTGTGCGCTCTCTCTAACTCTCTTTCTCTCTCTCTCTCTCTCTCTCTCTCTCACTCACTCTCTCTCTCTCTCTCTCTCTCTCACTCACTCACGCACGCACGCACGCACGCACGCACACACACACACACACACACACACACACACACACACACACACACACACACACACACACACACACACACACACACACACACACACACACAGGCACCACCAACGGGGGAGGTGGGGCACGTCAGAAGGCACATTAGAGGCAATGTGTGCACCTGTAGATCCTGTAGAGATTCTATAATAGAAGGTTCATGTGTGACAATGTCTAAACCTAATGGACGAGAGCGAGAGAGAGAGAGAGAGAGAGAGAGAGAGAGAGAGAGAGAGAGAGAGAGAGAGAGAGAGAGAGAGAGCGATAGAGAGAGAGAGATGGAGAGAGAGCAAAACAGATTCAAGGTCAGTGCAAACATACAGTCCCTTTCACTCACTCACACAGAGAAGAGCATTGAAGGAGCCAGCTGACCTATTTTTGAGTGGCTCTAGTACCTCATTTGCCCAGCTTTGTGTCTCCAATAGATATTGAAAAATCAAACGCAATTTATCTCTGAAAGTGTACAAATGGAACCAAATGGATCCATTTGGTTCCATTTGTACTCTCTCAGAGTTACAGACCCATAAGGGTCCATTTGGTTCCATTTGTACACTCTCAGAGTTACAGACCCATAAAGGTCGAGAGAGAGAGAGAGAGAGAGAGAGAGAGAGAGAGAGAGAGAGAGAGAGAGAGAGAGAGAGAGAATGCTTCGTTAACTGCTGAAACACCAGCTGTACATCTATCTCTGCATGACTTTAATCCCCCTTTTAAAAAGAAAGAAAAGTGCCAAAGAAAAATCTCAATAATTCATTATCCCAGAGACATGGAGCTTAACAGGTGGAGTTGTGACAGTTCTGCTTCTATAGCCTAAATCTCCTCATCTTCTAGATGACATATAATCTTGAAATGTCAACGTAATAGCTCACTCATTCCTCTTTTAAACGGCCACTTATTAAATCATATTACGGACATCTCTCTCTCTCTCACTCTCTCTCTCTCTCTCTCTCTCTCTCTCTCTCTCTCTCTCTCTCTCTCTCTCTCTCTCTCTCTCTCTCTCTCGCGCGCTCTCTATCTCAGAGAATTTTGGGGCTAGAAGGCTTTCTCCCCTTTATTTGTCTTCCTCAGTGGTGTCACTATCAGGTAAAGTGATGTTTCAGGTATGTCTCTGCACCGTAGGAAACATGTTATGCTGCAGATGTGTTTGTTGGCTTGGGGGGAAAAAGACCATGAAGCAATTTCTGCTAAACTGTCAGCAACAAATGATGACCAACATATACTGTGCAGCCACCATATCATATAAGTACAAGACCTGTGCGGACATTTTCATGTGAATCAAATGCATTGTCTTCATGCGGAATTGCCTGCGTTTGGAGCTAAGTGTGTGTCATTATAGGCCTATATGTGAGCGGTTTCTTTGTGTGTGTGTGTAGGGTAGTGCATGCATGCGTCATGAACTATAGTGTCTATGAGGCAGAGCAAGGCAGGAGAGTGAACAGAAACGTGAAAGATGATGACAAAAGGTCAGTGCACTCCGGAGGAGAGACGAGAGGATTGCAGAGAATAGAGAAGAAAGACGAGCAGAGATTGACGTTGTTCCCGTCCCTGTATTGGCTCTAATTCCCTCTAATGGACCCGTTATTAAAGGGGGAGTTCACCCATTTCCCCTGACCTTGAATGTGGCAGCACTTTGGAGAGGCCACTTGCTGTGATAGAACGACGGCTGAGGTTGTCTGGCGTCGTGCCACCAGTCCATCTCTGTGTCACTCCAGCCCAGGAACAAATGTACTAGGGATTATGTTTTATTCTATCTACTGATCAATTGATTTATTGTCGTACGGAGGACGAGTTTTCTTTTGTTTTTCTTCTATAAATCAATGCTATTGAACACCCATTACGGCTGCGTGTTCTTTACAAAATATGGAACCACTGAAAAGTATTAAAACGTTCTTTGGGCAACATCTCTTAAAGGGACTGCACCATGAATGTTACATTTTTCAATATTTTTTGGTGTTTTTAACCATCCCCAATGTAATAGTCCTCCCCACTTTAACTTAGCCATACACCATTTAATTCGTTGCTATGCATGGTATCCACAGCCCCGAAACCAGCTAGATCATGCATATTCTACAGAGACCGGGAATAACAATGAGGTGGGCGGGGGGAGGCGGTGAGGAGGAGGGTACAGCTGTTTTTGTGGACATTTCTGGTACTGCAGCTAAATGGCACCATTAGAAAACATACAAAAATAATTATCTGCGTGGTTGTTTATGCAACAGAGTGTATAAAAAGGCAACATGTATATGATACATTTGATTTTAACATCAAGTCCACGGGGCCCTCAAGCTGTCCACTAAAGCAGCTAACTCCCACCACCTCTCACCCTCTCATCAGTTTTTTGACAATTTGACAACGCATAAAGTTACACTAGCAAGTCAGTATTGAATTGTTTATTCATTTGTTTATTTATTTCCTCTGCTGAACAATGTATATCTTGGAATTAGGTGGTTTCTCCCGGCAGCAGAGATACCTTTCTTCACCCCCTTCTCATTCATCCCTCTCCAATTCTAACTTCAAAGTTGTTTTAGTTGGCCTCGACACAACAACACAACAATTGGCCAAAGAAATTGTAATGCATTGCGTGAAGCAATGCATAAAGCATTATTGATCCCTGGGGGGGAGGATTCAGGCATTGCAGCGCCATCAGCACAGTAACAGTACGTTCTAACAGCCGGCGATAGACATGAAGGCGACGTTTCCGGTAATCCGGTACTTTATTATTTGCGAATCTGGTGATAGCTGGCGAACGGGCGATGTTCGTAAAGTGGGCAGCGACCCTGGCCGAAAAGATAAATATAATTGATGTTTTCGGGCAATACTTAAATACATGAATTAAGCAATGAAATTCAAGCGTTGCCCGCTGCTAAAACATACTGTAAAAATGAAACACAAGAGAGGTATAGAAGAGAAAAACAATGGACAAACTTTTCTGTTGCTGCAGCTATTCTTATTCATTTTGTTTTGTATAGATGAGTATTTTTTTATTGTTGTTGCTATTTTGTCTGAGGAACAGTACAATATTCTGTACTCATATACAAGATGTAACGATAAGGAAACTTCTAGTAGTAGTCAAGAGCCAAAACAATTTCATCAAAAATATAAAACTAAAAAATAGTGAGTTTAGAGTCTGCTTATAATGATCTCTTCAGCTCAGTATTCATCATCTCCTCTTCTTTTTCACCCAATTCTTTACACCAAGTGAACCTTCGAGGCGGCGACGTGCATGAATAAAGTTGGTTCAGATTGCGTCGCTCACCCATTCTCTATTCCTGGTGCATGGTCGTGACAACAGATCAATGACTCACCTCTATCTTCAAGAGGAGATATACAGTATGCTGGGGGAAGAACAATGTGTGTGAGTGAGAGAGAGAGAGAGAGAGAGAGATCATTGAGAGACAGAGAGACAGAGAGACAGAGAGAGAGAGAGAGAGAGAGAGAGAGAGAGAGAGAGAGAGAGAGATCATTGAGATTAAAGCTAAATACAAGAGACAGATTTCATAATGCGTGTTTGTCAGAATATGCAAAATAAGATCTTTTGAACTGTCCCCCCCCCCCCCCCCCCCTCTCTCTCTCTCTCTCTCTCTCTCTCTTTCCCTCTCTCTCTCTCACACACACACATACTTTAGCCACATGTGTTTAGGTCTGTCTGTCCAGCCCAGTCTCAGCCCAAGTCATTGAAACAGCATGAACTGACACACAGCCATTCCGTTCATATACAACATTGTAGGAGTAGGTAAGGGCATTTCACATGAGGAACGATAAATGCCTGCATAAACACATGGATCAGCGACAGCTCTGCTGAAGAGGGACGCAATACACAAGGATCAATAAAAGACACCTCTAGTTCATTTCCAACAGACCGGTGTGAAAAAGCTAAACAGAATCCAGCTATGGTGAATGTGGGCGTGTGCACGAAACGAGCACCATTGCCGTTCATATATGACTACTGTGTGACGGAGGCGTGGCTTTCATTAACGTCTCAAACCCGGAAGATAGGTTCAGGTTTTATAATAATTCAGTATTCTTTGGCTCAGGTTTGGTAAAAACGGCGCTGCTCCATCATTGTCAATGGGGACTTATTTCAGTACAGTATGAACAGATGTTTGGTTATATTTGTAGATTATCTGTGGAAACTCAATTCTGTGCTATTTGTAAGGAGTTGGGGTGAGACGGGGTTGCTGTCTGTCTGTCTGTCCGTCTGTCTCTCTCTTTCTCTCTCTCTCTGTGTGGTGACATGTGGGCTGAGCCTGTAGATCTATTTGCGTTGTGACGTGGCCTGATCAGCCATTTTTGGTATATAGCCTATTTGAGCGACACAAAGTAGGATATAATTTTACGGGAGGTGAAAAGACAATTGAAACATGGACGTACAGTAGGAGGTTTCAGGCCGACTTCAACGGTCTGAAGCTAATAAGTCCTGTCATTTAAAAGCAGCACTGACAAAAATATGGAAATGTGATTTGTCGGTTCTCATAAGCCTGATCTTCTAGCCTACCTTCAACCTTGCAAGTGTGTGTGTGTGTGTGTGTGTGTGTGTGTGTGTGTGTGTGTGTGTGTGTGTGTGTGTGTGTGTGTGTGTGTGTGTGTGTGTGTGTGTGTGTGTGTGTGTGTGTGTGTGTGTGTGTGTGTGAGAGTATTTTTCATGTGTGATTGGGTACTGATGTGTGTGTGCGTGCGTGTGTGGTTGTGGTTGCATAATTGACCCAAATCAAAAGCGGTTTTGTCAAAGAAAGATTGCAATGAACATTGTCACGTCTCTCTCTCTCTCCCTCTCTCTCCCCCACTTTCTTTTGCTCTCTTCACCCCCCCCCCCCACCTCCTTCCCCTCCAGCCGTTTCTGTCAGAGTACTTATGATGAAATAGATTTTCATTAAAACTCTATCAGCCATAATGTAAACATACAGTAACATCCTTTAGGAATATTCATAATTCATACACATTCGGTTTCCTTCCCCGAGAAGCCATTGCACAAGGACGTTGTGGATGGAAGTGCATATAAATATATACAGTGCATGGTGTCACGTTTGCATGCATTATTCAGCTTGGGATACATGCAGGGCTTCTGAGATTAATTTTATGCACTCAGTCAGTCAGTGGAACTGTGCAACGTTGTGAATTCAGGACATCTCAGGGATTGAAAAAGGATTTGACTGGTGTGAGTTCAAGTGGAAAGGTACGGATATGAGCCCAGTCTTCTTTGCAGGATCTCTTTTTAAGTATAGCAACACAAACGCTTGGCCTTTTTCTTTAACCTAGATTATATCATCCGTTTCTAAAATTCCTTGATGAAATATAGATGGTATCTAAATGCTCATCCTGGAGATCAGCCCTTTAACCACTTAAGACCTTTATACTTAGTTGATCCCTCAGGGTTCTGTCCACATGGCCCACTTGTTCCATTTTCTTTCCCCTGCTCTGTCGACACCGATTGAAAATACGTAGCCGATCTGCCAGCTCCCAACCGATCACGCTTTGACACGTTGTGAGATTGTGCATCTGCTGTTATTGTCAAGGTGTTTGTCTATAATTACTGTTATGATAGGGTTCTCAAGTGGAGTACGTGGGTTGTGGTTTCAAAAGCACTGTGGTGCGTCCGGCTTTGTCTATAAAAACACAATTTGTCCGTGTTCAGGTGAGGGACGTCGGGCAGGGAGAATGATTATTGGTCATTGGGCGTACCGGGGTGGCACTGGACAAGGGAGTGTTGGGCGGAAGGAGTAGGACAAAGGCAATTCCCGTAATGCATTGATGCACTGCACTACCTGGTGGATATGGGGTAAGGTATATGTAAAACAAGACATGACGCATCATTTAATTGGCAGCTGCTGTATTATTTCTGCAGAAGACTAACCCTAGAGCTGAGAAAGCCAATCAGAATTAAACCATCCCAAGGCTCAGAGGTCGGCTAGTATAGACAGTTTGTCATGCAGGGCTGCATATAGCGCGTGAGTGCTGTTTTCTGCCCCCTCAATGTCACAACCTTTTGGGCCCAAAACGCGCTAACAACAGTCCTTAAGACATGTCAATCCCTTGATATTTTCAAAGCCACTCTCCAAAACTGGCTTCCATAAAATATGATTCCGTCACCCAATCCCTTTTTCTTTTTACTTTTCCCTTTTACTTCCACTGTGATTTCGTAATTCCTTTTGGCTGTACAAAGGTAAATGTGTGTGCTGTACGTCTCTATATTTTGATGAAATGAACATGGTGGTCCCTATTGTTATTATGCTTTACGGTGTCGTTCACACTCACAGTAAACACTCCTTGTATTGAGTTGTGCTTGAAATGTACTGTATAGTTCTCCAAACCATTAATAAAAAAAATATCAATTCAACTCAATACATGAACATTGTCGGGTAATTCTCAGGCTGGATTTAGACAGACTAATACACAGTGAAATGTTGGAGCAGCCTGCACCACTAATAACGTTATAGCATGTTTTCATCTGGGAGTCACAGACCCATTTAATGTAATCTCTCAGACCATGCAGAAACCGGTCTGAGAGACATTTTTATTTTTCGTCTCAAGTGGTATCCAGAGGGCCCTTGGGCTCCTATAGAAAATGGGCTTCCGGATCAGGTAAAAGTGGAACATATGGCTTAATGTGGTTAACAGTTGCGCTCACATCTGTATGGTACTTAGCTGTAGAGTGTTAAGTGGTATAGTGTTTGATGCGGCTAAGCCAACAGCTTGTGTGTTTGTTGTGTTCAACAGAGTCAAGCTGGCCAGCTGCCGGCTGCCGTCCTGAATCACTGTAACGAAACACGCGCACATGGCACACATACACACATTATGCACATGTACATAAAAAACACACATGCATGCGTGCACAGTTGCACAAACTCGCTCCCTCACACGCATGCAATCTTCCAATTATTTAGTTCTGTCCCATCAAACAAGCAGACAACACTGAACTTAACATTTGCTGTGGAAAATGTAGACCTTTAAGGAGCTGGCTGGCCTCTGGCTGGATAGCCTCTGGTACCCAGGCTTTTATTTTTCATCCGCATTCGGCTCAAAAAGGAAAAGTCCCCAAGTAACCTATACCTGTACGCTTGGGTGGCTAAAGTATAATGGCCACTCCACTGTGCCATCGTCTTTAATGTATCTGTACTTCACTCTTGATCACGTCCACATCCGACTACTGTGAGAGCCTCCTCTCAAGACACAGTGCAAAGCTCTCAAATCAGGGACTAAAATACTGTATGCTTTGGCTTCAGCCTGCACTGCCACCTCTTTGTATACTGTTTGTAGTGTAAATGTAAATTATGAAATTTGCCATGTAACTGCCCCAAAATAAACCACCCCCCCCCCCCCCCCCGCCCCGCTGCCTGGGGAGACAGGGCCTTCTCTGTGGCTGCCCCTTTCCTCTGGAACTCAATCCCAGGTGCATGTTGAAAACCACACTCAAAATCTACCTTTCCAGGCGTACCTGGGGCACTTCAGGTGGTCCCCAGCTAAATGATATACCATATGTACCATTACAGGTCTCTAACTCTGAGGGTGTACAAATGTGTACCAAATGGATTGTACCAAATGCATAATGTCCATTAGCATGCACAAAGGCCTGCTCTCTCTCCCTCTCCTTTGCACATATGCATGCAAGCACACACACACACACACACACACACACACACACACACACACACACACACACACACACACACACACACACACACACACACACACACACACACACACACACACACACACACACACCTCTGTGGCACATTATGTTAAAGGAAAAAATAGTGCAGGAATCCTCATAGTTACTGACCTCTTTATCTTAACCTCCTGTTCCTCCTGCTGCTCTCACAGGCTACGCACGCACACACACACACACACACACACACACACACACACACACACACACACACACACACACACACACACACACACACACACACACACACACACACACACACACACACACACACACACACACACACACGCAGAAAGCAGAGATAAGAGAGAGGGAGTGTGGAGGGACATAGATGTACACACAACATGTGCTTCTGTGCGATCGATGTGTGTGTGCGTGTGGGTGGGTGTGTGCGTGTGTGCGTGCGTGCGTGCGTGCATGCGCATACAGTATATATGAATCATACCAACACTCTGGAGGCAGTATGGTAAAAGCCAAGATATATTTATTTATTGATTTATTTATTTGATAGGTTCATAGATGGGGTTAGAAGCGTGGGAATCAATAAACAAAGTAAGTATGTTATTTAACAAATCACAATTCATGCCAATAGTCCGGGGTTTCCACATACAGTATGTTTTTTTTTTTTTTTTTAACATTTCACCAAAGTTCTGCCATGTGTCCAGTAGGAAGTAGAGAGAGTGGATATTTGGATGCTCAGTTTCTGTAACCACATATACACAGATTGATTTTGCTTGGAACCATTTAAATGCATGGATCGTCATGGCACTAACTAGTCCCCTATGAAGGTGTCCTCAGAAACATCACCATGTACAAATCCTTATAATAGTAGGCAGTAATAACTTAAATGTCAGATTTCACTGCCAGCGGCATGCCGCTCCATCACCTGGGTGGAAATGTCCGTCTAAATTCCACAGACGTTCAACAAATCCACAGATGGCAGAGAAATCTATGAGGGCTTTGAAATCCTCAAAAACGGGGACTACCTTTGAGTGGTAGCATCCATTTTATCATCATGACTTTGTGTTATGGCCGTTTCAGCTGAGTCATAGTGGAAAAGCAAGATCACCCGAGCGAGGGTTGATTCCAAGCAACCCCAGATCACCACTGGGGCATCCATACTGTATGTCCCAGTAGTTTATATTGATATGTCTTTGTTCACTTTCTCCCATCACTAAAAAACAACTAGGTATACTTCTAGTTTGAGTTTATTTCCATTCTCCGAATTGTGGGATAACAGCCTGTCTATTGAACCCCTGGAGAACATTCTGTTCTTGAAAGAATTTTAGACCAGACAAATCTTGTTCAGTTTTTCTTTGATTCCTGAAACTTTGCATCTCAGATAGTGCACAGATGGTGTCTCTCCTACTGCTACCACATTAATACAGTGTACTCAGTGCATAGACATTTATTTATTGATCTTCTTACTATCTTACTTCTTACTATCTTATATCTTACTTTCAAATGTCGCTTATTTGTTTCTTTATTGATTGTATTGTACCTTTTCGTTGGTGGGTGGGTGTGGGATGCGTGGGGGGCTGGGGTGATGTGTGCCTTCTTTTCGTTGTTTGCCAAGTTATTGACTTTATAAGGTTGACATAGTGGGTTTATTCTCCTACTGATCCATAATCTCTGATTTGACTGCATTAACTTTTAATCCTCCATCTCAATATTAATCCCCCCCTCCAACAAAGCTGTCCTCTTGCATAATTTTACCACGTCATTTAATTTCTCTTTTGCATGTTTAATTTGACTTGACAATTCATCTAATTCACGCAGGCATATTTGTAAGGAACTGTCTCAGCATAAGTGATGTGCAGTATATGGTACTTTGTTCTGGTTTGCTGTGTGAGCACCTTTAGATTCACTCAGTGGTGAAAAAAGTACTTCATTGTTTTACTTAATTAAATGTATCAATTTTACAGTAAATGGTCGTAACTCAGAACTTAGAAGAAGAGTAAATGTACAAGTTGTTGGTGTAAAATGTACTAAAAGTATCAAAAGTACTCATTGTGGGGAATGTCCGATTTCAAGTGTTCAAATGTATAAAAATAATTGTGAAATAGCAGATGAACTAGTAACTAAAGTTATCGAATAAACGCAGTGGTGTGGAAGTAAAAGTATTATAAATTATATATCAATACCAAGTACAAGTACTGTATCTCACAAGAAAATGCAATACTTGATGTGTTTGATCAGGATCAGTAAACACAACACGCTATTGAATGTTTGCATGCAGAGCATCATTGTGTGTGTGGGTGTGTGTTGGTGTGTGGGTGTTGTGCGCGCACGTGCATGCAGTATGCGCACATGTCTGCAGTTATGCGGTGATTATGCAAATGAAGCCAATACCCAAGTGCATCAACCCCATGCTTAAGCACCTCATGTAAGTACACAAACACATCGTCACTGTTCGCCTCTCTCTGGGAGAGCGTGAGAAATTGGACCATTTTTCTTCATGCAGTCCAGGAGTTAACC
>CM076966.1:23714123-23789123 GCA_039105355.1 Benthosema pterotum | reverse complement strand
GAAGGAAGGAGAGGCGATGAGAAAGGGGAGAGGAGACGAGACAAGAGGGGAGAGGAGACGAGGAGAGGAGATAAGAAAGGGTAGATGAGGAGAGGAGACAGACAGAGAGACGGATGCAGTAACATATGGGACTGGAGGGGATGAGTGTTTGGGAGGGGAAAAAAACAGAAAGCTGTGATGTGTGGTCCAGAGAGAGGGGGGGCTAATGAGGAGAGTATACACAGTACTGAGTGCTTTTACTAGATGTACTACAGTAAAGGACTATTCAGAGTTTGATTTTCGGGAACACCGCCGCCACCACCGAAAAACTACAATGTGATGCAAACCTACTACAAGCACCGCCCTTTCCAGCACTCCACTCTGACAAACCTTGAGTAAAAGTATCTTTTTTAGGTATTTTAGGATTTTGAAATTGCAATACTTTTTCTTCCACTCCTGATCTGCGATCAGAATATTGCACGTTCACTTCATTATATTTATTTTAAAACATATATTACAGGTTACTTTGTACGTTTAGATTATATTACATACATACATTACCACTTCCGCCCTATAGCACTATTATATATAATATGTAGATATTTCAGCCATTTTGAAAATAGCCAAGCTCACAATGTGTTGCCATGTGACACATTGTGACCTTGTAAATCTGCTATTTTCAAAATTCACCAGCGACCAACGATAGCTGCGTCTTTAATACTGGTGGCAGTAGCGACTAGATGCTTATGGTCACGTCTAGTTTATAGGTCTGGGGAGACTCTAAACATAATTGCAAGCACAGAGCAGTGCCTTAGTGCATTACTAACACTAAACCTAAACAAACTGCAAGCACAGCATTGCTGCATAACTAACCCTATCTCTAACCCTAAACCTAAACATACCCGCAAGCACTGAGCAGTGCAAGTGCACCAATCTGGTCGCGACTAGTAAGCAGCTCTTCGTGACCTAGTCCCTGACAAAACGTGACCAGAAGCTATAGTTCAAACTAGTAACCAGGGGTGGATGATTGCTATGGGCGATGAAGCTGTTACAGGACTTTTATTAGGCAAGTAAAGCATCGATAATAGCATCAGTTGTTGTTGAAGTTGCAACAGACATGCAGCATGCATAAAGCTAAAGGTCTGACTCAGAGAGTTTTCTGTTTTCAATGATGAAATGCTGTTGGTTTAGTGATGTCATGACTGTAGCAGTAGTAGTGTTTCAAATCATTCAATTATAAGCACTTTAATTTAAATTACAGTATCGTGGGCTGTTTTGCTTGCCATTGTGTTTGGTGGGGCAGTCAGGGCATTCAGGGGGGCATTTCCCCCCCATGCCCATGCCTAGATCCGCCCCTACTAGTAACCAAGTGATCTTGACCTGTTTGTGACCAGGTTGTTGGTCGCTAGTGGATTTCACCCCCAACCTGGATTTACTGCCAATACCTTTTGGTGCTTTTACTGGCGTACGTTTTGAAATACAGACTTTTATGTGGGAGGAAAGAGGAAGAAAAGAGAGAGGAGAGGAATGGAGAGGAGAGGAGGAGAGGCAAACAGACGGTTGGATGCTCACACGTGGAGAGAGACGGGCAGGGAGATGAGAGCAGATAATGGCCAGATAATGTCTGTAGTGGAGCAGAGAGATGGGAAGAGATGGATGGACGGACGGATGGATTGATAGGTGGACGGGGGG
Organism: Benthosema pterotum; assembly: GCA_039105355.1. Classification (NCBI taxonomy): domain Eukaryota; kingdom Metazoa; phylum Chordata; class Actinopteri; order Myctophiformes; family Myctophidae; genus Benthosema; species Benthosema pterotum. The sequence goes on along the minus strand of CM076966.1, from coordinate 23,787,452 downwards.
AGATGGTGAGATGGATTGATAGGTGGACGGAGGGATGGATTGACAGGTGGATGGACAGATAGACATATGGTCAGTGGGGGGATGAGTGTCCTGTAGATAATGGCTGAATCTAATGTCTGGACCGAGGGCCGACATCCATCTGACTGACCGGATGATAGACCAGATCAGTGTCTAAGGGCTATACACACTAATTACGGGAACGCACACACACACACACACACACGCGCGCGCGCGCACACGCACACTCTCTCTCTCTCTTTCTCTCTCTCTAAAACTCTTAAGTCAATTCTCTAGCTCTGTACTTGCGTACATAAATCTCTGACTATCGAAATCTGTCTGTCTGTCTGTCTGTCCCTCAGTGTGTCTGTCTGTCCCTCATTGCGTCTATCTGTCTGGCTGTCTGTCCCTCAGTGTGTCGGTTTAATAAATCAATCAAACTCTCACATTCTCTGTATCCCTTTATCTCTCTCGCTCTCTGCTGCAAGCTTTGCCATTTAATTCCTCATCTCTCCATCTCACACTGTTTCTCTCTCTCTCTCTCTCTCTCTCTCTCTCTCTCTCTCTCTCTCTTTCTCTCTCTCTCTCTCTCTCCCTTCTTTCTCTTCTCACTACACGTGAGAAGAGAGAAGAGAAGAGTAGTTTCTTGACGGAATGGAAAGGAAAGGGAGGACATCCATCTTGTTTCTTTTGCACGGTGCACAGCCTGCGGCTCTGCTGTCACCGCTTCAGCTTTTCCTTTTCGGGTATGAGGCGGGGGTGGGGGTTTGAGGGGTTGGTGGTGGAAAATGTGGTGGTCAAGGAACGCCAAAGTGTTATTGGGTGCTAGCTGATATGTAGTTCAATGTTCGACAGCTATGAATTTGAGCGTGTGTCTAGATGTGCTCAAGCATGTGGCATGTGCACACGTTTGCCGCACGCTTGTATCAACTATTTTATTACCCCAACAGCTATAGCTTAAAATCATGTTTAAAGTGGTTAAACGCTATATAAATGGCCACAGATGCGTCCTCAGGTCTATATGGACTATAGGCAACATTTTACCGGCCCACGGTTTCCCCCCGTTAGTACAAATCTGTACACACATGCTCCCCTAGATAGACGCAAGTGAGAACGAAATGCACCCCCCCCCCCTCCCCCCGACCCCGGCCAGCACATTCTGATGCCTTACATTTTTCACCTGTCGCTGCCACACAGACAAATAAATAAATGCAGCCTGGGAAAACAAAATAAAAACAAGTCACTGTCAACCACTGTGCTTGTTATCGTGACTCCCCCCCAGCCCTATCCCCCCACCCCTTTTTATGGGTACTGTTGTGTACGTTGAAAAACAACAACTCACCTGCCAACCGGCATTCCTGTTGCCGCTATTGTGCCCCCCGTTATTAACTCATCTGCCGCCTAGAATGTGTTTTGACGTCTTCTGGTCCTTTCTTTGGCCCTCTGTAATGGAGAATGTCTCTTGGGACATTTATTTTTTATTTGTTTTTTTATATATGTTTCATAACACTCTTCCCCTCGGATTTCCATAAGTAAACAGTAAAAAATGTGAGAAGTCAGTGTGCTTATATTGTCTATGTCATAGACACCATAAGCACACATCAGAGATGTTTTTCTTCTACCAAATAAAGCCTGGATTGGCAAACGGCTTGTTAGCAATATACTGTAGGTAATAAAGTGTGTGTGTGTGTGTGTGTGTGTGTGTGTGTGTGTGTGTGTGTGTGTGTGTGTGTGTGTGTGTGTGTGTGTGTGTGTGTGTGTGTGTGTGTGTGCTCATGCGTGTGTGAGTACACGCACTTGATGCCTGCAAGCTATGTAGTCTCCCTGTTAGCACAGTCTTCTGATATACATGCCATTGTTAAGTATAGATTTCACAGAAACACTGTGTTATCTCTACACCTCCCTTGTTAACTATAGATTTTAACGGTAAATGTATTTCCGTTTGTCCAAAAATACCCTTGGTAACCATAGCACGAATGTTGTATGTTGTGCAATATTTGGTGGACCATAGGAGGAAAGATGTTGCCCCAGTCAATGAGGACTCCCCACTGACAGCTGAGTCAGTAGAATGCATTGACACAGAACTGTGTGTGAGGAGGAATCAATTAAATCAGGGGTTTTCAACCTATTTGATGCCAGGGCCCACCATTTATTCAGAATTTGAGCCACGGACCACCACTTGAGATGAAGAAAGCTACAGTTTAACTTTAACTACCGACCAGTTCAACCTGCGTTTTCACCAGAGACAGATTTACTGAGTCACGACAACTCCATTCACTTAATGGGGCCAGTCCAATAGAGGCTCCTCTATATAAAATTTTATTGAGAATAGGGACAAAATAGGGACAGCCGGGAGTTACGGAATGCATTGGAGTCTATGGGTTGGCGCAAGTTTTTTTTTTTACCCCTGAATATCACAACTCTTCTACTAGTTGGCTCTGTTTTTTGTCGCAGCGCAGATGTAAGCCTGGACAATGAGGCTATTTTTCGTAAGGTCCACGCAACAACTTAACATTATATTGCCATCACCTGGGTGGGTCCCGTCAGTCGTGAAACTTTCCCGAAACGGTCTGTGTTTGTGTTCTACAAGAGACCGAGAGAGCGAGAGAGAGAGAGAGAGAGAGAGAGAGAGAGAGAGAGAGAGAGAGAGAGAGAGAGAGAGAGAGAGAGAGAGAGAGAGAGAGAGAGAGAGAGAGAGAGAGAGAGTGAGAGAGAGAGAGAGAGAGAGAGAGAGAGAGAGAGAGAGAGAGACGGCGCCTCTGCTTCTTTATAAACGGTATAAGGTCGGCATATATCGCATATTTTGCGCGGAAAAATGTAACGAGTAACGAAAAGTCTCTAATTTTAATGTAGCGGATAAAAAGTACGATTTTTTGCTCAAAAATGAAACAAAGTAAAAGTTAAAATACATGGAAAGAAAAATATAAATAATAGTACAAATTCTCAAAAACTGTACTTAAGTACAGTAGCGAAGTACTTGTACTTCGTTACTTTACACCACTGCTAAATGACCACGAAATGTTCTGTTTTTATGCAAATCTAATTCTGATGTAGCATCATGTAAAAAAAAACTAGTTTGACATGTCATGTGATATTTAAAGCACAATGAAATGTATAAAATATTACCTTTTATAATAGTCTGTTATTGGTGACATCTTGGATTAAGTCAGATTTAGGCTATTTGCAGTGAGCAGATTAGGGTAGATCTTTCTATCCTGGCTGGTAGACCAAATGCTCTGCCAGAATCCAATGAGAAACAATATAAAGCAATTTAGTCCAAGCTCTGCCGTTCATTTATTGGATTGTATTGTTAAAACGCCTGCATTTACAGGCTACTCAGTTTATATGAAGTCTACACAAATAGAGAATGTATTTCTTCATCAATGTTTGCCTGTTGCCTCTCCTAATGGTGCCACATCAATACAGCATGATCCATACAGTATCCATACATACAGTATCCACTCCCCCTCCATTCACACATGAGGTATATTATGTAATTGTCCTCAGGTCCATATATTCCATATACAATACGCTTAATTGTTGAGCTGAAACGGATGGTCACAGTCACTAATCTCACAGAAGAAAAAAAGAGCTTTATTTACTCTCCAAAATCAATGTCAGCTAATCATTTTACCAATCAATCATGGTCCTGTTGGATCTACCACTGTGTGTGTGTGTGTGTGTGTGTGTGTGTGTGTGTGTGTGTGTGTGTGTGTGTGTGTGTGTGCATGTGTGCATGTGTGTGCGTGTGTGCGGGTTTGCGTGTGTGCGGGTTTGCGTGTGTGCCTGTCCACCACACAAATAATTTAATCTTGGTCGGACACAGTGTCCTGGGGGGACAGTGGGCGTGTGTGTGTGTGTACACACTGCTAACTGGTGACATGTAAATGGAGTACGAAACGTGTGTGTGTGTGTGTGTGTGTGTGTGTGTGTGTGTGTGTGTGTGTGTGTGTGTGTGTGTGTGTGTGTGTGTGTGTGTGTGTGTGTGTGTGTGTGTGTGTGTGTGTGTGTGTGCGTGTGTGTGCGTGTGTGTGCATGCGTGCATACTGCGGAATCCATCTCAGGTGTACAGTAGGTTCCTACATTCGTTTCAGCTTTGTGTTTGTTACAATTAAAATGGAACACAAACTGTCCCAGCCTGTGTGCATGCGTGGGATAATTAAAGCTAGATCCATCATCCGGTGTGTGTGTGTGTGTGTGTGTGTGTGTGTGTGTGTGTGTGTGTGTGTGTGTGTGTGTGTGTGTGTGTGTGTGTGTGTGTGTGTGTGTGTGTGTGTGTGTGTGTGTGTGTGTGTGTGTGCGTGGACATGCATGTGCGTGTGTGTTAATTCAATCTTCCTCTGTATATCTTAGGGTATGGAGATACGATGCTCACTGACAGGATGATTTATTGTGACATAATGACAACACACATGTAGAATGTACACATATACCCCCACATACTGTACACTACACACACACACACACACACGCACACACACACGCACGCACACATGCACACAAACAGTTTTGTGCACATACTGTATGTGAATACATAGCCTGGAAAACCTCATCCATGAGGGGACAGAATAGCAGATCTATGAGATCTATGGATATCTATCTGGTGTGTTTGCTGTCTAGCTACAATACGTACGCTGTGTGACTCAGTATGAATATATTATGTTTAAGCTAAGACTGTCAGCATTAGCTAGTTAATTGCAAGTTAACTCAGCCATGATTTAACTTGATTCATGTATTTAGTGTGTGATTAACTCGCCGTAAAAAAAGAAGCCTAGTGGATCCATTTTGTTCAATTTTGCCAAATGCAAGTGAATAATTCAAACAATTTAATTTAAAATAAGTCTGCACAATTAGAGAATGTAGAAAACATTGTGCAAAATTTGCATGTTTGCTTTAAATAGTACCAACATCAATACAGCTTGGGATTGTGGACAAATTCTTTAATTTACGTCTGGAAGTCTAGATCAATGTCATAAAATGGAGGTGAATAAATGCAGAATAAATAACGGACCTTTACAAATGAAAGATCTTGAATAACATTCATTTAAGGTACATTTAGAACCGATACAAAATATGCAATTACATTACGATTAATCAAAGATTAACATCATGCAATTAATTAGTGATTAAATATTTGAATCGATCGCTCTTTTTTAAAGGGGTATTCCACCCATTTTCAACATTTTACTATGTCATTGATGTACCTTTGAGGTGTTGGGTAAACATGATAAAAAAGTTCCCCCATTCTGTGTTCCCAAGAAATGGACGTCTGAAGAAAACCACTAACATCGTGAAACATCTTGATAACATCAAGATGTATTTTCACCATGTTAATGGATTTCTTCAGACCCTTCTTTTTTCTGAGAGCGTACAAATGGAACCAAATGAACCTGTTAGGGTTCATTTGGTTCCATTTGGTTGCATTTGTACACTCTCAGAAACTTCTCACATCTAAAATATTTTTGGGGCAAATGTAGGCCTACAGTATGTTTTTTTGTCTTGTCATTTACTTTTATGAATACAATTAGGCTTTGTAAACAATCTTTCTCAATATGCTATACTTGTTAGCGTGTCTGTGTGTGTTGCACAGGTGCATGCAAATGTGCTGTGTGCATGCACGTGTCTTAAAGGGGAATTCCACTTATTTTCAATATTTTACTATGTGATTAATATACCTTAGAGATGTTGTGTGGACATGGTAAAAAACAGTTCCCCCATTCTGTGTTTCCTAGACATGGAGGTCTGAAAAAAAATCATTAGCATGATTTATTGATTCCTTAATATAGTAGTAAATAAATCTATGCAGTATGTTTAAAGAAAGACATTATAATTATCATATTAAAGAATGTTATGAGAGCTGGGATAATTGCTAACAATTTTAAGAAACATTTGCAGCCCTACAGTTTATATCGTTCAGAAGCTATCGATACATTATTCATCCAAAGTGTGGAGAGTATGTGTGTGTGTGTGTGGAGCGAAGAGAGAGAGAGAGCGTTTAAAGGTTTTATCACTGTAAAAGACAGCATTTTCCGTTTTCTTGCCTTGCCTTTGCAATGCAGTAAAGATCAAGTGTTTGAAGCTAGCTAGCCTTTATCATGCTAGCCCTGGGCAAAGAGCGCTCACATACGGTACAGTATACGCATTACACACTCGTAAATCCTCAAACCTAGCTACCTAGGTAAAGTTACAGTCTCACGCACGTTTCACACACGCGCACGCAAGCACGCGCACACAGATAAGTATTGCTTTGCCCTGAAGAGCACTATCAGTCAAAATGTAATTCTGTCACATCTTGATATACTGGAGTGTCTATGTTGTGTGGGTGTGTTGCTTGGGTGGGTAATGTGTATTTGTCTGTTTGCGTGTACACTGTACGTGTGTGTGTGTGTGTGTGTGTGTGTGTGTGTGTGTGTGTGTGTGTGTGTGTGTGTGTGTGTGTGTGTGTGTGTGTGTGTGCGCGCGTGTGCGTGTGTGTGTGGGTGTGTGCCCCACACGTGTGCGCGTATGTGCCGACATGCATGCACGCCTGTGTGCGTCTAAGAAGGATATAATGTCTGGCCAAAGGGTGCAAGCAGAAATAGGGGAGTCAAAACGCCAAGGTATTCTTTAGCTTTCATTATCAAGGTAGTGCCAAGGGGACAAAGACTAGAGGGAGAGGGAGAGGAGAAAAGAGACAGGAAAGGTGAGAGGGGATTGGGGAAAAGGAGAAAGTAGAGTAATCTCTTTTTTCCTTTGGGCTTGTGAGGCGTGCTGCTCTTTGGCCAATACTTAGGTGTGTGTGCGTGTGTGTGTGTGTGTGTGTGTGTGTGTGTGTGTGTGTGTGTGTGTGTGTGTGTGTGTGTGTGTGTGTGTGTGTGTGTGCGCGCGCGCGCACGCACACACGCAACCACATGCGGTGCTGTTAAAGTTACATTTTCATCCGAAACAGTCCATCTCAGCAACATGATCCCAAGATGATCCCATGATCCCATCTCTTTTCTACATATTTAGTGAAACTAGCTGTTCACTGAAAAGCTCATGTTGTACAGGAGATAAAAGAGGTTGCCTAGTACAGCTAGGGGCTCTCAAACTATTGTTATGCTACAATCTAATTTTGTGATGGAGTTCTTTGGGTGACCCTGACCTCACGTCACCAGGCTTTCCTCCACCTCTGAGGAAAGCCTGCTCTGTGATCCAACATCGCCATGTGATTCTGTCTTGTGACACATGATCAAAGGATCACTTCACCACTTTAACCTGCCTTCATATAATTGGTCCTCACTAATGATCATGATAAAAATGCAGCCATTTTTTTCTACTCGGCAGTGGCTCAGGGGTAGAGATCCCAGGCTCCCCCAGAGTTAGTGTCAAAGTGTCCTTGAGCAAGACACTGAACCCCTAATTGCTCCTGATGTGCCAGTAGGTACCTTGCATGATTTCCACTGCCATCAGTGTATGAATGTGTGTGTGAATGGGTGAATGTGATGCACAAACTATATAAAGGATGGATAAAGGCGCTATAGAAATGCACCATTTATCATTTACTCGGTCTGTGTTTCATGAGAGGGCTGAAGGCAGTTCAGACACCCGTCCACCATGCACATCATCGATGGGGAATCGAAACTAATAGAAACTGCAGGATCTATAGTCAGGACAACTCAAGAAGGGTTTAATATTCATTTATTGAATATAAAATAAGCAATATATTTATCATGGTTTGGCGGATGAATTGGATCTGCTTTTTGGGTACTCAGATCAAGCGCAACAGTCCTGACCTTAAGGACTCCGAATCCCCCGTACCCAAAGGGCAGATCCAAATCTACAGGTGGTAGCTGGGGTGGAGGAGGGTTAGCAGCAAAATGATTAAGCATAAGCAGAACAGCAGTATCAGAGTGAGCAGCAGCAAGCAAGCAGGAAGAGCAATACAAACTTACAGTTTAAATAGCCTGTGAGAGCCTGTGATTGGATGAAGTCAATCATGTGAATGTGATGCTGAGGCGGCCCTTTAAAGGGCCGGCAGCGACTGCACTGAGGTTTCCTGAATGAGCTTGCTATGCGCTTGTCTATGACCAGCGCACCGCTCATAGAAACTGCAGGATTTATATTCCTGAGAAGTTGCAACACCTTGCAACAGTGTTGGAGGCAGTGTTGGTCCTATAACTATACAACTTGATGAAAGTTATATACCATCTGCTCCAGACCAGATCAATAAACCTGAAATGGAATGATGCAAAGTAGGGCGAAAACAGTTGAAAGCACTGATTCCTGCATATTTTTTTTTACAAACATGTCCTATGCCCTACTGTACGTCCTACTGAGGATCAATGCTCCAGCACCAGTTTTTTTCTGGTGTTAATGTGTCTACCAGAGGATACAAAGGGACGCTTGCTGCTCCATTTGGTTCCATGTGTTTTCCCCACTTCAAGGGCTCCAACCCTCCGCACTAATCCAACCCAGCACAAGGGTTGGATTAGGGTAAATCCCTGTGACATACTAGCGTCATATTGTCCAGGCGGGGTGTACTTGTAGATCATGCCTAGGGGGTGTACTTGTACATCAATCTGCCTCACGCTACAGGATCGGGAAATAGGTTCTTGCCCTTTGGGCCTCACGGCTCGACGAGGCTTACTTTACCCTTCATCAGCAGTGAAAATTGGTTCAAAGGGCTTCTGTGTGTGTGTGTGTGTGTGTGTGTGTGTGTGTGTGTGTGTGTGTGTGTGTGTGTGTGTGTGTGTGTGTGTGTGTGTGTGTGTGTGTGTGTGTGTGTGTGTGTGTGTGTGTGTGTGTGTGCTGTCCTTACCAATTAAGATGCTGGTTCCTGTGTGGGTTGCAGTTGGATGAATCACAGATTCATCTTTGATGTCTTTGTGTCAATGACAATGACATCAAAATGCCCCATATACCATTTACATCAAAGTAGAGCCAAAACATCTATTTTCACTATGAATCAATATTGCGGGGGCAGGCTGGCACAGTGCTGTCGCCTCACAGCTAGCTGGGTTTGATTTCCACTAGGGACACTGCGGGTGTAGTAATCCTGGTCTCTAAACTGCCACCTTTTGGACAGCCAGAGTGGCTGATGGAGGGGAAAAGAACTGGTTGGAATAACATGTTCCTTCCATGTGCTAAGTCCAACTAGGGACCCCCCTCCCCCCCGATCTATTTCTTGCTTAAAAATTATACTGCAATAATCTAGACATATCACTCAACAAAAACAGCAAGTGAAAATATTGTCGGCCACAATTTGATACAGTATGTTCCCTGCAAAATAGTACCAATGGCCAATACATGGTCACAACATCATTGTTACAGTACATTTTAACAGCTGGTGACGAAAACTGACGCTTGGATTTGATTGGCTGTAGCCTAAACTGCCCAAGTATCGTCCGAAAAGCTCAATTATATTCATCTTTTCGGCCGACACTGCCTGCCACCTTTTCGACCATTGCCCGTTCGCCTGCTGTTGCCAGAATTGGCGGCTCTCACAGACAAATAATGGACTCGGAATGGAATCACCATACCCACAAACCCCTAATTAGATGTTCCACAAGCTCACGTTGACCCATTATTAGAAGACACCTTCATGAAAACATTGGTGAAGAAAGCTATAATTTTGCCATAATCATGCTAAAGTGTTGGCCTAATTTATTTTAAAGGCAGCACTCCTTTGCACATATACTGTATATGCCCCCCCTTCACACACACACACACACACACACACACACACACACACACACACACACACACACACACACACACACACACACACACACACACACACACACACACACACACACACACACACACACACACACACACGTGCCTGCCCCTAGTGCAGAGGAGGAGAGACCTCCTGCACTCAATTAGCTCTGATTGAGAATCACTGGCCCTGTAAAAGCAGGCTCCTCAGCCACAGTCTGGTTGGTCCACTGACGCCAGGAAGGCACAATGCTGTGCACGTTTCTTCTCCACGAATGGCTTTTGTTGTGGAAAAGGAACACCGTGTGAGTACAGCTTCTGCTATCGCAGCAGTTATGGATCAATTCTAATGCTCTTTTGAACCATTTTGCTTTTAACCACTTAACTCGTTCCTGCACCGATGTCTTCTTTTGAAATCTGTTTTTCCAGCGGCGCTCCGCGTGGCAATGACTTCTTTTGACGTCTTTTTGATGTTTTTTATTGATTGTGCTCGCAGGTAACATAAAAGGCAATGATCCTTGTTTCTTGCGGAGCCACAGTAGCGGTGTGGCCGTGGCTCCTGCTGTTTGTTTTCTACTCATGCATTATGCCGTTATTGATGTGCTATGGCCTGTGTAGTTTTTGTGCTGGCTGTTTGACTACAAGACCTTTACTACTGCCTGTTATTTATGTCTCACCCCACTTATACATGACTGGTAGTTTAATTAAGTATAGCATTTCTCTGTTGCATTTTTAATATCTTATTTTATTTCCTATTGGCTGTTTGACATTTCCCATTTACCCCAGACGTTCCTTTCTGCTGCACCCTGCCATGGCTGCTGCTCGACAGCCAATACATTTATTTATTTATCTTGTGCAAAATAAACATGCACCCTCCGACACCAGCAGCCTCCAGCCTTTCATCTCGGAGTCTTATTGTGTACCTAGCCGCAATTTGCAATGTACTAGATCAATATCGATTTTGTTTTCCTGTTTTTAAAATAATGGGTAGAATCTAGAGTCACAACACCCTGTATTGACAGTCCACATGGACGCTTTTAGGCAGACTAGGCAGTTGCCTGGGGCACCATGAGGGGAGAAAGGATCCCAGGCTAATAAGCTTCACTCCCTAGAATTGAACAATTAAAACACATAATATGTTCTTTAGTTTAAAAATAGTTCATAATTGTATCCCTTGCGGGTGACATTTTACTGTGCCTGTCATAAGTATGACATCACAGGAGATGTTCCCTGGAGCCCCTTACCAAATGGACCCTTACGGGTCCATTTGGTAAGGGGCTCCAGGGAAAATCTTGCCTGGGGCTCCACATTGATTAGAAACGCCACTGACAGTCCATCCGAATAGAAAAGTATGATCTTGATCATTGCAGCTAATGTAAAAAACTTGAACAGTCTTCTTTCAACCTACAAAGCACTGGTTTCATAAATATCCACTGTAGACATGTTATGCTATAGCCAGAGGATGTGGAGGCGGCGAGCAAACTGTCAAAAAAATGATTAAAAATACTCAACAGCCTCGCTGATTAATGCAATGTTGCATACTTACCAGTACAACACTGCACAAACATGGAAAAGGGCTGTATTGATTACAGGAAAGTCACATTTAACTAAGAAGGCAAACTCCGGTGAACTCTCAAATTGTACCATCATACCTGTTGTATTACCGCACTGTATATTACTGTATACTCCCAAATTGTACCCTCACGACTTGAGGTTTATGGGCAAATCTAGTGCCCCTTGCCTGCTCACACAGTGCAAGTGGCCGGATATTTGTGCATTATTGTGCATTATTTCAACATCAAAAGTGGATTCCAATGCAATACACACCTGTGGCGTTGTCTCCACCACCACCACAGGTACACATGGACTGTGGAATCCAAAACCACTTAAGCTGCACATTCCCTGTCACCAAACCATCCACCCCCCACCTAATTCACTCCACAGCATGCGGCAGTGGGTTTCCCCACTTAATGCTAATTTATGCTTCAGCCAGAAAGAGCCATGCGTCATGCCACTCACCCACCCCGATGACGTACGTTCAACATGAACAAAGTGATGCCGCCCGCGGGTGCTGCGCTGTTCTAGCCAAAGCATAAATCAGAATCTGCCTGTATCTATCTATGACTAGCACCAGTTATCGCTACACAGCTCATTACGGCTAGCCCCTGCTTGCATTTCACGCTACATACACAATCAAACTCGCTCGTCTGTTATTTCCGCCCACATATTCTCAATATGATCGGGTGGGTTTATTGCTCTGGAGACGCTTTTAATGGAGACTATAGTATAATGAACTACAGTAGTTGTCTCTTATCTCCCTGTGTTGACAGAGACATGAAAAGCCATGAGTCATACAGAGATTTTGCAGTGGTGTGTGGAGGGAGATTCTGTCGCAGAGGGATAGGGTTGGGGGGGGGGTAAATAGTCGAGTGTGGGTTTTTTGGTTGTTGAGAGGGACCCCCGTCGATCTCCTGACACCTCCCGTTGACAGACCTATAATGCGTTTGAACACAAGGGAGGGAGGGAGGGAGGGGGTGTTTATTGATCTCATACATCACGCATTGTGTGTGACATGCTCTTTGTTGTATTGATTAGTTCAGCATGGGTTCCTTGCTGCAGATTTATGGCCGGTTCAAAGCATTTCGACTTCAGTATGACTGAAGAGAAAACTGCGAGGATTTGCATATTTAATGACCAGATGAGGCGTGAGGGATGGGAATGCAGAGACGCGGAGAAGCAAGAGAAGTGTGTGTGTGCGTGTGCGTGTGCGTGTGTGTGTGTGTGTGCGTCAGGGGCGGAGGTAACATTTCCCAATTGGGGGGGTGGGAGAAAATGGTATAGGGCGGCTTCATGAAGTTGCACCTACACTATTTTTGGTTACAGGACATTTATTGGGCAATTAAACATCAATAATAACATTGTGTCTGTTGTTGCAACAGACACAACTGTAGTTGGTAACAGTAGTAGTGTTTCACATCATTTTAAATATAAGCACTTTATTTTGACATATCTTGCGTTGTTTTGCATGCCATCGTGTTTGGTGGGGCAGACTGGGCATATAGGGGGGCATTGCCCCTCCATGCCCATGCCTAGATCCGCTGTGTGTGTGTGTGTGTGTGTGTGTGTGTGTGTGTGTGTGTGTGTGTGTGTGTGTGTGTGTGTGTGTGTGTGTGTGTGTGTGTGGTGTGTGTGTGTGTGTGTGTGTGTGTGTGTGTGTGAAGCAGATGCATATGAGTAAGATGCATGAGAGAGAGAGAGAGAGGAGTTGAGTTGAGTGGGCTATTAGTCACTGCCTCCTTGCCTCCTGCTGTGACTGTTTCCATGGCGATAAATAGCACATTAGATGGTAAACCCCGCCTCTACCGCCCTTGGTGTCTTGTTAACCAATTAACTCTAGAGCAAATGAAGTGTCAACAAGACGACAGAGAGACAGTCGAGTCATCATCCATACTGTATGCACAGTCAGACCTCACACATCGTCTGTGTCATCATGGACATTAGACGCTGTTAATGTTCACACTGAGACGCTGACTTTTGAACTTTAGTAGTTATCCACTGAGCATTAAACATGCCTCTCCTGAATCCCTTAGTACTGTGTAAGTGCCTCCACAGGTAGAAAGGGTTATTAATAGTCTGGCGTTGCTGCATGGTGGCTGTTCTCTAGCAGCCGTTCTGAGACACAGAGTACAGCGAAATCCTGCAAGAGAGGGAGAGAGGGCTGAATCGAGCGTGTGGCTTCGATGTTACCGTCAGGGGCGGATCTAGGCATGGGCATGGGGGGGCAATGCGACTTCATCGCCGCACCCATACCATTTTCTCTTGCCCCTCCAACATGTTCTCTTGCCCCCCCCCCAAATGGGACATGTTACCGTGATGCAAACTGGGCATGCGCGATTCTGCTTGCACCCGAAAGACAAGCAAAAACAAGCAGCTAAGCTAAACTGTCTGCTGCTATTGCTAATCCCACACTGTGTCCTGACCCCACTCCGAAACAATACTTGGAGTCTTGGAGCTGTTCTGATCACAATAATATTGTGAATGCTTGAAATGCCTTATCAAGTCTTATCCCTCCAGCATGTAGTTCTGAATGACATCCAATGCAGGTGAGATCAGATACAAATGCAGAGACGCTGACTGTTCCCTCCCTGGGTGAATACATCACCATATGATTATGTGTGTTCTGATCTGGAGGGAGACTGACTGACTGCTGGCTGCTGTACAGTGCAGTATGGATGTGGCTCCCTCCCACGTTAGCACATGCAGTTAAAGTGCCCTTGAACAAGGCACACATTTTCAAAAAATGCTTCAGGGGCAGCAGCTGCACTGCTGCCAACTCTGCACTCTGTCTTTTCTGAAGCAACGTCTACATGTCTAGGAGAGATTGTGCAGAAAAGTAAAGTCCACTTACCTTGTGTGAACTGGCAGAAAGAAAGTGTCCATAACTCCTCAGTGGGAAGTGCCGTGACTCGTCGCAAAGATACAGAGAGATGACAGCAACCGTATTGATTTTGATCTGACGAAAAAATGCTTCAGAAATGCCAAAAGGAGTGGATGATAGACTGGATGATATTTGTCTGGCGTGCACACTTGCGTGCACGTGCGCACACACACACGCGCACGCACGCACACACCACACATAGGACACACACACACACACCCACATACACACAAGCTACAGGAAACAGATTGGAGATTGCAACTGTAGGTTTGTTACCATGGTAACGGAACAGAATGCTCAGAGACCTGTCACCACGCACATAAGAACCAATAGCTATGCACGTAAGAACTAATAGTGTGTGTGTGTGTGTGTGTGGTGTGTGTTGTGTGTGTGTGTTGTGTGTGTGTGTGTGTGTGTGTGTGTGTGTGTGTGTGTGTGTGTGTGGGTGTGTGTGTGGGTGTGTGTGTGTGTGTGTGTGTGTGTTGGGGGGGGGGGGGGGTGCATGTGTGGCCATGTGTGGTTGCACATGTGTCTGACTCGAGTTTTAGAATCCTATCTCCAGGTGGCCGTAGTCTAAGAAAGATCCTATAGCCTGAACAAACGGTCTCATTCAGCCTTTGTGGGTTTTATTGGTTGTTGGTTGTCAGGGTAATATCACAACCAATGAATCGATGGTCTGCCTGGCCTCCTCATGCTGCAGTTGGTTGCAGTGACAGCTACTGTGTCAATCAATGGAATATATAAACAAACTGAATCAATGGGCGAAATGCAGTCAGGGTGCTGCTGTTCTGCATATTGTCTCATTGGCTCAAAATGTACTTGAATGTGTTCCAAAATGGTCCCGTACAGGTGTGTAATGTGTGTACACACACACTGTGAGTTCTTGAGTCCTTGAAATTTAAAGGTTTGATAACCACTGTACACTAAACGAAAAAACGGAACATGGGTAATGCCTGAAGGAAGTGTTCCGGAAGTAGGAAGTTATTCTGTCGGCATAGAGGCCATTGGACCAAATCCTAACCTCGCTTCACCAGGCTTTCCATCTCAGAGGATGCGTTTTACAAAACTTATGTGCAGGGCTTAAAAATGAAATTATTTTTCAGGAACGGTTCAGGAACGATTTCACCTATTCGTTCTTGCAATCGTTCAGCACCAAAATATTGTTTGTTCTTATCGTTCCAGGAATGTTTGGCGGGCCTATCAAGTCTTATTTTTGAGGACTTTACCTTGGAATAGATGTAGTCATTATTTGCCCTTGGATTTATGCCCAAAATAATAAACTACAGGCGGCATCCATGCAGAAACATTCAGGATTTTTAGCTTTAATAAAGCAAGCAGCCTTGAAGGCGCCAACTTCAATGACCCAAGAAATCGGTTATTTTCTGCAATAAACAAGCTTGAAAACACTCCATACGTCTTTGGTTTCGGTGTTATCAACTAAGGCACGGAGAACGTCATACAAGTCTACACAGTCTGGCCAGTGTTTTAGAGGCCTTACCTTGTATTGTCCAATTCGGCAAGAACAGGCTGTTGACGGCTACAGGGAATGAACGGAGTGTTATGTTCAGTAAATCCACACAAACGCAGTGAAACTGTTAAAGAAAAAAAAAAAAAAAAAAAAACGTTATTAACCGGTTTGTTCCGGAATAGTTGAAGACCATTTCGTTTTCGTTTCCATTCCTTGAAAAATCCCCTAAAATTTTGTTTTCGATTTTCGGTTTTCGTTCCTTGAACCGGTTCGAAGCCCTTCTTATGTGTGCACCGGTCTGGGGTGGATGATATCGTTACATCATCTTGTAGTATTGTTTTGTTTGGTTGTTTTCATTCTGGGGCGGGAGAGGCGCCTGTGAAGTGTCAACTTTGTAAATGGCGCATGGAGTGCAAGTATGCGTTGTGTTTTTGCATGAACATGCACACGTGTGCATGTGCGTCGCATGCTTGTGCTCCATGCGCCATTTACAGTTGATCAAGTTGACCAATTATATGAATGTCAAAATGTGAAGTTGACACACTTACAGTAGTACTTGAGAGCATGTACTTGGTTACGTTTCCAACACACATTAGGTTCAAATCAAAAAGAGTTATTGAAAGACTTACTGGGCTTAACCATACCATCATACTGGCGATCAACCAGACAGAAATGGATACAAGGTGCATGTTGATGATGTCTGCTTGAAGTACAAAGGCTTCTGGGGGGGGTTTAACATGTGGACTGTGGTTTTCACTTGGGTTCACCGGCCATGATAGTTTGTTTAGTAGTTGTTTCGCTTTGCAGCATTGGATTATGCTTCTGTTTGACAACAAGCCCATTGGACTATTTATAGGGGGAATATCAGGTAACAATAGGCAGGCTGGATATAATGGAACATAATAATTCAACGCAGGGAAGGTGTTAATTGTATCTAAATATATATACGAACCACCCCCCCAGCACCTCATGGTACCCTTGGCAACTGCTACTCTGCCTATAATGATCAGGCCGGCACTGACTCTCCACTCTGAACGATGCTCCTTACATCTGGGCTCATGCTGCTGAATTCCCTCCACAACCTTTAGGCCATGCAGTGTTGCTTCTCAGCCTGCTTGGAGTTATTCTGCACCACCAGCAGGTTTCAGTCAACCCTCAAGGACCACCACACCTCCCCCACAGTATATACTGTACATCATTTCTGTCGGGTGGAAACCTTGTATGTCCCAAATGTAAGATGACTTGAATTATTAGACAACCCTCATTTTTCAAGACTCGCTTTGAATTAAATGCCAAAATTCTTATTCTTGATTATAATACTTTCTTTTTATGTTTACATTGGGATATTACTGAGATTGACCAAAGAGACATGATTGATTGAACTGCTCCAAGTGGGGAACAAAGATGTGGGACTGACCAACCCATCGACCCAGATCTGTCCAGCCAGTCTATTCCAGCAGTGGCTGTGGGTCTTACATTGAAAACTGTTTGAGAGTAAACCTTAGTTAAAACTAGGGTCGTACCAATCTGTCAAGTGCAGGCCTCAAAAGCAACTGAAAACATTTGGGCCCTTGATAATGTATTTTATAAATGTGGTCTCAAATAAAGACTGTGTGTGTGTGTGTGTGTGTGTGTGTGTGTGTGTGTGTGTGTGTGTGTGTGTGTGTGTGTGTGTGTGTGTGTGTGTGTGTGTGTGTGTGTGTGTGTGTGTGTGTAGACTGGATATTGGGGAGCGGAAAAAAATGGGACATCCCTACATATATATACTGTATATAATTTCAGATCATTTTAAAACATTTTTGTGTGGGCGGCTCCTGTACGAAAATGTCAAAGACCAGTATTGGTCCAGGTGGGCCACTGGTTGAGAAACCAATGCATTGCAGAAAGTTCATAAAAATCAGAAATAAACTCCAACACAGTCAGATGACTCTTATGATGAAGGTGAGCTATTTGAGTGAGTTGAATGCCAGCAGAGCAGCCAGAGACTATATAGTGGTGAGTTGGGATCACTTATGGACTTGTTTATACTGTTAGTGGAATATGATGATGCTCACATGCAGCCAGCTGGGACGACGGCCATCATTTGTTAAGCACTTTTTGTTATGCAACGATGAGCACTTTCACTTTATCTCATAAATAAGTAACAAACACAATGACAGGTATACTACAATATGAGGGCATTGTTAATACACTAAATGCAAAGTGCTACCCTGAACATTAAGTGCATTTACTGTACACTCCACTGTACACACACGCTATACCCCGGCCGGCATATAGTGTCATTATTTAAATGAGTCATTATCCTCACAAAAGGACCCCCCCTAACAGGGATCCTTGGGGCGGGGGCTCCAGAGGGGTCCCCATCAAAATGACAAACACTTAACTGCACCCCCTATTTTAACTTAACTGCCCCCCCGCTGTTTCCACAGCGGTGTTTTTTTTTTTTTTCTTTTTTTACTTAAAGGTAGGGGAAGTGATTTCACTTTTGTCAGATATCACCCCCCAATTTTTTTCTGTTAAAATGCTCTATTATAAGGTGTGCAGACCATATATGGAGTTTCCCCCTCCCCCACGTTAGCAGAGGAGCTAATAAAAGTTCCCCAGTTGGAGGGTGAATTCTCCTCCATTCAGGATCGAGCAGCAGGTTCACATAGTGCAGGGGTGGACTGACAGTCTGGCATACAGCGCATTTTCCGGTGGGGCCGACCCCCCCCGGGGGCCGTTAATGTCGTGTTTTAATTTTAAAAAAAAATCTGCACAAAAACCGGCCCACGAATCAGTGCTGGCGGCCCTCTGTCCTCTTCAAATGAGACTGCCTATTGCAGGGTTTTTATAGTTAACTAAAACTAACTAACTAATTTTAGTTAGCCCGAGCCCCAGAGCCCCTTATGTCTTAAATTCTCATGGGGGCTCAGGCCCCGGAGCCCCACAAAGATTCAGAGGGCCGCTCTGAGGGCCGCTCTGAGACAAAATTGCCCGGTACGTTTTGAGCTCCCAGTCCACCCCCAGGTTGACATAGTGTAGCTACTCTTGGGCGCCCCTAGTGCACCAGGCTGGTACTACACAATGAATTTCAAATCACTTACCCTACCTTTAAAGGGCCATTTTCATTTTTTTCCCTTGATAGTGTACAAATGGAACCATTTGGTTCCATTTGTACACTCTCAGGAAAAAAATGTCCTAAAAGAAAAGTTGTGTTTCACCATGTTAATGATTTTTTCAGACCTCCATTTCTAGGAAACACAGAATTGGGGAACCTTTTTTCCATGTCCTCACAACATCTCTTATGCTATATTAATTGAAGTCCCGTATTCAAAATGTACTAAAGTAAAAGTGTAAAAAGAGTAAAAGAGTATCCGTCACTTAATGTGCTAAAAGTACTCACTGTAAAAGTACTCATATTGCGGAATGTCCCATTTCACAAGTTTAAAATGTGTACACAATCTTTTGAAAATGGCTGATATACAAGCTCAGTGCATTGTACTACTAAAAGTATCATAAATTGAGAATATTCAGGCCAACGCACAATCTTTTCACATAGGGCGGTCCATCCATGGTCTAATTGTGGGTTCTTGATGTGAAAGTGTTTTGCAAGCCAATACCACTGATTTAAGCCAATTCCACTTCCATTGTTGTCTGTCTACTGCAGTTGTTCAGTGGATTGATCAGAGGGTGAAAACAGCAGAAAGTGCTGTTGTCTAGTAGTGGAGTGTTTACGACATGCTGTAATGCATTCTGAGCCCGTCTCTGCCTGCCTTTTTATTTTATTTTTTATTTTATTCTTTTCAGTTACAGTGTACCGTAGCCTGTTGTTGGATGTTTATAGGTTATTGTTGGGTCTTTATGGTCTATTTAGTAAATGAGCCCCCTCGGGATTTTGGCTGCTGCATCCAATTTGAGGAATAATGTCCCATGGTCACTTTTTTCCCTCCCTTCCCTTCCCTCCCTTGACACTGTAAAAAACCCTGAGTTGTGATTAAACTCAGAGAGTGCAAATGGACCTCGTAACGTTTCACATTCATACCGGCACTGATGGGCGGAAACTTTTTTTTTAAGTAAAGTTTTTTGGACATAGAAGGTTTCAGGCTGATCCAGGGACAGTCTGCTAGCCTCTCAGTGATATAGGAAGTGTGGTGTAGCAGTGTGCTGTGAGCTCCATGGTGTCATTACTGCTGTTTTACTACATAAAGTTAGTATAAAAGAAGTGAACCTCCAATTATTGTTACATTCGGTGTCAAATGTACCCGGGAACCACACAGCGCATTTCATAATGGTACCTAGACATTTTGTCTTCTTTTATGGGCTTTATTGAAGACATTTTATGAGGCATAATGGCGATATTTAAACCGTAGTGTGCTGTGTCGAGAGAGAGAGAGAGAGAGAGGAAGGGAGTGAGAAAGAGATAAAAGGGTGAGACAGGAAGAGTCAAGGGAAGACATACTTTATAAAGGTGTGTGTGTGTGTGTGTGTGTGTGTGTGTGTGTGTGTGTGTGTGTGTGTGTGTGTGTGTGTGTGTGTGTGTGTGTGTGTGTGTGTGTGTGTGTGTGTGTGTGTGTGTGTGTGTGTGACGAGTCTGCTTGATTCTTATTCTAGTCACTCTCGGCCAAATGAGCTAATGGGCTTGACAATGTGTGCGCACACACACACACACACACACACACACACACACACACACACACACACACACACACACACACACACACACACACACACACACACACACACCACACACACACACACACACACACACACACACACACACACAGAACATCGCTGTTAGTTAACCCATTGGCTACTTGTCTAGTTGGACAGTCTGGCAGACTGAAGCTTGCTTCTCTTCTCTTGCTGTAGTGCTATAGGAAATTATGGCTGTTTTATTGCACACACATGATGTTTCAAAACACATTTAAAGGTCTCGCAACATTATTTTCATGTTCATTTTTCCTTAGGTTTTATGACCTCAATTACACACAAAAAACCTGAGCTTTGAACATTGAGTTTTCTGTAGTTTCTAGTTTTCTCTGGTGTTTGAGCTGCAATGAAAACAGGCAAAACAGTGAAAACAGCAACATCTGCTGGGAAATCCCATTGACATAAAACCCCAGAACACAGAAAATCTACCAAATGATAAAAGTTCAGTTCTTTGTGAGGGATTGAGCTCAGCAAACCTATAAAAATATTAAGAAAAATCACAAAAAAGTTAAATGTCACAGCCCCACAGCCTAATGTCGTCCACTTAACATCCGTCATGGTTGTTGAGCAGGAGGCTACAATTAAATGCTTCATGCTTCATTTTCAGCAAAGTTTAGCTTAATCCAACCCCGCGTCCCTCCTTTTCCAATGTGTCCATTTCTGCATTCAGCTCAGACATTTGGCCCATTCTGCTGACGCATTTGAATAATACTGTAACATTTCAAATTATCTTTCCTTGAGCTTTGGGTTGCCGCCTTAATGCAGCCAATGGCCCCAAACCAAATGACATCATTATCATTGATAAAGTCATTATCGTTAATGTCCAATTACATTATGACAATCATGATCATCAAGGCTTTCCCACACAGAAAATGGTTGCTTTCTTCTTCTCTCCGTTTTACATGGAGCGACGGAGATCTGCAGTGCTTCTTTTCATACTTCCTCCCACATGTGCACACACATAACTGAGAGAAACACACACGTACGTGTGTGTGTGTGTGTGTGTGTGTGTGTGTGTGTGTGTGTGTGTGTGTGTGTGTGTGTGTGTGTGTGACGTGCATTCATGTGAGCATCCTGTTGGACTGACACACCAACTGTTGTTAAATTTAGTGGACAGCTGGACCAGTGTTCATTATTGCTGATGGTTCTATTTGGAAGACTATACCACTTTGAAGAGCGACGTACAGAACAGAGTCAGGGAGAAGGAGAGAGAGAGAGGGAGAGTTTGGGGGGTTGCTAGTTACTACAGCAGTATCAATCTCACCTTGTCAACGTCACATGGAACACCAACGCACTTGGACAGATGTCTTGTGTGTGCGCGTGTGCGTGCAGGCGTGTGCGCATGTACAATTATTTGCATGACTGCTTGTCTACGTCTCATCATGATCAAGCACCACTTACATACTGTATTTCCTTCCTCCCCTCGAGAACTGCATGCATGGCAGAAATGGTGCTATAAAATTCAAGTTTGTTTGTATAATATCCATCAATTAGAGCCAGAGTCTAGTGTTCACGGAGGTTGTTGCCGAGGGCGACGCTGCGACAGCGTGACGTCATGATAATGCACCCGAAGGTGAACTCCAAGCCATAAAGCCCGTGGCCTGGTGGAACGGAGCGGGTTCTTGGGAAGAAGGGTTTTACAAGAGGTTCAGCACACCTCATCATTGGTTGTCACTAAGAAAGGCATCCGCGACTCACATCCTGTGGGATCGGTCGCCCCGGACATTGCGTCCCATTTCATATAACCCCGAGATTTAGGACGTCCGGCCTAAGCCCGCCGGCCGTCCACCGCTCCCCAGTAGCACGATACGGGTTCGTGGCTACATTTTGGTCCTTCGAGCCTTGAGTCCCTCGAAGGCGGGCTAGAGTCTGCCGAGAACAAGCTCGCGGGTATTGAGGGGGCTGTCTGGGACATCCTCGCACACCTCGAGAACCCCCGAGCTCACCCCAACGGCATGGACTGCGACTCGCCGCCCAGATTCTCGGCAAACCCCCCTGACCGCGAGGCTCAATACCTGCCTGAGCCAGCCGCGTACCGACCCGTGGGGGCCCGATGGCCCCCCCAGGCGTTAGGAGTAGAAGACCTACGGAAAGCCCTCCACGACAACTCAGCCACCCTCGAGACCTTCGATGGCCGCCGCCCCACCTACTACCCTATTTGGAGAGAAGAGTTTAACCGTCTCTTCGGCGACAGGCCAGTGGCAGAGCGTATCAACCTCCTGCGCAAGCATACAGGAGGCGAGGCGAAGCGCGCCATCGAACACACCCTAGACACCATCAGGGGCGAAGAGGGCTACACCAGAGCCTTCCAGGAGCTCGACGACATCTACGACGGCCCAGGGGTCATCGAGACGCTGCTCGCTCGGTTGGAACAATCGCCCACACCAACCGACTACAAGACCCTCAAACCCCTGGTAGAATTGCTGGAAGACCTGTGCACGAAGCTCGAGGATCACAACCGTGACACCACCTACCACCTAAACCCCATCGGGGGAAAGATCGCCCAGAAGCTTCCGCTAGCGACCAGAGCCACCTGGGACTCCGCACTCATGAACATGCCCGAAGGCACAGCAGCCGTAACGCTCCGGCATCTCGCCATGCACCTGCGACGGGCCCTCTCCATCTGGAAGACTTCGCCTCCCGCCCCGGACACCCCCCCACCCCCTCAACGACCGCACTTTGGACAGACGGACAGGCTGCACGATGCACCTCGTCCCCGGCACCAACAGCCGCCTCAGCCGGGCAACTTCCGCCGCGGCAATGGCCAGGCGGCCAGATACGGACCAACGAACAAGTATCAGCCCAATAGGGCTGATGGGGGGAGGGAAGCCACCATCACTCACGTGGCCGCGAAGAGAGCCAAGCCTCAACCCAAGGACCTATACTCCAACCAGGTCATGACGAACGACACCCATGCTCACGGCAAGCGAGGGAACCGATACTGTCCTGTCTGCAACAGCAGCCAACATGTCACCAACAAGTGTCCCGAACTCCAGACGATGAACAGAGCCCAGAAGCAAGAGTGGGTACAGGACAACAATGCGTGTTCGAGATGCGCTAGGAACCATCCTACTGTCAGCTGCAACCTAGCCCCCTACACCTGCTCGACTTGTCCTGGAGACCACCTCACAATTCTTCACGAGCTGAATGAAGTCTCCGAGTTCTTCGGCAACTGGGCGAGCAATCAGTCCCATCCCAAGCACACTTCAGCGTCGGCCCCCTCTCCCGTCCTACTGCAAAGGACCTAAGGTCAAGATAACTGCGTTTACTCGGGAGAAAATGCAGGGGGGGAGCGACGAGCTGACCACGGACGAGCACCGAGCTGACCACGGACGAGTACCGACGAGCACCGAGCTGACCACGGGTGAACACCGCGAAGCCGAGCTCTCCAACCTCGAGCAGATCCAGAGGACGTGAGACGGTTGGGTCGCTCCGGGCGCGTATCGCCCCGGATGCGAGCAACCCAGCCGCGGGTCGCTCCAGGCGCGTACCGCCCCGGACGCGAGCAGCCCTGCCGCGGGTCGCTCCGGGCGCGTATCGCCCCGGATGCGAGCAGCCCAGCCGCGGGTCGCTCCGGGCGCGTATCGCCCCGGACGCGAGCATTCCAGCCGTGGGTCGCTCCGGGCGCGTATCGCCCCGGACGCGAGCAGCCCAGCCGTGGGTCGCTCCGGGCGCGTATCGCCCCGGACGCGAGTAACCCAGTTGTGGGACGCTCCGGGCGCGTATCGCCCCGGACGCAAGCAGCCGTGCTACGTCAGCCGTGCTACGTCAGCCGTGCTACAAGGGGACATCGCTCGAGCCCCCCACAAGCAGCATCAGCATCAGCCTACAGGCTGATGGGGGGAGGGACCGACGGCCAGGAAGGAGCCACACGTCTACACCCCACCAACGGGTGCCCTGACCATGGTGCTCAGGTGCCTGACCATGGTGCTCAGGTATCCCGACCATGGTGCTCAGGTATCCCAACCATGGTGCTCAGGTATCCCGACCATGGTGCTCAGGTGCCCTGACCATGGTGCTCAGGCGCCCTGACCATGGTGCTCAGGATACCTGAGCACAGCAACAAGAAAGGATAAGGGCAGATGGACACACATCAAGCACGCCCAGGGAGCGGATCGCCCTGGGCGCAAGCGGCCCACTGCTGCCACACCTCGGGAGCGGATCGCCCCGGGCGTGAGCAGCTCAGCCAAGTGAAGCGCGCCCAGTGCAGCGCAGCCATGACCAGCGATACAAGCCGGTCGCCCATGGGGGGAGCCAGAAGGGCTACCCCCCGACCTCGGATACAAGCAGGGCCATTAGAGCTCACCAGAATCGCCGCGCCGCTGCACAAGGCAGACGGGGCCCACAGGGGGAGCCGGACGTGCTCCCCCCCGACCCTGGGCCTCCAGGACACAACGCGGGCCAGGACAGGCCCGTGACCGGTGACAACGCCAAAGCGGCCTGCTACGGGGGGAGCCGGACGGGCCGCCCCCAGCCTCCCAGAGCACGGGAGAGAAGACGAACCGAAGGGCTAGACACGCTGCAGCACGCCACCCTTGACGGACGATCTGTGAAGCCGGGGCCCGGCTTCAGGGGGGAGTGTTGCCGAGGGCGACGCTGCGACAGCGTGACGTCATGATAATGCACCCGAAGGTGAACTCCAAGCCATAAAGCCCGTGGCCTGGTGGAACGGAGCGGGTTCCTGGGAAGAAGGGTTTTACAAGAGGTTCAGCACACCTCATCATTGGTTGTCACTAAGAAAGGCATCCGCGACTCACATCCTGTGGGATCGGTCGCCCCGGACATTGCGTCCCATTGCATATAACCCCGAGATTTAGGACGTCCGGCCTAAGCCCGCCGGCCGTCCACCGCTCCCCAGTAGCACGATACGGGTTCGTGTTCACGGAGGTTTTTACAGCAGCAGTAGAAAAAGTATACTCACGTTCCTTTACTTAAGTGTTGTTACAAGTATGTTAAACAGCGGAATTCATAATGTATTTAAAGGGCCACTTCACCCCTTTTGCAACCAGAGCTTATTTTTAATGGTCTTTAGGACACATGGAACACTTTCTTGAGGTTTTTCATGTGTGTAATATAGTTTTTTTTTTTTAGATATTTTCTTGCGGTTTGATTAGAAATATGGACCCTTTGAGTTGTAATCCCACTAGGGATGCTGTGGATGCTGGTGGTGTGTCTCCTCCTCCTTGTTACCAGTTACTCGGGGCTGAGTCAGCCAAAGGTCCTTTCTGTGTGGAGTTTGCATGTTCTCCCTGTGTCCCCTATAGGGTACTAGATACTCTCACAGGCCGGGGCACCTGATGGATGGGAAAGGAATTAGATGGAATAACGTATTCCTTCCACATGCTACGTCCAACCAGGAAACCTCCCACCCCACCCCGGCAGATGTAAAGGAGCAACTCGGACACCCATGCCTGAAGAAAGCATGATTTCAAGTCTCTTGCTCTCCCGGGTCTCCCCATGTCCCAATATATACATTATGGGGATCAAGTTGACGGAGGGGTGCGTAGACCCCAGGATCACATTATATACACTCAACAAAAATATAAACGCAACACTTTTGTTTTTGCTACCATTTTTCAGGGGATGGACTTAAAGCCCTAAAATTCATTCCAGATATACAATATAACCATTTCTCTCAAACACTGTTCACAAATTTGCCTAAATGTGTGATATTGAGCACTTCTGCTTTGTTAAGATAATCCATCCCACCTCACAGGTGTGCCACATTAAGATGCAGATGTGACATCATGATTAGTGCACAGGTGTACCCCAGACTCTCCACAACAAAAAGACACCCTGAAATGTGCAATTTTCTTTTGCCTTATTGGGCGTATGGGCCTCCGAACCAGTCAGTATCTGGTGTGACCACCATTTGCCTCATGCAGTGCAACACATATTCTTCGCATAGAGTTTATCAGATTGTCAATTGTGGCCTGTGGAATGTTGCTCCACTCCTCTTCAATGGCTATGTGAAGTTGCTGGATATTAGTGGGAACTGGTATGCGCTGTCGAAATGGTAATAATGTGGTAATATTGTGTTATTACCATTTTTACAGTGTGTAACAGTTCCCACTAATATCCAGCAACTTCACACAGCCATTGAAGGAGTGGACCAACATTCCAAAGGCCACAATTGACAATCTGATAAACTCTATGCGAAGAAGATGTGTTGCACTGCATGAGGCAAATGGTGGTCACACCAGATACTGACTGGTTCGGAGGCCCATACGCCCAATTAGGCAAAAGAAAATTGCACATTTAAGGGTGTCTTTTTGTTGTGGAGATTCTGGGGTACACCTGTGCACTAATCATGATGTCACACCTGCATGTTAATGTGGCACACCTGTGAGGTGGGATGGATTATCTTAACAAAGCAGAAGTGCTCAATATCACACATTTAGGCAGATTTGTGAACAGTGTTTGAGAATATTGTATATCTGGAAAGAATTTTAGGGCTTTAAGTCCATCCCCTGAAAAATGGGAGCAAAAACAAAAGTGTTGCGTTTATATTTTTGTTGAGTGTAATTGACACAGGGGTGAGACTTGAGTTACAAAAATCATAAAATATACAGCAGTACAGTGCTTGCATACATGTACGTTGTTACTTTGTATACACCACTGTAAGGCAACAGGGCCGGATGTAACATGAGAGTTTTCTGTTTTCAATGATGAAATGCTGTTGGTTTAGTGGTGCCACAGATGTAGTTAGTTATTAGTAGTAGTAGTAGTGTTCCAAATCATTTTAAATAGAAGCTCTTTAATTTGAAATATCCTGGGTTGTTTTGCATGGCATCGTGTTTGGGGGGGGGGGGGGGGGGGGGCCCCCCTGGGTATTTAGGGGGGGCCCCCCCCCCCCCCCCCCCCCCCCCCCCCCCCCCCCCCCTCCCCCACGCCCATGCCTAGATCCTCCCCTGTAAGGCAGCTTTGCAGCTGGAGAGAATGACAGTGAAGGACTTAAACATCCACCAACTCTGAAATGTTCTGGCCTATCCTTTCCCCACTGACCTCCTGTGTTTGCTCTCCATCAGAGGAGAACTCAAACACCTGTCCCTTTGTCAGCCCTGGACTGATGCAGCCCCAAAGTCCCATTCATTCTCCCCACCCAAAATAGACCATACATGCATGCAAGCTGCACCAACGTGTCACAATGTTGCGCTAGTATAGGTTGACTATTTATTTTCAGCCTGTGTGTGACACGATGAGACTAAGTATAGAGTATTATAGTGCATTGGGCATAACGACTACTCAGGGGGATGCACGCACACAACACGCACAGTAGGCACACAGGCACGCACGCGCGCACTTGTCCTTTTAACCCCAAATTAGCACATTTACAATTATAAATGGTTACGTATCAGCCAGTAGCCTATGTATATAATTATCATAAGTGATGTGCGGTTTAGTACATGATGCACACAGAATGTTAACACCGTGGAATTATCATGGGACTCCCTCCCTCTCTCTCTCTCTCTCTCTCTCTCTCTCTCTCTCTCCCCTACCCCCTCCCTCTCTCTTTGTGTTTCTGTGTAAGTGGGTCAAGAGGAGAAAATAGGAAAACAGGGAAGAGAAGTGGACGGGACAAGCAGACTAGACTAGAGGAGTGTTGGAAGACTCTGAAACCGAACTTCATATTCTGTGTTGTTCTGTTTTCTTTCATAATTCATGCTTTGTGCAAGTGTAGGAGCTCAGACTGTCATGATGTGACACGTTCTGACTTTTTAGATCAGCTTTTTTTCACAACCCTTTATGTCATCGTAGGGAGTCGCGTCATGTCAAAATTCTGCTCTGCTCATTCCGTCACAATATCTACGATATGTTGGATACTTTTGGAGCACCAGCCCCAGGATTTTGCAACCCATTTTTATCCCCCGGTGCAAATTCCCAATGTGATCCTGGGCTCTACACAGTCTCCACCAACCTTGGGAGGCAGCAGACTGGGCTCATGCTTCCTTTAATGCATGAGGAGTCACGCCGCCTTCTTTTCACCTGACAGGGGGTAGTGCCAACCAGTTCCTGTCCCCTTCCACAGACGCCCGGCTGGCCAGGGGGAGGCAGTTTAGAGCCCAGGATTACTGCATGTTTTTGTGAGTGTATCTACCCTAGGTGACACAGGGAGAACATGCAAACTGAGGAGGAGACATGGCGCCAGCACCCACAGCGGTGTCCCTAGCGGGAATCGAACCGTTCAGCCCTTCTCAATTCAAAATGTTGCATAAAGTCTTATCTAAGAGTGACTAAGAAAGTTTCAGATTGGACTAAGTGGCATGGGCCCATGGCCTACAGCCAGCGGCAGGGGTGTGTTAAATAATTAAGAGCCTCAAAGTAACTAGGAAGTAGTGATTCAAGGAATTATGGAGTGCCAGCACTTGCGGTGAAGTCTGGAGAGGTGAGTTGTTCAGACTGCGGCAAAAATCCTAAAGCCTACACGATTCGTGCAGGGCCGTGATTGGCCAGTAGTCAAATTGAGTGGCAGTCAAGCGGTTGGTTCGGCTCTAGCCAGAAAATGATTTACTATTCTGTGCATATCAGGGTTGCAACTTGAACGGTGCTGAGTCAACTCAAACAAACACTGTGGCTCAAGTTGACTTGAGATGGCGTGATTCTGTTGCAAACTCGCGATCAAAAAATATACTATATTAACAGTATGCGTTTTTTTGTAGATGACAACACTTCTGTGTTGGCCACAGAGGGCTGTGGTTATTAGCACAATCCATGCAGGATTTAGAATGTTGTGGGAGGACCACGCATGTTCAGAAGTCTAAACCACAGCTCCTTTTGACAGTAACATGAACATGTCACACACAATCTAGCCTCTTATCAATAGCTAACAATTCATCACTTCAGTAATAGTTCAACAAAATCTCTTCATCCACACAAGCGTGGCGGGGAGGGGGATAACAGCAATTATTTTATTTCGGCCAAAAGTGATTGATAGGTTATCAATATCTTTGGAAAGAAAGTGAATGGTCTGCAATGATGGAACCTGTGATGATATGCCCAATATCTACTACACACACAATATACAGATGGTTATCAATACACAAACCTTAAACCTTGTATCTTGTTTCAGTAACCACACAGCAAGAAAGTAGGAATCATTTGCATTTAAGGCGGTAAAATCACAAATCAGTCTCTTTTTTGCCAGAAGACGAAAGCTGATCCAAAAACGGTTAATTCAGCTCAGCGTCACCATGGTAGCTGCTGCTAAATTCAGAATGCATATATCCACCTGGGAGCTATTTAAGAAAAGACACAATCTGCACTCTTGGAAGCTTTCTTGGCCCGTCCAAATGTGTTGCGATTCAGAGGTAAGGAAAGTGACAGCTGAGGTCACAGAGGCAGAATACAAAATGGGCTGAAATGGAGTAGTTGAAAACTTTCACTACAGGAGAGCATAGTCGGGCAGCCGACAGGCTTCTTTTGTTTCAAGTGTGAAATATGCTATATTAGTAGTTTTTATTAGCCTAACATATTGTATATTCAGGTGTATAAAATAAAAAAGTAGAAAAAGAAATGCACACCTACAACGGACATGTGCGTATGAAAAAGGGAACTGGATATTTAGAATAGAATGAGTCCCGCACATTGTCTTCACCCATAAAGGCTCTTCATGCCTGATAAAGGACCATAACGTTGCAAATATAGTGTAACTCTATGGGTGAAGACTGTGTCCAGGACTCAGTTTATTCCTACTATGCGTTTGTATATCAGGGCGGTTAATTACAGTAGTCAAGATTTTGTTTCTGCCGTTTTCTGCATTCCATTTTTCTGCTCTTTATTCCAAAAAACAAAACATCAGTCTGCAAGGAAAATTGTGAAATGTCCAAATCAGGGGTCTATCAGACAGTATTCTAATCAAGCATTACGAACTATGTGATGCTAGGAAGTAATTAAGATTGGACTTTTGATATAAAAATAGAAATTACACCAGCTAGCGAACATTGTTTGGCATCTAGAGTACCCATTATGATGGCAGATATACTGTAGGATCTCAAGGGATTAAATACCAATTTCCCTATTTCAAAATGAAAAGAGTGAAAAAAACAAATCAACCTTCCTTTGGGCAAGTGAAATGAAAGGTTTGTTAGCGGCTGCTCGTTTCCATTCTAGCATCCACTCTACAGTACCTTGCATTTAGACAGGGGCGGATGTAACATGTCCCATTTGGGGGGGCAAGAGAACATGTTGGAGGGGCAAGAGAAAATGGTATGGGGGCGGCTTCATCGCCCGTGTCGCTTCGCGCCACGGGCGATGAAGTCGCACCCATACCATTTTCGGTTACAGGACTTTTATTAGTCAAGTAAAGCATCAATAATAACATCAGTTGTTGTTGAAGTTGCAACAGACATGCAGCATGCATAAAGCTAAAGGTCTGACTCGGAGAGTTTTCTGTTTTCAATGATTAAATGCTGTTGGTTTAGTGGTGACACAACTGTAGTTAGTTAGTAGCAGTAGTAGTGTTTCAAATCATTTTAAATATAAGCACTTTAATTTGAAATATCTTGGGTTGTTTTGCATGGCATCGTGTTTGGGGGGGCAGACTGGGTATTTAGGGGGGCATTGCCCCCACATGCCCATGCCTAGATCCACCCCTGCATTTAGAATTCCCTGGAGGCCAACTGTACTTCCAAAGGAAGTTTTCTGAGAAAGCCAATTACACTTTATACTTTGTTTTCCTCTCTGCTCCTCCAACCTCACCATCCTTTTCTCTCTCTGCCTTTCTATTCCTGTCTCCTTCTGTAACTTACTCTACCCAATCTTTTTACAGACATTAATTCATTCCACAGAGTTTTTTTTTTCAGTGGTGCTGACTCAGTACTATGTTGATTTTCCATTGTTCAATACGGAGGATATTGATAAATAACTCAGTGTTCTGCAACACCATTTACACACAATTGTATGTGTACACGCACGTGCACACATACACACGCACACACGCGTGCCACACACGCTGTACACATGCACAATCTCCAAGATGAATACTTCTCCATAATACTGCTCTATCTCTCTGAGAATTACAGTGTGCCATGAGTGTGCATGCCACCTTTGTGTCTTCATAAATATGAAGACTTGTTGATTATAAACTAAAGATCACACCTCAAATAATATGTACACATCCAGATGTGCAGTGTTGGTGATTTGCTGTGGAAAAAGAGCACATCATTTCTTTTAACTACATCCATACACCCATGCACATAAACTCACTCTTCTTCAGTTTCCTCTCACCTCTGCATACACATAATGCCTTCCCTACCTCTCAGTATTGACAAAAGCCCCACAACCTAATCCGGTCTGTGGAGAGTGTTTCTGGAGACAGAATTAGGTGGATAACACTGGGTAGCCTCCCTTCGCTCCTCACTACCTCCCACTACCCTGTGCGTGCGTGTGTATGAGTACGATTAGATTTACCCACAGTGAGCTGTGGACTTATCCAGATTAACTGTTTTGGCATAGATATAGCTCCTTACTCCAAAAGTGAAGACTGTGGAAGACATGCTCTGCGTTTGAACAAAATGAGGTTTGCTTCAATGTTAAGTCGATTGACTGAAGGTATATAGCAGTTAGTACTGCTATCTGTTGCTGCCGTAGCCTTTATCCTTGACTAACCCCTTTAAAACCACTTAACCAGCAACATTAATGAGCCAATAATGACATAAATGGGATCTCTCCTGGATTAGGTGCTTTAAACACTTTTCTCTTGACTCTCTGGATAGCCCTTTTATTTGATGTCACTCGAAACACCAGCGTGGTCCTTGACCTGTATATTATACATGTCAAGGAGACATTGGTGTATAGTCTTGTAAATAGATTTAGCCTTTGGTGCCCAGAATCAAATAACAGTGTGCACACGAATGCACACACACAGGCACGCATGACGCATGCACACAATTCTTATCACACTGCTGTCTAAAAGTGTTAAATACTTAAAGTATTTAACAGTACTAAAATATTTCTGGTAGCATCATACCTTCTGATTAATTCAACATTGCACTTTATAGATTTTTTCCTACATTGTTACTGGAAATATGGGTAGATTGACCTTTATTGTTTTTTATTTGCGTTTATCCTAAAGGGAATTCAATTGTCAATACAGGTAAGAGCAAAACTAATTAGAATAGACATACTGTATAGATAACGTAACATATATAACCTGCCCCCCTGGGCCTGTAATTTGCATAATGCATGCATAGTATACTTAGATCATTATAGTAGAAAGACAGGAATAGAGGCACTGCTATTATGTGCATTCTATAACCAATAGGAAATAGCATATATAAATAGTTTGTAATGATGTGCCACCACCAGTGGGTGAAATGCCCTGAAATAAATGACATTTGTTCCATTACATACTGTCATGATAATCTGCTTTGTTTAAGAAAAAACATTGTAAGTTAGCTTTATTCATACAGTACTTCTGGTTGCTTGCTCACAGACACAGAATTAACAGATTATCCACAAAACTTAAATTAAAGGGTAAGACCTCCTTTGAGGTTTGGGTTGTGTCGTTACCTTGCCATCATGTATGTGAACAAGGAATAAAAGGCATTGACTTACATTGTGCGCCAAAACATCTCTCAAACTCACTCTTTTATTATGCAAACAATACATAGTATATATGCAAACATATATAGTGTCAATATATCATGCCAAGGTATACGGCCTAATATCATTCTACAAAAGTACTTTGCTATAACTGCCATTTTGGCAAAATAGGCTGTTGAAATGGCTGAAACAAAAAGTAAATACCTGAACCTTAATCAGAGGTAAGACCCACACAATGAAACTTTGGGTGTTTGGGTTACACATATTGGATAAAAATATTTCTAGGCGTGTAACAATGCAGTAACATTTTACGGTCCTATACTGAGGGTCTGTCTAAAAACTGTCATACCCTTATCCCTGCACTTTACCTGAATAAAGCTGATTCTTTGTGTTTCCAACTAAGTGGTAAATTGTGCATCCACGCCTTTATCCAAGGCGCTATACATACAGATTGTGAATTACATTCTCGCATTCATACACAGATGGCAAGGAAGCCCTGATGCAAGACACATTGGGAGCAATCAGGGGTGTATTGTCTTGCTCAAGGACACTGTGACACTAACTCTGGATTGAACTGGGGACCTCGCAGGTCCCATGTGGCCACTCTACCCTCAGAGCCACTGCCGCCCCATACCTCTTTGGAACTGAGCAACAATGATGTTAGCCTTTTTCGTGGAGTTAAGGCTCAAATGAATAATGGTCAAATGACCCCTGGCTCAAAACCCTCCAGAGCTCTAGGTGAAGGTGCAGGAGAGTAATCTTCCACCTGATACGCTGCTGACCTTATAGCTTTTACTCTATAGTTTTACATCATCCTCGAGAGAGGGAGAGGGAGAGGGAGAGAGAGAGAGAGAGAGAGGGAGAGAGAGAGAGGGAGGGGAGAGGGAGAGAGAGAGAGAGAGGGAGAGGGGGAGAGAGAGAGAGAGAGAGAGAGAGAGAGAGAGAGAGAGGGAGAGAGAGCGGGAGAGAGAGAAAGGGAGAGGGAGGGGCTGGAGAAAATGGTATTGGGGCGGCCGCACCCATACCATTTATGGTTACATGACTTTTACTAGGCAGTTAAGCATCAATAATAACTTCAGTTGTTGTTGAAGTTGCAACAGGCACGCAGCATGCATAAAGCTAAAGGTCTGACTCAGAGAGTTCGTCTGTTTTCAATGATGAAATGCTGTTGGTTTAGTGGTGCCACAACTGTAGTTAGTTAGTAGCAGTAGTAATTATAAGCACTTGAATTTGAAATATCTTGGGTTGTTTTGCATGCCATCGTGTTTGGTGGGGTAGTCTGGGCATTTAGAGGGGCATTGCCTTCAACCCCCCCCCCCCCCCATGCCTAGATCCGCCCCTGGGGAGAGCGAGGGAAGAGGGAGAGGGAGGGAAGATGGAGAGGGAGAGGGGGGGAGGAGGGACAGCATCTTTCACTGTTGTATTACATACTCTGTTGCCACACATACCCCAGGCTTTTGTTATTAATTTACATAATTTCTATTTGAACACAGGAAGGCAAATACTCTAAGGTTAGCCTCGATGTAAATTCATAGTATGAGGTGCATATTATTTCCGTTTGCGCGTGTGCGTGTGTGCGCGCGCGTGTGTGTGTGCGCGTGTGTGTGGGGGCCTGCGTTTCCGCATACTATAGCATGCTGAATGAGTTAAATTACATGCATTTTTGAGGCCATATAAGCAGAAATGACGCCATAATAAGCACACACCATCTGGATAATGGCAGCAGGCTGAGCAATGTGTGATGACACACACTTTGGACCCCTGCCTCGCCTTTCCCTTTCACTGTGTACCTCGCTGAATGTTAACTGAGGCACTCTGTTTACCCTTAAATCGATTGCCTCTGCTGGGATTAATACATGTTAATTGAAAAGAATCTCGCTCATTTAGCCACTTTGAACCTGGCTGCTGTTATCTCCAGTTTGGGCGTCTGTGTAGACTCTTTGCAAAAGTGTTCCAGGCTTTGACCTCTTTTTCTGGGGTAAATAGCAGATCTGCAAGTTGACGCATTGCGAGTTACTTTGAAACCTTTTGGGTATGGTTTAAGTGCTTAAAGGGAATAGAATACGACTTTATTTTGCCTTTATTGATAGGGTACAATGTTTGGACAGGAAAGGGGGAGATAGATGGAGGGGGCATGCGACAACGGCTGATGGGATCGGGACTCAAACCCATGACATGCCGTCAGACTGGATTATCAGCCTGGGCGGCTCAGCCGTGACCCAGGGCAATATTGATTTTCAACATCGTCTTGGCTATTGGCCGTGGAATATACCTTCTTTGATCATAAATGTCATCTGGGACAGGGAATTGAAGATAGAAGATAGAAACTCATATATTGTTCATATATATTGAAGTTAACAACTAAAGCAGCTTGGGCTTTCCATGGTGTACTTTTACCTCATTCTAGAAACTCAAACTAAAAACTCAAATATTCTACAAGAAAGAACAGAGCGTTTGAAAAGCACATTATTAATGCTACATTTAGCTAGCAGACTTACTGTGCCCTCAGTCAGCTGAAATATCTGTAACATGTTCAAATTGAGCCTGTTCTCTTTTTAAAAGCAACTGCATTTTCTGTGGCAAACTATAGTGTTTTATTTTCTGTGGTACAAATATTTTCCTCTGCACACCATGGACCACTGCCACGACACATGCATTTATTTCATAAGCAGTTATGCTCCTCTTGTGACTACAGACAGAGACAGAAACATTTAATAATGGTTCACCTTTAGAGAGCAATACTCGGCAGCACTGCTATTTACGGTATCATGGCTTCCATGGGTTCTCAAACGTACTGGTTCTCAAACGTTTTGTGTCCAAGCTACACCAAAGAGCCAGTCAAAAATGTCAAGGCCTGTATAATTTATAATAGCCTCAATAACATAGCCTATACAATAACATATATTCCATCTACAACTGCATCTACAATACATAATAAACTTGGTCAACCTGGTCCACCCCCCCCCCCCCCCACACACACACACACACACACACATCCTTATTGCCAAGAATAGCAGATCTACACGCTTACAACACTTCTAGCTGTGCTTGCAACCTGTTGAAGATTCTAGAGCCATGGTAAAATAATAATAAAAAATACCAGCGTTTTGATGAAAGGTGATGAGTTACAGAAAGAAATCACTGTCAAAAACACAGTGTGACATCAGTTATCCCACAAGCAACAAAAGCTACAGTACATTCTGGTTCTCTGTCGACCCCTGTCAGTTCACTCACCTCTCGCTAGAAGACTTTCTGAAAACAAGAACAGAGAACCTTCTCTTGTCAACAAAACAACAAAAAGGTGCAGTGCAGGCTTTGCTACTTCATGTTTTCTTTTTCTTCTTCTTTTGCTTCCATGTTTTCCTCTACATTTTCTTCACTTTCTCGCCCCCCATTTTCCATGTCTCTCTCTGCATCCCATGCCAGTTTATGCTGGGCCGCTGGCAACCAAGTTTTCTAGCCATGCAAGAGTTTATGTATTGATTTACTTGGACATGCTTGAATTGTGAATTCGTTAGTAGAGTTCCGCTTGGCATTTTGTTCTTCTGAAGGCATTTGTATACTGTATGTATACTGCAAGGCTATTGCTG
Organism: Benthosema pterotum; assembly: GCA_039105355.1. Taxonomy (NCBI): domain Eukaryota; kingdom Metazoa; phylum Chordata; class Actinopteri; order Myctophiformes; family Myctophidae; genus Benthosema; species Benthosema pterotum. The sequence goes on along the minus strand of CM076966.1, from coordinate 23,751,046 downwards.
TAAGCTTAAACTGTTGAGCTTAAACTTTAAATGTGCACCTAAGACCACATTCTCCTAAATAAATATCCAGCTCAAAAACAAACCAGCAATGTAAACAAACTGTCATACTAAATAAAACAACATAGATAGTTGCTCACTTTGTCTAACACCCACCTCCATCCGCTCTCTCGCTCTGCAATGTGTTATAGTTTATGAAATTATCAAGTTCCAGAATGCAGACACACTTTTGAGCACAGTTTGTAAATAAACAGGCGAATTGCCAAATGTAGACAATACATATTGTAGCTGTGTGTGTGTGTGTGTGTGTGTGTGTGTGTGTGTGTGTGTGTGTGTGTGTGTGTGTGTGTGTGTGTGTGTGTGTGTGTGTGTGTGTGTGTGTGTGTGTGTGTGTGTGTGTGTGTGCGCGCGCGTGCGTGTGCGTGCGTGCGTGTGTGTGTGTGTGTGTGTGCGCGCGTGCGTGTGTGCGTGCGTGTGTGCGCGTGTGTGTGTGTGTGTGTGTGTGTGTGTGTGAGATACTGATTTTTAAAACTAGTTCATTTGCTGAGTTCATTTAAGGATACACAGTGGCTGTTTTGTCCCCAAGAACAAGTGTAACAAACCAGATGTCAAAAAGGCAACACAATCTTTCTTGAAATCTACAGTTAACAAGGCAATATGTATGCAACAATAACAAACCAAAAACATAACAGAGCCATCTGGAGACATGATGTGCATTGCATTCTATTCATTGACCTTGCACATTTACAGAACCAGGCCATGCAGGTAATGTGTTGTTTTTCCTTGCATTGCCCTCATAAAGTCTAAATGGAAGGGGATTGATGTCAACAATAAAGTGCATAAGCTGGGTGTCGGTACAGGGCTTAGCCCGGGGATACATTTTTTTTCCAGTCTAGAGAAGCGATGGCCTGAAAAATGGCTATTTCCTTCATATCTTTATACCGTAGCTTACACCGTTAGCATTTACCTTCTAGAATCCATACATGAAGCCTCTGTCCTCCACACTCAAACTTAATTTGACTGACAGTGACAGACACTTATTTGCCAACTACTATACAGTAGCTAGGCAACTGATGTAATGCCCGGTTGACTGACTGACCGACTGACTGACAGATTTATGAATGGCTTCGCTGGCTGGTTGACTGATTGGCAGAATAAGAACCTGGCTAGTTGTCTGTCTGTCTGTCTGCCTGTCTGACCTGCTGATTAGCCGGGATGGGCAGCGTGCAGGCTGACATTTCAAAGAACCAAAGTAACGCAGTAAAGCTTCCCCGGATTCAAATATGAACTTCAGTAAAGTTTTAAAAGTGATGCAACGTGTAAGCCAGGCAGTTGCTGCGGTGTACGAGTGGACAGGTAGAGTTTAAATCAGTTTCATCACAATAGTTTTTTTTCCCCCATATCCTTAACGTGATGACAGATACTGTATGATATTTCAACATCAGAATTTGACCAAACGAGGGTCACAGAAAGTTTAAAAGGGAATATACTGGATAAATGAGTATTAAAACGAATAATGTTTCCCTGGATAATAAGTTAGGCCTATGCAAAGATATAAAATGAACAGTAGTCTAGCAGAGCCTCTTCCTATAGGGAGGTCTTCCATGCATGTCCCACTGGGAGGAGACCCCAGGGCAGACCAAGGCACAGTTGGAGGGATTACATGGACTCACTGGCCTTTGGGACACCTCGGGAGAAAGTTACTAATGTTGCTATGGTGTTGAGGGAAGTCTGGAGATCTCTGCTGGAGCTGGTAGACGCTGTGACCCGACTACCGATAACCGGTTGAATATCAATTCAATTAAATTCAATTTTGTTAGTGTCAAATCAAGTTGTCTCAAGACACTTTACAAAAAGAGAAGAGAAGAGAACCGACAAAGAATGTGGATGGATGGATAGTCTATTTAATTGGTCTGTGCAACAGTAACGGTACAGAATAAGTCATTATCAGGTACAGTAGGCTATATGTCAGGGTTCATTAATTTTTCAGAATTTGAGCCATAATCCACCCTTTGAAGAGTAGACCCAAAATTATGTATCATCATCAGTGTTGTGAATAACGCCCTTACAACTAACGCCCTTACAGTAAGGGATTCTACTGCACTGCACTGTGTGTTGTCTGCTCGCTTCTTCAGTCTAACATAGAGTATATTGAATAGAGAAGGCAACGAACGAGTCCCCCTCTCATCCACTTGCATTAATTCCGGATGCCTGATCTAGTGTTGATATATCTGTGTCTAACGTGACGCCATCCACCACGTCACAGAAAAGGCCATTGATTGGCTAACACGGCGCCACATGGCAGTATAAGCCAATCAGAGCCAGTCTTATTCGTCAAGCATCTAGTAGAAGAGTTGCGACATTGACGGGGCAGAAAACAAAGCGTATGATCACATGACTAACCTCGGTTGTCCCAATTCAATAGAAGTGTATATATAGATGAGCCGCCATTGAAGTGGCCCCATGGAGTGAACAGAGTTTTCGCGTAATTAAAGGCTCTGGCCTCTGGTAAGCACACACATACACAAAGCTGCATTGTTGATGCGCACACACACTCGCACTCGAGCTGCGGTAAAATAATAATAATAATAATAAAACATACGCTCTCAAATGCAATGATACGACGACGACAGCGTGACCGGAGCCTTTGCAGCGCGGAAATATAAACATTATTTTACATTCTTGCTGGTAAAGCACGGGTTTTCAACAGGTGGTCCTCAGGCTAAATGATGGAAAGTTGGTTAACCAGATGTAACTCTTTGAGAGTTACGTTTTTGTCAACGGACCTTCTTCAAGCATCTCAAATGCTTGAAGAAGGTCCGTTGACCGAAACGTTGCTCTAATAAAAAGTTACTTGCAAGTATAGACGGTGTGCGGGCCTCTGTGTACAATGGTACAGTTATCCTGACTAGGGATGGCCAAATGGAAAGATTTTCTTAACCGATCGTCGTCATACCTCTGCCGGTTAATGACCGTTAACCGATAAGGAAAAATGCGCTATTTGACCCATTAATTATTATGCGCACCATTTTCATTAAAAACAATAATAATACAACGCAGAATAAAAAGAATACAGCACACTGTTTTCCAAATTTGCATAACAATTAATGTTTTATTTTAGCAGTATTACTGCATCAGTTCTTTCTTTTACATCAACGAATTATACAAATTATAAAAACATAAACAAATACACGTGCATACATGCAAGCAGCGCAACTGCGCAAGGCGGCCAAGGCCACACCAACTGAAAAACTCTGACTCCCTAAAATAAATAAAATAATAAAATAATTGCACAGGCATATTGCACAGCCATATAAACACAAATATTGTCAAACGGAAAAAAGTGCTATGAGAGAGTACTAAATTGTTTGTGCTAGGGATGGCCAAATGGAAAGATTTTCTTAACCGATCGTCGTCATACCTCTGCCGGTTAATGACCGTTAACCGATAAGGAAAAATGCGCTATTTGACCCATTAATTATTATGCGCACCATTTTCATTAAAAACAATAATAATACAACGCAGAATAAAAAGAATACAGCACACTGTTTTCCAAATTTGCATAACAATTAATGTTTTATTTTAGCAGTATTACTGCATCAGTTCTTTCTTTTACATCAACGAATTATACAAATTATAAAAACATAAACAAATACACGTGCATACATGCAAGCAGCGCAACTGCGCAAGGCGGCCAAGGCCACACCAACTGAAAAACTCTGACTCCCTAAAATAAATAAAATAATAAAATAATTGCACAGGCATATTGCACAGCCATATAAACACAAATATTGTCAAACGGAAAAAAGTGCTATGAGAGAGTACTAAATTGTTTGTGCAGAACATTAAACATGAACATGTTTGTGCAGAACATTAAATAAACAGGACGGCCTAAGGGCCGCGGGCCTCGAGTTTCACGAACAGCAGCGTTTTGGCTTTGAATTTCACACGTATTGCCCCGAGTAGGCACAAGACCGGTTGCCCGAAAAAAACAACAACAACAAAAAAAAACAGATAGGCCTAGAATAGATATATCACCCACCAACACTGCCAGCACAAAATAGCTTATAATGAAGACAAGGCCTACCTTATCAGCAGCATCAGTGTCCCAATCGTTTTAACAGTTTTTGTTCATAAAAATCAACATATCCACATGATCGGGGGTTAGCCTTGTGCGCAGCCTGTTGACTACAAGACCGGCTTCGGAGAACACCCTCTCCGATGGCACGGAGGTTCCGGGAATGCAAAGGTAACGCCTGGCTAATATGGCCAGCCTCGGAAACCGGCCGTGGTTTGCTTTCCACCATATAAGTGGATCTGATTCCAATGAGGGGGGATAGTCTCGCATGTAGTTGTCCACTTCTGTCCCTGAATCATTAGCTGCTGCATGTGGGTTATAGTCCTCTCCTAATAGCTGTCGCATGGCACTCTCCTCCACGGCAGCAGCAGCAGCCGCCGCCACCGGCTCCTCCTCACCATCCTCCTCTTCATCAGCTGTAGGGCCACTCTCAGCGACGCCTATAATTAATGAAATGCTTTAGTAATTTTATCAGCTTACAAATGGTGCCTGTGCATCAGTACCAGTCCGAATTATCATTACATTATATACAACAAACAAAAATCTATATAGGCTATAATACAATAATATTCACCTTCATTAGCTTGATCCAGATCGACTCCAGCGCAGATTTCCTTCAGCTTGGCTGTCGCGGCCTCTCTCTGCCTTCGTGTGAGGGAATGCAGGTGTTTATGGCGAGGGTCTAAGATGGTGGCGATCAGCGCTGGTTTGGAGACTAAATCAGCCGTGTCAACCGACATGCGATCCCGCAGGGACTTTTTAACCTGGTCCTTGAACTCTGCTACTTTTGTGCTGTCATCCGTGGAACTTGCCAGGTGTTTGTTCAGGAGGCTGAATGTGATGGGGTAGATGCTTGAAATGGACACGTTTGATTCCGATGACATAACGGTGGTGGCAGTTTTCAGCTTCTTTAATACCGGCAGGACATCTTCAATGATTTGCCAGTATTCATCTTTTAGCTCGAGAGTTCTGGCATCTTGCAGCCTTGTTACTGTTCGGTCTGATAGGACGGCTGTGACGGGCCACCGCTGCTCGTTCAGTCTCTCGAACATCATACACCGAGTTCCACCTGGTCTTGCATGACTGAATGAGGGAATGACGAGGCTTGTTCATCGATGTTTGTTTGTTCTGTAGTGCCGTTGTAGCAACAGTGCTCTGATTGAAATGTTTGACAAGTCGTCCTGCTGCAGCAATGACTCGCTGCAAATAAAGGGCGAAGCCGTCCGTGATTGCCAGCTGAAGCGTATGTGCGAAGCACGGAACCGAGTCCCAGTTCACCCGGGTGGGGGAATTTGCAGCCACGATGTTGCTTGCGTTGTCGTGCACACATGCACTCACCTTCCCGGTCAGCCCCCATAACTCCACCGCTTCATTTAGTTTAGCTGCCAAGTTGTCTGCTGTGTGTCGGTTGGGCATTCTCTGTGTCAATAAGACGAAGGAACGAATGTGCCACTCCTCGTCAATATAGTGTGATGTGATTGTCACGTAGCTCTCTGTAGTCAGTGCCGTCCAACAGTCAGTCGTTATAGCCACAACTCCAGTGTCTTCCATGTCAGTTTTTAGCTCGTCTTTTTTTTTCTTCGAAGCGGGCCTCGATGCGGCGGGTGACCGTCTGCCTTGAAGGCATTTCGTAGTTGGGCTCCACATAAGCCATCAACTCCTGAAACCCCGTGCCATCGACCACACTGATTGGCATTGTGTCCTTTTCGATCATGAAACATATTTTTTGCGTTATGCTCTCAGTTCTTTTAGCATCGCATCTCCTCCCCGCCACCATGGCAGGCAGCGTTTGTTGTGGTCCGCAGCCCGAGTGCGATGGCGTCGGGTGTTTGTTTTCCAAGTGGTACTTCATTGTGGAAGTACTGGAGTTATATTTCAGTTTAGTATTGCACAAGTGGCAAGTTACCTCGGTGTCACTGTTCTGGGTAAAGTGCTGCCAAACTCCACTTCTTTTATTGCGCTGCTTCATTGTTTTCTTTCGGTTTTCCCCCTACTACATTGCATGTGCTTGTTTTGCCTGGAAGTGGAAGTAGGCCTAAACGTCACAGTGTCACACGCATTGTTGCCAGGTTTGCACTGTGCAGGTGGAGAATCGGTGTGCGCTCGGCTGCGCAGCACAGGCTCGGCGCTTTAAGAGAATATATATATATATTTTTTTCTTTATCAGTTAATCATTCGCCGTTAGTGTTGTCGGTAACCGAATTCCTTATCGGTTAACGGTTAACGATTAACTGTTGGACATCCCTAATATTGACTCCAGTTGTTTATGAAATCCAGCCTGATATTGTGGACAAAAGAAATCTTTAGTTTTGGGGTCTGTGAGGCCAAAATGTCCTCAAATGGTGGTCCATGGCTCAAATGCAGAATAAACAGTGGGCCCTGGTATGAAAAAGGTTGAAAACGACTGTGGTAAAGGACCAGGACAAAAACATTGAAGTGAAGTGTAAATTATGTTAGTGGGCAGCAAGCATTGTCCTCAGCAAAGAAAATCTTATTACAGTCCATGCTCAGCATGCTGCCATTAAAGGGGAATTCCACCCCTTTTCAAAAAAGGTCCTAAAAGAAAAATCACTAACATGGTGAAACACAACCTCCATTTCTAATAAACACAGAATCATGTCCAAACAACATCTCTAAGGCATATTAATTAATGTCAGTAAAATGTTGAAAATGGGAAGAATTCCACTTTAAACTCGTGACCATGAATACCACAGAACACCCCTTTTTTGTATGTTTAAAAAAAAGTAAAGTACCGTACTTTCCGGGTTATAAAGCGCACCTGAATATAGGCCGCACCGGCCAAATTTTGCGAAAAAATCAATTGTGTACATATACAAGACGCACTGGCCTATTAGCCGCGGGTGTTTTAATGCTTAATTACCATATGTAAGGGTTCTTGCACAGATGAGATTGTCGGCAACGAAATGCTGTTTGAGAAGCATCCTTTTTATTATTTAAACGACTACAGAACTGCACGTGCTGTATGTAATTAACGCTAGAGCCATAGACCAGGGACGGATCTAGGCATAGACATGAGGGGGGGAATGCCCTCTAGACGCCCTGACTGCCCCACCAAACATGACGGAATGCAAACAATGAAAACTTCAAAGATATTTCAAATCAAATGCTTATAGCGGTAGTTAGACATTGACTAACTACAATTTTGGCACCACTAAACCAACTGCCATTTTCGACTGCACCCCCGATTGAGAAATATATTACATCCAGGCCTGGCCAGTGGCCATAGAGTGTAGCCGGAGATACGCAAACTCCGATCACTTCATGAAACCAAATGAGCGCTTGCGGGTCCATTTGGTTCATGAAAAAAGGTAGCCTAGCGTACATCTGGTTAACCAACTGTCCACCATTTAGCTGGGGACCACCAGGAATCCTCTCAATGTTTAAGACGCTCGATGAGGCGTCTTTATTGCCGCCTCCACGGACCCCTCCTCCTCCTCCTCCTCGGGCGGCGGCGGCGGCTGCTGCTGCTGCTGCCGCCGCCAGCCTTTCTAAACCGTTCGTGGATGTTTTTTTGACACTTTTCCACGCAGTAAGGATCCACTGGCAGTTAGACTTGATAAAAAGTTGCTTTCAGCATGTTCCTCGCCCTGGTGGTGCGCGCGCTGGTGGCGCCAGCTCCTCGGAACGACAGCGCGCGGACCACCACCGCGCGGACCACCACCACGCGGACCATCACCGCGCGCCGTCGTTCCGAGGAGCTGGTGTCTCCGCCGCGCCGGCGTTCCTCGCGTTGGTCCGCCGTCTAACCATTGATTCATTGATCCCAAGGCTACGTGCAGCAGATAGATTTCCTTATTTTTCAACCAGCTCGACTGACTTTAGCTGCGTTATATGCACTTCTTCGTTTGCTTTCCATGAAGCATTTAGTTGTGTCTGTCTTAGCGAACTGCCTGTGCCCTGTCCCCTACATTTCCTGCTCGGGCCGGCTTAAAGTTGGTGTCATACCGTGCATTTAGACTTAGAACGCCCTATACTATAGTGTTTGTTAGCCGTAAACATCCATACATTGGCCGCACCGCTGAATAAGCCGCAGGGTCCAAAGCACAAGAAAAAAGTAGCGGCTTATAGTCCGAGAAGTACGGTAAAGTAAAGTAACGCCCTTACTTTCAGAATTTAGTAAGGAATAAAGTAACTAATTACTTTTTCAGGGAAGTAACTATAACTATAATGCCCTTACTTTTTAAAAGTAACTTCCCCAACAATGATCATCATTGAATAAGATTTTGTCCATTTTCTTACTGTAATTGAAAGAGTACAGATAATAGGCAATTGATCCAAATGACAATTCTACATTCTCTAATTGTGTGATGTTTAACACAAAACATCACACAATTAGGTCTCACCAAGATCCACTGTTTGAAAACCACTGGAACAGACACCAACCAAATTAGATAATAAATCTACTGTATGGAGCGGCGTGCATGCGTGTGGACAGTGAGACTCCCCTGGTCTGGAGACTAATTGAGACAGAACTGCTGCCCATTTGAACCTCATGCAGTCTTGTAATCCTGTCTCTGTTCTACTCCCCCTGCCTCTCAGCATCTCCACCTCCAGAGCACGCCTACTCCTAAGCTCTCCTCTGATTAACGAGAATACAATCATTCCATTTCTCATCGCTGATGATCAGTTTTTAATTTCTTTAAGTACCAATCTTTCTTTCATAAATCTATTACAGCCTGCTCTTTATCATTTCATTTATTATGTCCTGTTCTATCTCATCCCACACTCTGTGTCTATGCCCCCTGCCCCCGTCTCTCTCATTCATAATCATCTGTCTATCTATAATAGACAGACAGTACACTGGTTGTGTGCCCTTATAACTAAGCATTTATATGATAGTAATAGTCTTTGCCTTTCTGTTACGCATGCTCGCACACACTCACACACGCTCATGCAGGCCTGCCAGCCTGGTTGTGTAAGTGTGAGTGGGATGTGGCGATGTGTCATCTCTAACAAGCCATCATCCATCACCCTAAAATCATATCACTCAGCAATGCTGATTACAGAGAGGGAGGGGGTGAGGGGGAGGTGATGGGGAGGGAGGGAGGGAGGGGGGGTGAGTGAAGGACAGGGCGAGGTAAAAGACGGGCAAAGCAAAATGTGACCTGCATCTCTTGATATCCAAACTAGGAAAAGTGCCTTTCTGGCCACAGGACTCCACCAGGCCTGGTTGTGGCCGCTTGGTGGCGCTATAGGCCCATGTGAAAAGGGTGCCATTTCTTCTTACGCTTTTGATGGCACTTGGATGATTTGAGGCATTTTGCTACGAAAATGAGTTTTTCAAAGATCCACCTGTTAGTGGCTCTATCACAGGCCGATGTTAAAAGGGTGGGATGTACAGTATTTCATTGTTGTTGGCATCCAGAGAGTGTCTGTGCAAAGTTTGGCAGGGACCTGATTAATGGTGGTGGAGATTGGCTGGTAACAGACTGATGGACAGACGGTGTGCAAAACATACTCTTCACCATGTCTACAGGAAAGTATGTAAATTAATGGAAATAAGAGCAAGTAGAGGGAGGACTGCCCTGCCCCCAGCTATTCACTTGTTTTTAGTTGGCCTGTGGCAATTGGCTGATCATCCCATAGCAATGATTTGATTGAATGCGCAAATTACATATTGAAGATAAACGCGAGGGCAGCAAAGTGAAGATGCCAGCAGTGATTGGCCAGAATGACTTTTGTGATGAACTGATTGCCAGGCACTGCGTTCTCACAGTGTCTCTATGATGAAGTTCACCATAAATGTGATCTGGAATTAGCCCTTCTCAAAGCCACACCCTTTGGGGCGATGTTTAGTTACTGTCGAGTGCCACTTCAAATAGTTTAGGATAACTGTTGCTATGCAGGTCAAGCTTTCCTGGTCAAGCTTTCCTCTGCTAACATGCCTATTGGACAAGGACGGATTGGGAGTCAATCACTTAGTGAAGGACTAATTGCCAGCATCGTCAGTTGCTGTTGAAGTTGCAACAGACACGCAGCATGTATAAAGCTAAAGGTCTGACTCAGAGAGTTTTCTGTTTTAAATGATGAAATGTTGTTGATTTAGTGGTGACACAATTGTAGTTAGTTAGTAGCAGTAGTAGTTTTAAATCATTTTTAAAACTGCCAAGAAACAACCGGTGGACCCAGTGGTGGACCCAAGTTGTGGGTCCACCACTAGTCATTGACATGAATTGGTCTGGGGGGTAGCCATTAGGCTTCTCCTTGGAGGTCCCCACCCCTTTTTCCCCCTTTTTCGGAGAGTCACCTTTCCGATGGCAATTAAAGAACAGTAACGATGATGTGATTATGAGTGGCAAAGTGGTCTGCTAAAGGGTAATTAGTGTCACAATGACACACAGAGGTCCTGTGTCATAAATTATTTGATAAAGTGCCCATTAAACTCCTCAGCATTAATTTAAAGTTGCAAAGTTAGAAGTATACACGATGAGCTCCAAATAGAAACTGATTAGATCATGTGGACGTGATTTCTTACCCATGTAGTAAAGAGGAAAAATGGACAAACAAGAACATAAATAACCTCCTGGGTTTTATGGTCCATAAAAGTCTTGATGGAATAGTGTTTCTGTAGGTCAGTGGTTTTCAACCAGCGGCTGGGGGACCACCAGCGATCTTTGAGATGGTTCCAGGTTGTCGCCATGGTTGGTAACCAAATGAACACTATTAGATCCTGACTCCTGAGAACATAACATGAAACCAAATTGCCCGTACAGATCTACAGTGTATTTGCTATCATTTTTACGCTCTGAAGAGTTAAGAATTATTTTAATACTCTTATTGTATGATATATAATATACCCACAAGCTTATTTGTAATGGATTGAGCCTCGATCACCATCTGATACAACCAGTCATTTCTTTCTGTTTTTAAAGCAGTTTTAGCTGCAATACAATGTCCTGAGGTGGACATTGTGATCTTATATATGTTTAATCTGAGTCATACTGATGCTATTGCTAGATAAAACCAGGCTTGTTTAGATTTCATCCCAGTTTGTTAAATCAAAAATGGTGGACATTGTAAGCAAAGTGGCATGGATCGGACAAAATCAGATGAGTTGTTCCTGAGGGAAATTTCCATGAAAAGCTCCAATATGATATGAAAGCCTACTATTTCAAAATTGGTTATTTGTCGGAATAACATGTCGGAATAAACATGCATGGGAGCACCCAAAACACAAAAGAATAACACAAAAAGTTAGGTCCTTTAATTTACAGGAAATGTACACAACAATTGCCACAAATTATTTTGCCTTTATTATACTAGAACATTTTAAAACATTTCAAAAGTACCGTATATTGACCATGACAAGCAATTTTAAACAATATCATGAAATGTTCAATCCTACACTTCAATGCAGCCAGTTAACATCAGTCAGTCTTTCTGACATGAACAAATTATTAAATACATGAATAGCGAAAAATAGATTTTGAACCTGGCAATTTGATATTGATATCATGGCATTAATAATTGCAATTGGCGTATCGATTTTGTTTGCCCACCCCTACTGTCAAAGTGGTTAAAAACCAAGGTGAAGAATTTAAATGAAATGTATGTTTGCATCTGCAGCATTAATGAATAGACAAAATATCTAAAAGAGATGGGACTGGTATTGGACCTAACTGTGGCATCAGTCAGGCTCTATAGCTCTCAGTATTCATAAGTACTTGAATCTGCTATTTTCTGCCCCATTGAAGTGCACTTCAGCAAAGCACATTCCCACTTAACTGCTGTTGTATGTGTGTGTGACTCTCACTAGCCCTTAGGGTTAGAGTCAGGGGTGCCTACTTACGTAAAACCTTGCTGTCGACCAGAAAGCTTACATGTATGTTTTTTTGTGAATTAAATAATGGCCTACTTGATCATATGTTACACAAAAGCATCAAAAGTAACAGATCTGCAAGCTGGAAATTCACCACAAAGTGTCACGTTTGGAGCTTGTGGATCTGCTATAGGCTACTTTTACTCATTTTGAATTGGAATCCTGGAATCCATCGCCCGTGGTTCATCTCCCTTTATACATGTGTATGAAGGGAGGTCTAAAAAATGAATAACTAGATCTAGAGAACTCTCCATGGTTAGGATAAGATGTGCAATGTTCAGGAGTCGGTTGGTTGATTAGCCGCTGATGCCAATTGCAACATTGGTGTGTTCTGGAGAAAGAATGGACCCAAGATGGTTTCCCAAACAGCATGTGAATGCATCGTGTTTTCCGTGGGGTTACACTCTACGAGGCTCGGCAGCCTGCGGGTGTCTCCTGGGTCCTAATTGTGGCAGTATTTGGGCTAACTTGCACCATGGGGCGGGGTGTGCCCAGCGCAACAGGGGTACTATTTTCAGGACTGTAAATTGTGAAGATGCTACAGTATCTGTCCATTTGTGTCTGGGGCTAAACTCTCACCATCAGGAGTGGCCTACAGGAGGACAGTATGGGCCAACGTCCATCCGTCCATCCACTGAGCCTTGGAGCAGCACTGTGAAGTGATTTTATCTTAATAGGAATCCATTCACGCTAATGTAATTAACATTATTTAATAAGCTAATTACAATAGCCCATCATGTAGAACGATTTATGCAGAGTTGGCAGAAACATTATTTGACCTTTGTGTGTACGTGCGTGTGCACGTGTCTTTCTCTTTGTATGTGCCCTCCATCCTGTCTGTCTCTTTCTGTAGCCTTTCCCTGTCCCTCCATTCATTCTGTCTTGTATTTGTGAAGGCTCTTCTCCTCTCTGCCTCCTACTGTCCTCTCTGTAGTGGATTGTTAATTGGTGATTACCCCGGTAACAGGTTAGGTGAGAATGTGTGCATGCAGGACGCCATTGTCATGGGAATGCTGCGAGCAAAAAGCCAGCGCCTGCATGCTGTGTTTAATGATCCTGTGCGCCCGCTCTCTCTTTGCGTGTGTGTGTGCCTGCACAGTCAGGTGTGTGTGTGTGTGTGTGTGTGTGTGTGTGTGTGTGTGTGTGTGTGTGTGTGTGTGTGTGTGTGTGTGTGTGTGTGTGTGTGTGTTCAAGATTGTGACTAAATAATGGATGACATAGTTTGCAAAAGATCAGTGTACACACGTCAACACACATGAGTGCACCCACACACACACACACACACACACACACACACACACACACACCACACACACACACACACACACACACACACACACACACACACACACACCCCCCCACACACACACACACACACACACACACTGTCGATACAGTGTACTCCTCATTCCTCATCACTTTGCAGTTGCCGGTGGCACATCATCATGCAGAACCACACAACACCTACAACACACACACACACACACACACGCACACACACACACACGCACACACACACACACACACACGCACACACACACACACACACACGCACACACACACGCACACACTCTCACACACACACACACACACACACACACACACACACACACACACACACACACACACACACACACACACACACACACACACACACACACACACTGACTACAAGATGAATGCTATAACTTCTCAGTAATGCTCCTCTGTCTCAATCTGTCTCTCTGGAAATGACGATGTGCCATGAGCATTCTAAATGTATGGCTGACACACACGCATGCACACATGCACAAACACACACTCTCTCGTCTCTCGCTCACACACACACACACACACACACACACACACACACACACACACACACACACGCACACACATGCACATTTCTGAAAATCATTTGTTAGTGTATGTTCATGTAGTGTGCGTGTGTGTGTGCACGCGCGCATGTTTGTTTTCATTGTGTGTGCGTGTGCATGTGTGCTGCATCTGACAAGTTAAGTGTATTGTATGTAACAGCTCATGCACCTTTTAACTGTCTGTTTTCCTTTTGTCTTGCTGCACTGGCAGTGTTTGTCTGTGTACATGGCATTCTTACACATTTATGTGGACATAAATAAATATTTCACTTGTATGAGAGAAAGAGAGAGACATGAGAGAGAGGGAGGGAGGGAGACATTCTAGAAGAGTTGGAGAGACGGAGCATGTTGAACACAACGTGCGTGTGTGTATGCGAGAGTGCGTGTGTGAGTGTGTGCATGCGCCTGTGCGATGGTTTCTATTCTTACTCACAGTGTTTATTGCATTTGTGTTGTTTCTTTCCTCCCAGTCTGCATCATGTTAATTCTGCAGGTTTGTGAAATAGGCACATAGAAACGGTTGCCATAGAAACGCCAGAATAATAGCACCCTCCCTGGAAACGGCAGAAGTTTGTAATTTCAATAGAAAGTGTAGTTTCTGTGTCTGACCTCCTCCCCTTGCTTCTCCTTTGATTCTTTTCTCTTCTCTGTTTGCCTCTCATCTTCTCTTGTCGTCCATATCCTCCTTGAAGGATACATTTTTTCTCTCTCTTGTGCGTGTCTCTCTCTCCATACTGTATCTCTCTCCCTCGTTCTTGTTTACATTAGGATTTTGTCTAGGCTGTGTTTAGCTAAGCATTTCTTAAGTTGCCCAGCTTGGTGACGGGACATGTTCACAACAACAGAACTGTATGCTAAACACAGACTCATCTCGCCAAGAGATTGATCATGCACAACCATTGGAACATGATTCCATATGTTCTAATCATTGAAGTTATCCCGGATTGACATGAAATCACAGCTTGTTGACTGTTTGATGTTGCATTTTATGTGTTTTATTCTGAAGTACAGTAGCTAGATGTCCCAAAGCGTGTCATGGCAGACATTTATAGAATGCCAAATGGGCGTATTATTTGTTCCAACAGCTTTATGCTGTGGAGCCTCAGGGGTATTCTCTGCATCTTGGATTCTCTGGCTTGTCTGTCTATTATATTTAGACGTTGTATTTAGAGCGTTTGGTTCCACAGCAGGGGGTCATGATACAAATCCTGCTGCTGTCATTTGACCACAGACTTCAGGCAACAGCTTTTTCCATGTAAGGATGTCCCAAACACTTCTATCCCCATGTAAACCAGTCAATGCAAATATTACTGCTAGTGTCTGTGCCAGGGCTATTTAACTGGTGTGTTTTCATGGCTAAAAATGGAAGTTACAGGTATGGTCTGTACCAGTATGCACAATATGAAGGGTCATCATATTCTATCATATTCAAGGCCAAGGGTATTTGGAGAAAAAGTGAAACGGACTTCAGTCACTTTAGACTAACGTCCTGCAGAATGTGTGTGTGTGTGTGTGTGTGTGTGTGTGTGTGTGTGTGTGTGTGTGTGTGTGTGTGTGTGTGTGTGTGTGTGTGTGTGTGTGTGTGTGTGTGTGTGTGCGTGTGCGTGTGTGCGCGCGTGCGCCCTGTAGATAAATATTCGCTTTGTGTGAGCACACAATGCATTTTGAGGACCCACAAAGGTTCTGCAAAGTGCAACGCAATTAATTGGGTTCCTGCTTGTGATGACGCTCGGATAATAAACTTTGCTAATTCCTTCCCCGGTGTGGAAATATACTCTTCACAACAAGATCACATTGCCCTGTTAACTAGGGAGCTACAGTTAAGTTGCATGTGAAATGTGGTGTCTCCATTTGAATAATTGCATGCCACTAAAGACTGCCCTGTGATTCATATTTGTGTGCATTTGTTCAAAGCATTCCAGGCCTCATCAGTTAGTTTGCTAAAGCGTGCTGTCTGATGCTAACTTCTAATTGCATAACATCTACTTAGTATTACTGACATGCTTTTATTTTAGATCCCCCTATCTCATGCTGGAATAGTAATGCAGTACAAGAAATGAAGAAAATGAACGTCGACACAATGTTGGAAAAACCTTCCAACGTTGGGGGTATAGCTGGGTCATTGACTTCCATAACCTACCAATGTTTTAAGCACAGAGTAGCTTTCTCAACTGATCCCCCCCCCTCCGGCCTTTAGTTCAAGTACAAAGTACATATACTTGTGGAAATGTGATCTTGGTCTTTTATGAAGAAGAAAGTCAGAAAGAAAAGAAAAGCTTGCGGGTTCCATAAGTGCTGAGTTGGCCGTATACGCAACTCTCTTCTCTCCCACTTTTATCCAGCAACTCGCTAATGAGCAGGGACAGAGGATACTGCATGGTCTTCTCTTCTTGTCTTTCTTACAGATCGTCCGTCGTCTTCCTTTTGGCGCATCTCTTTTCATTTTCCATCTACTGTATATACTTTCTTTCTGCATGACTTGTCTCTCTTGACGTACTGTATATTTCTCACCCACCCACCCACCCCCCGTTCAGCATATCCTGCACCATTCTCGCACCCCAAGCGCTCTCAGAGGACTGTTCACGTCTTTCCTCCCATAATAATATACAGTATAGCTCCTTTATTATTTCTCCTTGGCCTTATGGGGTCCCGCCTCCCCTCTTTGCATGTTCATGCTTTAATGTGCTTTGTGTTCACATCTACTGTGCCTGCTCCATCCATCAGTCTATCCGCCTGCCTGTCTTTCTGTCCCTCAGTCACAGGCCCTCCAGCTCATGTAAAAGCATCATGGTTGTCCCCGTGGAGGACTTCCAAAGCACACCGCAGCAGCGTGTACAACGCCGCGGGCCCCAGAGGCACGCCATGTACCAGGCTACGTCTTTCTGTCTCTGTCTGTCTGTCTGTCTGTCTCTGTACATGCGTGTGTCTCCAACGTTACACGGCCTCGCTGTCTAGAGTGGAAGGTATAATAGTATCTGGGAAGGGTCTAGTCTTTTGGTCTATTTTTGTAGTTTTATACAACAGCCTCCAAGCAGTCGTGTACAGCACGTACTCATGGACCGACTCATACGCGGACATGTGCTCACGGGTGGACACGCGCGCACACAACACTCACACGCACACATACACACACTCATGCGCATTACTTGAGCAGTGTAAGCTAATTAAGTCACATTGATGTATCATGCATCGTGTGTGTGTGTGTGCGTGTACGTGCGTGCGTGCGTGCGTGCGTGGTATAACAGGTTATAGTCCAGCCTGATTTTGAGGGGGTTGTAGGCGAGACTGAGATAGTAAATGAAAATGACATGGACTCGAGACCAGTACTATAAACACTAACACTATAATAGAAACTATGGTGGTTTGAGTGTTGAATAGTTTTTGGAATCAACAATTTCCTGGAGGAGGAACAACAGCAGGGGTTCTATGAATGGGACCCCCTGTAGTGGAGTACAACAATATGTTTGATACTACCGATTTCACAGGCCCAACAATGAATCTAAGTTTAGATTTGCATCTAAACATTCCACCATATTTAATATTTCCACCACATTCTCTTGCTGTGTTTCTCTACAGTAGGGGTTTTCAACCTGTTTTGACCCAGAGAATCACCAGTCTGACTAAGAACAACCTGGGGACCAGCACTATTTGTTCTGGAGGGCATGCCTTGAATTAAGAATTGAGGCCTACATAACCTTAGTTCAAGCTGTTGTAGCTTGGTTGTATCAAACATTGTGATTATTATTATTGTGATTCGAACATGTTGGCATGTTGTTGATAAATGGCTGAACCCCCCCCCCCCCCCCCCCCACACACACACACACACACCACCTGCAATACCTCCATGGTATACCTCCAAAAAATGAAACCAAATGGACCCTAGTGGGTCCATTTGGTTTCATTTTTACTCTCTTAAGATACACTCTCAAAATATTCATCATGTGAATTAGTCCAAATCTACACAACTAGAAGGTTAATGGTCATGGACAGAAGTAAAGGAAAGGTCTGTGGGGCTAAAATGCCCTCAAATGGTGGTCCGTGGCTCAAATGCTGAATAAATGGTGGGCCCTGGGGTGAAAAAGGTTGAAAACCCCTGCTCTATAGCAACCACAGGGGCAAAGAGTATAAAGGAATCAAAAATCGAGCAAATAAAAAAAAAAGTTCTTATTCGGGTTGTCATCAATGTGAACCATGATTATATAGTTAAATGTTGGAGAAAAGTAACTGCTGGCCAGCACGCCTGTATTCGTACCTACACTATATACACTAAATAATGTGAAAGAAGTCGTGTCTTCTTCTATTCTAAACTCTTCAATGATCCCTAGGTCTGTGCCAGGACTCGCTGGAATAAGACATGTTCATTTTCCTGCGACTAGCCGCCTGAAAAATAGAATAGAAAAATCTAATTCTGTGACTGGGGGACTAACTAGATATAATAGCTTCTTGGCAAGGAGTTCATTGTTAGAGGGCGGGGATCATTTTCACCATGACGAGGCTGAGGTGAAATAGAAAGGTTAAGTAAGTGCAAAGGATTGAATAGGATGAAAGGAAAAAAGGCACATCACATTCACTGAAACCCGGTATGTTTTACAGTTCATACAGAAGGTTAATGATTGTTATAATCACATTTGATTCACTGTAAAAAAAAAATAATAATAATCTTGAAATTGAATTCATTCAATTAAAATGAAAGTGTGAATGGCACAGTCTATACAGTGGAGAGAGAGAGCGAGATCATATTTCGACCTCAGTAAAACCACTTGTAAATCGGTCGCAACCTTTTTTCACCACTCTTTACCGATTTAGAAAAATGTCATGGGAGGAGGAGTTAAAGGTCGGAGCTTGTGGGACATCGTTTTTAGGATTAGTCGTGGGATGAGGTTGCAAGATGATTTCGTCCCTCCTGCTACAGTGTCTTACTTTTTTGTTAAAAGCAAACATATACTGTAGGTAAAAAGGTCTCCATGACCAGGGCTGCACATATAACTGGTTCGCCGTGCACATGATCAAAGATATGGAGGCGCTTTCTCCTACCAAAGCTGCTCGGGTTGCTGAGCCAGGAATTTACTTCCTTATTATAATCCAGACACAACATTCCACTACATTACAACAAGGCACTTAGCAAAATGTTCCAAGAAGCAAGGCCCATTACGAGCTGTGGTGTCACATACATTTGTGATTTTCCTCTAGAGAGGGGTGGGAGGGTTTGGGAAGGAGCGGGGGGCACAGTCAGCGCACACAGAAGTCTGACTCGGCTAGTTCCACAGACGGGCGCTTCTGCGGAAAAAATAAGCGCAACCCAAGGATAAACTCAGTTGTTAATTCACACCTATTACTACTATTACAACTACTTGGGTGTTGAAGCTTTGAATGCCTCTAACTATTGTAAAATTCCAGAACAGCCAGTCACGATTGCCATTGCAACGCACAACAGTGCAACCCAACTTATAACCACTTTGAATCCCTATATATGGTACATAGAGGAGGTTTGGACTGAGTGAGTAAAGTAAAGTGAGTAAAGTTAGAAACTTTCTCAAATCTGGTTATCCCACTCCTTGGATCCTGATATCTCACGTCAGTATCACCCTATGATCTTAGGAGATTTGTGACTACAAAGCTGGTCCTTCGAGCATGTCAGGGTCACCCCCAGATTCTACAGAGAGATTTGATCATCCTGTACTTACGATAAGTACAGGATATTCATGATATTCTTTAGCCCGTATCAGGGCAGTCTGTATCAAGGCCACTTCTTTTCTGCCTGCAGCAAGGCACTTTCACTCAATCTGATCAGATCCGATCACAGTTGAGATGATCTTACTCTCCTCTTGGGATTTTGTGGCAGAATCTCGGCAGAATCCACCACACTGGTGCAGTGCCGTCTCTTTTAGATGGCCACGGCTACATTATAATAAGTACAAATATAATTTATAGTATGTTAAGCGTCTGCCGTCAAACGGGCCAGCATTGCTGCGGTAACAGAGCGGTGCTGGAGAGACCTGTATGAATATAAATTAATTTTGATTTCATTCACCTGTTTAATTCCCATAGCCGCACATTCCTCCAAACACAGCTGATTTGAGTTACGCTACAAAGTTTTACTCTCTTTTCAATCTCATCCAACTTGACATCCGGTTGGTGTATTAGATATTGTGAAATTTCTGAAAACATTTTAGGTTCAGAAATAAGTGACTGGGTATCAAATGCACTGCACATTGTCCACCTCTCCCTCCCTGGGCAGTGGGTGCCTGCAGGCTACCAATACTAACATTCCACCACTGCAGCAAATTAGAATCCACTGTGCCATAGCCTGAAGGGAGGTGGAACCTTCCATATTTTGTAACAAAACACGGGGCAAAGTTAGCTGTTATTCCTTTAAAACACATTTATTACCACTCAGTCTAGCTGCGCCCCTTGCTGTGGTGCCAGGCGATGTTTGTTCTTAAACATTTCCTTTCAGAATATCAGTAAAGAAGAAAAAGAAAAAAAAAACACTTTCTCTCTTTGAGCCGTTAATAACCGCTTTAACCACGATGCATCATGAGGTTATAGGAATGAGGTCAGAATACACATGTTTTTAAATGGCTGTGCGGATGCAGGTTAGTAATTAAAATGGCTTTTAAAACGATAACCAACTAGAAAAATTGCCCTTTTGGGCTCCACCAGGAGGACAGGATTGTGTGTGATGTTTAGAAGTATAAACTTTTTCACATGACTACAGAGATCATGTGTACCGATTTGCATGAGATTTGGATGAAATGTTTGCTGAATATAATTGTGTTTTAGCAGAATTCAGCCTTATGGTTCAACCATAACCGGCAGATGTGGGATGCATGGAAAATGTTTTTTTTTTCTATGGCCTCTAGGAACTGCATAAACAAAGTTGTTGCTCACTCATGCTACACAACTTGGGGGTCTACTGTAGGAGCGGAAATACTTGGTGTATTGAATTGCCAGTGGGTACGAACGTAATTAATAAACACACGCACACCTTCACATGCGCACGCACACACACACGCTCAGATACACAAACACACACACACACAGACACACACAGACACACACACACACACACACACACACACACACACACACACACACACACACACACACACACACGCACACACACACGCTCAGATACACAAACACGTGCGCGACCACACTAATCAGTATAACAACCTTGTGAGCAAAAGAAAGAACACAAATCATATCCCATGAGGACACCAACGCACACATTCATGTATCACACGTGTGCACACAGACGGAATTGGTTGGCACGACTTCAATAACCTAACGTTTATAGCCTATAATTCATCTAGCAAATTAAATTTCCGTTATTATTACAGCTATTAATGCGTACAATGAATTGAAAGCAGCATGTGAGTGAGAGCAATGTTTTGAGGACAACCTGAAGAGTTAGTGGGAAGAAGAGAAGAAATGTGTGGAAACATTGTAGAGTAGTTTGTCAGGATGGATTGTGTGTGTGTGTGTGTGTGTGTGTGTGTGTGTGTGTGTGTGTGTGTGTGTGTGTGTGTGTGTGTGTGTGTGTGTGTGTGTGTGTGTGTGTGTGTGTGTGTGTGTGTGTGTGTGTGTGTGTGTGTGTGCGTGCGTGCGTGCGTGCGTGCGTGCGTGCGTGCGTGCGTGCGTGCGTGCGTGCGTGCGCGTGTTCAGCAGCCTAATATGGGGGGCCGTTCGGGACAAAAATCAAACTCACCTCTTACACGTTACTGAAAACCTCTCACATACTATAGTAAAACCTCATACACGCACGCAAATGCATGCACGCACACACAGGGGCGCACACACGCGCACACACGCGCGCACACAGACACAACTGAAAACCTCTCGTATAAACTACTAAGGCCTTCGCACACTATAGTGAAACCTTACACACGCACACAAATGCACACACGCACACAAACAGGCGCACGCACGCATGCGCACATGCGCGCGCACACAGACACAACTGAAAACCTCTCGTATAAAATACTAAGGCTCTCACACAATATAGTAAAACCTCATACACGCACGCAAATGCATGCACACACACACATACGCTCACGCACACACGTGCGTGCACGCACACACACAAGTAAAAAAGCTGTCATACAAACGACTGAGACCCTCACACACTATAGTAAGACCTCATACACACACGCAAATGCATGCACGCACACACATACGCTCACGCACACACGCGCGTGCGCGCACACACACAAGTAAAAAAACTCATACAAACGACTGAGAACCTCACACACTATAGTAAGACCTCATACACACACGCAAATGCATGCACACACACACATACGCTCACGCACACACATACGCTCATGCGCACACACAAGTAAAAAGCTCTTATAGAAATGACTGAGACCCTCACATACTATAGTAAGACCTCATACACACACGCAAATGCATGCACGCACACACATACGCAAGCGCACACACACACACACACACACATATATATATATATATATATATATATATATATATAATATATATATATATATATTATATATATATATATATATATATATATATATATATATATATATATATATATATATATATACTGTATATATATAGATGTCATAACACCCCGCTGGGTGTTATGACATAGATTTTTGTTAGATTTTTATAATTATTATTTATTTATAATTATTATTTCTGAACCATAGTGTGGGGTGCCCGACCATGAAGGATACTTGGATAGCCTAAGTATTATTATTTTAAATCTTATCAATATCACCATAGCCCAGGGGTGGCCAATCATTTTTTCCAAATGAGAAAACATTGTGGGGAGCCGTACCAAAAGGATGAACTAAATTCTGCATAATAATAATTTAATTTATATTCAAAAGTTCTCAATTGTATTTACTTCACACTCTGCTAAGAGTATATGTTATTATTATGCAATGAAGAGTTGAGCTTGTTTCCAAAATCTCCAAAACAATAATGTTAATGGTCTTTCATGTTCAAACTTCGAGGGATAACCCGGTAAAAAGAAAAGAAAGAAATGTCAACTTGACCTTTCTTTTCTTTTTTACTGGATCCGTCTTACTTAGTCAGATGACTGTCGTGCCCACAACCATCCAGCCAGGGTACAAAATAAATCAAACGACTATGTTAACCCCCATAACAGCCCAGTGCCTGTGTCACGGACACGGTGCAAAACAAACTAAACCAGTAGTACAGGAGTGTCCAAAAGGTAGATTGTGATCTACCAGTAGATCACACAGCCCATGCAGGTAGATCACATGACAGTCCCATAAAAAAAATTAAACCAAATGGACCCGTAAGGGTCCATACAGTGTTATGATTTGTTATAGTGTTTTATTCATGATGTGGTAAATGGGGGTCCCTTGCACAAAATAATTATGTGTGCTGGTGACCTTGCATGGTTTCTTCCACCATTGGTGTGTGAATGGGATCTACAATTAAATATATATATATAACCCCTTGGATAAAGGCGCTATACAAAATGCACCATTTACCATAAGTATTTATTTCTAAAATATTAAAGCTCTCTCAAATGCATGCAAATACTGCACAATTCTACATTCATTCAAACTGAACTCTGGGGAGGGAATCTGGGATATTGGTGGCTTATTTGATTTCTATCATAATGTACAGATATTAAAGAAAATGTCTTGTTTAGGGACAATCAATATCTGGTGGAATTGTTTTATGTGGAAAACAAGAAAAACAAATTAACCAATCAACAAATAATAACTAACAATATTTATATAAGCAACTTTACAGAGGTTGCTTATAATATGCAAACATGGCAACACAGCAAAAACCGACGTGCAGCGTGTTGTGTTTTACTTCTTGCTTGCAGAGCATTGTGATAATGCGAACTCCGACTCCCAATTTCTCTGTCACCCGATCTGGTCCATAGCTCTACTTCTTCTGTGATTCTGCCATCATAGAAGCAGTGGGACTATGGACCAGAGCTTCTGTCCCTACACACTGACGTCTTGTCACGGCCAGGAGCACAGATCTACATGGCTATAACATTCAGGGGTGGTGGTGGTGGTGGTGCTGTGCGGATCGGGCAAAAAACAAACATGTTTGCTGTTGACTCGGGGAGTTCCCGATCAAGTTGTGCGATTCGCTGAGCAGATTGGATGTAATAGAAGAAAGAAAATAATTTTTGCTTGAGAAAAGCCCCCAATTGGGTCGGGAATCGCCAGAGTGTCAAAAATGCCCGTTTTCTGTCTTTTCCCCTGGCGAGTTGCTTTCCAAAGCTGAGTTGTGTTTGTTTTGAACTAGACTTCGTCGTAATTCATCTTATCACCAAAAAATTGATTGCGCTGGCATGTGCAGGTGTAGGCGACAGAGTTGGCCGAGAATCCAGCCCATTTAGCTCAGTTGGATAAAGTGCTTGGCACTCAAGCCGCTAGTCCCCGGTTCGAATCTTGCATTATACAGTATTTTTCCACCATATCTCAAGAACATATCATTCAGCTCGATAATTCTATAGCCAATCCTATTTTTGATGAATTACATATAGTGTGCTTGTGTCTAATCCAATGATTGTTTGGCATTACTGTACAATTATTACTATAAAACGATATAAAATAAACATGGGCTGTGTGTGTGTGTGTGTGTGTGTGTGTGTGTGTGTGTGTGTGTGTGTGTGTGTGTGTGTGTGTGTGTGTGTGTGTGTGTGTGTGTGTGCATGTGTGTGTGTGTGTGTGTGTGTGTGTGTGTGTGTGTGTGTGTGTGTGTGCGCGCATGCGCGTGTGTGTGCAAGTGTTTGTGTGTGTGAGTGTGTGTGCACGTATGTGTGTGCGCATGTGTGTGTGCGTGCGAGTGTGTGTGTGTGTGCACGCGCGCATGCATGTGTATGTGTGTGTGCGCGCACATGCATGTGTGTGCACGTGTGTGTGTGTGAGCGTGTGTGCGTGTGCGTGCACGTGTGTGTGTGTGTGCGTGCGTGCGTGCGTGCGTGTGCGCATGTGTGTGTGTGTGTGCGTGTGCGTGTGCGTGCGTGTGCGTGCGCGGGCATGCATGTGTATGTGTGTGTGCGCACGCATGCATGTGTGTGTGTGGACGTGTGTGTGTGTGTGTGTGTGAGTGTGCGTGTGCGTGTGTGTGTGTGTGTGTGTGCGTGTGTGTGTGTGCATTCTCATGTCAGTGCTTGATTCTCATTTCAGTAGTGTGCGTGCGCGCGTCTCATCTTAGTAGTGTGTGTGAGAGGTGCGTCAGTGCTGTGGTTAGAGCATTCGCCTCACATGTACAAGGTTGTGAGTTCAAATCAGACACAGGGTGCGAAAGGTGGCGAAAGTCCAAAGATGTTGAGAACCCCTTATCCAGTAGGCGGTTTATTGAAAATAGTTGTAGTGTATAATATATCTGGAATATGTTCAAATCAAGCATTAAAAATAAAAAAACATAATTTAAAATTTACCGAATAAGGATTATTGGGGAATGTAAATTCTAGAATCCTAAACCTTCATCACAGTTGATAGCTCATTGTGTAAGGAGTTGGACTATGAAACCAATGTTCATTTTACTGCGAGTTCGAATCTCACTGTTGACACCAATTTTGCACTTTATTTCCTCACATAAAAAGTACTACTGGGATTATGAATAAATACTGACCTAAATGTGGGGAGGTCCATCCATGTTTGTTTAATCACTTGGGGAGCAGTGTTGTTTTTGTCAACTAAGACTAAATACTAAGTCGACTAAGGTTTTTTGATTATTCTGATTCTGATTATTCTGAGTCTGACTATATGGTTTAATGTCTCAGCCATGGGAGAGGGCATTCGAACATGGTCCTAAATACATAGTTGTTTACAACCAGTGTTGTAGTGGGACTTTTAGAATCGGGGGGACACCTCTTAAAGGGGAATTCCACTCATTCATTTTTCCTGAGACTGTAGGAAATGTGAACCAAATGGACCCAGAAACTCATTAACATGGTGAAACACAGATTGTGGGGAACTTTTTTACCATGTCCACACAACATCTCTAAGGTATATTAATGACATAGTAAAATATTGAAAATGAGTGAAATTCCTCTTTAAGACACATGCATGCACACTTGCATTTGCGTGTGGCTGCGCAACACACACAGACACGCTATTAAAACAAGTATAGCATATTGAGAAAGATTGTTTACAATGCCTAATTGTATCCATAAAGGTAAATGACAAGACAAAAAACATAGGCCTACTTTTGCCCAAAAAATATTTTAGATGTGAGAAGTGGGGGAACGCCGTTTACTACAGTTCTAATGAAGCCCATTGAAACCAAATGGAACCATTTGGTTTTAATGAAATTCATTGAAACCAAATGGATGTCTTGGGCTCCAACACGTATTGCCACTATGTGGCGATAAGAAATATGTAGGACAAAATAAAAATGGACTGTGTGAGCTGGTTCCCATGGTTACCCCCATATGTGTGTTATTGAAAAGACTAAGACAAAAAAAACACTGTTAGGGAGTGTTTTTTAGTTAACGTCACATTTAGGTTAGTATTTATTCATAAACCCAGTAGTACTTTTTATGTGAGGAAATAAAGTGCAAAATTGGTGTCAACAGTGAGATTCGAACTCGCGGTAAAAATGGTCATTGGTTTCATAGTCCAACTCCTTACACAATGAGCTATCAACTGTGATGATACTACAGGATTCTATAATGTACATTCCTCAATAATCCTTATTCAGTAAATTTTAAAATATGTTTTTTTAATGCTTAATTTGGACATATTCCAGATATATTATACACTACAACTATTTTCAATAAACCGCCTACTGGATAAGGGGTTCTCAACATCCTTGGACTTTCACCACCTTTCGCACCCTGTGTCTGATTTGAACTCACAACCTTCTACATGTGAGACGAACGCTCTAACCACAGCACTGACACACCTCTCACACACAGTAGTAAGATGAGACGCGCGCACGCACACTACTGAAATGAGAATCAAGCACTGACATGAGAATGCGCACACACACACAAACACGCACACACGCACGCACGCACACACGCACACACGCACACACGCACACACACGCGCGCGCGCGCGCACGCACACACGTCCACACACACATGCATGCGCGCGCACACACATACACATGCATGCCCGCGCACGCACGCACACACACTCGCACGCACACACATGCGCGCGCACACACACACACACACACACACACGTGCACACACACTCGCACGCACAAACACTTGCGCACACACATACACACACGCATGCGCGCACACACACGCGCGCGCGCGCGCGCGCGCGCACACACACACACACACACATGCGCACGCACGCACACACACGTGCGCACACACACACACACACACACACACACACACACACACACACACACACACACACACACACACACACACACACAGCCCATGTTTATTTTATATCGTTTTATAGTAATAATTGTACAGTAATGCCAAACAATCATTGGATTAGACACAAGCACACTATATGTAATTCATCAAAAATAGGATTGGCTATAGAATTATCGAGCTGAATGATATGTTCTTGAGATATGGTGGAAAAATACTGTATAATGATTCGAACCGGGGACTAGCGGCTTGAGTGCCAAGCACTTTATCCAACTGAGCTAAATGGGCTGGATTCTCGGCCAACTCTGTCGCCTACACCTGCACATGCCAGCGCAATCAATTTTTTTGTGATAAGATGAATTACGATGAAGAAGTCTAGTTCAAAACAAACAAAACTCAGCTTTGGAAAGCAACTCGCCAGGGGAAAAGATAGAAAACGGGCATTTTTGACACTCTGGCGATTCCCGACCCAATTGGGGGCTTTTCTCAAGCAAAAATTATTTTCTTTCTTCTATTACATCCAATCTGCTCAGCGAATCGCACAACTTGATCGGGAACTCCCCGAGTCAACAGCAAACATGTTTGATTTTTGCCCGATCCGCACAGCACCACCACCACCCCTGAATGTTATAGCCATGTAGATCTGTGCTCCTGGCCGTGACAAGACGTCAGTGTGTAGGGACAGAAGCTCTGGTCCATAGCCCCACTGCTTCTATGATGGCAGAATCACAGAAGAAGTAGAGCTATGGACCAGATCGGGTGACAGAGAAATTGGGAGTCGGAGTTCGCATTATCACAATGCATGTAGCTCTGCAAGCAAGAAGTAAAACACAACACGCTGCACGTCGGTTTTTGCTGTGTTGCCATGTTTGCATATTATAAGCAACCTCTGTAAAGTTGCTTAGGGCCTATTTAATATTGTTAGTTATTATTTGTTGATTGGTTGATTTGTTTTTCTTGTTTTCCACATAAAACAATTCCACCAGATATTGATTGTCCCTAAACAAGACATTTTCTTTAATATCTGTACATTATGATAGAAATCAAATAAGCCACCAATATCCCAGATTCCCTCCCCAGAGTTCAGTTTGAATGAATGTAGAATTGTGCAGTATTTGCATGCATTTGAGAGAGCTTTAATATTTTAGAAATAAATACTTATGGTAAATGGTGCATTTTGTATAGCGCCTTTATCCAAGGGGTTATATATATATTTAATTGTAGATCCCATTCACACACCAATGGTGGAAGAAACCATGCAAGGTCACCAGCACACATAATTATTTTGTGCAAGGGACCCCCATTTACCACATCATGAATAAAACACTATAACAAATCATAACACTGTATGGACCCTTACGGGTCCATTTGGTTTAATTTTTTTATGGGACTGTCATGTGATCTACCTGCATGGGCTGTGTGATCTACTGGTAGATCACAATCTACCTTTTGGACACCCCTGTACTACTGGTTTAGTTTGTTTTGCACCGTGTCCGTGACACAAGCACTGGGCTGTTATGGGGGTTAACATAGTCGTTTGATTTATTTTGTACCCTGGCTGGATGGTTGTGGTCACGACAGTCATCTGACTAAGTAAGACGGATCCAGTAAAAAGAAAAGAAAGGTCAAGTTGTTATCCCTCGAAGTTTGAACAAGGGTTATCCTTCAAAGTTTGAACATGAAAGACCATTAACATTATTGTTTTGGAGATTTTGGAAACAAGCTCAACGCTTCATTGCATAATAATAACATATACTCTTAACAGAGTGTAAAGTAAATACAATTGAGAACTTTTGAATATAAATTAAATTATTATTATGCAGAATTTAGTTCATCCTTTTGGTACGGCTCCCCACAATGTTTTCTCATTTGGAAAAAATGATTGGCTACCCTTGGGCTATGGTGATATTGATAAGATTAAGAATAATAATACTTAGGCTATCCAAGTATCCTTCATGGTCGGGCACCCCACACTATGGTTCAGAAATAATAATTATAAATAAATAATAATTATAAAAATCTAACAAAAATCTATGTCATAACACCCAGTGGGGTGTATATATATACACCGGTATATATATATACACCGGTATATATATATATATATATATATATATATATATATATATATATATATATATATATATATATATATATATATATATATATATATATATATATATATATATATATATTTTTTTTTTTTTTTTTACTTGTGTGTGTGCGCGCATGCGTGTGTGCGCGCATGCGTATGTGTGTGCGTGCATGCATTTGCGTGTGTGTATGAGGTCTTACTATAGTATGTGAGGGTCTCAGGCGTTTCTATGAGAGTTCTTTTTACTTGTGTGTGTGCGCGTGTGTATGTGTGTGTGTGCATGCATTTGCGTGTGTGTATGAGGTCTTACTATAGTGTGTGAGGTTCTCAGTCGTTTGTATGAGTTTTTTTACTTGTGTGTGTGCGCGCACGCGCGTGTGTGCGTGAGCGTATGTGTGTGCGTGCATGCATTTGCGTGTGTGTATGAGGTCTTACTATAGTATGTGAGGGTCTCAGTCGTTTGTATGAGAGCTTTTTACTTGTGTGTGTGCGTGCACGCACGTGTGTGCGTGAGCGTATGTGTGTGTGTGCATGCATTTGCGTGCGTGTATGAGGTTTTACTATATTGTGTGAGAGCCTTAGTATTTTATACGAGAGGTTTTCAGTCGTGTCTGTGTGCGCGCGTGTGTGCGCGTGCGTGCGCCCCTGTGTGTGCGTGCATGCATTTGCGTGCGTGTATGAGGTTTTACTATAGTATGTGAGGGACTTAGTAGTTTATACGAGAGGTTTTCAGTTGTGTCTGTGTGCGCACGCATGTGCGCATGCGTGCGTGCGCCTGTTTGTGTGCGTGTGTGCATTTGTGTGCGTGTGTAAGGTTTCACTATAGTGTGCGAAGGCCTTAGTAGTTTATACGAGAGGTTTTCAGTTGTGTCTGTGTGCGCACGCATGTGCGCATGTGTGCGTGCGCCTGTTTGTGTGCGTGTGTGCATTTGTGTGCGTGTGTAAGGTTTCACTATAGTGTGCGAAGGCCTTAGTAGTTTATACGAGAGGTTTTCAGTTGTGTCTGTGTGCGCGCGTGTGTGCGCGTGCGTGCGCCCCTGTGTGTGCGTGCATGCATTTGCGTGCGTTTATGAGGTTTTACTATAGTATGTGAGAGGTTTTCAGTAACGTGTAAGAGGTGAGTTTGATTTTTGTCCCGAACGGCCCCCCATAGCCTGACCCAGCCCTGACCGCTAGACACAGTTTATATTACACCTCAGTGTAATGCATCAATGCACACAGGCACACACATGCACGTGCACAAGTTTGTATTACTACACTTGTGAGTGCATTAACATTTCACAACAGAACCTTTATGGGTGTCATTTTTGAGTGGTGCACACCTCTCCAGTAACTGAGACTGGCCATGTGTGTGTCATACGTACTGTATGTCCTTAGAGGAAATGGTTCCCCCAATGTGTCTTCCTAAGATATACTGTAGGCATTTCGTCCTCATGAGTATAGTAATGCACGTGCATACACACACACACACACACACACACACACACACACACACACACACACACACACACACACACACACACACACACACACACACACACACACACACACACACACACACACACACACACACACACTTGCCCAGTCACTGAGGGTTGCTTTCAATTGCGTGCGCTCAGCATCCATTTTGCTTTGCTTGACTCCCACACATAACAGAGTGCTGAGATCATGGATTTGGATACATGGCACTGTCCACTGCACAACTGTGTGTGTGTGTGTGTGTGTGTGTGTGTGTGTGTGTGTGTGTGTGTGTGTGTGTGTGTGTGTGCGCGCGCGTGCGTGCGCGCGAACATGATTGTGACATTTGCTTACAGTATGTGTTCTTTCTGTATCACATTCATAGGTCGATTCTAAAGTTGAATGTGAAGCAAAACGTGGGCGTAAATATATTTTCCCTGGGCCTGTATTCCTTCTTCCCCAAGGGCAGGTTAAACATTGGCAACACCGGCTGTTTCTCAGTAAACTGTATCTGTTATCTTCATTGGCACAACACTGTAGCTACAGATAGATGGCTCTGGGTGTAGCATTACTGTGTTATTTTGAACTACATGGATGCAGTGGCAACGTGCTTTGAAGCTGCCATGTATTGGGACCATTGTCTTGTGATATGCGTGATATGAGGGGATAATCACCTCCAGTTTCATGAAGCTACCACCTACCAACAGTCATAAAGACATGTGAATCCCTTGGCTCCTTCAAAACCACTCTCAAAGGGCACCTACAGATGGCTGCAATTCGAAACTGGCCTCTGTAAAACAAAAAGTGTGTATATAATCCTTTTTCAGATTTGCTGTAGTTGTACTTGAATTGTACTGTAATTCTGTTTGTAGCAGTGTGTACTTGACTTGTACTGTAGCTCTAATTTCTGTTAATAAAAAAAAAAACATGCATTCATTCATCCCCCCACAATTGAGCAGAAGAAAACATAAAATGATCAGACAGAAACAGTTAGCAGTGTTTTACCTTGACATCTGTGTAACTAACACACACACACACACACGCACACACACACACACACACACACACACACACACACACACACACACACACACACACACGCGCGCGCACACGCACATACGCGCACACACACACACACACACACACACACACACACACACACACACACACACACACACACACACACACACACACACACACACACACATGCTACTGTAGCTTTGCCCCTGTCCAACCCCCATGTACCCAATTACTCATTGAGCGCTTTACCAGTTCCTAATTATTGGGATGGGTAAATGCAGAAGGCAAATTTTCACATTATTGTGCAAATTTACAGTGACAAAACATACCCCAAAGGAGTGGAGACCAAATTAATATGCAGGCTCGAGCACTTGCACTAGCCTGCCCTCGACGCCCTTACAGGCGAAGGCAAAGGCTCAACTTGTGTAGCCTAATTTAGATGTATTTATTTATTTTAATTTAGAATTTCTATCCCATGATTTTGTATGTGTATTTTCTTAATCAGTGTCAAATACCTAATGTAGTCTCTACTCTCCCTCCCTACACTCAGCCTGGGGAGGGCAACGGACTGACCTCATGCTTCCTTTGCGTTTTGGACACTCGATCATGCATACTGTAGAATCTACAGTATAAATGGTAAATGGTGCATTTACCATTTATACTGTAGAATCTACAGTATGCATGATCGAGTGTCCAAAACGCTTCTGTTCATCTGGACGTGCCGATCTGATTATTCCAACCAGTTCCTGTCCCCTCCATAGTTTAGAGGACAGGATTAGTGCATGCTTTTTGTGAGGGTATACCCTAGGGCATGGCTTCCCAAAGTGGGGTCCAGAGACCCTTAGTGGTACTTGGGAGGGAGATCCAAGGGATACGTAAATTAGAGATGGTTAGCAAACAAATGGACCCATATGTAACTCTGAGATTCAATTAACAGTGATTTTACAATATGTATTTGGAGTCCAGAGATAGAAATGTAATTTGTACTGTATATGTCCTTTTTTTCGGTGTATGATGCCTAATCATAATCCATTCCAAAGTGAATCTTTGGAATGAATCTTTGGCAAAAATAAGAATCATATACAACCATGAAAGCACTTTTCTTGTGAGTACCAAAAAAAAAGCATAACAATGAATCTCTCTCTCTCTCTCTCTCTCTCTCTCTCTCTCTCTCTCTCTCTCTCTCTCTCTCTCTCTCTCTCTCTCTCTCTCTGATAAAGATGTATCAGTCAAACAATGTCAATGACTAGGATGAAACCTCCCCAAAAATGTGTGGGCCCTGGGTATAGCCAGCCCAACCCGAGTGCAGGCACTTTTCTACTTTGTTTATTTATTTATGCCTTATACTCTGCGTGACTGAGCCAACTTAATTTTTTTTTCTTGCGATCGATGACCCGTGTTCCACCCACACAGCTTCACACTGGGCAACTACCCCTTTCTGCAATGAGCCAGTGAGCAGGTGCAGCGGAGATGAAGTGAGGCTGGAGCTCAGGTTAAATGCCTTGCTCAGGATTAATTCACTGTTAACGACAAAAGGTGGTTCTTATTCCATTCTCATTTGCTCAGTTGACCTTGGTAGTTGAACCAGCAACCCTCGGATCACAAGCTTGATTCTCCTTATACCTCTGGCCCTTTACCAGACATTTGTTTTAGGCATATTGTTTGAACTTGGGGAAGGGAAGAAAGTTATCCATTCACTCATTTCAGTATTGTGTGTGTGTGTGTGTGTGTGTGTGTGTGTGTGTGTGTGTGTGTGTGTGTGTGTGTGTGTGTGTGTGTGTGTGTGTGTGTGTGTGTGTGTGTGTGTGTGTGTGTGTGTGTGTGTGTGTGTGTGTGTGTGTGTGTGCGTGCGTGCGCGGACTCGTATTAAGTTGACTGGGGTCAGCATTTCAAATTGGGAACAAAATTGGTGTGGCCAATTACATTTGACTGAAGTTTCATAATGTCAAGTTTCAAAAGGGCAAGGAGATGGGAATGACTGTAAGGATCGCAGTGCAGTGTCCCCAACAGTTTGCAAAACAAACGAGTTGGCGTGTGTGTGTGTGTGTGTGTGTGTGTGTGTGTGTGTGTGTGTGTGTGTGTGTGTGTGTGTGTGTGTGTGTGTGTGCGTGTGTGTGTGCGCGTGTGTGTGTGTGTGTGTGCGCGTGTGCGCGCGCGCGTGTGTGTGTGCGTGCGTGCGTGCGCACGTGTGACCTTGAGTGGTTCCCAACCCAGTACTTTGTTTCTTAATTATGTGAAAATGGACCTTTATAGATTACATTTGATAGATTACATTGAACAGATCAGGCTTATAAA
The DNA here is from genome assembly GCA_039105355.1 of Benthosema pterotum. Classification (NCBI taxonomy): domain Eukaryota; kingdom Metazoa; phylum Chordata; class Actinopteri; order Myctophiformes; family Myctophidae; genus Benthosema; species Benthosema pterotum. The sequence goes on along the minus strand of CM076966.1, from coordinate 23,717,086 downwards.
AGTGTGTGAGGTACAAAGACGTTCCTGTGTGTGTGTGTGTGTGTGTGTGTGTGTGTGATACTCGTGTTGTTTAATGAGTGCTCAGACAAATGGCAGGATGTGTACTTTTAGAGAACAGCTTGTCGGAAGGCATTTTACTGTAGCGGTCTTGCTACGGTAGCTACAGCAGTCGCCTTTGAAAATCAAAAGCCCACCTGTGGTTTGCTCAAAGGTGTGTTTTGTTTTGACAACAAACATTCAAAATCAATTAACGATTTCTGTGTAATTTAGACACTTTATCAAGAGCGACTTGCAAAGTCAACAGCATGAGCCCTATAGTCCAGTGGTTCCCAAAATGGGGTCCAGGGATCTCCAGGGGCTCTTGAGGCGTCCCCATGCAGCTAAATGATAGTTTGGAACCAAATTAACCCTTATTGGTCTGTAACTCTTAAGAGTGTACAAATAGAACTGGATTGGTTCAGGTCCAGGTACAACAAAATAAAAAATAAAATAAATAATCACTTAAAGAAAGCAAAAGGGAAAACGTGCACATTATGGAGGAAAAGATACGCCGTTCCATATTGTTAAGTGTCATAGTAGCGAAAGTCGCGCATTTGTTAAAGTGTGCGTGACGCATTGTACTCACCATGAAGGGGCAGGAAGGTTTTCACACTTGTTTATTCAAGATTTCCCTTCCACAAGGGCAGGCTGCGTTCATGCATTATGCATCCTTCAAACATGAATTACAACAAACATCATTGGTGGCTGCCTACAAGAGTCACTTGAGTGACAAATAGCTACCGCATTGGTACTGTAGCTGCCAGAACTTAACCCTTCACTGTACAGCCATGAGCATCTTATTCATATTCGTATAACCCAGGCAGTCATGGGCAACTTTCGAAAGTAGTTTTGTTACTTCATTGGACTACTGCCCATAAAAGTAATCTTGTTAAGTTACAAAATACTTTCTATGAAAAGTAACGATAATAGATTATTTTCTGTTATTTTCTGTTACTCCCCCCTTTCTTTCTGTTATTAATGTATGTAAGTTAGTTACATTGTATTACCAGTGCATGAGGCGCACTCTAGGTCACTCATGACAACCATCACCACAAGCACCAACAACAACTCCTGTTCACAACGTTGATACCATGTCACCCACATATGAACTAGCTTGCTCCAAAGTATGTCAGATTCACAGTACAGAAAATATTATGCTGTGCACTGTCAGCACAGCCAGAGAGCATGATGCCCTCTCCACGCTGCCCACCACGGTGCACATTTACAAAAAAGTAACTTGTTAGTAACTTTTTTTGGAAATATACAGTAACTAAGTAACTAACAAACTGCAAAAATAACTTGTTAGGTCACTCCGTTATCAATAAATGTAATCTGGTTATATAACGCTGTTATTAATAATGCTGTTACACGCAACACAGGCGAGTCCAACGTGTGCAATTCAGCTAGTGTAGGCCTACATAACTGAAGTGTATGGCAGAATTTTACATTAAAGTTTATTAACCAACACCTAACATGAGTGATTTTCACCAAAAAATTATATTTTTGCAATTTTCGTAATGTTGCTGATGTCTAAAATGGGTGGGTCTTTTATTATGTTCATGATGCTAAGTGACATCATGGGTTGTGGGTTTCCCTGCCCATAGCCTTGTTTTTTTGCTCTACATGAGTCTTTTTGGTGAATTTCACCTGTGTTTAGAGATAATGTGATAGAGAAGGAATGCATACCATTCTATAACAGGGGTTATAGAATGGTATGCATTGGGGTGCGGGCCGCATTGGACTTAATGTGACCTTGTGGGAGCCGGAGCGCTGCAGTGCAACCAGTCACAGGCTGCAAGCATGCACACACACATGTTTACGTACACAGCCGTCACTTCTACTGTAGAGTATAGTATATAATATAGCTAATAGCTAATGACTTTCATTATTGGTATTGTACTTGTAGCCTAGATTAAGACATTTGCTATGAGAGATGCTATTTTCATTTATGGAGTGCCAGTAAACCATTTGGAAATAGAATATTTAAATTTCAAGTGTGTCTCAGCTGAAATTTGTGAATGGCTTCACCTAACACAACCCGTGGTTTTATGCAGGCCTTTTTATTGAAGTGAGGGACAATGGAACATTCAAAAACAATGAATGATTAACAATGATTAACAAGAAGTACTTTGCAGAGCCAAAAGCCCCAATCTGTGTCAGAGAAGAGAGCTCAGAAGCATTTCTTTAAACAATCATAACTTTTTACAGGAATGTGCTAGAGACTTTTTTTATCGCTGCGATTTTGTAACCCATTTGTATCACCCAGTGCGAATTCCTAATGTGACCTGAGCTCGACACATCCTCTGCCAATCTGGAGAGGCAGCAGACTGAGCTAATGCTTCCTTCAATGCATGAGGAGTTGCGCACCCTTCTTTACACCAGACAGGTGGGAGTTCCCCTGGTTGCATGGCGTGTGGAAGGAACAGGTTATTCCAAACAGTTCCATACCCTTCCATCAGGCGCCTGGCTGGCCAGGGGGAGGCAGTTTACTGCATGTTTTTGTGAGAGTATACCCTGGGACTCGGGGAGAGCATGCAAACTCCACACAGAAAGGCCCTTTCACCAACCCCGCCTCGGGTATGGGCACTGATGATGCGGAGAAAGGGACACACCGCCCACACCCACAGTGGCGTCCCTAGCGGGAATCAAACCCAGGATCTTCTAGCTGTGAGATGACAGCACTAACCACTGTTCCACCGTGCCCCCACGACTCAGTTTTTTTTGACAGATTCAGACATTTGTGCTCTACAATCCTGGGGCCAGATTAAATCATCTCGTGGGCCATGTCTGGCCTCCGGCCTTGTGTTTGACACCTATGTTCTATGAATTCCAATTGCTTACCAAGTCTCCATGACTGTTGTTTCCCGGACCACTGGTTGAAAACTACTGTTGTAGACCAGGAGATACATGGTTTTATGGCAACA
>CM076966.1:23656623-23706623 GCA_039105355.1 Benthosema pterotum | reverse complement strand
TTGATGCCCCCGAGGATAAACACCGAAGAGGGTACATTTGTATTATTATTTCCACACAACCCTGTGGTCACAACTGATTCCTGTGATACACTGTAAGGTTTTACTGCGGGAACCAGCAAGGAACAGGGAGACATGCTTACGTCATACCAAAGTGCCGTCCACGTTCGATCTCAAGGAAAAGCCTGCAAGTCTTAAGTTAAAAGTTATCAAAATACAGTGAATTAAACATTTAAAACAAAAGGTGGGTTTGGAGGGAAAGATAATGAGAAAAGAAATAGGTAAAACGGTGGTGTTTTACTTTGTGGTGTTTTAATTCAATTCTCATTTGTGTGCAGCATTGCTATTTTTTTATTTAGTATTTTTAGTATTTACCTCTGTGTTCAGCAGCAAATCATTTCTGCTGCAATACAGTATAGCATGTAAGCAAGGCATATGCACAAGCTACATTTATCCAAGCATGACTGAGGCTTCTTGAGCCTCTCTGCATAAAACTATGCATGATGCCTGGATCAGAAAGAGTTGCCAGCGCCAAACACAGGCTTAAGGACGTATAGGCTGTGTCCTGTATGACCGTACCAGTGCTTGACAGACTGATCCCTGCTCCAGGCCGGGGAATACAGACATGCAAGCTTGTGAATAAATTTTCCAACAAAGTGCAAATTTTTAAAAGCTTCTTGTGTCGTCTGAACATAAAGCCTCTTGAGCATGTGTTTGGCGATGAGGAAATAATGTTCTGTGGCAGAAAGGGTCATTATATCACCCTGGATGACTATTCAGAAATAGCAGATATACAGTACTGCTATTTAAAAAAAAACGTTTGTGCAAATCTCTAACCCTACACACGCAAATGCACACGCACACGTGCACGCACATACACACACATGTGCACACTCTTTTTCTGTGCCCACTGACGTGTGTTTTGTGAAGCGGGTTCTGTAGTTTGGGCTACAAGTATAGCCTAACATCTGTGCTGGTGTTTCCGGCCCCTCCACTGTTTGCAGAAGGTTCATTCATCATTGTGGATGGTTATGGTTATATTTATCGCTATATTCCTAGTATGGATGGCCCTCTAGCATTGCCATGTGTCATGCATGTCTCTTGATCTATAATGAATTGCCGTGCAGTGCAGAAGGCAGAGCTGTGCAGATGCTCCTTCCCTGTCGTGATTTATTATCTGATTTAAATAAAGAGGATGAGCATGTGATTATTAAGATGATATGTCAAGATATCGCAGATGTCTCTTGGACATAAATTAGGACATATTACGGGAAGGCGTGATTGTGAATGGAATGAACATATTATGTGCGGCATGGCCACTGAGTCAACGGGTTTCCACTTCACGTTTTGGTGCACGATGAAAGTCAGAAATGAGCTACAGAACAATTGCTATTCTGCTCTGAAAAAGTAGCTGAATTACTGATTGCTGCATTCTAAAATGCATTACCATAGCTACCAGGGAAAGGAACTATTGCATTCTATTTTCTTTTACTTTTGTTTCAGTACTCATTATTTTAGCACATTCTGACACAACTTTTGAATTTCATCATTGTAGGCCTGCTGTATTGTAGCTAGAGAGTGTAGCCATGAATGTAGAAAAGCACAGACTCTACACTCAAGATTATTGATCGTGTTTACTTAACTGTGGTTGAATTTCTGTTTGACTCTTGCTGGCATCAGTCGGAGCATCATTTTCGACCGGTTGACTTGCGTGTTTTTCTGACTGACTGAACCATCGACATAATTTTAGAGCCACTCGTTAATGATTCAACACTTGGCAAACCACATGCATGCTAGCTATCCTCTCCTGTGTATTAAAGCGTTGTTTACTGTGTGTGTATCTCTGTGTATGCGTGCGTGCATGTGTGTGTGTGCGCGCATGTGGGTGTGGTGTGTGCGTGTGTGCTTGCGTGTGTGTGCTTGTGTGTGTGTGTGTGTGTGTGTGTGTGTGTGTGTGTGTGTGTGTGTGTGTGTGTGTGTGTGTGTGCGCGCGCGCGCGCACGTACGTACGTGCGTGTGTGTGCGCGCACGTTTGTGTATCTTGCGGTATTCTGCCAGTGTGTGTGACAGTAGGAGTTCTTGTCTTAGGCCAAATTTTGGGGACAAATGTTGGGTATGAAATTAGTTGATTGGGGTCAGCTTGACAAATTGCTGACAAAAGCGGTGTCCTCGATTACATTTAATTGAAGTTTCATAAGGTTAGGGTGAGGAGATGTGGAATGCATATAAGTCGACACTTAATGTTCCCAAACGTCAGTCAGTCTGTGCCCTTGTGTACAGACATTCACAGTGCAGTCGACTTCGTCTCTTCTAGCCATGCAGGTTAACCAGAGTTATGTTTTGCTCAAAGGTACCTCTGGAAGACACACCTCTGAATGGTGGGGTGTCTTAAGGGCTGTGTGTTTTCTTTTTTTCACCCACTGTAAAAATATTTTAGATGTGAGAGAAGTGGAGGGGGGGCACCCCCCCCCCCCCCCCCCCCCCCTTCGCTCCACTACACCCCTGAGATTCACTCGGCGCTATTAACATGCGCAGGATTGGGAAGGTTACTTTTAAGAAGTAATCCACTACAGTGGCAAGTAACCTGCTAAAAATTCTAGTCAGGAATGTAATCCGGGTTACTTGATTTAAAAAGTAAAGTAACGGATGACTTTCAGTTACTTTTTGATTACTTTTAAGCAAACTCTTAAAAGTGCTTAATTGCTTAATTACATATTCTTAACCACTTTTATCTTTGATAACCAGACAAGAATATTGAGCCTTAGGCAGGCAGTCAGAGCGCAACAGGCTGAAAATGTGCCATCATATGTACTTACCTGTATTTGTAGACGTAAAGTTGATAAGGGGATGGGGGGAAAATAATGTAAACCTGTTACAATACATCCATTACTGTAATATATTTTAAAATTTACTTCAAGGTGTTACAATAACTCAATTGTAATTGTAACACATAATGGGATTATGTAATCCATTTCATGTCATCTGTTATTTCAACAACCTTGCACATGTGTGGCTGGTTTAAGCTTTACCCACACCAAAGGTTTGAGACGGGCGGAGGTATACAGTGTGTCCTGTTGACACACGTCGTCCCAAGTTGTCCCAAGTTGTTGCAAGCCATTCATTCAACGCATGACCCAAAGCACAGCAAAGGGTCAACTGTTTGGACTTTCGACCCAGGTATAATGGTGGTTGTGTGTCTGTGTGTGCGTGCATGCATGTGCGCGCGCACACACACACACACACACACACACACATACACACACACACACACACACACACACACACACACACACACACACACACACACACACACACACACACACACACACACACACACGTGTATGGCCAACATGCATCACGGGAAGCCAATATTATCAGTGTATATCATCCATGTTGACGAGGAGCATCATGGGATGTGTGTGTGAGAGAACTACGTGTGTGCCTATCCGTGTGACATGTGCATGTCTGTGTGACGTGTGCATTTGCCTGTACCCTGTGCGTCGCGGGAGGTGAATTCTGGTCCCGTATGGACAGGGGTAAGGCACGAACACGCCTGTAGTTCACACTGGGGCCATTTGTGCTAAAAAATGCATGTGCTGTAAGGCACTCTGGATAAAAGCGTCTGCCATATGCCATATGTGATATTATGTAGTAGCCTATATTATAGGATCTCATGGGAGGTCAAGCACGGTTGCTTTTTTTCCCTACCAGTCATTGCTCATGATCTAGCTCAGCTGTAACTGAAGCGTCTACAGTGACCTGATTTAGTATGCATTACTAAAATGCGAGTAACTGCACCTCAGAAATTATTCAGCAATCATGGCATAGTTAAAGAATAAGACATTTTTCTCAAGTAGTCGGCTCATCCATTTTCCACACAACGGTTGCACACACACGCAGTTTTCTTGCTGTTGTCTAGACCCAGATATTCAACAGACCTTGACCAGTCTGGGAATTTGGACCTTTTACCTGCAGAACAAAAAAGTTTCAAAAGTCTGTGCAATAGTTTTCTGCCTGTGGTCTAAAACACTGCTTTGTGGTGGGGAGGGAGTCCAAGCTGGCTGTACATTTTGATTCAACATCTAACATATCCTAATCCCCCCTCTCGATTTTCTTCCCAGCTGAATCATGTGGCGGCGTTGTCCAGGGTCTAAACGGCACCATCGAGTCCCCTGGTTTCCCTCACGGCTATCCCAACTACGCCAACTGCACCTGGCTGATAATAACGGGCGAGAGGAATCGGATCCAGCTGACTTTTGTCACACTGGCGTTGGAGGAGGACTTTGACATCGTGTCAGTCTACGATGGACAGCCGTCACCTGGCAACTTAAAAATGAGGTAGGGAATTATTTACCTTATTATTTGCAGTGTCATGGCGACAGTACAATACATTCGCGATGGACAAATCACTGTAAGGCCCTATGCAATGAGATGGACACTGCATGCATGATGGAATGCGTTTCAACCCACAGCAGATCTCGTGCTGCACGTCTTTCCATCGCGGCCTACTGTATGAGTGGTTCTTAGGTTCTTCAACCTCTGCATGTGCATGCTGGCTGCTAGCGGCGTGATGCTGATCTGATAAGGCTGTATATACTAGGCAGCAGGCTGACGTAAAGTGTCAACAGATGGGAAGATGGGCGAGGAGCTGCAGAGCCTGATGACTGCAGTGGGATGGGTGTTAATAAGCTGGGACTGAGGCCATCGAGATTCAATGTGGGAGTGGCCATGTAGAGAGCACTGAGAGAGAGACAGAGAGAGAGATCTATAGTGATTTAATACAGGGGGTTTCAAACTTGTTCATACCAGGGCCCATTATTTATTCTGCATTTGAGCCACAGACCACCATTTGAGGACATTTTAGCTCTACAGACACCAAAACTAAAGATTTGTTTTCCTTTTGTCCACAATTCCAGGCTGGATTTGGGAAACAAAAACAGTCAAACATACAGACCAAAGTTACCATTAATCACCTACGTTGTAGTTGTGTAGTTGTAGTTGGGCTAGTTCAGATGGTGAATATTTTAACTCTTGAGTGTAAAAATTATTGGTTTCATTTTTACGCTCTCAATACACTGGTTAACCTCTTTCCATCATTTAGCTCGGGACCACCTCTCAGGGACCACTTGTGATACCCGGACCCCCTGTTGAAAACCCCTGGTTTAATAAGCTCTGTGCACAAGTGGCACAACTACAATATCCCCAGGTTTCCAGAAGGTGGCGTACTGTTTCCTGATCACTAGATAAGATTACACATGTACACATGTACTGTATTTCTGGTTAAAATGCTGCTGCTGAGGCCCGTACAACTGGCTTAGTGGTCCATCTAAGAGCGCATTGTGGGTTAGAGTCCCCAAATATTTGCTTCCAGCCTCCATACATTTGTTGCTGTAATCTGTAGTTTTCATAATGTGAAACACAACACTCACGTCTTCTATTTGTCTGATTGACTCTGTTGCAGATCTGAACCTCTGACACCAATTCATATCTTATGTGTCTGGAGACAAATCAATAAAGATATTTTGAAAGTTAAGCGGAACAGTAAAAAGGGTATACCGCCTTCATGGAACCAAGGATTACAACTATGCACAGAGCCAAATTGAGAATATTTGCAACCATATGAATAGTTTAAATAGCTTGAAGACGTTTTCTAGTAAAAGTCCCTGGATTATAGCAAAACAGATGAGGCAGAAGAAAGGCAGCTTTTCAATGGACTCAATGTCCAAATGTGGAATTTCATTTACTGAGAATTATTTGCACACTGCTTAATATTATAGAAGTGGTGAGAAAAGTTCAACAGTATGAAACAACATAAAAGTGATTATGCTTGCTAGCACCCAGGGTAAGAAATGTTGCAAGCTGATCACAAGACACTGATTCCACCTGGAGGCAACTCCCTTGTATTAACAAAGTGCATAGTAATATGTTAAACCTGTGTGCGTACGTGCGTGTGTGTGTGTGCGTGCGTGTGCGCGTGCGTGCGTGCGCGCATGCACATGCATGTGCAGCACATGTAAAGCTTGTGGCTCTTGGTTTAAGGTAATGTATGCATCTTGCAAACATGCTAAGGATTTTTGCTGACTTTGTCAGCAGAAACCTATAGCCATTTCATTATTTTAATATAATATGCCCCTTCTCCATCTGTTAAAAACAACAACTCTGCACTTCATACTATGGACTCTTGGACTGTATATTATGCATTATCAAACTGCGTGCAATGCCTATCGGCGAGTGACACAAACATATTCTGACCGTTGAGCTGTATTTTATTGAGACAATGTGTCTTCTGCAGTTGAACAGGGTCAGGAGTAGGTCTAACTAGTGTGGAGGAAACTATAGTATAGTACAGGGGTTTTCAACCTTTTTCGTCTCAGGGACCACCATTTATTCAGCACTTGAGCCACGGACCACCATTTGAGGACTTTTTTTTTAGCCCCGCAGACCCAAAAACTAAAGATTTATTTTGCTTCTGTTCATGACCATTCATCTTCTAGTTGTGTAGACTTGGACTAACTCACATGATCCATATTTTAACTCTTGAGAACGTAAAAATGAAACCAAATGGACCCTTGCGGGTCCATTTGGTTTCATTTTTACGTTCTCAAGAGTTACATCTAGTTAAACAACTTAGCTGGGGACCACCTGGAACCCTCTCAAGGACCACTGGTGGTCCCCGGACCACTGGTTGAAAACCACTGGTATAGTATATTCCAATGTCTGTATATAACCCCCCCCCACACACACACACACACACACACACCTTCGGGCTCACCTGCAGTTCCAGCTTTTACCAGTAGGGCTGTGTGCTTCAGACGTTGGTCAGCTGTTCTGGACACTTGGAGGAAATCCAAATGATTTCGATGCAGCTGCAGTGTGAGCCAATAACCAATGAGCTACTGTGCTGTTTAAATTAAACTTATGCTTTATTGATCCATTGTATCCAGTTAATCCTCTGTGTTATCCTCCTATATAGATTGAACCAAATGTTGTTTCAGGTCATCTTGATTTTTGGACTATCTGTACTTGAATTGATGTTGTTTGTTTGTTTATTGAAGTTTATGACTCACTCCATTTCATTTCACAGATAAATATTAGCCCCTAATTTTGCACCTACTGTGATTTGGGTCACATTCACCAGTACAACACCAAGTTTCACATTAAAGTTTACTGGGAAAAACAGACTTTCACAATAAAGTTTACTAGGATCAACATTTGTATTATATATTTTTTGTCCTACACCAGCATTCACATGGATGTGCATAACAATTTGTTTCCACTTTTAATAGCAAAAGACGAACTGACAACGTAACCAAATGAGCTGGACAAGCACTTATTATGACAATCTCCTCCTATAAAAACTGTACGTTGGGTACTGATTGAGGATTTTGCTGTCCAAGTTTAATGAAGCAAAACCTAGATTAATATCTCTTGCCAGAACATGTTGTAGCAAACCAAACTTTGAATGATGTAAACCCTACACACATCCCAAAGGAATGTCTTGTCATACAGACTAGTACAAAACCATGACTCTTACAGCTTTGCGCAGAGAAATTGAAAACCAGTATGTTGATCTGGCTAATCTTCCTCAAATGCTGTATTTACGGAATGTCTTGATTCATTGTGGGTGAATGGCATTGAGCAGCTTTTCCAACATGCCGCCCTTCAGCTACAATATGTATTATTATGTACTGTAAGTACAACGTACTAGAAACTAAACCTACAATGCTACAAGCCTCAGTGCCTGCCTGTTGAATGTACCGCTACTGTAAGCCTCTCACTCAGAGAGGAATACTGTATGAGAGTTGGGAGAAACCTCTACCTTCAGAATTTAGCTACAAGAGCCCATAAATGGAATAGGCAGCTTCCCTGTCAAAGTTATGCAGTTGGTTGTTATATTAGGTTATATTCATTATACATTATGCATTGATCTTGAAATCTTGCTTGCAGTAATTTATGTGACTGGTCCTTCCACAACTAAGATTGAATCCGTTTAATAGGTTCTGTGCATTCATGATTGATTATGTGCCATGATGTTGCCATAACAAAGAAGTGGGTAAATTTACACCACTTTCAACTCTGTCTCAATTTAATTCCATTCAATTTACTCCAGTGGGTGCTTTGTAGGTATAACACAGAAATGCAAAATGCTAGCAAAGCATTAAACGTAAGCAATAGATAAGTGATAGATAAGCGATAGACAAATAAATACAGCAAGTCACATTCAATAGATAACAATTATCTACAACCTCTATTTACGCTTTACAATAATGACTCGTTATAAAGCATTTATAAACATTTCTAAGCAGTTTGTAGATGAGTAATAACCATGAACAGATTGTTTATTAACCTCCATAAATGCTTAACTAAACATAGCTATATTTAAAGCTCATTTATAAAGTATTAGTAAATTATTAACAAGTAGTAAACTATTCATGAATAAGCCATTTATATCGATGTGTAATTGTTAATAAATAATTCGTAACTAAGTTATACAATATTTATAACCTATTAGTAGATAAAGAAACAATCGTTTATAAACTATTCTTATACCTTGCTAACATCCTAGCAAAAACATTCATAACTAAGGCTAAATATTTTTATTAAGTAGTTAAATACAAATGGATAAGCCATTTGTAAATATTTATAAATAATTCTAGAAACATTTATAGCTTATTTATAGCATTTATTTATAGACATTACTCACACCTATCATTAAGAAAATCATTTAATGGGTAGGAATTTATTATTTGACTGGCTGGTCATGTGTTCTCCATGTTTGTTCATGTTTTACCTATGTTTGTGAAACATTCCTAAAAGATCTATTGATCAATGGTAGAGCCAATAATCAATGGATCTATCAAGAGCCCCAAAGTGAAGACAATTCATTAGTTAGGACTGTCTGTTAATGTAGCATTCATGTTTGTTCAAGTTTAACAGAAATTTGTAAACAATGAATAGTCTTCACTTTACATTAGGCCACTTGATTATGATTTATAGATGCAATAAGAATGTATTACAAAGAATATGCTAATGTGGCCTCAATGTTTTTAAAACATTCCTAAACTAGAAAAGTGCCCTTCTGGGCACAGGTCTCCACCAGGCCAGGACAGGTTGTGGCCTCCTGGTGGCACTATAATAGGCCAATGGGCAAGCTGTACCATTTATTATTATGACTTAGGGTTTGGATGATTTGAGGCATTTTTGTCCAAAAATGTGATTTGCAAATGTCCACCTGTTGGTGGCGCTATAAAAAGCCATTGTGAAAAGAGTGGAATATTTTTCTCAGCCTAGTATTATAGTGTGTTGAAGATTTTATGTAAATTGCCTGCTGTGTTCATCATCTTAACAAAATCAGCCTCCTGGTGGCGCTATAACATGCCGTTGTGGAAAAGTTGGGGCAGAGGTTCATGGGTGGCATCCAGGGAGTGTGTATGCAAATTGTGGCATCGATCGGGTTAACGGTTTGGGAGATTAGCTGGTAACAGACAGACATACACACCGATTTTTGCAAAAAGATTGCACAGACAGACAAACTCACCAGATTTTTGTCAAAAAATGGCCAAAATAGGCTGCCTGGTGGCGCTATAACATGCCATTGGGGAAACTTAGGGGCAGAGAATCATCATTGGCACCGAGGGAGTATGTGTGCAAATTTTGGCATCGATCGGGTTAACAGTGCCGGAGATTACCTGGTAACAGACGGACACGGGGACGGACGGACGGACGGACGGACGGACGGACGGACGGACGGACGGACGGACGGACGGACACGGACGGAGTGCAAAAATATTACAAAGATCTAGCCTTAAGTTTTTTTTTTTTTTTGTGAGTGACTTGGTTTAGTTTAAGCTGCTCCTGGAAATTATCTTTTTTCCCCATTTAAGTAGCTGATTATAGTCCAACTGTATGGCTATAGCTTGGTCCAACACTGTCCAACATTACTGTCTACAGGTGCATTAACCGCCTACATGGACGCCGCATTAGCATATGCTCTGTAAAACTTATTGCATCTATAAATCATAATCAAGTGAACTTGAAGTGAAGACTATTCATTGTTTACAACTGCCTGTTAAACATGAAGAACCATGAATGCTACATTAACAGACTGTCCTAAATAATGAATTGTCTTCACTTTACTTTAGGGTGCTTGATAACACCTACCAATGATCAATAGAATTTTTATTAATGTTTTACAAACATTGAGGTCACATTAGCACATGCTTTGTAAAACATTCTTATTGCATCGAAAAATCCTAATGTAAAGTGAAGACTATTCATTGTTTACAACCTTCTAGACATGAACAAACATGAATGCTACATTAACAGACAGTCCTAACTAATGAATTGTCTCCACTTTGCTTTGGGGCTCTTGATAACATTTACCAATGATCAATAGATCTTCTAGGAATGTTTTACAAACATAGGTAAAACATGTACAAACATGGAGGACACATGAACAGCCAATCAAATAATGGATTCCTACCCATTAAATTGTTTTCTTAATGGTAGGTGTGAATAATGTCTATAAATATATGTTATAAATAAGCTACAAATGTTTCTATAATGATTTATAAATGTTTACAAATGGCTTATCCATTAGTAGTTAACTACTTATAATAAAAATATGTAGGCTTATTTACACATGTTACGCGAGAATGCTATTATATATTTATTAATTTACTAAGGCATACGAATAGTTTATAAACTATTGTTTATATCTACTAATAGGTATAACTTAGACACATATGATTTATTAACTATTACACATCTATATAAATGGCTTATTCGTGAATAGTTTACTAGTTAATAATTTACTAATAATTTATAAATGAGCTTTAAATATAGTTATAAATGTTTAGTTAAGCATTTATGGATGTTAATAAACAATCTGTTCATGATTATTACTCATCTACAAACTGCTTATAAATGTTTATAAATGTTTTATAATGGGTCATTTTGTAAAGTGTTACCGAAAAACTAAAGCATAGACTAGAGAGAATGGCAAAAGTAGATCATATTGAACACTGAATTTAGGAGAGAGGGTGAGCTCCAAAAACGGTATAATGATTAAAAGAGATCAAAGGGATACAGTATATCAATTGAGTCTACTGTAGGTTAAAATGAGCTTATGCATAACATAACAGTTAAACAAATAGCAATGCCACATATGGAAGATTCCCATTGTATAGCAAGTTGGTCATATTGGCTAAACATATTGACTCCTGTATCAGGATAGTCCTCATATATCGTATCATAAGTTATACTTGCCACCAGTTCCGAGCTCTAACCTTTGTTTAACTATTTTGCATTTTCCCTTTCAATCCCTCACTTTTTCTCAGTCTGTCTCTTGTTCTCTCTGTTGAAGGTCAGTATTTAACAGTCATCATCTCATTACATCTCTCTTCACACCCTTTTAATGAACTCCCCCAGGATACGCTTGAAGTGTGTGTGTGTGTGTGTGTGTGTGTGTGTGTGTGTGTGTGTGTGTGTGTGTGTGCGTGTGTGTGTGTGTGTGTGCGTGTGCGTGTGCGTGTGCGTGTGTGTGTGTGCGCGCGCAGATGATTTTCACCGAAAACACAGCATGGGTTCAAAATAAAAGCTCACCTTTGTGCTAATGTGCACATTCATTCTAGGGGTGCAACAACGTGGGGTGCGGACACACGTGTGTGGGTGTGCGTGTGTCTGTGTGTGTGCCCGTTGATGTAGATAATTATATGATGTACAGGGATTATGATATTATGCATGCGTACACTTAATCAAAGTAATTAACAGAGCTATATATTCAATAAGCCCTCATCTGCCGGGACACACCCACACGTGTGGCCGTTTGTGTGTGCTCACACACATGAATACAATTTATATTTTAGATGGCAGGTATTCACACACACACACACACACACACACACACACACACACACACACACACACACACACACACACACACACACACACACACACACACACACACACACACACACACACTGGATTTTAAAGAGCAAATGAGAAAGAACAGATGTAATGACTTTCTTTTCTTTGATGTAGTATACTGGGCAGAGAACTCTTTACATTAAGTGTAATCCTATTACCTGCGCATATCATACAATTTCCAATGCAGGCTGGAATTCTGTGTATTTCAGATACGGCCATGTATTGACTGCTATTAGCAGAGAGAATCCTCAAAGGAGAATGTCATGCAATACCCTTTCTTACTGTTGAACATCCGTCCGTTACGTGGTCCATGCGATGGTTGACCGATGGCTGATTCCCCATAACTCATCAACGACAAATAAATATATAAATTAGCGTGTGCACTGTGCACATATGTTTTCTTTATTATATACTGTATATTTTAAAGCTTAAGGCCACATTGCCACCATTAGCAACCTGGTGCAATATAGGTGTCATGTGGCATTGAGTGACTCAAGTGAGCTTAACACAAAAACAGGAAATGTAAAGGTAATAATTATTCTCCTTTGCCAGAAGCTATTAACTTTGTATATTTTGACTGTCTCCTCTCATGCAAGACTTCCTGTGACATTTGCCAAGCTGTTAATACTAATTGGGTGTCATGGAATTGTCCCTTCTGCCTATAGAAAAAATAAAATGGAATGCTCAGAGGAGTTATTTAAATGACATTAAAGAATAGACGTAATTTGTCATGCAGCTGAGGACTAAAGGAACAACCTTTCACTGTATTGACAAGTTTTTATTTAAAAGTATATTCTGCTTTTAATAGTGTTAGTCCAGTTTACTCCTGTTATATGATTCCTCTATATCAGTGGTTTTTAAACCATACTAGGGCCAACTATTTATTCTGCATTTTAGCCACGGACCGCCATTTGGTGTTGATTTTAGTCTTTCTGATGGAAAATTAAGGATTTTCAATAGATAACTGGCAAAAACTTAATCAAAACGTTTTTTTCCCCCCTACTTTTTCTAATTGTGTAGATTCCTAAAAATTAAGTCAATCAGATGTTTAAATATCATCTACCTCTTGAGAGTTCAAAACTGCCTGAACCGCACACAAGCACTGCTTTCTGGTTCTGATACAGAAATACAGTGACGTGCACACATAGACACAGAAAGGGGCCACAACCCTTGTACTTTTACATGTATAAAACACATAAGTGCCCTCTTACGGGATGTTTCCCATGACTCCTTCTTTAAAGAGGGGGTGCCGTGATTTTTGTATTTTTTCCAATTTTGTACACGTTTAAGAGGTGATGGTACTTCATTAGAACCCTTGGTCTCTTTTTTATGTATAATGATCTTCCCTTTGTATTTAGGGTTTCTTCCTGGAGGCTAAAACCTTTCCAGTCAAATGTGCCAATGACAAAGGCTGTAATGTAGTGACATCACACATCAGCTCCTCCCTTAACTCCCCCTCCTTTACCATACAACTACAGCTGTGGGTGTGGCTTCAGTTCAGCTGGATCTCCACCCATCACCACCCACCAGGCAAACCAGGCATACTTAATGAGCTGGTGCAGGAGTCCACATAAAAACATCATTTTAACAAATGCTGTACACCTTTTTGAGAAAGTTCTTTCTCTTCATATAACAATAATACCTGATGATCATGATTTAAGTTGGAAAAAATGGCACCCCTTCTTTAACATGCTGTCTACATGGACCTATCCTGCATTGACAAAGACCACAGTCACTGCGCAGTTTACTTGCTCGGTAGAAAGCAGTGAAAAGCAGCAGGTTTGTAACACGGCACGGCACACTACATAATAACTCCCTACAGGCTTGTATGCTATTAAGATCATTTGGAATCATTAATTTGATCTTGCAAGAGCGGACAGTCCAACCCAACCGTCCGCGGCAAGTATAGGCTGCAGGACAGGACCAGCACATATAAAGAAAGGGAAGGTTTTATGGGCATTAGGCTTCCAGCTACAGCCTAATATGCAATGAATTAAAATAAATAAATAATAATAATATGATTAGGTTAACGGTTTATAGGCATACGTGTACCCATGTGTGTGTGCAGTCCAAAACACAGCCCAGTGCTTCCTACTCCACTGAGCTTAGAGCTCCCTCCCGTAGTTATCCAAGGAACAAAACACCTCCTGCACAGAGTTCACTTCCTGGCAGTGCTGCTCCTCCACCATGACCCGGCGTGATAACCAACTGAACTGGCAGCCACAAGTGGGAGGCCAGCATGATGACTGTCTTCTTGTCAGTGCGTTAACAGCTCCTACTGCTTGATCGCGGCTCCCACTTAGTGAGGAGTTCAGCGGCTGACTGAGACTCCATGTGTGTTAGAATGAAACTCAAGTCCGCACCACCGCATCATAAGCCTCTATTCATACATTGTGGCATGACAGTTTCCGCATGTCATGGATACTCTCATGGATACTTTTCTTGATTTAGTTTCTATATGTTTTCTATAGAAGCATGTAAGACACCGTAGCGGGCATCCTATTTTATTTTTGTGTTATTATTCGCATTAAGATAAATAGTTAATAGAAGTAGGCCAACTACAAATGGAATGCATGTTCGGTCTTCCAGGAAATCCTAATGGCCTTGGATATTTCATAAGAGCAAAGGTGGAGTGCATGGCTTGCAATACTCAATTCATGTGGAAGAGTTTGTGTACAGGTATAGGACTGTGATTGACGCACAGGAGTACGGAGCTGTCCAGCATCTCTGCGTACACAAGCCACGGGGGGTGAGAGGTCAGAGGAGAGGGCAAGAAAGTTGGAGGAGAGAGAGGTTATAGTTACCTATGGAGGCAGACACGTTGAGGGAGAGGGCAAAGTGAACAGAAGGAGAGAAGAATGAGGGATGGGAGAGTTCCCACAGGGCCAGTTACGTGCACTGATATATTGAGTGACTGTTGCTCCAAACAGAAAAATGGAACTTCTCCAGTGACTTGGAGTTTGCAAATTTAATTGGTCAGTAATAGTGATATATAATTCGCTGTATCATCCAAAAACAAACATTTGTATTCTTCTGGATTGTACTCTCTTGTGCCATATTCTTACAAAAATAACAAACTTCTTCTGGATTGAAGATGAAAAAAAAAAAAAAAAAACATTTATGATACAATAATATAAAACAAGTGCCAGGCAAAATGCTATTTTCAATCCAATACCATTTTATTTCCATAATGCTTTCACAAAGTGTCTGTCTCAGACACAGAATACAGCACATTTGTATCAACCATATTGTAATAATCCCTAATGCAAATTTAATGGAAATCATCATAATCCGTTACATTATGGGTACAGCCCACTGCATGTTAGCCAGATAGCCTAACTATAGCTAAAGCTCTACACACACTGTGACTGCTTAGTGCCAAAGTATTGCCATGCGCCAAGTGCCGCCCGTCAACAATAACAGGATGCCGTGTGTGGTTGCAAAATTTGACCACTTGTAGTAAAAAATAATAAAAACATGTCGCCGCACTGAAATGCCTGGAAATAGAACATTGCCATATTGGGGCGCCGTGAAAAGTATGGAAGCCCGTCTGACTGCGCCGCCGTGCAATAGGTCCATTGGAAATCATGGAGGAGGCTGGTTTGACCCGTGCCGTACACAGCCTGTGTGTAGGGCTTAAGATTGCTTCATAGGGGATTGCTTTGCACAATTTCCCATCCGTCCGTCCGTTCATCCGTCCGTTCGTTGATTTTTACACCGTTGAGCCCCATCTCTGGGTTCTGACTCTTGCAGATGGCAAGTCTACAAATGTATTTTGGATGTGCCATTTTAAATGTCTGTAAAACTTGAACAATCATCCATAATCTACCGTAAAGAGTTTTTTCACGCAGCCAGATGGCAACTCAGCTAAAGACATTAAATGCTCTTTAGTTGTTAAGTTGCACTGTCAACTTTAGCTGAGCTATCATGTCTGTGTGTGCTTATTTTTGTCTGTGTGTATTGAGGTACAGTATTTTGCCTATAACTGTGTGTGTGTGTGTGTGTGTGTGTGTGTGTGTGTGTGTGTGTGTGTGTGTGTGTGTGTGTGTGTGTGTGTGTGTGTGTGTGTGTGTGTGTGTGTGTGTGTGTGTGTGTGTGTGTGTGCTTGAGCATGCTAACACTTACATGAGATGTGCAACCAGCACATACACATAAATATGCACACATTATCTAGTTCTGCACCAGTTTCCACAGTTCCCTTTTTTTGCTTGGATGGTCAGTAACTTTAAATCCCTGGATCATTTGTTCTGCTGGCAAGACAAGTTATCGTCTTTCCTCTCTTTTCTTCTTTAAAATGCTGCTGTATATCAACACAAAACAGGTTTCCCAAACATTCTAAAATTACAGAAATTTGGTGTCATTTCTGAAACCATGATAATACAAACCTGTTGTCTTTTTCCATTTTTTACACTTTGCGTGCAAATAGACATTAAATTTGGAAGGGGGCAGTGGATTAACCTATTGATTAAAAATTGAAGGCGGTAATCAGGTAAATATGTAGGAGTCATATTACAAAGATCCCCCCTGCACATCTTAGCACACACACACACACACACACACCCACACACACACACACACACACACACACACACACACACACACACACACACACACACACACACACACACACACACACACACACACACACACACACACACACACACGCACCATGCACTGACACACATCAACACACTCATACACCCCAATAACTGCAGAATAGAAACCCACACTGTGAAAAATAAATAGGCCAATACTAGATAACCAGGCAATGGAACTAATCCAGGACTATACCGCTTGGGAGGGAGGGAGGGGGTTTGGGGGGTATAGAGTGAAAGAGACAGAACAAGAAAGAATGGCAGAGGGGATGAAAGAGAGAGGGTTGAGGGCTGCAAAGGTTGAAGCGAAGAGGTACGATACAGACAGAGGGAGCACAGAAAGACATACAGAGACACACTGACGCACGCACACATGCACGCACGCACCAAGGGTGCCAAAGCTGGTAGAACTAATTCCCTGTGCAGTTGTGAAGTTTTGTCCGTCTTTTTTGCTATTTTATTCCTGATAATTCTCTAAGCTGCTTCTGCATGTCACGGGCACGTCACAAAGTTGGTCGATCTAAGATCTAAGGCTTCAACAGCTATTCCTCAAAGGAACAAAAATGCACACTTATTTCTTTGCCATGCTTTGGCAATTCGTGGGGAATTTCTGATGGGAGGTGTTAGTAGCCTCGGTCCCAGCCTTACTCATGAGCCAAGAAAAGAAAAAAAAAAAAGCTTGTTCATAACTTAAGGCAGACAGTGCACAGCCTGAAGTGTTAGGGCTGGAATAATGGAATATCCATCGGATGTAATTCTCCTGGATGATATTTTTGAACCAATTACAACACTGCATTCATGTAATGAAGCATCAACGTCATTTCCTTGAGCGATATCACAATCTGCCACTTCCGTTTATGGACACTATAGCGTAGGTCTTTCCAGCATATGGTACTACTGTATGTGGAAGTGTAAAAGCCACACCACTAACACCAGCTCAGTGAACTTGTGGTTAGAGTGCCTGCCCTAAGACTGGAATGATGGGGTTAGATCCACGGGACTTGGAACCAGGTGCTTATTGGGGGTTGGGTCTCGTGGGACTGTGTGGAATTATCACCCTCAATTTAATGAGGTCTTGGGGATATTCCCCCACCATTGAGCAGAAGAAAAAACATTTTATTAAAGGAACCTGGGTTACGTTCGTAACCACCAGTTAGCAGTTTAATTTAGTGCATAGTGTGCTGTTCGGCACACTATGCAGTAGAAGGAACTTTGCTATTTGCACAGAGAACGTACAGGGCAAGCAGCGGGCACCACTATGTTATGTCAACAGTGCACAACGTGTGCAAACACCACCCAGTTTTGTCCCCCCAACTTTTGAAATGCTCTCTCAAGGGTTATGCAGTCAGTCCCTGTGACATACGAGTGTCATGTCCAGGGGGTCTACTTGTAGCTGCTGTAGAGACACAGTAGCTAGGGCTCATGCCCTATGGGCCTCATGGTTTGGAAAGGTGTACTTACTTAGCCTACAACCAATATACACACTGCAGCGAGATGGATAGCGGTCTCACTTCTGTGAACATTAATTTAGGAAAAGCTGTGTGCTGCTAATGGCTGCTTTACTGTATGAACTAGTTTGACATTATATCAGAGGCACTGGAGCAAGCTAAATAAATACTGTACACGATACAGCTGGTAAATCCCTATGAACCTTTGGTAATGTAATATAGACGTGACAGGTCACAGTCGTATTAGCCTAGTTTTATAGTGCCAACAGCATGATGTGTGGTGCTTTTTGGAGGTTGCTAAATGTTATGGGTTTTTATATTAACACTTTTGACAAACATTTGTTTTTTTGTTTTTTACCGTTTCTGTTGAACATTTTCAATACATATTTTAGTTATCCATATCAATTTTGATAAACCATCAAAGGAGAATTTGCTAATACTATTGGTTTAGGAGTTGTTGCACTAATAGCAGGTTTCTTTGACTGCTAAATGGCAAAATCAAAGTAATTCAATTTAATTAATGGCAATTACTGTTAATGACAATTACTGCGCGGGCACACACACACACACACACACACACACACACACACACACCCCACACCCACACCCACCCACACACACACACACACACACACACACACACACACACACACACACACACACACACACACACACACACACACACACACACACACACACACACACACACACACACACACACGTGCAACACAACATTGGTTCTACACTGTCTTAAAGTCCCTCAGTAATACTTTACCGGTTCCAAAGTTATTTACTGTTCCACTTATGTTTGGTTCCATTTATCAACATGACGTACGCCAATAGATGGGCGTACGCCAATAGATGGGCGTATAAGGAATCACATGGATTTTTGGCATTTAGCATTCCAGCCGTGAACTTGAACCCACGCCCTATAAAGCTCGCATCATGTCAGGAGCTGTCGTAGGATTTGTCCTCACTTGTTTTTCTGTTGTCACATTTATCACTGCTAGGAAGGAAGTTAGTCAATAATCAGCTGTTTGCGATTACATCAACACACTACCAATGCAACTCGATCTGTTGTGGTGTGGTGTCATGACCCTAAGAAACGTTTTGTCCCGACCTGACCCTTTGTTGTGGTTTTGGGCTTTGGAGTTATCGTCGTCCTTAAAATGGAAAGTTTGAGAACCAATGAGTTACAGTACAACAGTGACAACTCGGGGAGAGAAATGCCATGAATTCATTTTCATTTGTACACAGTGCGCCCAGTGGCTCTGTCCTCCTACCTGAGAGGGATACAGCTCTTTTTGTCCGATAAATCAAAGCTGACTATACGCCGGCAGTGCAGGGGAAGCAGCATTTAAACGGAGGGTGCCATGTTGCACACACAGATTCCTGCCTTAAAACTCTGGTCAAACTTAATGTTCCTTGAAATTTCTCCTTATGGTTCCTGGACTAAACTCTCTGTGCGGGTGTGTGGCCATGAGTGTGTGTGTGGGCGTGTGCGACATTGTAAACTGGCTGCAAGTTTTCCATTTTGTTTGGTATGGTCCATAGGGAGGAAGATGGATGAGGGCTTTTCAGGGGAATGAAGGTGACCACACTGAGCTCAGCTGTTAGGCTGGACTGTACCACTGATGAGAACATTTAGATCCGCGGACCACCTGCACGCAACACCTGTTACTGCCGACACAGATGGAGAGACCTATAAGGGGAAACGCACAGAGAGAGAGAGAGAGAGAGAGAGAGAGAGAGAGAGAGAGAGAGAGAGATGCAAGAGAGAGTCAGTGCAAAAGAGAGTCAGATCCTGCTGGGCTTTCATAGCATAACTTGCAGCAACTCATGCAGGCATGGACAGACAGGCACGGCATGCCACTCATGACATCTCAATCAAGTTGACAGAGCTGACTTCAAGGACATTTGGCCGTTGATTCTGGGGGATGTGCATTATTAATGTCAGTCACATCAAAAAAAGAAAGAATATACTCATTTCTCACTGTCTGATTTCATTACTATTATTGTTAGGTTTCCCTTATCTCAATTCAGTATAAGAAATAGTTCTCATGTGTTTGCCCCAGCGGTTTGATCCCTAGACCTAGCACAGCAGAATGTTTAGTTATTTAAATTGTAAATCTTATTTCCATCCTGGTAGCATTAATGTTGTAATGATGTTTTCAAAATAAGTTACATTTTGACCGTAGCCTACAATTTGGTGAAACCATAACAATGAATACATTATTTACCCCCTATTGCTTATATCTTCAACTTCAAACAGCTTTATCAATCCCACTAGGCGCAATTATTTGCAGCAGCAGCTTCTAAAAAGAGACACAACAACAGGTAAACAAACCAATACTCCAAGGAGATAACTATGGAATAAAATCTCAAGCATGTCCCATCAGTTGACTTGCAGTAGATTTGATGGTAGTCAACTTCAAAGAATTTAAAGTACAATTTTATTGTTTTGTTTTGCAGCTATTATTTTGAGTTTCCTAAACCCCAGGTGTCCTGGTGCATGGGGAGAAAATATCAAGGTGAAAACATGGTAGCCACCAGGGGGGCTCTACACTGATCTAATGAAATTGTGTGCGACAGACAGTCACAACCAATATTAATTTAGAAAATGACGCAATTATTTTTTATAATAGCTGATACATCGGCTAAAGGTTGGATTAAAGCCAAACTCATTATATTAACTGTAAGTATACTTTAAGTATTTTTAAATATGGATGGGTATTTTTATGACTGATTCAATTGAAAAACACTGTTTGAAATTTTAACATTTCAATATTTGAATGCACTTTCAAAACTCAGCATGTCTTCATGCAGGCTTCAGTATTGGCTGCCAGAATCTGTAGTGATTACATTGCCTTACTTCCTTAAATCTTCACTTGACTACATTGTTGCTGAGTTTGACTGGACATTGTTTTTCTATAACCCATTCTGTCCAGCCTACTCTTGTATTTTGGCTCAGACAGCAACTTGGGTTTAATTAGTTGTGAAAGTAGTGTTTCCTTCCAGACTTCAAGCGCTGCAACAGCGTCTGACAACTTCATCACTAGCAATAAACATCCTTTGTTTGGTTTGACTTGGATATAGTTTCTCTTCTTCCATGTGTCCACTAGTTAGTAAAAACACCCATACCGATAAAAATATATAAAATAGACTGTTATATACTTTTAAAAGATGGAAAATGTAGACTGAGGCATTTATCTGTCTGAGCGACATACCCAATTAACCACACAGTAATAAACAACGAAGTATAACAGATTAGCTGACTAACTGCATCTCAGCTGATTGGCTGACAGCCAACTCACTAAATTCATAGCAAATGATTCCGTCACATGGTCTAATTAACCCATTGGCTGGTTACAAAGGTGACAGTTGTTGAATGTGTACAGAAAAGAAATGCTACTTTAAATTGAGTGTAACCCTACGTTTTAACGGTAGGTGATAGATAAAAAACGTCGCCCGATATCAGCGACGGTCATTACCGTAAATTCTTGCTTAGAATGGCATGCAAAATGAGTACCGTAAACGGCGATGATGTGGTGCACTGAAAAAATAGTATGGTGGAGGAGGAAGTGGGACGGAACTAGGAACCAAACTGCGCCGAATGGTTCGGGGTCGAGAGCAAAAAAAGCAGCTCTGATTGGTTATTTTTGGTTATTTTTATCTTTCCGGCCGACGTCGGCCGCCCACGTCGGCCGATGTCGCCCGTTCTGCTGCTGTCGCCCGGATCGGCGGCTCCCATAGAGAAATAATGGATGTCGGGCAGCGTCGCTTTTATCATCGCCCGCCATCCCCGCCGTTAAAACGTAGGGTTAGAGAGATATGTGCTTTGTGTTTATACTCCTAGCTAGCTGTTGACTACTGTAAATGGTAAGGCAAGTGGGTGATCAAGTGGCTACAGTGGTACGTGGTACGTGGTAACAAACCTTTTCCCCTTGTCCGTGTAGTTCACCAAGATAAGCTTTGCTCTGGCTAACCTATAAGTAATGTGACAAGGGTCTTTTTTTATTTAATAGACCCATGTTTTGTTGCGATCAGGTTGAGAGTCAAGTGCTGTTAGAATTTTAGTATTGAATGTGTGTGACAGTGGATAGTGTCATCTTACCGGCATGTTGTGCATTTATGCGCTCAATGTGCTGCTTTCACTGGCCTTTATCTCCAAGCCATAAAAGTCGTTTCTGGTCAATAGAAGGTTTTCAACTGCTAACAGCCAGACAGTGATGCTCACAGTCGGGTTTTTTCTGCACCCAGCAAGAGAAAAACAACTGGACAAGACACCACAGACCACATACACCGTTACGGATATTTGGCTCTTCAAAGTAAATGTTGAAAGAGAAAAAACCTTGACGATAAATAAATGAATTTATCCCGGGCGATTGTGTGAGTTGAGTGTGTGAATGTTGTAAAGTGTAAACCTATTGGAGCAAGTGATCGTTGCAATTCTGCTTAGTCAATCACTTCATTCTGCTACAGAAATGCTAGAAACTGTATTTTATTTGTCATATAGGCCTAATGTCTGTAGTCAGGTTTAAAAGTACGGAGGCAATTATAGTTTTGCTGAATGTGTAAGATAATAGCAAACATCTGCGTGCTGTGGACATTTTGAATGGGCAAGTTTAATACCAATGTCGATGAGGATTATCCTCTGTTGAGTTGTGCTTTTTTATAAGCCTACTCTTCAACACTGTATATTAGAGTTGGAGAGTAATTATGTTGACATCCAGGAAGATGGCGTCCTAAGGAGCTTCAACCAGAAAGAAAAACAGCTTAATTCTCTCCAGAGGATGAATCTAATGATCTTATGGTGACCAAATGGTATTTACTCTCATGCCACCCACAAAATGTCCATTTATACAAAAGATACTGTAGCTTAGGCTATGCATGTAACCATCATCTCTCCTATAAATTGGGTGACATTAAGTTATGGAAATGTTTTTTCCCAGAGAGGAGAGATTTAATTGTTTTGTTTAGTAATATGTTGATGCCCCTAAATGGCCAGTCTGCCCCACCAAACACGATGGCATGCAAAACAAACCAAGATATTTTGAATTAAAGTGCTTATATTTGAAATAATTTGAAACACTACTACTGCTACTAACTAACTACAGTTGTGCCACCACTAAACCAACAGCATTCCATCATTGAAAACAGACAAACTCTGAGTCAGACCTTTAGCTTTATGCATGCTGCATGTCTGTTGCAACTTCAACAACAACTGATATTATAATTTATTCTTTACTTGCCTAATAAAAGTCTTTTAACCGATAATGGTATGGGTGCGACTTCATTCGTGCCACGGGCGATGAAGCTGCCCCCATACCATTTTCTCTTGCCCCCCCCATTGGGAAATGTTACATCCGCCCCTGGTATCATGTATATTTCGTGGTATGCTGTCATACCACGAAAGTGTCACTAACTGGAAATAGCCGACCTACAGTACAAACTCATCCGTATTCCTGGTGGTTGTCTTTGGTCTGAACGATGGGTTTCAGAAATCAGGGACAATTGATAAACAGCGAGTTTCAGGCTGAACATTGCAGTGCTGTGTGGTGTGTGTACACACAGGTAACATTTGCATGCAGTACTCAGGAGTACTGTCCGATTCTATGGATTTACAGTCTGATCACTGATTCAGTGTGGAAAAAAAACATTTCTATTCACAAGAGATTGTCCATTGAGGAGTAGAGTTATAGATGCGGCTGCTGTCTCCACTCCATCCATCCACATAGCTGAATGTCCATCCATCAATCCATGATCCGGTATACCCATGATCCTCTCCCCCGTCTGTCACAATCCTTGCCACCTGCTCCCCCCCCCCCCCCTCTCTCTCTCTCTCTCTCTCTCTCTCTTCTCTCCACTGCAGATTTGTTGCTGATGAATAACATTATGTCACACTCTCCATTTCAGTGTTGCAGTACAATGACTCTCGTCTTGCTCTTTCAGCCTGTTTTCAATCGCTGTCTTTATGTATGTATAAACGTATATCAAGCCTACCCTTTTACTGTCATCTCTCACTCTCTCTCTCTGTCCCCCCCCCCCCCCCCCCCCACCCCACCCCCGTTGCATGCTGTACTATATAGGAACTCCAAAGACGGAATCTGGCTTGTTTGCCATCGCTTTCTAGAGTGAAAACTACACACACACACACACACACACACACACACACACACGCACACGCACACGCACACGCTCACGCGCTCTGTAATTAGAAATGAATCTGTGGCAGCGAACTTGTGGTTGGCTGATGAACCCTATGAGGAGCAGGTAGAGATGAAGATTGAGGCATGTCAGCCACAGCAGTCGCTAGCTGTGGGAGACAAGACGACTTGGACTGTCCTTTGCTCCAGAAGCCATCTAGCATCATAAGACCTCATGTTCTCTTCTTCTGTTCTGGATCAATAACTCCTGCCTGGCATATTTGCATGTGGATTATAGTGGACTTATAGCCAGGGGTGGACTGGGAGCTCAAAACGTACCGGGCAATTTTGTCTCAGAGCGGCCCTCTGAAGACCCTTATAATGTTAGTTAGTTAGTTTTAGTTAACTATAAAAACCCTGCAATAGGCAGTCTCATTTGAAGAGGACAGAGGGCCGCCAGCACTGATTCGTGGGCCGGTTTTGTGCAGATTTTTTTTTTTTTTTTAATTAAAACACAACATTAACGGCCCCCGGGGGGGTCGGCCCACCGGGAAAATGCCCTGTATGCCAGACTGTCAGTCCACCCCTGCATGTGGATTATAGTGGACTTATAGCCTGACCTAACCTGAAATGATTTGGGCCGAGAGTCGGGGTTTTCAACCTTTTTGAAGCCACGGACCACCATTTGATGACAATTTCACTCAGAATTCCAGGCTGGATTTTGCAAACAAAACAGTGTAGACTTCTTAATTAAGTGGTGCTGATTCAGATGGTGATTATTTTAACTCTTGAGAGTGTGAAAATGAAACCAAATGGACCCGCAAGGGTCCATTTGAGCATTATTGCTTTGGTTCAGCTGAGCTAACAGTTCATCTTTTAGCTTTGAGAGGTTGTCTGCTCAAAGTTGTCTTTGTCAAACCTTGTAGCCACTTGTGATAATCCTGTGGCCCACAATCAAAGCCCATGATGAAAAAATATGTACATTTGCACAGGTGATTACTCACAATAAATAAATACCAAGTTCGGTGATGAGCTCGCAGATCAGCTGATCAGATCCGTTGCAGTCACTTGACTGTGTGTGTGCGTGCGCACGAGCGT
Source organism: Benthosema pterotum (assembly GCA_039105355.1). NCBI lineage: Eukaryota > Metazoa > Chordata > Actinopteri > Myctophiformes > Myctophidae > Benthosema > Benthosema pterotum. The sequence goes on along the minus strand of CM076966.1, from coordinate 23,681,411 downwards.
GTGCGCACATGACAGAGAGGATGCAGAGCGCTCTGATGTTCACACGTTCAATACTGTTTAGAAAGCGGCATCATTATGTTACATTTTAATGTTGGAAAATGTTTTTTTTACACCAGCTACTCTGTATGTCTGAAGCCTGCGGCTAGGCTAGTCTGTCTGTGCGTGACAGTTTTCAGCTGTGCGAGAGCAGTTTGCCATGTGCACGGGGGGACAATATGTAATAATAACGCCATAGTTTGAGGACCAGTGGTATACAGTGTAACCAATAGCGGATGACCCTTGATTGATTGATTGATTGATTGATTGATTGATTGATTGATTGATTGATTGATTGATTGAATTTGTATTCACAGGTTGTAGGATGGGTATAGTTAAAAAGGAAATACAGGTCAAAACAAAAACTGTTACTGAAGGAATATATATCCTAGAAAGGCACTGAAACTTGTTTACATCAGGGTCCTTCATTTTCATTTCTTAACTTCCTTTCATAGATAATACATGCTGCCATGTACTGGTGTAATATTGTGCATTCAACTTATTTGAATTGATAGAATATGCATTATGTTAAACTCGGTCAAGCCAAAATGCAGAGCGTTTTGGAACAGTGACTTCAGTGTGACCACACTGTGTTTCATCAGTGTTTGTCAGCCTGGATTAGCATAATTCAGTGGTGGAAGTATAAGCATTCAGATATTTTGCTTGAGTTTAAGTCAAAGTAGCAATAGCACAATATAAAGATACTCCATTAAGTAAAATGCCCATATTCAATTTTTTTCTTTAAAAGTACAAAAGTATTGCCATCAAAACAAAGGTCAGCTTTTTTCACCAGGCAAAATAATAAATATATTATAGGTTTGTTGATCTGATATTTCACGTTTTCACAGTCCCATCGCCTAACAAAACGACAACAAGAGAGAAAGTAATTCTCCATTCATAGTTGTTTCAAAAAAGACGTTTATGCAGTGGACAAAGCCAACTGTTGACAAATCACGATAAACACATTGTCAAATAATTAGTAAGAAGAAAAACAAAACAAAAAGGGTCATATCTTGTCTGCCTACCCTGTTCTTTGGTTGTGAAAAGTCATGTGGAGCATGTCTCATGACACACACACACACACACACACACACACACACACACACACACACACACACACACACACACACACACGCGCGCGCACGATTCTGCTGCTCCGAAAGCCTTCCCTACAGTATCAGAATGTATACTTACAGTAGCTGCTTCACTTAGTCACTTAGAGTACAGCATGTGCTGCTGCTGTGATTATAGACAACCACTTCTGACAAGCACGTTGTCATAGAGACCGCAGACGTGATGGGCATATGGGTGATTGACAGCTGACAGATTAGTGTGTCCAGGGGCAGAATGATCTTGCGTATGACGTGTACATGTCGTGCACACACTGTTGTCCACACGCATCAGTGCGTGTCTCTCTCTCCATGACTTGAACTCATGGGTATACCTCTCTCTCTCTCTCTCTCTCTCTCTCTCTCTCTCTCTCTCTCTCTCTCTCTCTCTCTCTCTCTCTCTCTCTCTCTCTCTCTCTCTCTCTCTCTCTCTCTCTCTCTCCCCTCATTTAACTCCATTGAAATCTCTGAAGGTGCCCAGTCATTTGGTATAGGACTGTGTTTAAGTCCGATGTGGTGCATCCGGCTTCGTCAAGTGTCTACCCAAACACAATTGGTCTGTGTTCGAGGGACACGAGGCTGGGCAGGGTGATATACTATGTCACTGCAACTCCTATAGGTTGGGGTGGGATCTGTCAGCCAGTATAGGGAGTGTTGGATGGGAGGAGTAGGACAAAGACAGTATGTCCTCCCCGTGAGGGCTCATCACAGTCAAACGCAGTCAAACACAGACTTCATTACTTTTCTGGCCATAGGGTGCAAATTTCAAATTGACCCATAGATATTAAAAAAATAGATTGGCCACTGCAGTCCATTGGAGCAACGTGCTGTATGTGCAGGGGGCGGAGGTACTTAGGGAGTGTGTAGGGCATGCTACCCTCCCTTGAGCAGTTATTATGCTACAGAGCCGAAAAGGCTGTCTATGCTTTGACACACTAGAAATACTAATAACTGCGCTTTGATTCTTCCAGCAGTGAAATGTCCCGTTAATTTGCTGGACTTCTCTATTGCCGGGATGAGGACCTTTTTCTCCAGATCCGGACAAAGAATGTTCTAGCGCGCTGCATTGTGAGCTAGTAGATTGGCTATTTTTGTCTGAACACACAGGTGTGCATTAGGATTCAGTCTGGCCACAGGCGTGCTTTGGACACACAATGTTTGAAATACACCACATTAGAGGTCACAGAATTAAGGCGTATTGCTTCAATCTGACTGAAGTTTCCAAAGACACTGGGGGGACGGTGTCTGCTCGAGACAAGATGACAAGAGCAGACAGGAGGGGGACGTTAGATGAATTCAGGAGGAGTGGATGATGAATTCACGGGAGGAGAGGAAGATGAATCCAAAGGAGGAGTGGAGAGGAGAGACAAAGGAGACGTGGAAGGGAGGAGAGGGGAGGGTTCGGAATCCCTCTATGAACTGTTCCCCACTGACGCTGTTAAAAAGGGAAAGCTGTCACAAACTCATGCATGCATGCTTAAGCGGGCGTGCACCCGCACACACACACAAAACACAAGATGATAAAGGAGTCACTTAGCCTGCTTGAAGGGAAACTGATTTGCAGTTTATGAATATGGAAAATTAGTTCTTAATACTTTCCAACCCCACCTGCTCATGAATGACAATAGGCGTGTGCGTTAAGCAGGCTGCATAAAGTGTGTGTGTGTGTGTGTGTGTGTGTGTGTGTGTGTGTGTGTGTGTGTGTGTGTGTGTGTGTGTGCGTGTGTGCGTGTGCGCGTGTGCGTGCATGTGGGTGTGACAAAGTAAGGGGTGCAGAGATTTGAGTAGAGAGAGAGACAGAGAGGGGCAGAGACAGGAAACAAATACAGAGATCTCCATATGGGACAGACAGGTAAAACCTCAGCATCGTTCCTGTGGCTGGTGTGTGTGTGTGTGTGTGTGTGTGTGTGTGTGTGTGTGTGTGTGTGTGTGTGTGTGTGTGTGTGTGTGTGTGTGTGTGTGTGTGTGTGTGTGTGTGTGTGTGTGTGTGTGTGTGTGTGTGTGTGTGTGTGTCATGTACATGTATGAGTAGGCCTACGTGTGCAACACCACACCTGAGACTGAGAGGATTTTGTAGTACCACTTTCACATCCACAAACAACTCTATACTAAAGCATTGATACAGTACTGAAAAAAAGTAGTAACTACTAACTCACATGGGACTTAACAAGCAAATCTTGCCTAAGTAATTACTATGTTTATTTATTATAATTATTGCTGACTATTGACAGCAACATTATACATGGCATTGTGGCATAGACTGATATCTGATTGCCTTTTGTAATTAAGGTAATTGAAATGTCATTAGTCGTTCAAATCGGTGCAATCGTGCCAGTATATCTGTGGCTTACTTAACAACTATAAAAAAAAAATTACAAGTCAACTGTAATATTGAGTTGTAAATAATATTTCAAATTCACAAGAGGTGCTTGCAGATGCAAATTAGCCTGGCATCGACAGAGCAATTGAACCATGAGCCCAGAATGCACAGAGCCTTCATCAAGGTTCCCAGGCTACATGCAAATATCATGATGCCAGAGATCAGTATACGTACTTTGGTAGTTATCAGCCAAAATAGAAGAGCTCTCTTTCTGATTCAAATTACTTTTAGATATGCATGAGTGCGTACACTGCGCTCTCTCTCTCTCTCTCTCTCTCTCTCTCTCTCTCTCTCTCTCTCTCTCTCTCTCTCTCTCTCTCTCTCTCTCTCTCTCTCTCTCTCTCTCTCTCTCTCTCTCTCTCTGTGTGCGTGTGCGTGTGTGTGTGTGTGGGGGTGGGTGTGTGTGGGTGTGAGTGTGTGTGTGTGTGGTCTCAGCTGTGGGGTGAGAATTCTTCAATAGACAATCGAGCACTGTAGTGCTCCCACTCGCCCGAAGAAAGGACTGCGTGTGTAAATATGAAATCCATTTCCTGTGCCTTGTTGTGGATGACAGCCAATTCATTTGTTTCTCTCCGTCTCTCTCGCACTTTGTCTTTGACACCCCCCCCCCAGGTATTGTTTGTCTCAATATCTGCCCATTTCAAATCTGCATTGAAAGAGCAAATGCGATAGAATCGGGGGTTGCCAATGCTATATATTAACCGCTACCTCTATTTTTGTCATTAACTAGAGTGCATATAGAACAGTGGTTCTCAACCAGCATTCCGGGGACCACCAGTTGTCGTTGGACTCCTTGAGGGGGTTCCAGGTGGTCCTCAGCTAAATGATGGCGAGTCGGTAAGCAAATGTAACCTTATGGATCTTCAACTTGAGCGTACAATTAAATCATTTTCAGGCCAAGACCCCATTTGAAAAGATATGGCAGTGCTCTAGCAGTGATCTCGTCATTTTAATTTGAAGGATGCCCAGTTGCATAGGCTATAGACCCCCATTTAATGCCTATTAATTTATGTGAAATCAATGTGAACTGAACTAAGAATACAAATGGAACCATATGCACCTGTTATGGTCCATTTTGGAATCATCTGCACATTCTACAAATACGAATATGATTAAGGATTATTGTCATCATGGTAATCTCACACTTTATATCGCACATACCATACCTTTAACAGTTGTTAGCCATAAATAAAGAAGTCCTTTCACTAAGTTCTCAATTAATCCATCCCTGTCCAATAGACACAATAGCAGAGGGGGGTTTAGAGAAGAATTGGAGAACCCTGTAGTGTCTCTACAAGTTCTGTACGCAATGTACGCATGTAATATTACTATTAATAATATAATGAATAATTATAGGTAAACTTGGCATTCATCAGTAAGATGCCTGATACACAAATTAAGGGTATATTGTTATTAGGATTATATAAGGCCATATTTGGGTTTGTTTTGGTGTTGTTCTTGGCAGGTTTTTGAAGGTGGGTTGGCTTCTTTCTCTCACTCTTGGCAACAATTGATTGAAAGAACAAATCCAAAGACAGAATGCCATGGAGAAACAAGTGGAGAGGTGCTGAGGAAGGACTGGCCATGGGGAACGAGGCCAGGGAGAACGAAAGAGCAGATAGAAAGGAAATAACAAACAGGAAAGGGGAAGAGGATAAAGATGTCTGTCTGTCTGTGCATTAGTGTGTGTGCAATGTTGACATGCTGGGTTGACATGATTTAAGATGAGAGCAGAAAAAATAAACTACTTTAGCATTTGAAACCCAATGGGTTTTCTATCAAATCTGTTCGAATCCTCCCCTAATACACTTTCTTCCCCTCCAGAACACATGGATCAGATGCATACTATACGGAGAGGGAGAGATGAAGAGGGGGGGTGTATAGCAGCCTTCTCACCACTTGTTCAGCTTCAAACGTTGCCTCTTGAAATACCAATCTACTGTACACCCGCAAGTGCCGTTGTAGTAGTGACTATGAAACTAATCTGATGTGTCATCAATGTGTAGTCATTGCGTTGGGGTCCAACTTGTTGAGTCATTGTTATAGGGCAGATAACCGAGTCATTGTTAGCATCTGATGAGCCTTTGTCTATGATTGTTGTGGTCTCCCATTGTTGCCTTCTGATTAATGTGGATTCATTGTTGTCATGATCAGGTGCAAGAGCTCATTGCTTGGTCATTGTTGTGATCTTTAACAAATTAAGTCCTCTCTATCAGCACTAAAGTCTCAATGCTTTGTGCTGGGGATGTGAAACCGACTGAAACCAGGCAGATCATGCATATTCTAATGAGACAGGGAATACCAATGAGGGTGTAAAAATGTATTACAAGGCAACATTGACAGTATCTGATACATTTGATTTCAAATGGATCCCCTTTAAGGCAACAGTACTGTGATATTAGTCATGCCCATGATGCTGGACTGAAACGCGTTTCTATAACTCACTTGCTGCATGGTACATTTTCCAGCGCAAATGACAAGTAGCGAAGATTGTCTTGCGTCGGCGTTGAAATTTGTCACACTGTTGGTTTTTTTATTGGTTCAGGCGGCACATTGCTTCATCTGGCATCAAGAGAGATAATATTATTGGCTGTGTTCATCCTGCCTTTCATGCTTGACACTGTTAGCACAATTTCCAATTGCACTTTGAGACCCATTTGATCATGTTGTTTGATGTTGAGTTGTGTCAAAACAAAGCTTTATGAAATGAACGTCAAATATACTTTTTGGAGTTCAGTGCGGGGAATATTTGGGGGAGTTTCATGGTTCACAAGTACCCAGGGACCTCAATGATGGCATAAATGACTTGGCCTGGATACCAGATGGATATGCTAGTGCAAAAATTAAATAAAAACTAGGACTTGCACTTGATTAAGGAAAAAAAGATATAATCTCATTTGAAGCATTGTAATTAATTAATCATATATGGGAGGACAATGGGGACAAACGTCATCTGGAGTGGAGCCTGCTACGCGCTACCAGGCTGGCTCAGCAGCCTAGGTTCTCAGACGTTTGAGCTAAACGCCTCGGTCAATGAGTGACTTTTTAAAACATACATTTCATATCCACTTTGCCAAAGTTGCAATTGTAACTAAAGTTATTTTTTTAAAATTGTGTTGTTGTTTCTGTAATTCATTAATCTAACTTAACCAGTTAAAGTCCCATGGCCAGCCCTAATAAAAACAAACAAAAATGCCCTCAGCAGGAATAGTAGCCTTGTCGTATTCAGTTGTTGTTGCATTTTGCTGCTCTATATGGCATGTGGGACATACCACCCTTTGAGGCAGCTTGCCATTCATACAGAGCCAACCCCAATAGTCACTTTGAGTGACTTTCGCGGCAAACATGCTCCTCACAACATGATTACTATTATACCCACAACAGGTTATTCTGAGGAAGCGATCCAAATGTTGAAACAGCTTTCTAGCCATGCTCAAACCACGTTACTTCAGTGGCTAATTTCAATGACATGTTATTTCAGTGACATCAAAAGTGTGGCAGAATTGAGCAATATTACACGTGAGGGTGTTCTTTAACCTAATTAATGCACTTCTGCAATACCGTTCAGCACCACAGGCAAGCATTAATGACGTTAAAGAACACCCTCTAGGGTAATAATGCTTAATTCTGCCACACTATTGATGTCATGCACCCCCTAGAAGGCACACGTGCACAATTTAGGAACCACTGCTCTCAGGCCAAGATTTCTTTGCATGCAGGATCATATTACATGCAGGCATATTGCAGTATGAGCTCAACTGATTTTCGAAGAACCCTATGGCCTCTGCCCCTTTGCCAAAATGATGCCGGCGTGGAGCAGCCGTGGAAAGCATCCAAAAGTTGAGAACGTCTTGTAAATGTATGCAAATGAGAGGCACATTCTCACAGCCACACTGCTGAAGGAGACAGGGTAGCAACCACATAGCAACCGTTTGCATCAGTGACACACAACACCACTTGAGAGTGACATAACGGAGACAAATCATTATGGATATTATGCACAGATGGATAAATGGCGACTGGAGGCAATAACACATGTATTATCATGTTTCATTTACTGTAGGTGACTGGAGGCAATTACAAAACCTGCTATCATGTATCATTTTTCTCTAGGTGTTTCTGCAAGCCACCATGTACAGTATGTTATACACTTATAGCTATTATCAGAGATGGGAAAACAACTCATATTTTGTAATTTAGTAGAAGTACAGTTACTTTGGTGAAAGTAAAAGTACTCGTTGAACTATTTTTTCCCCAGGATGTTTCTCTGCAAAGCCAGCTGTAACTTCACGTAAAATAATTTGAAGGGCATTAAATTTAATAGATTCCTTGTCTGTAACTCTGACAGTGTACAAATGGAAATCAAATTATAAATCGAGGTTCCCAGAGATAGAAATGCCATTAGGGGTCCATAGACTAATGTATGTCAAACTGGGGGGGTCCTTAATATTAAGAGTATTATTTGTATGATTTGTATGACTAGTAGCATACTCTACTAGCCATACAAATCTTGAGGTTGCTGGCATGTCTTTTCAAATGGGGTCTTTGGGGCAAATTAGTGTCTATTTGGGAAAAAGTTTGGGAACCACTGAAAAGGTTTGAGAAGGTTTGGGAACCACTCACATAACATGCATTTATGATTTGTTTTGTGTTTCACTTGTTTATAATTGACGTCAGTACATTTGCTTTATCTTCAAGCACTGTAACAATGTCTGCAGCTTTCTCTAGTCCATTTGTGTGTCACTCTCTTGTTTGAATGTCTCTCTGTGGTGTATTATGGCTTGTAATTTTACATTAATGTTAACATGTCGAGGCACAAGTGGGAGCGGCCAGAGGCTGAGAACTGTTATTTTCTCCTACAGTGCAATGCCCATCGCATGTCCATGTAGCTTCAGACAGTGTCAACATCACTGCAGCACAACTCCCTTTTCTGTGGCAGTGCTTTCACAATAAAGTCTTTCCTTTTCTTCCCTATGCAACATATTTTACACTGTGTACACTGTTAACAGGAAATGAGTTGCACCTTAACAGTGCTAGACAACACTATGAAAAGCTGTGCTGGCCGCTGCTGCTTGTTTGTAGGACAGAGAGAAAGTGAGTGAGCGAGAGACAGAGAGAGAGAGAACTTTTCTCCCGTGGTTCCTAAAGTGGTTCCTCTGTTTTGGAAATGTGCCGAGTAAAACGTAAGATACTTGTGTTAAAATGTAAGACACTGAACACCTAAATGCTCCTGATGTACTTGTTGTGCCTTGAATGGTTTCTGCTGCCATAAGTGTATGCATGTATGTGTGATGCACAATTAAATTACCAAAAAACCTTGGATAAAAGTGCTATATTAAACAAATGCAACAAATGCAACATTTAAAAGAGTAAAATAACAAAAGTATGAGTATGTCTGAAAAGTATGTAAAAAATACATACTCAGTAGAGTACAGACGCCTGAAAAAGTGCTTAAGTACAGTAATGAACACTTGTACTTCATTACTTCCCATCTCTAGTCATTAATCTACACAGGGGAACATCAGCCAAAAATGTATTGTGAGCCTCAGCTTCTACATTTGCTAATTTAACACTTTTGGTAATTGTGCTAATTTACGACTGTTGGTGTAGACGGAATAAAGTAGAGGCAGCTCAAGTCCAGTTCATAAAAGTCTATCACAGTGTTGATTTTGTCAACTAATACTATGACAAAGAATATTTGTCCACTATCTTGTTTTCACAGAGGGGGACTAAATTGAAGTTAAATGAAAACTAATGACTAAAACTAAGTCTATTGACAATCTACAAATAGAAAAACAGACTAAAATGTTAGGAAGGGGGTAATGGACAAGATATCCAGTATTGTTAAACTCATTTAACACTTGGTTGAATCATGCTGAAAATAGCAGATCAACAATTGTGAGGTTGTAGGTCAGCCTTTTTTCATTTATGTTTTATTTGTGTTTGTATCCAACACAACACACATTAAACAAAGATGAAATGAGAATTAATCATACCTGCAACAGAGCTACCCTAAACATAAGGACAGTGATAGAGATGGACAAAAAGGTATTATTAAACCTACCAGGTGCACTAACAAGCTCTGCGAATGAGTGCAGGCAAATACAAAACAAGCAATGGTGAAAGAAAGCTGTTCGCAGGAGATCGCATTTAGCGACATGCTCAGCATTGGCAAACAAGAAGTCCGATGTGAAGGCGATTCGCTCCACTTTCCATGTATCTGCAGTTCTGCACGGTTTGTTAACTTCCAAATCCCTGAATGTCAGAAAGCATGCCTCTTTAGCAATGTTGAAAACTTTCTGGTGTCTTCTCTGTTGAAAACGGAAACAAACAAGGAAGATAGGCACAGAGAAAATAACATAACCTAGACGACAAGCTAACAGGGATGCAGAGGGCACCTAGTAGCAATTACTGGTGAGCTGAGCCTGAGCAGAACTCTGCGAGAGCACAACATGTTATCATTGCTATACGTGTAAACCTGTCCAAAATGGTTGCTTTTGCTCTTCGGGAAATGGCTAACAATAACCTGTACTTGCTGAAGGAAAAAAGGCTGCCATCTGATCACTCCAAAAAGTATAAACATGAGGAAAGAGTCGAGGAAAGGGTAAAATTATAATATTTTAATTATGTTTTATTGTTTCGTGCATCTAAAGGTACTAGAGTAGGCTGCCACCATTAGCTCTCATTATCAGAGGCATCAGTTTTGTCTCCGGTTCAACACGGCGTAGGAGGTTGTTTTCATGAACAATCACCGTTAGCATTAGTCAACACACTGCCGCCTCAAACAGTATGTCGGCAGCCGTGTGAGAGGTCACAATAGATTTGAAAATAGGATGCACAAAGGTCCACCAAGGACAGTTCACGTAGTTTTAGACTTTTTTGACAATCGTGCTGCTAATGAAGTGTCACTGGAGCCGAATTATTAAGGATCATAGCTGGTGGTATTTAATCACACATTTTGACTCACAAAGTAGTAGGCCAAACATCTTGGCCTTTTTGACATTAATGAACTACCTTCCTTTCATATCCACACTCCCTATTTGTACACTTTTTTAAATTGCCAATTTTTCTTCAGCACCTGACATTGAAAACCTGTAAACCGTACTTGGTTTTCTTTTCTTGCTTTGTTCCATTAGCTACAATGTAGAAAAGAAGTAACTGTTAGTGGATCAGAATTCTGAACACTTGTACAGCAAAATGCCCAATGACGTTGACTAGGTTTAAGTATTGTAATTACAATTGAACCCATTACAGTGGAGTGACTCCACTGTAATGGGTGAGTGATAAAAAAAAGGCACATTTACCATTAAATGGCTTGGACCACTGATTGGACCATTGGATGGTCAAGTATGTTATTTCAGTACTGTATATTGAGTTGTATGACCACTGAGCTAATAAGCTGAAATTCAAAGGCCCAGAGAGAAGAGAGTAGAGAGAAGAAACGGCAATAGCCCTGGAGGATTCATTTGCCATGCACACACAAACTTTTCCCTGCTGGGCACATAGCCATAATTATAGGCATGTTCAAAGTATGTTGCATTAAATACCATGAAACTGTATTTTGGTAGGATTATTTGTGAATCGGGCATTAAGGGGTTATAACAAAAATGCTCAAGGCATATGTTGCTGTGCATCCTCTTGAAACTTTATCAGGTGAAACCACCTTCAGGCAAAAATCAGACTCCTGCTCCAGGACTACAGTAGTTGATCTTGCTGAGCTGATCATTTTGAAAGACGCTACCCCTGATATATAGAATACATAAATTATTTCTACCACTTTCACCTTTACTTACACAGTAGGCTAATAAAACCACATGGCAAAACAACCAAGGTGCCAAATACTAGCTCGCGTCTATTGCAACTGCTGTTCTAAATCCCTTAGACCCATTATATGCACATGCATGTTTTTTTTTTCCACCAAGACAGGATTTATTTTTTGAACAAAATCTTCAGCAGATGAAAAGATCTTTTCATACATCTGCAATGTTGGTGACTTTAAAGTTTAAAGCTGTTTAATGCAATCATATTGGATGTACTGTAAGGGCTATCAAGGGTACAAAGTCTTTTTTAGCCACTCAGTAGACATTTCCACATAACCTACGGGTATGATGTCAAAGTCATTTGGGGTGGGGGCCGCATTGGACTTAATGTGACTTCATGGGGGCCGGAGCGCCGCGGTGCAACCAGTCGCAGACCGCAAGCATGCGCGGCACACGCATGTTTACGTACACAGCCGTTACTTCTATACAGTATATCTCACAAGTCATATTTATTATTAAGAATAGCTATTAATATATATTAATGACTTTTCATTATTGGTTTTATACTCGTAGCCTAGATTAAGACATTTGCTATGAAAGATGCTATTTTTATTTACAGAGCATCAATAAACCATACGAAAATAGCATTTAAATTTCAAATACTAAATTTAAGTAAGTATGTATAGTTAACTAAGTTATATACCCTTGTACTGCTGGAGTATAGTTCTCGGTTATACACCCTTGTACTGCTGAAGTATAGTTCTCGGTTACACACCCTTGTACTGCTGAAGTATAGTTCTCACTTTGCAGTGCCAGCAGCCTAGCCTGGTAAAACGACTCCCCCTGCTGGACAACATGCATTACATGCCGTTCAGAAGAGAGCTCAAAAGCATTTCTTTAAACGACCATAACTTTTGATAGGAATGTGCTAGAGACTTACTTTTTTTAATAGACTCAGACATTTTTGCTCTACAAGCCTGGGGCCGGATTAAATCATCTCGCGGGCCGGATCTGGCCCGCGGACCTTGACTTTGACACATAACCTACGGGTATGATGATGTCATGGATAATTGATCTCATACCCACCTTGAAACGTATCCTAGTTCCATCACTGTCAACATTCAACAACCAATATGGGACCATCACTCTTACCAACATACATGTCATGCATGCATTCATGTATACATACTGTACATACATACGCTACTTTTTACACACCCAACATTGAAACATATCACATCACCATCAACAGTCAATTGGGGACATACAGTACATACCACTTTTGGTCAAATTGACTACACTCTGCTTGTGTAATAGCATATCCACTACCTCCTGAGGCCTGGCATTGTGAGATTCCTGACACATTGTGAGCTTGTTGTGGATGTGCTATACCTTTGTATGACACAGTAGTATGACAAAGAAGGGCTTTTAAATGTACAAGGAAACCTTAAGCGGTTGAATTATGGCCAAAAATGGAGGGTCTCTCTCCACCGACAACAATGCTGTGTTGCTTGTTGTAGTCATGGTTTTGTTGGTGGAGTTCCACACTCAAAAGGCACAGAAAATGGATGTGAACTCTGTTACCCCAATGTGGCATGCACTCATGCACACGCGCACGCACGCACACACACACACATGCACACACACATACACGCACGCACGCACGCACACACACACACACACACACACACGCACACTGTCACTATCACTGTCCTGCTGGGGGGAACTGAGAGGATGTGACATGAAACAGCCCATGAGCCGGACCCCTCAAATGCACTTGTAACATCACACGATAACACACTGGTAACAGTAAATGCTTTTGATGTGTGTGTGTGTGTGTGTGTGTGTGTGTGTGTGTGTGTGTGTGTGTGTGTGTGTGTGTGTGTGTGTGTGTGTGTGTGTGTGTGTGTGTGTGTGTGTGTGTGTGTGTGTGTGCGCGCGTGCATGCCACATTGGGGTAACAGAGTTCACATCCATTTTCTGTGCCTTTTGAGTGTGTGTCTGTGTTTGTGTGCGCATATGCGTGAAAGTGTCCTTTCCTCATGCTTGTATACATGTGTGTGTTGTGTGATGACAGGTCGAGGCTTTTAATGTTTGCACATTGTCAGAATTGTCCAATTACCCCACTGACACACACATGCACACACACACGCGCGCGCACACACACACACACACACACACACACACACACACACACACACACACACACACACACACACACACACACACCCTTTCTAGCAGAGGACACATGTCAGGGAATGGTAAACAAACCTGACAGAGAGAGAGAGTAGAGGATACAGGGTCTCTCTTCTCTCTCTCTCTGTCTTTCAGAAGCGTAGAGAATCAGTTTTAATGGATTGTCAAATAATGCTTTTCCTCCCACGGTGGATTGGTGATGCACTGTTTGTTAGCTCTGTGTGTCTGCGTGTGTCGGCGTGCATGCGTGTGTGTGTGTGTTTGTGTGTATGTTAAAAGGCAAGCTTGCCCTACTTTAGTCCACTGGTTTTCTCTGTTGATATTGCCCATAGCGCCGGATTATACGCTTTTCCAGTGTGTTAAAACACACGCAAGCACACACACACACACACACACACACACACACACACACACACACACACACACACACACACACACACACACACACACACACACACACACACACACACACACACACACACACACACACACACACACACACACACACACACACACTTAGAACAATACCAGCACGGTCATAGCCATAATTATGCATCAAATTCAATATACTGTAAGCACGCAAGCACACACACAGCAGACGCAAGCATTTATAGTAGCATGAAGGATTATATTTGGGTGTATGTTTAAGAGTGTTCCATCACTATTAGTATTAGTTAATTGTTTATCGTGTGTGTGCATGCGTGTGTGGTTGAATCGTTGTTTACACGGTCTTTAAGTTCATATAACTTAGGCCAAACGCGGCACTTTGGCTGACTCTGACCGGACGGGGACCACCAGTGGTCCTTGAGAGAGTTCCAGTCAATATGGAAAGTTGGTTAACCAGATGTAACTCTTTGAGAGCATAAACATGAAATGAATGATGGTTTCATGTTTATGCTCTCAAGAGTTAAAATATTCATCATCTGAATTAGCCCAAAGTCATTAAATGGTGGTCCATGGCTCAAATACTGAATAAATAGAGGGCCCTGGTGTCAAAATGGTTGGTCTTACTCTTACTTCTATCTTGAAATTAAATTAATATTATGCAGACTTTAGTTCAGCCTTTAGTCTTGGCCCTCCACAATATTTTATATATCTCATTTGGCCCCTTGGGAAAAATAATTGCCCACCCCTGGCTTAGGCTGTTCACTTGGCTTATACAGTAGTTGTAAACTGTCTGTGCATGTGTGCGCGCTCACACACACACACACACACACACACACACACACACACACACACACACACACACACACACACACACACACTCACACACATGTACGTACAGACGGTCAGACAGACAATCACTGTGTGTTTTCTTGTGTCAGGATGGTATTTTTGGCTTCTGGTGCTATCTGTGACTGTGACCATAGTCTGTGTGGGTTTGAGTGTGAAATTGATGTAATAGTGTGTGCGTGTGTGTGTGTGTGTAAATGATAAGGCTACTCAACACGCGGGTCCACGGCCTCGGTCTCCACATGTCATTGCAGGGAGAGTGCCAACATTATTCTTTTAGTAAAAGTTTACTTTCCATTATGTATGTTTGTGTGTGTGTGTGTGTGTGTGTGTGTGTGTGTGTGTGTGTGTGTGTGTGTGTGTGTGTGTGTGTGTGTGTGTGTGTGTGTGTGTGCACACACATGGCAGTGTCTTCCGTTTGTTGAGATGTACACTATAGGAAAGCCGAGAGGTGAAGGCATAGGAGGAGAACTTTGTAACCCTGTTTTAAAAATTGCATGAAAAGAGAAATACTTTTCCAATCCGTCAAGAAAACCAGAGCCAGACAGTTGCCCTTCAAATGCCATATAAACAAGTACCTCTATAGTTTTCCTATGAGGACAGCACTCACGGTGCCCTGCACTTTCTCTAAATAACTCGTACTGTAACATAATGACTAACCTTGCAGTCTGTGGTAATGGTGACGGAGGTGTGACAGACGTGCAGATTGTGAATAATGTTGCATCCGCCTAGCTGTGATCATCCTGCCGCTCAAGTTCCGCTCGGCTTAAAAGGCTCTTAGTACGTCTGGATTGATTTCAGCTCAAGAAAGGTGAAACATGCTGGTGCTTCGGGAGCACAGGGGCCTGCATGCCCACCAACAATACATTTTCATCGACAATCTCTGAGTCA
This sequence comes from Benthosema pterotum, assembly GCA_039105355.1. NCBI lineage: Eukaryota > Metazoa > Chordata > Actinopteri > Myctophiformes > Myctophidae > Benthosema > Benthosema pterotum. The sequence continues at coordinate 23,665,806 of CM076966.1, read as the reverse complement.
CAAAATGTGAATGTTATTTGACCAAACATTTTTGTTTTGGTAACAATTACACTAGACAATTAGACTAGACTAGACACAGTCCTAGATTTCGTCACTGCAAAACCCCTTATCCCTTAACTTCTTTGCCTTTTTAAACTATTTTAAAATATTTTTTTTCAATAGTTAAAAAGGCCAGTCTACAAGCTCACAACCTGTCAATAGATTGGCACGTTGAACTATTCCAAAAAGTTTTTTTCAAAATAGTAAAAAACAAAAAAAAAGATAGAGTCTAGACATTTTTGTACTTAACAATTAGACTGAATGGAATGCTTTCAGAAACACAAAATAAAAAAACAAATACTGTAAGAAGATGAAAAGGACCGAGGCCTAGAGCTGGCTAGGCTGTCAAGGACAACACCAAGGTATTTTACTTTGCACACCTGTCTGTCCAATTGATCCAAAATGCAGCAGCTTGCTTCGTCTTTAACCAGTTTTCTCATGTCACTGCCCTTCTCAACTCAACGGGAGCCAACTTTCATTGGCTCCCGGGTGTTGTTGCCCGCATAGAATACAATATCTGATACTAACTTTCAATGCAACCAAAGGCATGGCACCGCCATATCTTGCAAGTCTGATCACACGCTACAAACCCTCCAGAGTGCTCAGATTAGCCAATGCAGGGAAGCTGGAAGTACGCTTGCTAATAACACCTGGCCAATGCATGCTACACACACAATGCACTTCTCATTGTAATCAGATCTGCAGACTCGCTCCCAATCTTCCGCCGCAGTCTGAAAACGGACGTCTTCAGACTCCATGTCAGCCGTAGCACTTGCAGTACTACTTGCCATTTCCTTGTCCTCCTATAATATGAGATTTCCTCTGTTACTTTCTTATAGCTTACACTACCGCTCAAAAGCTTGGATTTTCTTTCTTTCTTTCTTTCTTTCTTTCTTTCTTTCTTTCTTTCTTTCTTTCTTTCTTTCTTTCTTTCTTTCTTTCTTTCTTTCTTTCTTTCTTTCTTTCTTTCTTTCTTCTTGCGGCTCTCACCTTTGCTTGCCTATGTAAAAGTCCTGTAGGACCCGATGCTGCATCTTTTCAGCTTCCTGAGGTGGAAAAACCTGTTGCCGTGTTCTTTTCATCATATCAGATTGTGTGCTAATTGAAGAGAATTCTTCAGTGATGCGTATATAGAGGAATACAATAGAGGGGTAGCAAATCCGTGCCATCCGCCCCCTACAGGTCTCGAGCGGGCGCACACTCCGACAATAAATGCTGTTTTCTATTGTTTTCTATTCTAGTGAATGGAGGATCGAGGGTTCACTCTCGTGCATTATTTTAGCATGTTTTCATTGATTTTGCAGAAAACCCTTATTTATATCGATACTAGAGCTGTGATGGAAGAGGCTATCTGTGTGTTTGTGATTATTGGTCCTATTTTTGTAGCACTAGAGAAACTTTTAAAGTGAGTAGACGCAGCCTGTAGTTCTGGCTGAATGATAGCCTAAGACTAGCATGGGGAGTGAATGGAGGATCGAGGGTTCACTCTCGTGCATTATTTTAGCATGTTTACATTGATTTTGCAGAAAACCCTTATTTATATCGATACTAGAGCTGTGATGGAAGAGGCTATCTGTGTGTTTGTGATTATTGGTCCTATTTTTGTAGCACTAGAGAAACTTTTAAAGTGAGTAGACGCAGCCTGTAGTTCTGGCTGAGTGATAGCCTAGGACTAGCATGGGGAGTGCTGTTATAATGTTTCACCACCAGATATATCGTCACCCGGACGACTAGACAGTACTTTAGCTAATGATATATTACGATGACCATGTTATTTTTTTTACTAGCAGGTATGGTTAATGTAGACCAGACACGATATAGTGGTAACTTGACTAGCAAGCTAGTAACTGCCACAGACTCTAGACACTGTAAACTCAGTTCACTTAATGGGGCCAGTCCAATGGCGGCTCTACGGCAATAATAATAATAGTACAAGATAATAATAGTACAACATAAACATTGCAAATACTTTATTTGGTGCTGTAGAATACGCGAGACACTTAACTTGTTCCACATGTGCCTTAAATAGCTCTTATTTGTGCCGCCCTCCTTGAAAATAACGTATTTCCAAATCGTTTGTCCCTATTCAAGCTGCATGAACAGTGCAGTTCAAGCACTCAGTTTCTGACCCCATAATGTCGCAACTCTTAAACATGGTCTAAGCTGGTCTACATCTAAACTGTGAAATGAAATGGTACGCCCCCCCTCCCCGCCGTGCGGCTTTCCGGGCCGGGCGGCGACACTCCGAGCTCCGCCGGTTCGCGGATGTCCCCAGACCGCGAGGGGCGTTGGAGGCGGCCCGCTCAGTGGGTCCACGCTACAGCCTGACCGCCGGAGCTCCCAGCGTCCGTCGCCGTCACGGGAGCCCCGCGAACCGGCCACGCGAACCAGCGGAGCTTGGAAGTCCCACTCGATCATACGATCGTACCATGTTTGGTCAATGAGTAGCCAGTGTCGCCAACTGCCAAAATCCAAAATGCACTAGTGGCACTTCAAAAATGCACTAGAATGCGCTAGAGCAGTGGGTTTCAACCATTTACATACCAGGGACCACTATTTATTTTGCATTTTAGCCACAGAGGACCATCATTTGATGTTGAGTTTAGTCTCTCTGACTAATTTAGGAGGAATAACTGGCAAAATGTTTGTCAAAATGGCAATCCTTCTATATTTTGAAAATGTGTAGATTCTTGGAAATTAGGTAATTTAGATGTTAGAATATAATTTAACTCGAAGAGCTACAGATCTATAAGGGTCCATTTGGTTACCAATGGTCCTTTTCTAGGAAGGAAGGAGGACTCTATCATAGGAGGAAAAATGGTGAAAAACAAGGGTTTTATCTCTGGCACCTGTCAACCATTTCGCTCCAACTCACCAGCAAAAAGGCACTAGATTTTCCGCCAGGAGTTTTTACACTAGTTTTGGCGTTGGCAACACTGCGAGTAGCTACTGTAGGCCTAACTAGTGGAGTTGCGACATTGTGGGGTCAGAAACTGAGTGCTTGAACTGCACTGTTCATGCAGCTTGAATAGGGAAATACGTTATTTTCAAGGAGGGCGGCACAAATAAGAGCTATTTAAGGCACATGTGGAACAAGTTAAGTGTCTCTGTGTATTCTACAGCACCAAATAAAGTATTTGCAATGTTTATGTTGTACTATTATTATCTTGTACTATTATTATTGCCGTAGAGCCGCCATTGGACTGGCCCCATTAAGTGAACAGAGTTTACACTGTCTAGAGTCTGTGGCAGTTACTAGTTTGCTAGTCAAGTTACCACTATATCGTGTCTGGTCTACATTAACCATACCTGCTAGTAAAAAAAATAACATGGTCATCGTAATATATCATTAGCTAAAGTACTGTCTAGTCGTCCGCTTGACGATATATCTGGTGGTGAAACATTATAACAGCACTTCCCATGCGACCAGTCCTAGGCTATCACTCAGCCAGAACTACAGGCTGCGTCTACTCACTTTAAAAGTTTCTCTAGTGCTACAAAAATAGGACCAATAATCACAAACACACAGATAGCCTCTTCCATCACAGCTCTAGTATCGATATAAATAAGGGTTTTCTGCAAAATCAATGTAAACATGCTAAAATAATGCACGAGAGTGAACCCTCGATCCTCCATTCACTCCCCATGCTAGTCCTAGGCTATCACTCAGCCAGAACTACAGGCTGCGTCTACTCACTTTAAAAGTTTCTCTAGTGCTACAAAAATAGGACCAATAATCACAAACACACAGATAGCCTCTTCCATCACAGCTCTAGTATCGATATAAATAAGGGTTTTCTGCAAAATCAATGAAAACATGCTAAAATAATGCACGAGAGTGAACCCTCGATCCTCCATTCACTAGAATAGAAAACAATAGAAAACAGCATTTATTGTCGGAGTGTGCGCCCGCTCGAGACCTGTAGGGGGCGGATGGCACGGATTTGCTACCCCTCTATTGGGCACAGTCTATCCAGCGTATTCCACAATCAGCCCCTTTTGACAGAAAGCGTGTGTTCTGGATCAGTTTTCTTTTTGACAACTTTCTTGTAGGCTATCCCGTATTGTTGATGAGAGCTATTGATTAACATACTGTAATTGCCAAGTCGGAGGTGTGGGCGTGTTTTGGATGTACATGGAGTAGTGAAAGAGGCTCCTTGTTTGACTCATTGTCAGTGAGTTGAGTAACGTGTCATTAAATTATTATCTCACTAATACAAGGGCGGATTGGCCATCTGGAGTATCTGGAGTTTTCCCGGTGGCCTGCGCCACCTAGTGGCCTGGACGGTGGCCTGGCAAAGGCAAAATCCAGGTGGCCTGGCAAAGGCCAGTCCACCCCTGCGCTAATATACGATCAGCTTGTGGTGTTTTTTCCTCCCCAAGAGGCCTGCACAACGCTATGTGGGCGGTGATGTTTGCAGCTCAGATTGAGGTGCGTTGATGATTGATCAACTTGACAAAGTTAGGACATCAATCCAAAATCGACACTGCTCATGGTTAACTTGACATCTATAGCTAACTGCTAAGTGCTGTATCTGGTGGTGGTAGTGCAACAGTGGCAGAGGTAGCCGGCAATGAGTTAAGGAGCAATGGTATTGTGTTTCAGCATAGTATGTGCTCTACTTCAACAGTGGACAGTATGACAATGATAAAGTTCATTATAGCACAGCGTGTCAAGATTAGATTGATGGCTAATGGCAGGCTGGATGTACAACACTTTTAGCAAATATCTATGGATATTTTATTCATGCAGGACAGTTATTGTGAGAAATGGTGTGTGAATGGCACATTCCCTTTCATTCCTGAAGTGTTCATATTTTGAAACAATATGTGACAGAATTCAAAGCAGCAATTCCTTGTTTGGAAGTGAATTCCTTGGCAGGATTATTGATAGTTTCTCCCTGCAGCCTGGAACTGGGTCAAACAGGGACATGACAGGCACACACGCACACACTCACGCACAGACAGACAGACAGACAGACAGACAGACAGACAGACAGACAGCCGTTCACGCACACACTCACAGACAGACAGACAGACACCCATGCAAGTACACACGCACGCTCACGCACAGACAGACAGACAGACAGACAGACAGACAGACAGACAGACAGACAGACAGACAGACAGACAGACACCCATGCACGTACTTACACACGCTCACGCACAGACAAACAGACAGACAGATAGACACCCGTGCACGCACACACACACACACACACACACACACACACACACACACACACACACACACACACACACACACAGAGGACAGGATGCATGTGCCAAAGTGGTAAACGGTGTGTACACAGTGTATGTGCTATTTTGGGGGGTAGGCTATGTGTATGGATGTGTGGATTTATGAAATTGGGTCTTGGGCTTTCTCTCTCCCTCTCTGTCTCTCTCTGTCTCTCTCTATTGATCTCTGCCTGTGTGTGTGTGTGTGTGTGTGTGTGTGTGTGTGTGTGTGTGTGTGTGTGTGTGTGTGTGTGTGTGTGTGTGTGTGTGTGTGTGTGTGTGTGTGTGTGTGTGTGTGTGTGTGTGTGTGTGTGTGTACTGATAAAGGTTGTGTGTGAAACTGGGGAAGTGTTTTGTCTCTGGGACCCACAGACAGCTGGCTCAGGGCCAGCTGGCTGCCCACAGACCCTTTCTACTGCTGCTGGGCAGGAAGGGTCTGCTGATGTCTAGCAAATTCACTGCTGTCACATTTAAACCCTATATCTCAAACCAGTCCATATTTCAGATTTTGAGGGGGGACAAATGCTTCATTTCCTGATGAATGCCTATGCATCTTTGGAATGGCAGAGTGGGCCTTGGATACAGGGATTAAAGTTCTCAGTACTGGGTACTGATTTCAGTCCTGAGAATTTCACAGGGGTCATTTAATTAGCTCAGTGCTTATTTGCAAAAGATCATTTTCAGTCTCAAGATTTTTTTTTACTTTAATAGCAGAGTGGGCCTTGGATACATTTTATGAGCCTTATTATGGAATCCCAGAGCTTGTTCAGCACATAGTACTTCCCAAACCTTGTTATGTCACTAACTCTGGGAGGAGGCCGGGTTGGAGCTGGTAACCTTGTGATTAGCATCCTGCCCGTCTACCCCTGAGCCACCTTTTCAGTACTTGGACCCCCCACACACCCATACTTTGAGAACAACTGCTTCAGCCAGTGTTGCCAACTGCCAAAACCCAAAATGCTCTAGTGGCACTTTCAAAATGCCCTAGAATGCGCTAGAGCAGTGGGACCACCATTTGATGTTGAGTTTAGTCTCTTCAACTAATTTAAGAGAAATAACTGGCAAAATGTTGGTCAAAATAGCAATTCTTCTGCATTTTCTAAATATGTAGATTCTTGAAAATTAGGTAATTCGGATGTTTAAATATAATTTAACTCTTGAGAGCGTAAAATGAAACCAAATGGACCCGTAAGGGTCCATTTGGTTTCAATTTACGATCTCAAAAGTTATAGATCTATAAGGGTCCATTTGGTTACCAATTTATGGTTCTTTCTAGGAAGGAAGGATATCTCTATCATAGGAGGAAAAATGATGAAAAACAAGGTTTTTTTTCTCTGGTGCCTGTCAACCAATTTCGCCCCGACTCACCAGCAAAAAACCACTAGATTTTCTGCCAGGTGTTTTTCCCTAATTTTGGCGCTAGGGGGGTCTGGAAAAAAAGCTATACATATAGTGACAAATGTACCAAGTTGGCAACACTGGGTTCAGCCCTATTGTCACTGCTGAGTACCTGCACCATACCAAAGCTTTTACTGCAGTGGTGTAGTCAGTGGTGCACTGACCATCTGCTATAGCGGAACAAAGTCGTGGTAGGGGTGGCCGCCCTATAGCTGTGGGCTGGTGGAGCGACAAAAACTCCCATCAAACTTTTACCGGCCGGCTGTCCCTGCTTGTCTCCTTACGAGTTATTTCTGTGTCATCGAGGGCACTGTTTCCCAAACAGTGGCTTGACCGGGACTCATTTCTGAGTCACACGTCATTATGTGTACTTTATTCTACTTATTTATTTCCTATTTTTTGTTTTCTTTTATTATTAGGGGGGGCGGACAAATACAAATAGAGACATTGTTTGTCCATCTTTGTATTTTGCTCCCAAACAATCAGAAACCGGTACATGATTGGCTCTGGTTGTTTGTACCCATCTATAGACCAAAGTCTTAGAGTACAGACAGAGTTTTGGGGCCAGTCCAATGGCAACCCTTCAACATAGATTTCTAATAGAAAAGAGCACAAAAAATGGGGACAAGTCCTCAGGCAACAGCCCAGCTTTAACAACAAAAACATTACAGAGACTTTACTTTAGACTTTACTATAGCTAGTCTGATCAGCCCTGAGCTCAATGATGTGAATGGTGAGGATCATTCAATAGTGTAATTTAAAGTACATTTACTTGTACTTGTACTGCCACTACAACTTGAATCTAAATGTTGTACTTTTATTCTTCTGCATTAATTTGGAAACGTTAGTTAGTAGCACTAGTTACTTTTTGATTGATACAGGACATTGGGAGATGCTGTTGAGCCACTAAACATGGCTGCTGGCTATGTTTATTTACTGCCAATAACCATAAAACGGGCTAGAAATGCCTTAACAACAACTTTCCTTTTATTAAATGCATTGTGGCTGAAGGCAAAGCCAATCGCACATGGAACTGTTGATCGACTGTGACATTAAAGGTGAGATCAGCCAAAATTATAAGCAGCACTAAAGGCAGTGCTAAAAAAAACTTTGGCATGTATTTGGCAAGGATGCAAGTTCAGATGAAGTATTTAGATGTCAAATAGGTATTTAGCCAGGTATCAGTAAATACATTTCAATGGGAATACTTTATCACATTTATTCAACTACATTTTTAATTCAGTAGTTCTACATTGCAGTATCAGTGTACTCTTTTCCCCATAGGCTGCTTAATCTCCCCACCTGGGTGCCACACTGCCACAGTTCCATTGATGTGAATGGGTGAATGGGGCCCCATTGATGTTAAAGGGGAGCGTGCACTGCACACCGTGGCCCCATTGACGTTAAAGGGGAGCGTGCACTGCACACCGCGGCCTCATTGATGTTAAAGGGGAGTGTGCACTGCACACTAGGGGTGTGCTGAAATATTGTTATCGTGATAATATCATTTACTTCCTCCCGCAATATATATCATATTTTCCTCAGCAAATATCGTGATATTTGCTGAGAGATAATTCCGGGAGGAAAAACGGGTCGCAGAACTAAACTGTTAACTGACTTCTATAGCTGCTTCATACCCAAAAAACAAACACAAGATAAAAACAAAAAGCCCAGTATGAAAATCAGTTGAGAAGCTAAGATAAATACCTGAGGATGTACGTTAGTTCTGATTTTTGTCTTTTAGTTTTTTATTGTTTTTGTTCAGTTACAGTATCATGATATATCGTTGATGAATTTCATGCAATATATCGCAAATATCACAATATATCAAATATCATCATATAATCATTATCGAAGGCCTAATATCGCCACCTATATCGTATCGTGAGGTACCAATAGCCCTACCAATCGTCCCAGCCCTACTGCACACCGCAGCCCCATTGATGTTAAAGGGGAGTGTGCACTGCACACCGCGGTCCCATTGATGTGACTGGGGAGTGTGCACTGCACACCGCAGCCCCATTGATGTGACTGGGGAGTGTGCACTGCACACCGCGGTCCCATTGATGTGACTGGGGAGTGTGCACTGTACACCGTGGTTCCATTGATGTGACTGGGGAGCAGTCCCTGCTTCCCTGCAGCCTCCCTACCGTTCAGTCCATGATCATCATGATGGAGAAAATGGAGGTCATTAACCTGACAACAGGAAGTCACGGCTCTCATTTCCTCTCTCATCATTGACTGTGATCAGGCAGATGACAGCGGTGTCGTCGTCCCCCAAAAAACATGATGGAGTTTGAACCACTCGTCTGTGGCCATCCAGCCAGCCACTATAAAGCAGTTAGTTTGGAGGAGACGCACACACCGGTGCCAATTTAAACCACCTGGGCTCTGTCTGTCAGGTGTGCAGGGTTGGTGTTGAGTTATGTTATGTCCTTGAGCCTGCAGGCTGCTGTTGGACGCTGAGCATTGAAAGTAGCTTAGTGGAATTATCATTACTTCTGTTAC
>CM076966.1:23631623-23651623 GCA_039105355.1 Benthosema pterotum | reverse complement strand
GCTATTTCAAACAACGTTGGTTTTATAGAACTTGAATTTAGCTCTAGCCAAAGCCACAGAGTATAGACGGAGTTGAGGGAAACGGATAACAGCCTGGTCATATGGCAAGCCCATAGTCCCTCCATATTCCAAGTGAGATGCTTGGTTAAGTCAGAAATTGGCATTCTGATCAAAACCACAGAGAGCAAAGTAGATTTAGAGTTATAACCTACATTTATCTGCTCATAAACAAGGAAGTGAACTGCAGTGCGCATGCCTGAAAGTCGTCTAGGATCTATGAAAAAGGAAAGAAAAAAAAATCATAATGGTTTGTTATCAATATCCCTATATACACAGCTACAGGAAACCTGTGGTTTTGATTAGTGTTTGCATAATTAGTGTTAACAATGGCTATGAGGGGCCGACTCAGTCACATTGATGCTGTTGGATGTAAGGGAGCAGCTCGGGCTGCTTTTAAACTCTTAATCCTCTTTAAACACTTAAAACGTTGTCTCTGTTTTACCCCCGTTTGTCAACAGGCCATTTTTCTCTAGACCGCCGCAGTTAAACGCGCACACACCCAATATAACCATCACCAGGGACTGCCTAAGTACAACCAGAAGCCCAGTATTATCCACAGTTTAGAGAGGGTAGTGTCGGGTCAAGTGCTTGTCTTTATAATGCTTTAACCAGAAGAGTAGCCGCGTGAGAGGAAGGAAAGTGCTTCTTCTTGGATCAGTGGTTCCCTGAAGATCTCAGATGTATATCCTTAGCCTTGAGAGGACCAGCCAGCATCAATAGTACATAGGATGGAGTTCCACAAGCCTAGGCCTCAAGGCAGGCTTAGAGAGGTCAGCCTGCAGCTGGATGGAGTAGCATAATAACCATCAGGTACTTACTGTAGACGGACACACTAGAGCAGGGGTCCTCAACTAGAAATAAAGATCCACAAATATTTTTGAATAATACTAAGTTCCGGCACCATGTGCAGAGGAGAGCAGGGCTCTACAGTATGTCAAACCAAGCTTATGCAAATAAGATCCCCTCCAAAACAAACAATATAAGGGGGTGCAGACTATGTATTTTTTGTCAAGTTATAGCTTAAAAAGAAACATAGCTTATTTAGAAGAGAAGATCTCAACGCAAACTCACCGTCTGCCTTACCATAATACCCCAGAAGTTCGAAAGCCATCCTCCACGTGGCGCCCATTTTACATAACAGTTGCCACGGTTTTGCATAACAGTTGCGATGGTTGCCATAATAGTTGAGGGTTAAGGGTTAGGGTTAGGTTTAGTAGGGAAATCGGTTGAGTGTTATGCAAATGGCCGCGAATGCTATTTAAAACGGTCGACTGTTATAACAGTCGCTATTGTTATGCAAAACAGCTTGTAGGGTCTCATAATACCTCATCCCCACAACCTGACTACGGGTAAGTGGTTGAAGATGGATGATACCAGGGCTGCATATTATTATTTTGGGCTTGTTCTCAACAGAGCACCCTTAGGTGAACAGGAGGCGTGGGATCCTACTGCCACAATGTTATTCTGCCCAGTGTGTCCACAGATGCAAAAGATACACACAAAGTGACTGTGAGTGACAGTCGTTAAGCAACAGGAGCATGTTTGTTAGCAGCCACTGAAACCACAACAAACATCCAACACAAGAAAAATACTTACGTATTTCTGCAGGTACCCTGTTTATAGTTCCAGTATTAGTAACAGGTGCGTGGTTTAGTGTTTACAGTAGTTGTGGTTTAGTAAAGGTAGCACTGTCTGTGACAGGTCATGGTAACTTGTTGAAATTAAATGTCAACGTTTTGTTACTACTGCCAGATGAACAGCTCGTAGGGGGATCGTGAAATGGATGCGTGCAATTTTTTTCCTAGCTGCTGGAGGCGATTCGTAGGATAGCTGCGGGAGGTTGCTCTCGCTGTGTGATGATTACACACACACACACACACACACACACACACACACACACACACACACACACGCACACACACACACGCACACACACAGGTGCACACATTAAGAATGCTGTGATGGTCTGCATTCAGCAAATACAACAGAACTCGGTGACTCGGTAGTCGGTACAACGGTGGCAACTACCGCAACAGCGAGTTGAAAAAGAAAAGGCACCCTGCCAGTGCTTTTTCTTTTTCCCTTAGATTTGTCCAGGGTCCACTCAGAGATGTGCGGTCGTGGACCGCGGTGCGCCTGTTGAGGACCACTGTACTAAAGAGTAAATTTAGGCACTGGTGGAAAAAGTATGTTGTTTTATTTTCTATTCAACGATGTTTGTGTAAGATGTGTAGAGCACAACTCACTTTACACAGGTGTGAAGTGAGATTCTTTTTTTGTTTGTTTTCAACATAAGTACTGTAAAAGTATCAATACTGCTCTATAGCGCCATATATGAAGGTGTGCATGGTTTGATGAGCTCAGATCAACATATGGGATGTCAGAACAGGTCAGCTCCATATGTTAAAAGGAACCCTGCCTAATGAGACAAATATGGATAATACATTATACTTGTCCTCTATAACTAGAATTGACATGACCTGTCACAGTGATGAGGTCAAAGAACATTGCTCCGCAGTACACAACTATACATATATGGTCCATTCCGTCTGTTTTGCAGTTCTTTATTTCACCAGCGGGGGTCGCCATTGTCATTACAAACAGAACAGTGTATATACTTTGATGTTTTACATTTTAATCCTGGATAATCATGAAACATTCCATACTATGTTATATAGCTCTTATACAGCTCTTCTGTGACGTCATCACTGTGACAGGTCATGTGACAGGCACAGTGAAATGGCGGCCCCCATAGGATAAAAACATTAACTATTTTTAAACTGAATAGCTTATTCTGTGTTTTAAATTTTCAATTCTAGTTATCAGGGCAAGTATAATGTATTTATCCATATTTGACTCATTAGACAGGGTTCCTTTTAACATGTCAGATCAATATATGGAATGACTTCTATACTGGCCATAAATGGCCCGATCTTGAGTGTACAGGATTTGATGAGGTCAGATCAACATATGGAATTAATGAAGTCTGTATTGGATGTAAGATGCAGGTTTTCATAAACATAATACAATAAATACATAAATAAATAAATATATGAGCCTTTCTGGACATGCGCAAATGTTGGAGTATCCATAATGTGCAGTATGAGGTTTGAAACTTCTCAGGGGAATTTTCACTGCCAATTTGACTCAGGAGTCCCGAGTCATTAAATGACCAGCGGCCAAAGAAAACAAGACATTTTTATCCCCCTCAGATGTAAATGAGGTACTACACTGAACCACAGCCAGATACTTGATCTGAGGTTTAAACCGATTTTCACCAAATTGAGTTTGGAGGTAATGTAGGAGATCATCAAGAATAGCATGAATAAGGCCTGTTTGTATTTCTTTCTTTTTTTCACCCTTTTTTTTTTAGATCTCTGGCACCTGATTTTTTCCCCTGTGGGATCAATGAGTTATCTAAGGTATAGCCCGCTCTGTGTCTTGTTTAATTAATGTAGATATTATTGTTATTCGGCACATTATTGGCTTGCAGTGCACACCTGTCAAATATGATATTTATTATGGTTGGACACTCTGACTACAAGCTAGATTAATCTCTTTACCGATTGTGTGCCGTCAATCAACTCACATACTGTACTGTATAAGAGTTATTCCCTATTGTCTTTGTTTGTTTATTTCTTTGTTTCTTTCTACTATAGCCTTTCTACTTACATGCACACCTGTTCAGTCCTTTTTAATCCTTTTGCTTTGTGTTTATGATTGTAATATGCATTTCATGGTTTTCATGACAGCTCTTGAAATCAGATAATGTTTTCAACCCTTTGTCCGGGGACAAAGGGTTCTTCTTGAGACGGTTACAGGTGGTCCCTAGCTAAATGCTGGAGTGATGGTAACCAAATGGACTCATATACTGTAGATCTTTAGCAATTAAGAGTGTAAAATGAATCCAAATTGACTTGTGTTTATACTCCTGAGAATTAAATTATTGAAACATTTGTGGTTTTGAATTTCAATTTCAATTTCTTCCTGTTATCTCTCCAAAATATAGCATGGAATTGTGCAATCAATCAATCAATCAATCAATCAATCAATCAATCAATCAATCAATCAATCAATCAATCAATCAATCAATCAATCAGTTTTGGGTCTGAGAGGCTACTTCATGAAATGGTGGTCTGTGGATAAAATTCTGAATACCACTGATGTACTTTAAAGATTTTAAAGGTAATCTGTTAAAATGCTCTATTATAAGGTGTGCAGACCATATATGGAGTTAGCAGAGGAGCTAATAAAAGTTCCCCAGGTGGAGGGTGAATTCTCCTCCAATCAGGATCGAGCAGCAGGTTCACATAGTGTAGCTACTCTTGGGGGCCCCTAGTGCACCAGGCTGGTACTACACAATGAATTTCAAATCACTTACACTACCTTTAATAAGGATTCTAGTGAATTTGGCAGAACGTTTCCCCGTTGTGATATGACATATGCCCAGAACAGGGATGCTAGTAGGATTTATGTGGCAACACATAGCCTAATCCTAACTCTAATCACAGGCTTGCCTGTTGACTCACTGGGTAAGCTTTGCTGACTGATTGGCATGGATGACTAGTTTGCAGGCTGGCGGGACACATTTGGGTCTCGTATATTCCAGGCACAACTCAGTGATTTTCATATAAATGTCAAACAGATGCAGGATTAAAGTGTCTTTTGTGACAGAAATGAGAGAAGGAAGAAGAGAGAGGGAGGGGAGAGACATACAGAGAGGCAGGAGGGCATGAGAGAGAGAGAGAGAGAGAGAGAGAGAGAGAGAGAGAGAGAGAGAGAGAGAGAGAGAGAGAGAGAGAGAGAGAGAGAGAGAGAGAGAGAGAGCGAGAGAGAGAGAAGCAGATGGAAATAAAGTTACAGAGAGAAGGAGTGAGAGAGAAAGAAATAGAGGGATAAGTAATCATGTAGCTCCATCAGTGCATTGACAGCTAGAAGATTACTGCTCATCACCTGAACAACTTGACTGACAACCTACGCAGCAGGTGTGTGCACACGCGCTTGCATGCAATGCGTGTGCATGTGCGTGTGTGGGATCCCTCAGGCATGTCCTGTTCTATATCCTCAATTTGCTACACAAATCACAGAGCTATCTCCCAGAGAGTGAGTGGCAGGTCTTGAAGAATAGTATCAGAAAGTGTGTTTTGAAGATAACCTAAAAATACCTGAAAGCGTTGTCAGATGTACATGGAGAGCAGTCTTGCGCAATACACCGGTATTACCTTTTTACTGTGATATCTGAAATCAATACCGAGCAATATCGTGGAGTATATAAAAATACTGAATACCGAATACCGACAATATACCGTGCATTGTCATTATACTGTATTACAGTATATATCTTTACATCAGTATATAAGTTTACATCTATTAGGTCTACAGTTTAATCAACTGTGATTAGCGTGTAAATGACATGACGCACGTTCACCGTTGTTATTATTCTCACCTCCTCCAGCCTCTTTCTGCCGAGTCTGTGCGTCTTTTTTTCCCTTTCTATAAATGCTTACAGATAGAGATACATTTACAAGTCTATTTCTGTTACTGTTATTTAAACAACTCTGAAGGACGCTGGGTGGATCATGTAGGCTCAGAAGTCCTATTTAATGGTTATAAGTTACATTTGAGGAATTCCCAAATGGTTATAAGTTACATTTGGGGAATTCCCAACAAATTAACCTTCCTTTGTTGTATGCGACGTTTTACTACTCATAAAAATGCAAGATAAGATTTCCTTCAGTTTTATCCATGCCATTGTGCAGATATTTGACATTTTTTTTTACTTTCACTTTCAAACCTCTTAATTGCTTGTGTGTTTGTGCGACGCCTGTATGCAGGCGCCATCTAGTGTCCATAGAAAAACAGCATTAAAAACATGATTAAAATGATGGTTTTAATCACATTATCAATACTGATATCAAAAAATCGATAGGTGTTTGAGCCAATTGTTAGACTGTACAACCTACGGCTCAAGGATTATATGGGCCAAAACGTGAAGGACCTTGTTGTAGTGTGAGACCTTGTTGTGACGCCGAGTTGAAAGATGTGAATTATTCTTCCTTGGCCTTAGGTATGCAAAGTTTCACGCTGATTGCTCAGGTTCTGATCAGGTTATCCTTGAAAATGTCCGCTGGCGTCAACATATTCCGATAGCGCAGGTGATCCATGTTGGTGTAGATCACCTGTCTAATTACATTACATGAAGCACCTTCATTTGCATTTGTATGCTGTGCTATAAAAATGCTGCATGTATATTTCAGTTCAGCATCAAATCATGTGCTCCCCCTACATGTTTGGTTAAGCTTTCATCAAGGCTGCAGCTCCAGAGCCACCATACAGCTGCACACAGTAATTCTTTTTATCAAGTCAATTTGCCAGATAACCCTGAGATGTTGAACATTTGAGGATAACTCTGTTGAAATGCTGTTCGTGTTTTCTCTGTCACAAAACAAAGAACAAAACATAGAAAGCATAATTGGTTGAGGGGTTCGTTCTGAGCACCGCAGTTCACCCCCTTTTATGACAACGCCTGGCCCAGATGTACGTTGTAAATTCCCCCTTCATTTTCCTCATAGACAAGTATGTATTTAAAACCCATGTAAGCGTCACACTAAGCCAACTCAGGTCATGGCAAATCATGGCAACAAACAGCTTTTTGGACATGCAGTAAATGTCTATGAGTAAAATTAATAGGGAATTGAATTCTGGACCAGTCGTTAGGGGTTGCACATGTGAGTGAGCGAGTGAGTGTCTGCCTGTGTCTCTCTTTCATCTTGGTATGTCCGTGACCTGTCCCTCCTTTTTGTCAACGTCTGTTTCATTCTGTCTGTCTAACAAACTGATGGACTAATTTCAATGACTGTAGTTTAGCGTTTTTCTTGGCTTTGTGATTTTTTTTTGAAGACTCTTCTCTTCTCTTCTCTTCTCTTCTCTTCTCTTCTCTTCTCTTCTCTTCTCTTCTCTTCTCTTCTCTTCTCTTCTCTTCTCTTCTCTTCTCTTCTCTTCTCTTCTCTTCTCTTCTCTTCTCTTCTCTTCTGTTTGTTGATTGTCAGTTCAATGCAGATCGGTCTGTCTGTGTCCCTGTCTTTGTCTTTCTGTCTGTTCTGTATCTCTTTGTGTCTCTGTCTGTCTGTCTCTGTCCTCAATGACTTTGCTTTGAGTTTCCTCACGCTTCCCAATTTATATCCCTATATTCTGCCTGCCCTTCCATTTTCTTTTTTCTTTCATTCTCATTCTCCCTGTCTGTCTCCATGTGTCAGTCTGGTTACTTCTGTCTCTGCGTACATATCTCTCTCACCCTGAAACCCCAGCTTTCTTCTGTAAGTCGCGCCATTCATATGAGAATTAGTATGAAGCCATTGTACGCAGACTCATTATCCCGGCTGCTTTGATTCCTGCTAAAAATTGAATGACGTTTGAACAGCCCCGTCAGTCCTCCATTTCTATTTCTCTTTCACCTCCCTTTGTCAAAATGTCGCTCCGTCTTCACCCCTAACTCCCGGTTTTCATGTCTGTATTTTCTCTCAAAAAAATGCTTGAGCATAGTATTTCCATTGTGGTTCTTTGCAGGAAATTTATGCGGATGTGTGTAAACTGTATGAATGCTGTGTGTGCATGGGGGGATAGATACTGTATCTATAGAAATTATACAATACAGCTATAATTGAATATAAAAGCATATAAATTAGACCACATATATCTTAAGTTCAACTAGTTATGCAGCTGCTATTCAAACAGATTTTATGGAGATACTGTAACAGAGCTACAATTGACCTAACAACTTGAACCCCAGCATGCCTATTCTATTCTGGGGAATAGTGTATATCACTGCTCCCCAAACAAATGGTCTGAACCCAGTTTTATAGTGTGCTTCTCACACATTATAAAACTTTATCAATATTCCTTACTATGCATAGGCATTACAGTATTTTAGTAGTACTAGGACCGTACCCATTGAATATGTGAAGTCCAAATCATGTAAAATGTGGGTAATAATTATACCAATGATGTAAGTGGTTTGAGGAACAATCATTTTAAAGTATATTTGAAAATGGGTAATGGTAAATCATACAGATCAAGATGGCAATTAATTTTCTGCATTCTGTAGTTGTGTAGACTTGGGCCAATTCAGATGTTTTAAGCTTTCAAAGAGTTACATGTGGTTCACCAAATGTCCATCATTTAGCCTGGGGACCACCTGGAATCCTCTCAAGGACCACTGGTGGTCCCCGGACCACTTTTTAAAAACCACTGTTTTAAGCCATTAGTGCGGACTTGGAGGGAGACACGTGTACACATGCATAGGAACAGCGATCGCGCATCCGACCCGTTGCGAGACAGAGAGAATCAAGGTTTTTTTTTTGATCCTGCACGAATACAGACCAAGATGGCCATTAATTTTCTACATTCTGTAGCTGTGTAGACTTGGGCTAATTCAGATGTTTTAAGCTTTCAAAGAGTTACATGTGGTTCACCAACTGTCCATCATTTAGCCATTTAACTTTCTTTTTTTAGGCTTGTTTTCTTCTTGATTGAGGCAATGCGATGTGCCAAGGGCTCACTCGTGTCCATGCGCTTATATTCCATGTTGGTGTTGAAAGTCATTCAGCTTGAGAGAGAGAGATGGGTGCGGGCGTAGGCTATATGTGTGGCAGTCTATGGCCTGTGACGTGTGTAATGATAGGGGACGGGTCGCACTTTGACATATAAAGCTAATGGGGAAATTTTCATGCACAAATAAATTCATTATTTATTGTTAATTGTTAATTTGAAAAAAGGGCTTTGTCAGTCTCTTGCTAATATTATGCTTAATGAACGTGTGAAAAATCAGAGTCATTGATGCAGTCAACGAGGAGTTGCACCTGTTTCAAACATTCATTCATTCATTCAGACAGACATTTCCTTAGTTATAGTATGGATGTGTCTGTCTGACATGCCTTCTTTTTCTTTCATTTTTTCAGGAGATTTTTTTGTCCAGCCTAAAGCCCCAAAATACTTAGCCGTGTTTTTTCTTTTCTTTTCTTTTGCTATTTTTTTTTAATGATAATGTACCCCACATTAGTTATACCAGCAACTAAGTGACTAATACTATGTTCCTGTAGGGGGCACTAGTGAGTCCTAGTATCCCTATTCCATGCAGAGAGCAAGAGAGCAGGGCAGAGGAGAGGGTTAGTGATTTATCGTAGAGCTCTGGGGTCTGAACGGCGGAGCGGGGTTGGGAAGGAGCGCTTGTTTTATCCGCCGGCTACTACTAGTAGGGCGGGGCGAAGGAAGTTTTACTGAGGTTATGGTTAGGGTTAGGTTAGGTTTAGGCATAGGTTTACTGAGGTTAAGTTTAGGGTTAGGATTAGGTTTAGGCATAGCCTAGTTTTATTGGGGTTGTGTCTTTATGGTTAGGGTTAGGTTAGGTTTGTGGTGAAGTTAAGTTTAGGGTTAGGATTAGGTTTAAGGGGCTTCCAGACGGCAACGATAAACGCCGGCGTTATCGACGGGCGAGTTTTTTAATGCCGGCAGTGCCGAAATAAGAAAATCGCCCGTCGATAAACGCTACGCGTTTTATGCCGGGAGGGGAGGGGGGCGGACGAAATGCGTGGCTCAGAAGCCAACAGACTACCAACTTCCCAGACAACTTCCAGTCAAGCGCTACCTGATCATGATCACGCTGAATTTACAATTCATTTACAATGAATTAATGACTCACCAGTCACCAATAATGATGGCTGCAGCCGTAGAGGTTGACATTTGAACGTAGACTATAGTTATTCCAAGTTGCGTAGGTTAAAATAAAATCGGCAGCATCCATCACGGTTTAAATATGTTGTATAATAAACTCTGCTGGCTAAAAGCATGTAACCAACATGCTTCGTCATAGCGTGACCGTGACACAAACTCACAACACGTCGCGCAACGCGCGCGCGATAAAAATCAGTGACGCCGGGCGGAAAACGACCGACGATAAACGCTTTCTTGAACGCGGGTCGATTTTTGAACTTTTGTGCTAAAAAAACGCCGGCCCCATTGAGAATGAATTAGAGTGGGCGATTTATTCCTCGCCGTCTGTAAGCCCCTTTAGGCATAGCCTAGTTTTATTGGGGTTGTGTTTAGGGTTAGGTTGGGGTTAGAGTTAGACGATGCTTTATGCGGTTACTAACCCTAAACATAACCTCAGTAAAACTATGCTTCGCCCCGCCCTACTAGTAGTAGCCGGCGGATAAAACAAGCGCTCCTTCCCAACCCCGCTCCGCTGTTCAGACCCCAGAGCTCTACGATAAATCACTAACCCAGAGGAGAGCAGATGAGCAGAGCAGATACACTGTTTGTACACAAACAAACACCACTTTGAAAAGCTTTGATTAACTTAATTCACACAAAGTATTCCTAAGTTCTAACCTCTTGTTTCCTGATGAAGAAAAACACCCTTTGGATGCCAAAACGTTTTGTGTTTACATTTGTGTGATCTCTGGTGAGTTTAATACTAACACTGCTGCAGTGTCCACAGGTGGTTTCATGCTGCTTATTAAGGTGAAGTGTACTTCTGAAAGTAATCAAGTATAAAGAGTATAAAAACAGTTTATTGCATACTGTAACCCAGTGGTTTTCAACAAGTGGTCCGGGGACCACCAGTGGTCCTTGAGAGGGTTTGAGGTGGCAAAGTTGGTTAACCAAAAGTTGGTTAACCAGATGTAACTCTTGAGAGCGTAAAAATGAAACCAAATGGACCCGCATTTTTACACTCTCAAGAGTTATAATATTCATCATCTAAATTAGCTCCACTTTTTAAGAAGTCTGCACAACTACAGAATATAGAAGAATGATAATTTTGATCTGTATGTTTGCCTGTTTTGTTTGCGAAAATCCATCCTGGAATTGTGGACAAAAACAAAATAAATCTTTAGTTTTGGGGCTGTGTGTAAAATAAAATAAAAGTCAATAATTAGCCCTAAATTACTCAACTGAAACTCTTTCATTATATTCACCTCTGATTGGTTTAAAGCAGTGGTTTTCAACCATTTTGATGCCAGGCACCACTATTTATACAGCATTTGAGCCACGGACCACCATTTGATGAACACACACTGTACACGTGTATAGTTGTGGTTGTGTGTACAGTCCGTTGGTTCATTTACTCCCTGAGCCCAACCTGATCATCTAAATTGAACGTATGCAAATTATCTATGTAATGCTGTCATATGTTGTCCGTGTCTATAACCAATATTCAAAAATGCTTTTTGAAATAGTAAACATAGACAAAGTAGGTAGGGGGTTTCCTCCATAAAAAGCGCCTAGTGGGAACATACCCTTTGTTCAGTATTGTTCCAGCAGTCTCTCCTATAATCCGCTGTGGATCTTTGCTACTTATTGTTATTCATCTATTTTTATTTATTTCATCTCATTCTGCTGTAGTTTTCTGTTCTCAGAGCAGCCATACTTCTGTACTACATTTTTGCTTTTAATGTGCTTGTGCTCCCTGTTTGGTTCTGTAAAATCGACATCTACTGGATTCTGCACATCTCCACTTACCTTTGTGTTTCACGATCAATCCCCCCACCAGACCCCCCCCCCCCCTCCCCGACTTATATAAGCTTGCTCTCCCTATCTAAGTTATATTAAGTCCAATGGGGGTGTTTATGCACACAACTGTGATCTCCAATCCAAAGCCGACTTTCTCTGCTCTGCTGCCACATACAGAATGATTTCCAGTGGATGCATGCCGGTAAAAATCTTTAGTGTTAATTGAGCGCTGAGAGTGGTGCCGAAATGGAACCCGAGTGGTCCTGCATAATCTAGTTCACATAAACACCAAGTATTTAACTGTGTATATGTTTAGTATATGTGCACATTAATCACATATGTTAACCTATAAGTTCAGCAGCAGTCTTATTCATTTAGTATCTCAACAGGGCTTGTTTATAACCAGACGGATTGCATAACAAATGCACTGCATGGTAACACTACGGTTTAATCATCTTGATTTATTCACTTGATCACATAATCTCACTCTTATTTAAAGCTTTTCTTGTGTATAGCTTACAGTTAATAAAGCAATACATACTGGTCAGTGATCAATTATATAACTTTGGGGTGTTCTTAGCATGAAAATGTGGAACATTTGTAGAATCATCCTCAGCTCTAAATGGGTTCTCAGACCTTTGTTTTAACAACATGTCAAGCGTTGGTGGTGATGAAATCCAGGAGTTTTTGTGACGACTATGAAAGAAATTTCAACTAAGAATCTCAATGTTGTATCAGTCACTTATATAGCAAGTAACAGGGCCTTACATAAAGTCATACAGAAGCAATACGTTACTTTAAAAGTGTGTCCAGTAGAGCACAAATGAATGTTCCAGGACCCTGCAATAATAATAATTAGTGACGTTTGCACTTACATTTCTACCTATAGATATTGAATCGTATGTGATTATCAGGTGCACACAGATGTCGATCTCATTCATTTAAAGGTTTAAACATTTCTTTATTTACTGTGTACAGTTACATAATAGTACAATTATTTGTATTATGTCACAGTCTATTCATTCCCTGATGATTGTTTAACTCACTCTGCCTGGGTCTGGTTGGTGGTGTTGTGTATAGTATACTGTATGAAATGGCACTGGGGGGAAAGGGATGCAATAAAGGATTCTAATCACATTACCACGGAGTACACAGCTATATGAAGATAAATCCTTCTACTCAACACTTTGATTAGTAGCGTGGCATCATATCTTTGGTACAAACCTACAATAGCCTAATACATTGCAAAATGCAGTATTCCCGCAGCTCCAATGTCAATTATGGTACATTACATCTTGCAAGGATAAGTGTGATTGTGAAAAAAAACATTTGTTGTTCAGCTTTTGCTCTAATAGATGAAGTCTGATTTGTTGATGCCCTGTGAACCTTTGTGTGATTGCCTATATAGGCTAGTTCCGGTCCATAACCAGGCGGCTCATCAAATACGCTGCATGTTTAGGTTTGCCTCTTTGTATTTTTGCATCTGCCCGTTTGTGAAAGCAGCAATAGCATTGATATCATAGCATGGCCTTTCCTATAACCTGAGAGAAACAATCAATACTCAACACATGGACACACAGGTTTTCCTGCATGGTCGCAATCATCTATTTGACCCAGGGGTCCGTTAGGGAGCTCCAGGGGGTCCCCAGCTATGTGATCGTTCAGAACCATGTGTTCCATTTGCTGCAGGTCACTGCTAGAATTGTACAAATCTTATTTTATGGCGATCCCCATTTTCAAATGGGGACCCACACAGACGAATCACAATCACAACCCATGCCCGGCCCTCCCTCCATGAAGGAAAGAAGAGAATAGAATAAGCTGGCAAAAAATACTCAAGATAAACAATGTTGCTCAGAATGCTCACATTGCATCATACCAGTGTTGACCACAAAAATAAACAAACAATAATATCAACATTAATCAGGGGTTGTTATTGAGATGCAAATATTTACACTAAATATTTACACTAGCCTTAAACATTTAACCACTTGAGCCCCAGTATTCACGTTCTGCTGAAAACACCAAAAATTGCAGATCTAGATGTGAACAATGCATTGCAAAGCAATGTGGTGTAGACCTTGATGTCTGACTACAGAGAAAACCCCTGTTTACTAAGTCTCAAGAGTGTCATTAGTTAAGGATTGACCTGGGGCTTGATCAAGGGCTATCATGTACTTTTACAGTAAACCATGTTCAAATGGAGTATATGTAGAATGTCAACCTGGAGAATTCTGTGTCCTAATGTTGTCTTTTTTTACCCCTTTCCCTTTTTTCTATTACCAGCGGATGATGTGATGTACCATGGCACTGTCATGTCGTTGAATGATTTATTCTATTGTCTTTCATGTTGAGGCCGCCCTCTGCTGTCATCAATAGTGGATCTAGCGTGTTTTTATTCATATACTATATTATTTATTTGTTTTTTTGTTCTATCCATGTTTCCTCCAGGTTGTCAGGGTTCATGTTGCCCTCGCCTACAGTCAGCACTGGATCCATCCTGGCCCTGTGGTTTACCACCGACTTTGCTGTCAGTGCACAGGGCTTCAAGGCTGTATATGAAGGTAAGAGTGTGTGCGTGCGCGCGTGTGTGTGTGTGTCTGTATGTGTGCGGAGCATGCAAGCATTTGCATACAGTATTATCTCAGGTAGACTGTTCTCACCTGAGCAACTCTGCCGACACTGAGGGGAATTCAAGATCTAAAATGAGGAAAGGCCAC
Source organism: Benthosema pterotum (assembly GCA_039105355.1). Taxonomy (NCBI): domain Eukaryota; kingdom Metazoa; phylum Chordata; class Actinopteri; order Myctophiformes; family Myctophidae; genus Benthosema; species Benthosema pterotum. Next base: position 23,637,335 of record CM076966.1, on the reverse strand, counting down.
ACCTCAGAATAATATTCTCAAATAGAAAAACGCAAGTACTTTTTAAAGATTCAGAGCTAATCCTGCCTTTAATCTCTCATCTTGTATTCATACACTTGGCAAACTCGCGCCAGTACTATCCAAGGATACATCGATCATTCTGCTGGGCACTGCCTTCTCAGCCTCCCCGTAGAGATGCCTGTTGATTACATGTTCAGAATCCTGGTTGATGATTACTACTGCATGTGGTTTCACGTAGCCAGTCAACTATTCCACAATCTCCCAATGCTGTAGTCTGGCACTACACTACACCATGGAATGTTAGTGAGGAAGCTGCAAGCTGCATTTCCATTCACACACACACACACACACACATGCACACACACACACACACACACACACACACACACACACACACACACACACACACACACACACACACACACACACACACACACACACACACACACACACACACACACACACGTGTGTATATACAGTAACAGTATATACTTAGATTATTTCTATTTACAGGATATTGCGATAGATTTGTGTGACTGTAAAGATGAAACGGAAGATCGGGCTTCTCTTCCAGAGATTCTGTTGCTCCAGACCGTGTGTGACAGAATCATTTGCGTTGCCTGTAGTGTTGAGTCTGGCAACGCAACACTACAGGCTACTGCTTGTGACATTGGGGTGAAGTGATGCAAACTCTTTGGCGTTGTGACGTAGTTCCACTGCCTGTCGCCTGCAGTGTGTCTGCCTTCTTTAGCCTCCTGGCTGTGCCAGGGGGGTTGGCTGCAGTGTTGGTTATGGGAACAAGCTTAGTTTTTTGTTTAGCCATAGTCTACAGTTGTTTTAGTCGACAAAGTAGGATTCTTGCGAGGGCCGTTGGGTCCACTGATGGCTACAATGCATAATTCAGGAGCACCGTGGATAAACTTTGACTATCTTGATCATCATGCTTCTAAGCATCCCTGGCATTGAATCACAACAAGCGTCAACATGCAACAGGGAATATCACACTGCAGGCACAAATCTATACCCGCTAAAACTTTTGGTGTAGTTAGGACTTTACATGTCCAAAATGAACATTTTGAGGCATTATCTCATGTGCCTGAGCTCGGTCAATTTGCAGGCAGAGAGTGTGCAGGGAGGTAGACATACTCACTGAGCCAGTGAAGAAGAATAAGTAGTTCTTTCAACCCAGTGGCTAACGCAGTATACCTGATGTGCCGGGGGCAGCAAAACAGCCTAATGATCACCATGCACTCACACCAAAGTGATACTTTTCAATCCATTGCATCAAACAAACACACTACATCACAGAGGCCCCTGCAGAAAGACAGTACTGTTGTGAATGGCAATGATCATATAATGGATAATGTTTTCATCTCGGCTTGTGATCACATTGTAAATGTTGTCTGATATGTTTGATATTTATGTTTGGAAATATCAAAGTTTGACACTTTAAAGGGATATTTCACTTACAAACAAAATTATATGAAAATAATTGAACAATCCATGAGGGAGTTGTGATACTTCCATTAATTGATTTCTCTCTCTCCCTTTTGTATTAACATAACAGGAACATTTCTATTATCTCCTTTTATTGTCCTGAAAAACCTGCTTCCCACCTCACTCTTCTCTCTCCCTCTCTCTCTCCCTCACGGTGCACGCGTGTCTATACACTATGTCCAGCCCTCATCTTGGTTTAAAAAAAAAAAAGATCATATCACTCTGTGCAACACTAATTGATAGTTCTCACAATGGGGGAGATACAAATAAATATATTGTTTATAATTCCAAATAATTGGATGAAAAAGTCAGAGATGTTGGGAGAGCTATATCTGCAATCTATTCCACCCAGCCTCTCACTGAGATAATAATGATCATTATTATCTCTCACTGAGATAATAATGATAATAGTGATAATAATGTTCAGAGGCTGTGTGCTTGCACGCATTTTACGTTTATTACTGGCAGTGTGTGTGTGTGTGTGTGTGTGTGTGTGTGTGTGTGTGTGTGTGTGTGTGTGTGTGTGTGTGTGTGTGTGTGTGTGTGTGTGTGTGTGCGCGCGCACGTGTGGTTGTGTGTGTGTGCGCGTGCCTTTGTGTGTGTAAATGGTCTGTTTATATAGCGCCTTTAGTTGTGCCACTTTACATACATTGTGGTCCACAATGTATGTAAAGTGCCATGAATAAAGGTGCTGGTACTGGTATGTGAATGGGTAACAATTTGTGTATCCCATTTACCCATTCACACACCAGTGGCAGCGGAAACCATGCAAGGTACCGACCAGCACTTTAAAAGCAGTTAGGGGTTAAGTGTCATATGCTCAGGGACACATTGGCAGTGTTTGAACTGCCAATCTTATCTTATCACTATTAGGGTGACCATATTCTCAAAGGAGAAAACCAGGACACCTTAGCGGGGGGCGGGGGGGTTTCACGAAATATTCAGATATCGAACAGGCGCTACTATCGCCTCGAACAGCTTTTTTGTGTTTTTCTGTGTCAATGTGGGATTTTAGGTCCCTTGCACCACCATTGCAGAGCGAGACATACGTGCCTGCTTTGCAAACAGTGCACAGTGCTTCACTTTTGTCTCGCCCCCGGTCTGAATACAGGGAATTTTTTCTGTAACTCGTCTGTAAACTTGCGCTTGGGCATGGTGGTGGAGACTGACAACCACGCTGTCTAGTGTCTACTAACTGATTGACGAAGGCTGCCTGCACTGACTCTGCTCAGGGCTGAGGTCATTGTGCGCAGTGTCCTAGTGCCTGTCGATTTACTGGTCCGATGTTAGCCTGGTCTAGCCCTCAATGATTTTGGCCTTGGGGGGCGGGGGTGTCGTGGGATCCACACGGCGGAAGTGCTGCGCTCTGATTTGATCTCACTAACGTTGCGTCATCTCCGGCCCCTCCCGCGCCCGTCCACCGCTGTTCTACGTCACATCATTTAGAGCGACGCCCACCCCGGAAGGTTCACTCCCCCCTCAAGGCCACTTTCCAACGTGCGTTAGTCCAGGCTTTCCGTTTTCGCGCAAGGCGAACGAAAATGAAAGCCTGGGTGTCGAGGCTAGTCCGATGTAAGCAAAGACGTGTCGGAAAGGAACTGAATGAAAGTACCGTAATTTCCGGACTATAAGCCGCTACTTTTTTCACATGCTTTTGACCCTGCGGCTTATACAACGGTGCGGCCAATCTATGGATTTTCCAGGTTCCAGGTGGGCTCCGCAGACTAAATGATAGAAAGCTGGTTAACCAGATGTAACTCTTTGAGAATGTAAACATGAAACCAAATGGACCTTAGCGGGTCCATTTGGTTTCATGTTTACACTCTCAAGAGTTATGATATTCACCATCTAAATTAGCACCACTTAATTAGTAAGTCATAAGTCATGTTCATTTTGGTCCAATTTTGATGTTTTGCCTCTTTTGTTTGCGAAAATCCATCCTGGAATTGTGAACAAAACCTAAAGAAATCTTTAGTTTTGGTGTCTGTGGAGTGAATGTTGTTAAATTGTGAAAAAGATGAAAACCACTGCTCTAACATGAAGCACCTGACTATAAGCCTGGTGCGGCTTATAGTCAGGTGCGGCTTATACAATGAAAAATCTGTATTTTTGCCCCAAATTTAGCTGGTGCGGCTTATATTCAGGTGCGGCTTATAGTCCAGAAATTACGGTAATTTTACAAAAACCAGGACATTTCCTCATTTTCTAAAAAAAAAACAGGACACCCAGGACAGGACGTGAAATACGGACATGTCCTGGGAAATACGGACGTATGTTCAGCCTACTCACTATCCCTGAGTCTCTGCCACCGTGTGTGTGTGTGTGTGTGTGTGTGTGTGTGTGTGTGTGTGTGTGTGTGTGTGTGTGTGTGTGTGTGTGCGCGCGCATCTCTCCCTTGTTTTACTCTCACCATTGCCTCTCTCTCTATCGCTTTGTATTAACATAACAGGAAGATTTCTATTCTCTCCTTTTATTGCTTAAAAACCTACTTCCCACCTAACTCTTTTCTTCTCTCTCTCTCCCTTGCTGTGCACGTGTCTATTGTTAATGGTAGTTATATTAGCAAATCTTTGCTCCTGCTTTATTGAAGCAAACCAAATGGAGCTATACGCCTGAACACAGGGCTATACAGCTGATAAGAGGCATGAGGATCATCTAGGGAGTGCGAGTGAGAGCCGGCACAGAGGAAGACCACGGGAGGAATCGGAAAACAGGGGTGGGGTCGAGGAAGAATCAAATGCCGCTCTAAGTGGTTCGAAAGCAAAAGCAAGGCCTCGCTGATAAAATGTCTGTCTGCAAACCAGCTCTGCAAGACGAGATAATCATCAATTAATTTCCCCTGAAGGAAAGTGTATAGCAAAGGAAAGAGATAGCGAGAGTGGAGTAGAGATGCGGTGAGGAGGAGGGAGATGCCGGTACTTGGTCCTATAAGTGATGCGTGGCTCGCGATCCTCAGTTCAGGCTGATACTCGATACTCTAGAGGGTCACGTCACGTGCACACAATGTATGTGGCTTATGTAACACAACGTGATGCAGCCTACGCACAGTTGCCACATTCGGCGACATATTTAAGCACGCCTCATTCACCTCTTCAAGCACACCTCATTCACCTCTTCACCTCTTTTATGCAACGTAGTTCTACATTGCAGGATTCATACTTTTACAAAACATGTGAGTGTGATTATTTCACAACACTACATGTTGCTTGGGGTATAGAATTGGTCTTTTGTGCACCCACCACCACCTCAGCACCGCCAGTAGGCCTGTTCCCCTTGTGGCTTCTGTTTTCTGCTCACAGCCTTTGTATCCTGAGATAGATTTATGTTATTTGTGCTGAGCACGGGCCATGGCCTACTTGTGCGCAATATGCTAGTTGGCACTCTACCAATAGTAGATCTAGTTTATTATATTTTTTTTGTTAAGAAATGCTCACCATGCCATCCTGCCATCACAGAACCACCTCAATCTATACGGTATTCATGGCAGGATTCATTGGAAAACCAGAGCTGGGATTTATTCCTCTTCATCCAGGTTATACTCCATGGTACAGGCCTTAATTGTCAGCTGATGGGCCGGGTCTAATCAGGGGTGTAGTGGAGGGGGGACGCAGGGGGACTGCGTCCCCTCACTTCTCACATCTACAATATATTTGGGGCAAAAGTAGGCCTATGTTTTCTGTATGTTTTCTGCTTTCTCAATATGCTATATGCTATAAATGCAAGTGTGCATGTATGTGTCTTAAAAGGGAAATTCCACTCATTTTACTATACTATATTTTACTATGTCACTAATATACCTTAGAGATGTTGTGTGGACATGGTAAAAAAGTCCCCCCATTCTGTGTTTCCTAGAAATGGAGGTCTGAAAAAAAAAACATTAGCATGGTGAAATACGTATATCTTGATGACATCATCAAGATGTGTTTCACCATGTTAATGAGTTTCCTTTTTTCTGAGAGTGTACAAATGGAACCAAATGGCCCCGCTAGGGTCCATTTGGTTCACATTTGTACACTCTCGGGAAAAAAAAATTGAAAATGGGTGGAATTCCCCTTTAAGAGGCGTCCCCCCACTTCCCAAAGTCCCACTACAACACTGGGTCTAATGTGTGATGTTGGCACAAATCCGCCAACACCCAAACATCTACTGGGCAGAACATTGTTCTCCATATCAGCGTCCTGTTGGTCTATGTCCTCTGCTAGCTCTTTCACCTGG
>CM076966.1:23566623-23624123 GCA_039105355.1 Benthosema pterotum | reverse complement strand
GTTTGTTTTTTGTATCATATATATTTGTGCTTGGAAAATCATACCTGGCAACCCATCATATACTCAGTTAATTGCTGGTTAAATTGTTCAACTCAAACTTGCACTGCCAAAGCAAGTGTCACAAAATACAATACAACAAGGGGAAAGCATACCTACATTTGTCACTGGGGAGTGACATTTGTCCCCACTCCCCAAGTGACAAATGGGACGCATAAGGACACGCTGTGTGTGTCAAAATAAGGTGTAGCCACTATTGTGATGCATTGTGACATGGGTCTGTGTACAGAATGCTGTAGCCCGTATATGCTGTATAAGTGTATATAATCGACCCATTTCCAACTGTTGTTATATGCCACATCCTTTGGCAAAACATATGTTTTGTCATGCATTAGGTTATTTTGTGACAGTAGATGCGCGATGAGCGAATAACAACCTTGTGGTAGTCATAAGCAAGTGTGTGTTGTGTTTTGGTGGCATTTGAGCGTGCTTCGGGGGGCTGCGTCAGCCTGAAGCATCCTGGCCCCAGTGATGCATGCAATGTTGAAGCATGCGAGTGAGACGGGGAATTGCATGTGTGGATTGAATTGGAGGAAAATCTGTGTTCCCGCAGTTTAATTTGATGTGGAAGTATGTGGTTGTTACAGGTGCTTCAGTAACGCCGCTGAGCAATTTGCTTTGATATGTATAGTGGGTTAGGCGGGGCCTAATGGCTCTGGTTCTGCTTCTATGCTCCATGCTCTTAACTGCATTTCCTGTTTGTAGTATTAGATAGTTTGTAATTTACTGATTTTAATGTCATGCGGTTGAATATATATGAAGACTGAAAGATTCAATTGTTTTGTTTTTATTTTATGACAATACACTGTAGCCAATATGCTACCAAACGTTGGCACCAGAACAAGTATACAATGTCTTAACAGGCTTGTTTGCTGGAGCATCAGACAGTTAAAAAAAATATATATACTGTATATATTTTTAAATATTATTGTTATTACCCTATTGACCTAAATATAAGAGTATGTTTTTTCCCCCGATGGAAATCTCCAAAAAATGGGTTTGTGTTATATATTATATATTCGGGACAATACAGTATTATTTTCTCAAATTTGCCAATTTTTAATTTATTCCTGTTCCCATATGAGATCAGTATATTGGGCCTATATGTTGTTCTTTGCGACAAGCTTTTTATGTCACTTGCATTTAATTTAATACAATGCATCGCTGACACTTGTATCTGGCCTAGGGAGTATGTCTTTACAACACTACATTACAAAACTATATTCAATCATATGTGAGTCAGAAATCTGATAACGGAGAGAAACCTTGAGGGGTAAAAAGAAAGACAAACATGAACTCCTGTTTCTCATGCGACATAGTCTGTTCAGAGCCTGCACGCCTGACTCCATTGCATTGGAATTCAAGGTGAGAATCCTGCCCTTTGTTGAGCTGCGCTGCTATAAGGGTGTGTTGTGCTACACCCACTCCCTGGATCAATATTAACTCAATAAAAGAAATAAAGTAGGTCAAACTAAACTAGGTCAATTAAATTAGGTTTTATGGAATGTAGTTATTTGGGCAAGAAGCAAAGGGATCATATAACGGTAACAGTGAAAGACTGATGCACAAGTAGCTCACAGGTTGTCATTTTTAGATTATTTTTGTTTCTTTGTTTTTTAAACATTGACAACACTGATGACAGATGGCCATTAAACAAGAGAGAAAAAAATATTCAAAAACATAAAATAAACCAACACAAGTACTGTACATTTACGGACATTACTAAACTCCTGAATCACACTAATTGAGGACAATGTCATTTATAAAAAAATATTTGGAAATATGTATTCGTTCCGCATACCAATCATACCCGTCAGTCTGTGGATATTGCTTCCCTTGTCTATTTCATACCTAAATACAGTACTAGATGTTGGGGCTATTGCATACCTCACATCTAGACTTCAGGCTGCTAGTAGCAGTGGCTCCTGAGGCTTGCCACCTTTGAGATCTTGAAATAAGAGACACTTATAGACTACGACGGTTATGACCAGCGGGGTTATCGGGTTATCGCATCACATTGATTCTCTGGCCTTTGGAGCGCCTTGGCATCCCTCAGGAGGAAGTTACTAATGTTGGAGATGGAAGTGTGAGGCTCTCTCGTGGAGCGGTTGCCCCCGCCACCCGCTACAGATAAGCAGTTGAAGATGGATGATTATAACAACAGACTTCTGAATCTGATTCTGAATTTGAATTCTTTAAATGGGTTCCTTAAATTGTCACAATATCACGTTGTATATTCAAACAGCCTTTCACTAAACCCCTCTCCAATCTGTTATTGTCCAATAGGTGCGTTAGCTGAGGGGACAAGACAAGAAAGCTTGAATTGCATAGTAACACTTTCTAAGCTGTTGCCATTGGATATGGATTGGCATTGGACAATGGCTTTTGGAGTGTGATTTAGTGAATAGTTAATTGGTTAATTTATATTAAAATACATATTTATTCATTACACTATTAATTAACAATCAACCATAATAGCTTACAAAATAGACATTGACATATTGTAAGAACACAAATAAACAATACAATTCGATCTCAGGGGCAATCTCAGCCATGAAATACCGTGACATTCTGTTTTCCATTATACAGTCTCCCCATGCACCACAGAAAACATACACCAACATATTTCAATTTGCTTTATATTCATCGCCCGTGATGCCAGGGATTTGCCTCTTTCCTGCACTCAGTCATGTCTATAATTTTGAATGTGTTTCCTTCATAGAGCCGGACATGGCGGATAATCAGCTGTTGTGGTTGCCTCGATATTTTTTTGCACAGTGAAGGAAGGGTTGAGACAGGCAGAGAATTTGGGCATGTCGCCACAGCGCAGAGAGCAGCAGAGGACACATGCAGATCCATGGGAAGGGTTTTATGCATGTGTATTATGCTCGTGGGAGCCTTGTGGGAGGTCCTTGCGTGACCCCCCGCGCCAGAACAATTGTGCTGTCTTTAATCTTTCCTGTCTTATGTAGCTCGTTATTGTTGAATTCAGTGTTGCCGTCTGTGCGTTAGATAGCACAGGGGGGTATTTAGGAAAATATCAGAACAAACCGCATTTGGTATTGAGAGTTTGAGACACCTGCATAAACTCACAACTAATAATTGGAGTGACAGAGAAATCACTTTGCAACCACGACCGACAGCCACGGACGATGATGCATCAGTCACGACCGTCGGCAAACCCGGCATTTGTTGTGCTATCGGTCGGCTGTTTTACTCGGCTGCAACCGATGACCCATCAGTCGCTACTAACCATAACCCCTAACCGAAAACATAACCTCAGTAAAACCTACAGTATGCCTAAACCTAACCTTAAATGATACCTGCCACGACTGATGGGATACCTGCTGCGACTGTTAGAATACCTCCCGTGATTGCCCAAAACATTCATGTAGAATTCGCTATTGCGAAAGATATAACAGTGAAAGATTTATTCAAAGCCAACTAAATAAGTGTTTCACTGAATAAGTTACACACAGCATGACTCCAAATGATCAATCATTATTGTTGTGGAATGTCTTGCTCATTATAGGAAGTGTTTCATGACTCTGGGACCAAGCTGAACCAAATCATAACGATAGTCTGCAATGAACCCTCTACTACTGTACTATTAGCTTGATATTGATCTCATAACACACACACACACTCACACACACACACACACACACACACACACACACACACACACACACACACACACACACACACACACACACACACACACACACACACACTCACGGCTCTGTATCATTACTACGACGCGTTTAATACGGGAGTGGTAGGAATGATTTTCACAGCAAGCACATCGAATCATTAAACGAAGTGCAGACTAGTGAAATTGCCAACTGGGAAAATCAACTTCTGTCAGATATTCTCTCTCTCTCTCTCTCTCTCTCTCTCTCTCTCTCTCTCTCTCTCTCTCTCTCTCTCTCTCTCTCTCTCTCTCTCTCTCTCTCTCTCTCTCTCTCTCTCTCTCTCTCTCTCTCTCTCTCTCTCTCTCTCTCTCTCTCTGCAAAGTCAGGATGCTACAGTAGTTCATTCCACTATTTGGATGTATTGACTTAAAACACCATGGGAGGCTCTTCACATGGGTGTGTGTGCAACATTGGGTTATGCGCACGCGTGTGTCATATACAGCTCTTGTTATTGAATCTAGCAGTAGTCAGCTTTATTGATCTAAAAACGGCAATGTCAACCATCCTGTTGTGTGTGTGTGTGTGTGTGTGTGTGTGTGTGTGTGTGTGTGTGTGTGTGTGTGGGGGGGGGCTATTACATGCTTTGATGATGTGAACACTCAAGCACGGGTGGGAACACACGCACGTGCATGTTCTCTCACACGTGTACAGAAACACACACACACACACACACACACACACACACACACACACACACACACACACACACACACACACACACACACACACACACACACACACACACACACACACACACACTTGGGATGAGTGTGTAATCAACTTCCCATGGTGTAGTAAAGTCAATATGACCTCTTAGTAGATTGGACCTGGTGCACACTCTCTCTCTTTCTCTCTCTGTCTCTCGATCTCTCATTCTGCAACGCTCTCTCTTCCTCTGTCCACTTGTACTCCTATCCTACTTATCTGCTCCGCTCTTGCAGTGCCATTCATTAACCCTTTGCCAACAAGGCAATGGACCCGCTAGTGCACAAACACATAGATGACACTTAATGCCCATTTAAACTCCTGTACAGTCTGGAGGGGGAGACGGATGGTGGGTCAGAGGACCATCCGAGCTCTGCAGACTCTTCCCCCACACACACACAAACGCCGCCTTTATTACACACTGCAGCTCGGTTTGACGCACAATAATTCCATCTACTGTACTATACAGAGGGAAATTGCTTTCATCCAATGGATGGATTTGAATTGATACTTTTTAATTTGTGAAAAGTGCAACTGAGTATCCAAAGGGCGTACCATGTAAATAAGCAACTGAATTGAACGAAATAGCGTCTTCGGCTTATTTGCTTGTAGTACACAATAGGCATTGTTGTGGTCTCTCTCTCTCTCTGGAATCCGTAAACATTTTCAATAGAGTGGCCAAAAAGCGCTCCATAAATATAATATATGATGTATAATAATATGCAGGTGAATTATACAGACATCATCACACACAGCCATGTGGAACCGAGGAGTCAGCTATATGGGGCTTTATGCACAGAGGTGTAAAGTAATACAATCGTGAGCTATTTGCACTTTACTGGAGTAATTCCAATTTCCAATAGTTTTACTTCCACTCCACTGCGACTTGGATCTTTTACTCTGAACTTTTACTCCAATCCACTACGCTACATTTATTTGATATTAGTTAGTTAGAATAGTTAAATAAGAATTACACACCCAAAACACAGTTGGCATCCATCTACCTTGATCGCTGTGACTTCATATATATGATGTCACAAACATTAAAGTCGGACAGACAGGACAGAAATTGAAGACGATGAAAGTGATTGGCTGTGAAGTGATGATGTATGATGATAAGAGAGGCCTTCACTCAAGTGTGATTCCCCCAACCCATCTCTCTCTTCTCCATTCCACAATGTGCCATCAGTGTTTCGGCATGATGCCAGATGAATAGGGCACCAGGGCTGTCAATGGTTTGGCACGGTGCCAGATGAATAGGGCACCAGGGCTGTCAATGGTTTGGCACGGTGCCAGATGAATAGGGCACCAGGGATAGTGTTCAGAGGGAAGCGCTCTCTAATCAGAAGACCCAGATCCAAGTCCCGTGGCTTCCCAGCTGCTCTGTTGACGCGTCCTTGAGCAAGGGCTTAATCCTTCCAAAAGCTCGAACGGGTGTCGTACTGTGGCTGACCTCTATGCCCGCAAGGTCTTTCCTGCCTGCATACAATACATCAACAATTGTTTTAAATGCAATCGTTTATTTGAGCGTTTCTGTATCCACGCAGGAGGCCAGTGAAATGCTGGAAATCACGATATACTTGTCTCCGTGGGACACATTTTCATATTCCTCAGTCTCTCTGTAAACCTCATCCTCTCTCTCATAAAATCAAATCATGGCAAAAGAATGAGCAGGGAAACCTCTTGCTTTGATCTCTTTGAAGATTACCCTCTCTCACAATTATGTGTTTACAGTAGCCTGTACAGTACAGTAGCCAGTAATGTAATGTTCAGTATACAGAATGTGATACCTTTGTTGCTGCTCTCAAATATGTCTCCCCTCAATGGTAGATATATACAGTATATCACAATGAAATCAGAAGGTATAAAGAGCAGACAATCCACTCACGATTCAGATTCGTATTCATGTATGTGTGGGTGTGTGTGTGTGGGGGCGTGCTCGTGTGAGGTCTAGGCACAGTGACTATTATTCATAAGCCTAGTTGACTGATGGAAGTAGCTCTGCCATTCAGCCTGCTGGAAGTCAACATAATAATGTTGTGGTTCATAAAGATGCAGCCTCTAGATTTATACATGTACACTGCCTTTTTTGTTTGTATATTGCCCGGTCAAGACACTATTTGTTGGCAAAATGAATGGTAAATGATGGATTTGTATAGCGCGTTTATTATTACCGTTGAATACCATATAACAGCCCTTACTCAAACAACCGCCGACTACCAAAGAACAGCCCATGTCCCTTATAAGCGCCCGGGGTCCAAATGGGTTTTGCATAATAACCCATTAGACAAACAGCCCACGCTACTATTTGGTATTTTACGGTAGTATACTGGTGTATATACACTGTGAATTGTATCACAGTTACGTCACAAAGGGCAGGAGGGAGCTTGCTCATGAAGGTTTTGTAAGGGTTCAGTGTGCTCAAGCACACTTGACAATATAACACATAAGGAAGGCCTGGGATTGAACCAGGAACCTTTGGATCACCTAGTAACCACTCTACCTCTTGATCCACGCCTGCCCCATGCAAGGTGTGAGGTGATTTGAGTTGCTCCTAACCAGTAACACATGCATTTACATGAATACTGCACAAAATACATTTTTGGAGAATTTTGTGAGTGCATATGTGCGGATGTGCATGTGCATGCAAGCTTGCACGCATCCAAGCGTTTCAGTTGGCTACATTTCAAACAGAAATATTGTAACCTACTTTTGACTTGGTGGCATTTTACATAGAAATTACTCTCGGGAACCAAACTTATATAGAAAAGCATGTTATGATTCAACAACTTAAGCCCTATTTAAAATATTCTATTCTACGTCACACTGATCACAGTAATCCGGTCACTGGGTTGTGGCTATTTCCAGTGAAATTGGACACATATTGGGCAGTGTTCTAACGTCTGTGATGCCCCATATGTGTGGAATTTAGGTGTTTGTAGGTCACTGACATGGCCCCTGGTGTGATGGCGGATCCCTAAACAGTGTTTTAGATCTCTGACATGCCTATACTGGTGTGATGGCACACCCCTAAACAGTGTTTTAGATCTCTGACATGCCTATACTGGTGTGATGGCAGAGGCTTAAACAGTGTTTTTCTCCCTGACATGGCTAGTGGTGTGATGCCAGACTAACTCCTTAACTGATTTACCATGCGTTTTGGCGTGGATTGATTATTCTGTTGTCTGCTTATCACGTGAAAACACATGTAGTTTTTTTTTGTTTTGTTTTTTTAATCTATGAGCAGCATAGATTAACTTGCTGGCCACCATCTCATATGGTATTTTAGGTGTTGAACAACTATAAAGGATAGATGATAAATGATATAACTTTAAATGCATTTATCTCTGAATGAGCCCTGGAAACAGTGAATTGTGAAAATACAGGCTGTTTTGTCAAATGTAATTAAAAAAAAAAAAAAAAGAAACACATCATCAACTCATCGTATTTTTTCCCTTAAGCTGTCTTTGGATATCATTCATTGCACAAATTTACAACAGAGGGTTTTCTACAGATTATTTAGTTACTATTGAACCTAATGGGAGTGAGCCTAGCTTTTCGGCTAATCTGTCAGTTAACCTGTCTTTGTGCCAAGTTTGATATGGACAGAGCAGGTCCGCATGTTAGATTTTTGTTGTCCACCAGCCACCCATGAGGACATTATAGTGTTATAAGGTTAGTGAGAATAACTGTTTTTCCTATTCTGTAATTTGTGTTTTTGAATACTCACTTTACTCTACAAGTTTGACACTGTTGGTGAAGTGCTTCTATCCTGGAGCATTATGTGAGGTATAATTAGATGATGTGGGGATTTTCCTTTTCTTTTCTTTTCTTTTGCAAAAAAAATCCAATAAGAGAAATGAAAGATCTCAGGGGCAGGCATAATATTAAGAAAAGACTGTTGTTGAACAACACATGCCCATCCTGGGTAAAATAAATAAATAATAATGATAAAAAAGTAAAGGAAATCTTTTCAACCCTTCATGTCCCAATTTAATAAGTTAGGCTATTCCCAAATCCCAGGCCTCTCTACTCAATAAGTTGTTGGGAGGTAAAGATAGCCTCTGGTCTCCTTCAATTCTGTCAAGCCACCGTCTTCTTTACAGCTGACAGTGATGCCCCCCCAGGTACTGTGGGGATGATCCATAAAGAGACAAAGATCATTCCGGTTCTTGTATTTATTTATAGACAATTAAAGGTAGGAATGCTTTTTCAGCATGTATTTTGACATTTGGATCTAAATATGAGGTTACCCCAAAAAGCAGTTTAAGCTAGAATTCAGATTTTATTACAAAACATGTATTAATCACTTCAACCGATATACATTTCAGCCATTTGAAACTATCCAATCTACAAGGTGTGTTGCGATATGACACATTTTGTGAACTTGTAGATTGGCTATTTTGAAAAGATTGTTAGACTCTTTGAACTGTGACATTCTTCAAGACGAGTACTTTTGTACTTTTACTTATAATAACAGGCTTTTACTTAAAAGGAACCCTGGCTAATGAGACAAATATGGATAATACATTATACTTGCCCTCTATAACTAGAATTGAACATTTAAAACACATAGAATAAGCTCTTTAGTTTAAAATAGTTAATGCTTTTATCCCATGGGGGCTGCCATTTTACTGTGCCTGTCACATGGCCTGTCATAGGGATGATGTCACAGAAGATCACTCCACAGTAGAACTAATGGAATGCATCAAACAACTACATATTATCTCCACTTATAGTTCATTCCCGTCTGTTTTACAGCCCTTTATATCACCAGTGTGGGTCGCCATTGTCATTACAAACAGAATGGTGTATATACAGTACATCAGTGTTTTATCTTGCAATGTTGCAATGAACGTTCTTGGAACGTTCCATACTATGTTCTACTGTATACTACAGATCTTCTTTGACGTCATCCCTATGACAGGTCATGTGACAGGCACAGTAAAATGGCGGCCCGCATGGGATAAAAACATTAATTTTCTAATCTAAAGAGCTCATTCTATGTGTTTTAAATGTGCAATTCTAGATATAGAGGGCAAGTATAATGTATTATCCATATTTGTCTCATTAGCCAGGGTTCCTTTTAAGTAATTGTAATGATATTTGTACAATAAATGTGAATAGTTTTCCCAGCACTGCTCTATTGAATATGATTCATATCTGTCTAAGGAGGCCGATACTGTCATCTGTAATTTGCATAATATGTGATTAATCTGTTGGATAGTAGCACATGGGTGTTGAGACATGTAGTGAATTATGTAGGCATTTGCTCTCTCAAATGTTTCTGCTTTGCATTTAACTCTCATTAATTAATTAATTAGCTATTACTCATCATAATTGTGCAGGTTAGCTGTGTGTGTGCACACATGTGTGTGCGTGTGCACAAGAATGCTCTGTGCAGACTAAAATATTTTTTGTATGACACACACCACACACGCACGCACGCACGCACGCACGCACGCACGCACGCACACACACACACACACACACACACACACACACACACACACACACACACACAGGAAGCTTATATTTTATGAATGTGGACTGTATGGTGCAATAAGATTGCATGCGTGCTTCAAATGCAATAAAGGCCGGCAAGTGGTACTTAGCTACTGGCCCTAGCCATAGGAGAACAGGGGAAATAAGTGCTTTGAACAGAGACGAGAGGATAGAAAAGAAATGAGATGAGGATAGAGGTGAAAGGCTGCATGAGAGAAGAAAAGAGAGGCTGGACGAGTGAGCCGAGAATTGGAAGAGAACATAGGAGAGGGAGTATGAGGAGGAAAGAAGAACAGATGAAACGGTTGACAGAAAAACCCTAAGTGTTGATATAACTCGGCGTGTGGCTCCATTTGAACACGTGCATGCAGAGTTAAAGACGGGCAAGGGCCTCTCGGGGACAGAAGAGAGCTGGAGAGGAGATGGGCTGGTCCTTAGCATACCAAGCACTGCTTCTCTGACCGACAAACCAGAGAGGGGGGGACGGAGAGGGTCCAAGGAATACCAAAGAGAGATCAGTCAATGAGAACATGTTTTTTTCCCCAACTCATTTCAAGCCTTAAAGGGGAACTCCACCCATTTTCAACATTTTAATATGTCATTAATATACCTTAGAGATGTTGTGTGGACATGATAAAACAGTCCCCCCAATTCTGTATTTCCTAAAAATGGAGGTCTGAAAAAATCATTTCAGACCTCCATTTCACATGGTGAAATACATCTGATGACATCATCAAGATGTATTTCACCATGTTAATGATTTTTTCTTTCAGACCCATTATTTCAGACCCATTCTGAAAGAAAAAAAAATCCACAATTTTTTTTCTGTCTTATGGGAGGGCTGTGGTCAGTTCAGACACCGCTCCACCTGTTCAATGGGGAATCTAAGCTAATAGAAACTGCAGGTTTTCTATTCTTAATGGATAATGGGCGCCATCATCTGCCATCATGCTCATGATAATTTGTCAATTGTCATTTCATTCAATTGTAACTTCATACTCATTTACACTAATTTATATTTTTATATTTATATTTTATATTATTTACCTACTGAACATTACCTGATTGGCATTGACATGACACACAGGCCTACTGATTAGCTATAATATGTACCAAAATGATTAAATTAATCACTCAGTAGTATTTAGGAATTACTACTCTAGGCTCAACTCCCTCGGTGTGAGAGCCTAAAATCGCATATGGTGAGTGGATTTCTAAACTGCCCACAGCCCTCCTATGAGACAACATCTCCTCATTCAAATGCTTTGGCATCTTGCCTCTCTATTAGCTTGTAGACTCATCCTCCTTAATTGGAAATTAGACAAGGCACCTTCTTTTCCACAATGGCCAAAAGATGTTTTATCATTCCAGATTATTTTCGAATTAGACTATGAAATCTGTGATGTCCCTGTCTTTTACTTTTTCTGATGTATAATTGAACCGTTGAAACGAATAACATTCTAAGTCCATAAGTTCTGACCGTCTCAAGTGCTCAATTGTCCCACTGCCCCTTTTATTTGTTTATTGTTTTTATTTTATATATATTTTTAGCCTAGGGCGGAAGGGGTTGGGTTGTTTTGTCTGTTGTTTTGTCTGTGATTGTTTGTATGCAGTTTGTTATTATGAAAACTCAAACAACTCGTAGTTAAGGATAGCCATTGATGCTTATTTTGCACCGCACAATGTGATAGCCAAACCGGCATGTGTGATGTGAATACTTGAGTGGTAACATGACATTCTGCTGCTTATTTTGAAAGCCTGTATTACATTTCCAATACCTATGTACTGTTGGTGTTTAAAGCCATTTGCCTTAGTTATTTCATGACGTCATCTTTTTATAGCATTCATTCTATTTTTTAAATAATGGTGTTTTTACTATAATCCTTCTTTACTATGGTCATATAGGTGCTTGAACAGTTTTCTACTGAGCATACTGTACACATGCAACAAAATGGACCCTTGTGGGGGTTTCCTAGCTAAATGATTGATAGAAACTAAATGGACCCCTGCAGGTCTGTAACTCTGAGAATACGAATGGAACCAAATTGACCCGAGAGCATTATTTATCATTATGTCAATGTTCCTTTGTGTGTGATTCCAACTGCATAATAAAGTGCATTGAGCTCAGGAAAAAATACATTTTGCCGTTGAGTGGTTTTGAAAGTTTTAAAATGCAGACTAAAGCCCAATTTCTTTTTAGGTAATTGATCATTAAAGGTAGGGGAAGTGATTTCACTTTTGTCAGATATCACCCCCAAAAAAAATTTTTCTGTTAAAATGCTCTATTATAAGGTGTGGAAACCACATATGGAGTTTCCCCCTCCCCCACGTTAGCAGAGGAGCTAATAAAAGTTCCCCAGGTCACCACAATTCTCCTCCAATCAGGAGAGAGCAGCAGGTTCACATAGTGTAGCTACTTTTGGGGGCCCCTAGTGCACCAGGCTGGTACTACACCATGAATTTCAAATCACTTCCCCTACCTTTAATACATTACAAATAATACATCTCTATTTTGTCATTATGTCATTGTCTGGGTGAAAAACTTTGCATTGCAGCATTATATTTAAATATAAATATTTAAATATTTAAATATTTATATTTAAATACGTTGTACATATTCAGATTGTAGCTTGTGCTAAAAAGGGCTTATGTATTTGTTGCCATATAACTAAAGGGCAATTTGGAGGTATAATTGTTCTTTACTATTTCCAATTTCCAGTATACCTTTACTTCTATTTCTCTACATCAAGTAGAATTTGTTTTGATTTCTCTATCCAATTTACTATTTAGTCATTTAGCAGACACTCCTAATACAGAGTCATTTACAGTACGCAAGAGGCAATAGATAATGAGAACTGCCCATTGATCCGAATTCCCATAGATCTGATTCACATTAGCTGTCGCACAAGCCGCTTGACTGCCTTGTTTTAAACCCTGTGTCTACTGTGTGACATGCTTAGAGTTGGGTGAGGGGGAGAGTGGGTCAGCAATTACCGATGGCAGGTTGAAACAATGGAAGGTTGGATGATTGGCATGTAGTGTCATTTAGTCATTGTGAGTCATACGTAACCTAAGTTGAGCCTTTGCATACCACTGTAAGGTCGTCGGTGGAAGGGAAAATGCTACTGCAAATGCTACATGCTAAGATTGAGTCTGAGGAGGTGGCTTTTAAGACTACGGCAGAAGATTAGGAGTGAGTAGTTATGATTGCAATGTGGGAAGTTTTTCACAGCTAGTCTCAAACCAATGATGCAAGTATTATAGTCTTCTCCTGAAACAATGATTAAACCTTTCAACCCGTTCCGCACCAATCAATGCATGTTATCAAACCAACTTATCACGGATGGACATTGCCAAGAAAAGACAATTTTGGCCTTCAGCCATGGCACAAAGGGGGAAAAAAGAGTGAAAGGACTGACTCAGAATCATACTTGCTTGGCTGAACTCATACCTTTTCCCAAGATGCACTCTGTTTGAGATGTACCTAAAAATAGAACACACACACTCGCTTGCGCACACGCACGCACGCACGCACACACACACACGCACATGCACACACACACACACACACACACACACACACACACACACACACACACACACACACACACACACACACACACACACACACACACACACACACACACAACCCTGAGGTGGACTTGCTGTCACACATGCACATACTGTAGACACACAGATATCCACACCGCAGACCCAGACAGACCGCAGACATGGTGTTGTCTCACCTTAGTAATACTGCTAACAGTTGTTAATGTGACCACAGAGGGAGACGGTGAGACACACACAGGGACAATGGAGGACACAGCAGAATGTCAGACAGTGATGGGGTTTAATTAGTTACAACATTGAAAACTGAGTGCTCGAGTGCTGTTCATGCTCAGAAACAGGAAACTGTTTTAAAGTATTCTACATAACAGCTAAAGTCCTGTACTATAACTAAAACGATCTAAAATAAAGGCACTTAAAATCATTATAGATGGCCTGTTGCCTGAGTCCCAATATATTTCTGCCAACGTACAGTCCAGGGCTTGTCCCTCTTTGCTGTGCTTAAATAGAAGTTTATGTAGGTGCTCCGCCATTGGACTGGCCCCATGAAGTCAATGGAGATGTCGTAACTCTGTCTTACTCTATGGCTCAGGGAAACGTTACAAAGAAAATAAGAGGGACACTCCATGCAGCTTCATCCAGTCTGTCTCTGCCTGTAGCAACCCCTCCAGCTCTGTCCTTCTCTTTCCCTCGGTCTCACTCGTCTGTCTATCTTTTCTGTCGCTCACCGGCTCAGGTGCACCCCCCCCCCCCCTTCGTATTACCCCTGCATGCCTCCGTCTTTTGTCTGCTCTCTAGATCTCCCCTTCTCTCTTCCTTCCCCATATCTCATACAGCATGGATCTCCCTTTCAGAGGGGACTCCTGTTGCTATAAAGATGATGGCCTCAGTTTGAATGTGTTCTGACATTCCCATTATATACACCCCCCCACTGACATAGTCTGCACGGCTCCCCAGGGTCCTCACAGGCTAAAGATAGCAGCCACGCTTTGTCTCCCCTTAATGCCTTATACGACAGTGACTCTCAACCCTTTTTCACTTCAAGGACCCCCAGTTTCATATACATTATAGGCTATACGCTAGGGACCCCATTTGATACAATCTTCATCTTTGGAACCCGAGAATCCTCATATTAGGCGACCCCATTTGATACGATCAATCTCCATCTCTGGAACCCGAGAATCCTCAGTGGTAATTAATTAAAGGAGCATTTAGTGATTTGTGTTGATTTGGAACCTCTCATTGGCTGCCAACTATGTCACTCACATCCACATTCAATCAGGTCTTCTTCATATGCAGCCACTACTCTGTCCTCAGTCTTCATGCTAGCTGTCTCCACCACCTCCTCCTGTGGCGTTAGTTCTGTAATTGATTAATTTTGTGTATGGATTGTTCTATATGTGGCATCTAGTTCTGTTATGGGTATCTGATTTTGATGGGTTTATGGACTGCATATGATCATGTGATATGTTCAGTATCTATGTGGTACCTGTATATTAGGGGTGGTTAAAAAAAACAATAACATATTTTTTTATATATATAAGTATTTATTCATTTGTCCATGTCAGAAAGACTGACTGACTGGTTGCATTGAAGTGTATGATCTATGGTCTATGTCAAAGGTGCCTAAAAGGTAGATTGTGATCTACCGGTAGATCACAAAGGCTATGCAGGTAGACCGCATGACATGCCCCTAAGTTATATTTATCTGCCATGTGAATTAAGGTGACTTGATTGGCATAAAAAATGACAGTTGGTGGATCCGAATCCTGAACACTTGGACAGCAAAACACTAAATGTTTTGCTGTGTGTATGTATCAATTTTTGAACCCACTACAGCAGAATGAGTCATATAAACAGGCATTTTTTATAAAATTGCAGTTCTCAATGACCCCCAGAGAGTGAATTTGCTATGTACAAGTATTGTGTATTGTGTGTTCACAAAAGTAACACTACCTGAAATTATAGACAAAATACCATTTGTTTTAGTTTTTAGGAAGATTTATATTAAATGCCTTTAGGATGTTTATATACAGTACATCTTTTAAATTCTTCTACATGCATTATAACTAATAAAATAACATTTTCATGGCACTCAGCCTGTCACCCTAGACATAGTTTGGCTCTTGCGGAAAACTAATTAACCAACGATAATTAACAAATAACTAGCCCTGCAGAAGAGAATCATTCCATTCGGACTGGGGGGGGTGCTTAATGTGGGATTTAACATAGACCTGCTTGGTTTCTCCAAATAAATCATTAACCTATTTTTAAAACCTGTGTTAATTAGTATAACACATTCAGCCAGTTTCGAGTCATTCAAAATATATAATAATAAATAATAAATCAACTATCGACTATAAGAGACTCAATTACTTGACTATTCAACCACACCAGTTCAGTCCTCAGACTATGATGAATCAGAGCCAGACTACTCTTGTCATGACTTGCATGTGTGAGGAAGCGCTGTAACAATACTTGGAGTCTGCAGTGCTTTCGATACAAGTACATTGATTCAAAAATGTAATTTTGTTGCAAAACCCACTTTTAATCTATGAGCATACATTTGTTTTGGGAATGAAAATCCCCACAGCGGTCACGGCTTGTCAATGCTAAAATCGTTTCAGCTATCTCAAGAAGTTTCTCTATATTTCCCTTATTTACTATGTAGCGTGCAGTTTAATATCAACCACAACAAAACAGCATGGATAATGACCCGCTCACAATGGATCACAATCTTGTGATGTTTTTTTTATCCGACTTGGATTTTACTTGAGAAAGACAAGTGTTTTATGTATCTGATTTTGGATTAGCAAATGTAAAACATTGTCTAATAATTATAAACAGCTTAGGCCTACATGAAAAATGATTTGCCTAAACTTTTGCCACAGCCCCACCCCCTCTCCTGTTCTGGATGAGATTTCACCATTCATTTTCCTGGTAGACAAAAGAGGAAAATGAATGAAGATAAGTACGCCACAGACCAAGCCAACTTGGGTGTGACAACTCTTGACAACAAACAGAATATGTTGGACCAAACAAATAATTTAAATAAGAAAAACAATAACAAAAAGTGTTGTAACCTGCTGTTTATCATTCTAATGATTTCTTCGGTCCAAAGTATTGTTATTGTGTGTGTTGTTATGATTTGTCATGACCGAGTTGACTTTGTCGGCAGTGTAAACATCTTTATTTTTGAAAAGTCTATGAGGAAAATAAACAGGGAAATCTCTTCCAGAACAGACTCTCTGATCTCACTGCAGAGCTTTATAGTCCCACTGTAGAAAATCTTACAATATAAACTATGAAAACTCTGTTACCAACAGAGACAACAAAATCCCTGAGGACATTAAACGGAGAAGTTGTGTTCCTCCTCTCCAATTCTGATATTTGGTCTTCCAGCAGGCATTGGGACTCGCACACACACTGGTTTATGAAGCGTTGTATAGGCGCCAACTGCAGGGGGGATAAGTTTGGAGCATCGCTCAGGGGCTATTGGGCCAAGCAACATAGATCGATTTAGAAACAAAGCCTGCTGCCTTTTTATTCTGTCACAGAATTTTACCTGGAATCCAGGCAACTGTAATACACTGTCCAGAGTAGATTTGCAACAACCACGACTGTGAAGCATGACACGGAAGACTGCACAGTGACTTTAGTATTTGAAAGGAGTATATCCCCAGTAGTGGTGGTCACAGACCTCTCCACCTGAGGCAGGACAGGCCTCGGGCTCACCTCCCTCTGTGCCTTTACTGTCTAATAGCCTGGCCAAAAGCCAGCATACCCTCCTCCTTGATTACACTGAATTCACCGAAGAGGCAAGGAAAGTTGGACACAAATTATCTGTGTTGCTTCTCATCTGAAAGTAAAGCTGACTTTTTTCTGTGAAAAGTACTGCATACTGTAACAACTAACAATATAAAACCGAACAAATTCAGTGTGCCTTAATTTCTTCCTCTGGCTTTATCTCAAATATGGTAGCTGGGTTTAGTTCGAGGGATGCCAAATTATTTGTTTTATGTGGACTTATGTGCGGGAAGAGCAATTCCATTCTTGTATGCTGTATGAGTCACCATCACAATGCAGCTACAAAACAAAAGACCTCCGTATCACTACAACCTAACTGATTTATGAACATAGTTAGTAGTTCATATGCTGTATATTTTCCATTTTTCTAAGGGCCAGAGTCAGTAGAATAAGCTTAAACAAAACATTAAGTCTGAAGACACAATGTGCTAAGACAGTGCAAACAAAACACATTATAAAAGGTCATTTGAATACAATAGGAATGAAAAATAATATTACAGCCCATAGTGAATTATTCTAAAAAACAAACAAAAAAACAACAACAATAAAAAAGGCACCGGCAACCATAGAAAGCTTTGCCTTAAACAGCATCAAAATAGGGCATGCGTACACACACACGCACGCACGCACGCACACACACACACACACCTTTCCAGTTCTTTGATCTGTCACACACTTAACACAATATCTTCCTCCTCCTCGACTCTACTTCTCTCAGAATCTACTATTGAATCTACTATCCTATTGTCCTCATTCTATATTCCATGTTTTCATTTGATCACCATTCCTATCCGGGGCCACACGTTTTGTTTCACATGGATCCCAATAGAATTTGTGTAAATCAGTGATTGGTATTATTGGAGCCTATAGTATATCAGATATGGAGCTATAAAAGGCGCCTCCAGTTCACTTTCAAAGGGTCCTCTGTTTTGTGCTAAGAAGATGTGCTGCGATAACATGTGTATTTACAAGTGTATTTACATAAGCACAGCGCTGTGATTTTTGTTTTTCTGGTGAGCATGCTCGTTTTGTGTACATGCCCGCAATTCACCAGACCTGGAATCTCTTTATTTATTTATTTTTTCCCCCACAACTGTGTTATAATTCCCCTCTTGAGCAGACCTGGGAGCTGATGTTGATCCAGGCCTCTAGCGCACCCCATGTGTAAGACCCCATGCAGTAGTTATATCGCTGTAGGCCTAGTTGTAACCTGCTCTGCGGCATGTGTATTATTTCAGGAGGCTGTATTTCTTTAAACTGTATCAATGAAAACTCCACAGTATATACAAATAAAACCTATATAGACCAATAAACAAAATGCAAACGTTCATTTATGCATTTTTTTTTACAGTCAAACCATATTCCAAGCACAATGTTTCATAATGCAATAAATGAATAAATAAAATCTATGTGCTTGAATCCAAATGTAAAATGAAAGTCATTTTGATGACATTTTTCCCAGTTCAAACATGCTTCAGAAAAGAGACCTCAGAATCTAAACGAGATGGATGATGAAAGCTTGTTTCACTTCAACTGTTCTCACTCGACATGTTTTGTATTTGATGACAGGCTGCCTTAGCAATGCCTTGGGAAAATATTTACAGAAACCTCTTTCATGCTTGTGAATGTGATGGTCACTGAACTGTTCATCACTTTTAGAGCTGCATTTTATGTTGTGTATAGATTGTACTTGTGAAAATGCTGCCCCCACCTTGTCAGTGTAACATTAAAAAGTGACATGGTTGTCATATCATGACAAAGGGCAGTGCTGTTATGCAGACAGTGAGTGTCATAACAGAGGGTAATGAGTTTTACGCATGACAAATGAAAGTGCCTTTAACAGGATGTGCCATTTTCAACACGTCAGGGGTTTAGTTTACAAGAACATCTATACAGCGATAGATAGATGCAAACAGACAAATAAAAATATGGACGAACAGATAAATAATACAAATGGAAATATAGATGACCGATGACAGATGTAACTGTGTGCAGCGTGGACCTCATCATTTACTAACACACACATGCACACATGCACACATGCACGCACACGCACACGCACATGTGCACGCGCGCGCACACACACACACACACACACACACACACACACACACACACACACACACACACACACACACACACACACACACACACACACACACACACACACACACACACACACACACACACACACACACACACACACACACACACACCACATTGCATCTATTACACATCTGTAGAAAGGGTCTGTTGCAATTAGGTTGGTGCCCATCTCACACCACGGACAGCTGCCAACGTGTCCAAAATTATCAAAGCGAATATATATAATGCTGCTAAAACAGTGCACAACATGAAGAAAAGAACAGACACACTTTAAAAGGCCAGGGCAGCTTCTTTGAAGAGCATGAAAATATATACATGTATATATGCTGTATATTTTATATATATACTGTATATATGTGTGTAATGCTAAAGGGTTTTCCTGTGAGAGTAGCACTATGCCATAGTCTGAACAGCTGCATGTTCCGTTCTTTCAGACATAAAGGACATAATGACATCTCCCAGCATAATATATGTAGCAGCACAGAGAGAAATTGAACCAGCTAGATCCTTTCAATTGGAAATACTGTTATAACTCAGGTGATGGAGTTCAAAATAAGGCAAATTGTTACGTGAGATGGTTTTCCAACCTCTTAAGAGCCATATACCTTAAGGGGTTTGTCATAAGGTTGTGTGTGTCAGTATTGATGATTCAAGAGACAGATTTCATGTTTTACCACACGTATTGCAGCAGAACTATAGCTCTTGTATCAACTCAGACTAAACTAATACCACTCAGGCTGGTTCAGTTTTGTACAAAGAGACTTTCCAAGTCCTTTTCAGGGACACATGAAGTCTTTCTATTAGATGTGGTGTATAGCCCCGGGTTTACTATAATAGAAAGAACAAGATAATAAAGCTCATAAATAAGTAACCGTTAAATCACTAGAAATTCAAATGACATAATCACAGGTGTGTCTGCTCAGTGATGCTGTACATGGACCTTTCTAACTTTTCAAAGGCTATATTTTGGCTGGTTCACATCAGGTTGAAGTGATGGGCTTCTTCATGTGAGTAGAACATAAAATATAATAATAATAATAATAATAATAAATAATACATAATAATAATAATAATAAAATATAATAATAATAATAATAATAATAAATAATCCATTTTAAATAAATAAAGAAAGCCATATTAAAGAAAGACAGGGAGGGGGAACCCTAAATACAAAGTGAAGACATCATTGCACATAAAAACTACACCAATGGGTCTAACCAAGTACTGTCACCTTTTAAACATGTACAAAATTGGAGAAAATACAAAAATCATGCCACTCCATCTTTAAGAAACTGCCGGACATTCCTGTGTTGCGTTAAATTGGAATCTTTGACATATGAATGAGCTTTTGATGGAAGCAACAGCTGTACCTGCAGGCTGTAGGCAGTGGGGTAACACTAAGATCCATATTGTTAATCAGGCCTGTGCCTGCTGCTATTTGCCGTACCACCCTAACTCACAACAAAGGCTGTGACCTTTGCTATACATTAAAGTAACATCCACCGTAGCCCGTAATTCATCTCTTGTTTTTTCCCACATCTCATGCCTACCAATTGGGGCGGCGGTTCTTGAATTTTTTTTTACAAACAACTTCTGGGTTTAGGACTAGGTTAGGTTTAGGCTCTGTTGTTCCTGTCCTTGATTAAGGACAGGAAATAAGTTGACATGCCGAAGTGTCTTTGGGCAAGACACTTGTTTTCCGCTGCCACTGGTGTATATGAATATGTGTGAAGAGGGGAATGTAGTGCACTATGTAAAGCACCTTGTATAAAGGTGCTATAATATTATATTTTATATTATTACAGCATTTAGCACTTACCATTTAAGTTTAACTGTTTTAGCATTTACTTTAGGAATACCAGGTTGAGCAGGTACTCTAGCAGTGCACCCGGGGCAAGTTGGTAATAGTGCGACTTTGTTAGTATTATTGCATTTTACTTTGTCATTAATTTTTGCTCAAATAATTGCAGTCAGGTATTTAATTGTGTTTCTGTCGTGGAACATTGAAACATTATGAATGAAGATTGCATTGGCTTTGAGCCTTTGTAAACAAAAGGTGCACAGGGCAGATATGACAAATAACGCAAATAGTTTAATAACTTAAATCGACAATCAAAATTGTATCTTGTCTTGCATGGCACTATTTTTGCAAATGTTTCATCAAATAGGAAATTATTATGATTATGGAAGAAAAGGATTGTGGTTATGTAATAATGGTGTGGTGTAGTTTGGTAAAAAAGTAAATTCAAACTATTAAAACTATTGCCCAAACATTTCATCACACTTCTTACAAAGTTGCATAACCTCTTGTGAATGTCCAATAATTATTAGAACTCGGTTTGTTTGGTCTTCAGGGAAGATAACTGCTTTCCAGACAGAATGTGATTTAAATGGATGATATACCCCAGCCAGAACAGTATGAAGATCAACTTGATCTTCAAAACTTTAGCTTTAGATAGGCGGATAAAGAACTCGGATGATTGCAGCCATTTTACTTTATTGAACAGTTATGTATTGCACTATTTAGTTGTTGTTGGGGGTGTTGGTTATACAGTAGTACATTTTAATGGATTTTAAAGGATGCTTATCTTAGTGCTATTAATCATTTTCTACCCCCAATCCTGATCTCATCTCTCTCTCTCTCGCGCTCGCGCGCGCGCGCGCGCGCGCGCACACACACACACACACACACACACACACACACACACACACACACACACACACACACACACACACACACACACACACACACACACACACACACACACACACACACACACACACACACACACACACACACACACACACTCTCTCTCTCTCTCTCTCTCTCTCTCTCTCTCTCTGTCTGTCTGTCTGTCTGTCTGTCTGTCTGTCTGTCTTCTACTCCATCTCAGTTGTAACTACTGTAACTGTCCATTGTACACACGCACACGCACAGACACACGCACAGACACACACACACACACGCACACGCGCGCACACACAGGCCAGCATCTTGCAGCAAGGTCCTGAATCAAACATACAACTCCAGCATCTAATTATCAAATTCATGTTTTTTCGGGGACACACACACACGCATGTCCACACACACAGACGCATGTGCAACACAACACAACGCAACACGTATAGCATCCCTGCAAAAAATCTAATTTGTGGAGTCTACCACAATCTTCCCTCAACAGTTTGAATCACTAAATTGCTTCAAGTATACCTTCATCTTAAATTGCACTTTAAATTGCTCTGGCGTGCCTAAAACTCGATTAAACTTGTTCCATCCTGTGCACAAAACAATGATTGCCCAGCCTATATCGGTGTTGAAACAAGATGACAATCTGAACGTCTAGTTAAGATGACCTGCAGAAAACAGCAGTAAAGATATTTTCATTTTCTTAGTACATGCTGTAATAAAATGTAGACAATAGAACACAGACAAAGAAAACGGTGTCAGCTATTTGTTAAACGACCTCAGAATCACACATTGGTGGTTATCAAGTCAGGATTTAAATAAATTACGTATGTTGACGTTTTGGGAAGACAAAAGGGCAATACTTAATAATTAGTTTAATTAGTTATTGGGAGCATTTCTAAATAAAGTAGTTTCTCTCACTCACTCACTCACTCACTCACTCACTCACTCACTCACTCACTCACGCACGCACGCACGCACGCACGCACGCACGCACGCACGCACGCACGCACGCACGCACGCACGCACGCACGCACACACACACACACACACACACACACACACACACACACACACACACACACACACACACACACACACACACACACACACACACACACACACACACACACAGGCTGTAAATAAGAGATAACAAATGAGAGGCTTTAAAAAGAAGATCTGTTTGGGAGAATAAAAAAATCAACTTCCGACCAAAAGGGAAGAACAAAGCTAAATTACTCCTCTGAACACTGATAAAAAAAGGACATGTGCTAAATAGAAGTCGATAAGAGAACAAATAACTGCCAAATGTACTTTGATATATTCCATCTTTGAAATAAAACTTTTATTTTAAGTGCTTGTGGGAGACATCTTCACAGACCAGTTTATATTCTTTGCGGCTGTCAGAGAACAACAATTGCTCCTTTCAATATCCAAAATCTTCAGGGGCCAACCCAGCATGAGTTGGCAGTTCATCAGCCTCCCATTCAGCTGTTTATTTAAGCACACAAGTAGTGACATTTATATAAATCCCTTTTGGCAAAATAATGATGCCTGTTATAGCCTTTTTATTAGTTAAAAAAACTGCAGTATATTATGCAACATTTTAGCCAGAAAATCTAACATTTATTCCTTAACTGCAGGCATGTTCTTCATACAACTGCACCTCATTTGACTCTAGTGTATCATCTGCTTACAGATTACCAGGGAATATCACTGGACAAAATCATTTCACTAACAACTATTGGTGCTCCCCCGCTTCTGCCCAAAATGAAAGAAAGTACCTGTAATACTTTAGCCTGGCTCATGCCAAACTCTCCACGAAGGAGAGTCTGGGACTCTCTGATTGGAATCTCTTTACCGTGACGTAGGTTGTCTGTTCAGATTCCTCTAACCAATCACTAGCCATCAGCGCACCAATCAGGAGTGCAATCAGGACACGGAGGTGGGTTTACTCAAACGCAGCCATTTGATTGGTCTCCAACTTTGAAAGTCAACAACTCGGCGAGTGAGTTCTTTGTAATGAGAGTCAACGGGTGCGACACCAAACCCAGATGGAAGCGCAATTTGTTGTGATGACGTAGCTGGGGCGGGCAGGGGCCAGGCTAGTAATGCATATGCAATTAGATTTGTCATAACTGGAAAGGTAATTCATGGAAAAGCTAATATAATTCAGTATTTTTTTATTTATTTTACTGAACTAGGACCTTACCCGTTGTTAATATATGAACAACAAATAATGTACAGTGTAAAGTGAATTAGCAGATCATAACAGTGTGGGTGAATCAATAGATTATA
This sequence comes from Benthosema pterotum, assembly GCA_039105355.1. NCBI lineage: Eukaryota > Metazoa > Chordata > Actinopteri > Myctophiformes > Myctophidae > Benthosema > Benthosema pterotum. The sequence goes on along the minus strand of CM076966.1, from coordinate 23,599,697 downwards.
CCAATCATGTAACTTATGTAATTGCTTTAATGTGTAGTTGTGGGTAGGCTATACTTTAGGGCAGGGGTTTTCAACCTTTTTGACTCCAGGGACCACCATTTATTCAGCATTTGAGCCACGGACCACCATTTGAGAACATTTTAGCCCCACAGACCCCAAAACTAAAGATTTATTTGGCTTTTGTCCATCTTCTAGTTGTGTAGACTTGGGGCTAATTCAGATGATGAATATTTTAACTCTTGAGAGTGTATAAATGAAACCAAATGGACCCGCAAGGGTCCATTTGGTTTCATTTCTACGTTCTCAAGAGTTACATCTGGTTAACCAACTTAGCTGGGGACCACCTGCAAACCCTCTCAGGGACCACTGGTGGTCCCCGGACCACCTGTTGAAAACCCTTTAGGGAAAACAGTTGTAGCAAAGCAAGGGTGCCATGCAGGAACGTGGTGAAAAATCGGCTAAAGTAGCTGTTTCTATGGACATATGAAGTTAGTGGCAAGGGGTTTAGAAAGTGAAGGGGGGTCGTAATAACTGTGTTTGTGTGCGTGCGTGTGCATGCGTGTCTATGCCCGAATCAAGAAGATGCACAGTGTAACCTTATTTGTGTTACAGTATATCTCATAGATATAAGAAAACCATATATGATTATTGATATCAATGCATAACGCATCAATTTCCAATTACAATTTACAATTTAGGCATTTAGCATTTAGCAGATGCTCTTAATCCAGAGCGACTTACAATGGTGAAAAGTTTAATCTGGATTTACAATACATTTTACAACATTACAATGAAGCGCTAAAAACATTGTAATACATTAGGCAACCTATAGAAGTCATTGCAGCAAGTACTGTGGGTTGGTATATAATACAAGTGCTATGGGTTGAGATGGAGTCTGAAGAGGTGTGTCTTAAGACTGCGGCGGAAGATAGGTAGTGAGTCTGAGGTCCTGATTGCAGGGGGAAGTTCATTCCATAGTTTTGGGGCCAGGAGGGAGAAGAGCTTGGGGCGCGTGGAGCGTTGTCCAGGCGTTTTTAGTGGGGCTACTGCCAGCTTCCCAGTGTCGGCTGATCGGAGTGCGCGGGAGGGCTTGTAGGGTTTTATGAGGCCACTGAGGTAAGGTGCAGTCAAACCTTTGGTTGCTTTGAATGCAAGCGTGAGAGTTTTGAACACTGTGCGTGCAGCGACTGGGAGCCAATGGAGGGAGCGGAGAAGCGGAGTGACATGTGAGAATTTGGGCTGGTTAAAGACCAGACGGGCTGCAGCATTTTGGATCAATTGGAGGGGCTTAAGTGCACATGCCGCTAGACCAGTAAGGAGGGAGTTACAGTAGTCCAGTTTAGATATGACTGTTGTCTGGATGACAACAGCATCGGGCAGGGGGATACGCACACACGTATCGCAAAATGTGCATGTCCCTGCCGTTGTAGAACTCAACATCATATAATATGGAAACAGCGGCCGCGTGAGATTGTAGATGGGCCGTTTTCGTTTGCGAGGCGGCCAGGGAAAGAAATGCGCCTGCTGTCGTTTCCATGACGCAAGAGTTGTGTTACCCTCCGTAACTTATCATCATGGTGGGTCTGCTGCTGCTGGCCACTTGAACACGCGACTGAAAAGCGACATGGACAACAAACTGTCCAGTTTGAACGCGCGTAAAGTGTCCGCCTCGCTTCCTTCCCGGCGTATCGTAAATCCACATTGTGCCAGCGTTCTCCTCCTCCAGCAACAACTCCGCATGACAGTGGGGTTACACTGAGAACGGTGCCCGTGATGTGATGCGTGACGTTAGGGGGCGTTCGGACGTTGCCGTGTTAAGTCGATGGGGAAAATGTAATGCACTATTAAATTAATTATTAATTAACAATTGGTTATTTTCAGAAAAGGGCTTTGTTAGTCTCTTCCTAATGTTATGTTCAATGAGCTTGTGAAAACTCAGAATGATTGCTGTAGTCAGTGACGACTTATGCCTGTTTCAGACATTCAGACAGACAGACAGACAGACAGACATTCAGACAGACATTTGCTTAGTTATAGTATTGATGATGATGATGATGATGATGATGATGATGATGATGATGATGATATTAGCTATACCTTCAGGTTTTAAGGTATAGTAACTTATTTTAAGGTACTTTAGCCTGGAGACCAGCCCAATATTAGTCTGATCCATGCAAGGCTATACTTTATTGTACCTTAAAATCAGTAGTTATTTGCGACAACTCCATACTACAGGTACAATGTCCGAAACCCCGGGCAATATCTAGGCCTACCACTGAGAGGCTTTGGACAGCCATTCCAGCCAATGAGGCAGGAGTAACCCGCAGTTCTGTTTAGACCTTGTCATTTATCAGTCAGAGCTGACACCCATGCAGAACACAGATGGCTCTGGCAGACAGGCACAGCCAACCTCTGAATGCTTTGGACATTGACTAATGTCTGGATGGGATTGCTCTGTAGCCCTGTGTGCATTGGCTTGGAAATACTATGCGCACAACGGCGCATGCACCGTGCTGTGGAATCCTGACCGTTTAATTTAATTTAACAATTTGTGTAGAAATGTAACCAAGTCTGGGACACGAATAATGTATAAGAGACATGTTAGACACAGTGGACCTCATACGCCAATTGTTCTCATGAGGAAATGTGTTCTTAGGCCCACTTGACAAGTTTTTAAGAACATTTTAGAACGTTTCAGGCAATCCATGGCAAAACATTGAACATTTATACCACTTAAATCCCATTTTACACTTTGAAAATAGCCAATCTACAAGCTCACAGTGCATCCATTACTGCTCATTTTGAGCTTGTAGATCAGCTATTTTCTAAACAATTTGAATCTACTAAACATTTCCCTAACATAACATAATTTCAGATGGGGGTCTGCAGAATCCATGCCAATGTGGGGGCCCTTGACATAAAAATGTTTGTGAATCACACTGCATTGCAATTTTCAACTGCCCTTAAAATTACAATAAAACAGTCCAGTCCAGTAATAATATTTTATATCCGCTATCACTACTACATACTAGTTCTACAAATGAATGCTAATTTCAGCAATTTTTCATTGAGGTGATAAGACTAATGTGAGGTACTGTAAACAACAAAATAAATTCATGAATTAAATTAGCTGTTCACTTCAGAATTTCCTCCACGATACTAGAGATTTTTAATGTTTAGACTCTGGTGTTCCACCATATTTACAGTATACTTTAGTTTGGCTTCATTCAGTCAACTTTATTTCTCTATTTGAGGTCCTGTGATTTCTGAGTGCTGCAATCCCATAGTTGTGACTGCAGGTAAGGCTATGGAGTCTTGCAAAACCACACCCACCTGGGTAAAACAGAGAAAGGAAAAGGAATTCCCAATGCCTTATATGGGAATTGGTGGGCGGTTCCCTATGGCAATTAGGATGCTAATTAGGATAGGTGGAGCGTCTACCTATGATAATTTGAAGGATCTGCCAAACCCCTTTATGGGCCCCAGGTTATGAGGACCCCAAGTTATTGGATTAATCATATGAACATGCTTTACGAACAATTTGCCTAGTTTCATCAATCTTATTAGACTTCTCTTAGAAATCATCATGGTATCATTATCATGGTATCACTATTTACTTCAAATTATATGTGTGCCTTGTTGTTGCTTCTTGGTTTGTCATGATCAGACTCAATTTCTGATTCCACATCCAGACCTACCTGTTGTTGTGATTGTATGAGTTGTTCAGGGTCCTCTGTGTTTATTCCAGCAGCAGAAGCGCTGGGAGTGGGACTAGTGGTAGTGGTACTGGGAGTGCCAGAAGCCGGTACATCTGTTAGCCCCGGCGTCCTCCTCCCCGCTGGCGTCCCTACAGCTAGTGACTGATTCCTTTACCAGTCACCACGCGCTACAAGCCCAGCACAACACATGACGGCAACTGTTAGGGGAAGTAGTCACTTGTGGCCCCACACAGGGAATTGCAGTTGTAGTTACAGCAGCATTAGTAGCCAGTAGGTTTAAATGTTGCAGACATCTTTGGGAGTTTGGCTACATAATTTGTTGTTTTAGCAGCTTCCACTGAGATATGCACAGTCTCAAAATCATACCATTCGCTTTCCACTCTGCAGTGCTGCTGCCGTATCACACGATATGTGTGTTGTACATGCACCTGTATTCAGACTGACAGCCTGGTGACTGGTTCTTATGAAAGACTTGTGGTTATTTTTGCCTACCATCTTTACATTTAATTTGGTTTATAACCACATTTCATGATTTATATTTACTTCATTTAATAGATTAACCCTGTTCAAGAAGTTCAAGACGGCAGTGTAATTCCATCAATGATGACATTTGTCAGTGGTTTTATGAGCTGTCCTCAACTCACCTTTGAGATGCAGAGTGAGCGGACGGAAATGGTGCCATCTGAGCATTACCGAGAGAACCAATTATATGCAGATGAGTGTCTGAGCGTATATGTGTGCGAAGTATTTCTTATTGCCCATTTCACAGTGCCTAAAATAGCAGTAGGTCCAGTTGCATGACTAATTTGACGACAACCCTCCCCACAATGACACAATGAAAGGACAGCACTCAGCCAGCAGTCTGCCATCTGCTGTCACCCAGGCAGAAGTGTGCACTCGACCTTCCTAGTAATAGCAGTAGTAGTATTTGTCTTTGTCTTGTTTTTTTTTTTTTTTTGTTGCTCTCTGTGACAATTTCTCCAAAAGGACCTAAATGGAAATACATGAATGAATGAATGAATGAATGAATTAATCAATCAATCAATATACTTACAAATAGAAAGGTAAAAATCTAGCGCCTTGGAAGACAGCCCCCCAACACACGCACGCACGCATGCGCACACTAGGGTTTAATACCGGGATCCCGGTTTCCCGGGATGCCCGGGTACAACTGACTTAATTTCCCTCCCGGGAAATCCTCCGGGACCCGTCTTCCCGGAGGTTATCATTTCTTTCTCATTTTTTCCACACAAATCGTGTTTTTTCCGATATCTGTGAGTGGTAAAATCAAATCTATAACCCTCGCATAAGTTCCAAACATCACTGATAATTAGACTATGCAGCGAGGGGGCTATGAACAGGAGCCCCGCGGGACACAATATTGGCGACACGTGGTCTAAATGCGAGCAGTCAGGACTCAGGACTATGGACCGCACGAATGCCGCATCCTCCTTCATTCATTGAATTAGATGCAGACCAGCTTATAGCATACACTAGCAAAAATATGAAGGTCTGAAGAGAACGTTGGACTTCCTATAGCCTACTGCATGGACTTATTTTCCTCGCGACAGATTGTCTCTGTTCTACAACTTCTATACACGGCCACTCAGCAATGTGAAATAACTTACAACACAGGTAAAAAAAAAAAAAACACCACAGCGCTCTCTCTGTCTCTCCCCCCATGTCCACCGAGGCTATTGATATTACAATATATACAAAATAAGTCAGACAGCGACTAAAACATGCGTAGTCAACAACGCTTCGTTTGCATTGATGAGCTGGAAACGCAGCTGCAATCAATAGTATTAAATGCCCATACCAAATATTTGTTCGTCAAGCCTCAATCATCGTATCTTACGCGATGTACAAGAGCACTTTTGAGGCGCGTTCTACCATCGTATCCTCTTGATGTGCAGACAACCTTATTATGCGATATCCAAGACCACATTTGAGACGCGCTGTCAGCTTCTCTCTCTCTCTCTCTCTCTCTCTCTCTCTCTCTCTCTCTCTCTCTCTCTCTCTCTCTCTCTCTCTCTGATGTCCTAACCTTCCAATAAGTAGCCTATTTTGCGTGCCGCATTGCTAATATTTGTGTAACCGGCTTACATTTGTATTTGATATTGTTCATATTTTGTTAAAATTAAAGGTTTAAAACAATAAAATATCACTATTCAATTGAGAATATTAACTGTCGACATATAATTGCATTTTTAGGAGGACTTTTTTTACGGGAATTCCCGGGAGCCCGGGAAATTGTCGGCAAAATCCCGGGATTTGAAATGGGCCAAATTTGGGAAAAATATTAAACCCTAGCGCACACCTACCGGTATGCGTTATGCTCAGCAAGTTAGATTCATATGATACACTAGAGAGCCTACAGCAGACATACACTTCAACAAGGTGACATTCTGAATAAATTAACTGCATTCCCACTATAGTGCTCAGGATTTACAAACAGGCGCGTGTACTATGTATGCAGGCCTGTGCGTGTGCAATGCAGTACAGTACTTATTTTTTTCTAAAAGTTATCAGGTGGAGAAAATCATTCTTTGCAGGCTTAAAATACCTCCAATTCAATTGGCTTCATTGGCATGAGAAAATATGTTTACAATGCCATTAAAATAGTTCCACACTTTTCAAAGTCACCTTTTGTTTGAACAGTTGAATTTGCGTTGGTTTGATTTTATTGTTCTATCCGCCTCAAGGTCTGCACAGAGAGAGATATCATTTGATCATCTGATCTCCATCCTGTGTGGGCGTCAGTTTGTCTGAGAGTTGACAGCATGAACAACAAAGGTAGTATTTTATTGGCAGTGTACCGACTGCAGTAGTTAGCATAGCAATGAAGAGACACACCACATGTGGGAATATCTACCAACTAGTGCTGTCCCCAGAAGCTATATATTTATTTTGTGTATAATATACTCAGAGAGGTTTTTTTTCTGATATGTTTTCAGAAAACAAAACCCAACAGAGAAAATACACAGGTGTGCAAAGCATACATGTGAGCACACAAGAGCAAAATATTGTAGGACCTGGATCTCTCTCTGTCTCTCTCTCTCTCTCTCTCTCTCTGTCTCTGTCTTTCTTCCCCCTGTGTATGTTAGTCACACAGGTAAAGTACATGCAGATCTGCATGCTGCACACGCATCCCTTTCAGTCGGCCTCATGGTCTCATGTCAGCCACTCTCATGGTCTCTCAAGTCAATTTCGAAGCCTGATGATAGTGATGGTGACTCATGAAGGCTGCTCACTGCATTGTGACTGACAGCATGTTCAGAGAGCTATAGGACTCAACAACACATGGTGCTCATGGTGTTTATTAACTACCAAAGATCTCCGGTAGTTCCTCCACGTGGATCACAACAGTGAGGACCATGCATTTTGCAGGGGCTTGCCATTAAAGTGGTATAAGACAAGGGATTTTATTCCTCAGGCTGAAAAGGTTCTGTGTCTATAATTGCACCATTGAGAGCATGTTGGCTGTGTTGCTGATATGAAAACAGCGTTTTCTACTAGCGTTGTTAAAACAGTGTAGCGTTTCACCAGAAATGAGATGCTAGCAGCGCGCAGAAACTCTAAGAAGAAGACCCCAGAGGACTGTCAAGGTTTCCTGTCAGCTCAGTATAATGCAGTGTTTGGACAAACGCTTTCGGAATATCCAGTGACTCCTGAACCAACAGGTTCAGTGACAGTTTGTATAGCCATAAGGCTCTTGAACTATTGACACACACAATTGTCGCCTGCACTTGCTCACTCTCTCACTTACTGACTTATCCAACCAAAGTTCACATGCTGAAATACTTATCGTGACCCGGGCCACTCCTTTATGCCAGTATAGCCATCCTCTATAAACAAGCCTGACCCCCAATAAAAACCCCTGTGCTGTCTATTTTCTGCCTTTTGACTAGCGATTCACTCCTGTGTGGATTCTAACAAACTTGCACACGAACTACTGTCACTACTATAAGATCTAGATGCCTTTTAAAGGCAAGAAATGGACCTCATCACTTTTATTGATAGTGTACATATACAGTATATACGGACACTGTTAATAGTCATTTAAAACAAAACAATTTTATTTTTTGTGAAGTGCTAAACGGAATAAAAAATATAAAACAATTCCTGACAACAGTGGTCTGAAATCTGAGCGGATATAATGGCATGCATGCAATGTAAAACATGATGCATGGATATAAAATAAAAAGTATAACATGCAATGGCAGTATAGGTTAAAACAACATGAGTTTAAAGCCACGCGAGATTTGATCAAAATGCAAAATGACTCAAAGAGCAGAATTGGTATTGAAAGGTCATGCATGCATGAAGGATGGTTTAAAAGGCCAGGCAGCAGAGAATGAGATGCATCTTGAGCCTGGATTTAGACATGTTCTGAGGCGATGCAGGGCACTTCAGGCCTAACAGGACAAGGTGTGCTATGAACAGTGTTGGGTAATGCGCACTATGTCAGTTAATATGTAATAAATAAACTTGTAATATAATTGTAGTATATATCACACGCAACAAAACAATATGTAATATATAATACCTTTCTTTCTGCATTACTTTCTATATTACTTTCTGTCAATCTATCCGTCTTGTGACGTTATATGACAACTGCAGAAGTTAAAGGTAGGGTAAGTGATTTGAAATTCATCGTGTAGTACCAGCCTGGTGCACTAGGGGCCCCCAAGAGTAACTACACTATGTGAACCTGCTGCTCGATCCTGATTGGAGGAGAATTCACCCTCCACCTGGGGAACTTTTATTAGCTCCTCTGCTAATGTGGGGGAGGGGGAAACTCCATATATGGTCTGCACACCTTAGAATAGAGTATTTTAACAGAAAACAATTTTTGGGGGGTGATATCTGACAAAAGTGAAATCACTTCCCGTACCTTTAAATAGTTACTCATGTTCTATAATTTGTTATCAAATTATTTATTGGCTTCCATGAATTCAAGGAATATATTAACAAGTTAACTTCTGTGCTAACTATCCATAGCTGAGTAGGATGAGGTAGGTACATTTGCTGTTCACTAATAGTTCTCAGGATGGTGTTTGACCTTGTTTTTCTGTCATGATTTCAAATGTATTTGGCCAGATAGCCTAGGGGCCTTGATTGATTATAGGTACGCCACTGGTCTACGCAATAGTTAATTAATAAGGATAGTAATATTTTATTATATATATTTTTAAAACATGTTTTATGTACCAGTAATGGTAATATTAATGTATTACATTTGTTCAGTAATACTGTATGTAATGTGCATATATTAAGTAATATGCCAACACTGGCTATGATGTTAAAATGGTAAACAAAAAAATAGGCCAAATAGTCAATCTACAAGCTCACTGTGTGTTGGGCTATTTTAATGTTTTATTGTTAAAAAGAAAGGCAAATACGTTTAGGGGTAAGGGGTGATGATAGATATGGCCCCAAATGTATTGAGCATCTACTACCACCTCTTATCTCATCTTATCTTAATTTACTGCATTGCTCAACGACCAGTTACTGTAGCCTAAGGTGTCAACATCCCAATATCTATTTTACTTATTGTTATCTTTGAATTATTGCAGTCATTGTTATCTTGACTCATGTTATATGTTTGTATATTTGTCTTTTTACCTATCTTGTGATACATCTTCTTTATCTTTCTGTTGCACCACTGAGAATGCTCAAAATCCAAAACATTTCCATCACGCAACATCTGCTACAGGCTCTAACTGTTGTGAGTTTGATAAAGCCTTAAACTTGTGCTGCCAGCCTTCGCTTGTAAGTAAATAATATCCATCCAGGGCTAGGGATTCTCAAACTGATTTTAAGGCATACCAGACATCTCGTTACTACTACTGGGCGACCCTGCAAAGTCAACCGCGTGAACTGGTCTGGAGTGGAAGGAAAAATAAAATACAATACAATACTCAGTTGATCACTCAATCATGCTATGTCATTGTATTTACCGTAAATACAAACCTTTGGGCAGGAAGGGCGAGATCCACTAACGACTAGACAATGTCGCAGCAGGAGTTGCACTCAGTTACTGTATGTTAAGTGTTGAAAATAGGCTTAGTAATATGGACACTGTGTGTGTGTGTGTGTGTGTGTGTGTGTGTGTGTGTGTGTGTGTGTGTGTGTGTGTGTGTGTGTGTGTGTGTGTGTGTGTGTGTGTGTGTGTGTGTGTGTGTGTGTGTGTGTGTGTGTGTGTGTGTGTGTGTGTGGGTGCGCGCGCGCGTGTGTGATAAAGAGAAACGGAGAGAGAGAATGCATGTCTGTGTGAGCCGTGTGTACGTGTACTGTATGTGTGTATTTGTGTGTGCATGCATGTGGTAACCATACCAGCAGATTGTTTTCTGTCTGCTCATGCAACAAAATCCAATTCCAGGCCATCAGCAAACCAGAGCTGTCTATCTAAAAAGACTTCTGCCATTGAAGTCACTGAGGCTAAAATACAATTACCAATACAATTCCAGCTAGTAAGCAAAGTTTTTGCTGTTATTGCTATAACAACCAAATATAATTCCATGAAGTAAAATTGACTCACTGGAGGCTTAAGAGAGAAACCCTGCAAACCCTCAGTGTCATAACTTTCCTCGATCAAAGCAGAGCTGTGAAAGACTTTTGGTAAAGTTTTGCTGTCATCTGGGAAATACTCGCTCCCACTCCCGACACAATTCAGCACACAGTACTACAGTACTGTACCATACAATGGCACTTACACCCTCCATGATTACACATTTTTCCATGTGTGAGGTTGGACAGTAACTAAGTAGTATGGTTGCTGTTGGGAGGGAAGCTGTTTTTGTGCACAAATCAGTGGTCCTTGACTCCATGTCCCTGTCATCAGTGAGCACAGCCAAGGCATTGTTGGAGAAAGGGCATTTCTGTGTGGAGTTTGCGTGTTATCCCTGTGTCTCTTAGGGTAGATACCCTCATAAAAATTATGCATTAATCCTGCTCTCTAGACTTCACAGCACATGTTTTTTTTTTTCCACAAAACACATCTTCACATGATCTCTGTGGCCAACTATATATACTGTATACTGTAATTGTTGTGATCTTTGACATGAAATGGCATAAACGGTTATGATTTAGAAGACATCTGTAGGATATTGTCTGGGTTAAAAGGTGAAGGGAGTTAGTTATCTCAACGTTGGCCGTTTCCTTTAATGAGTGCATAGACTATTCAGTATATAGCTACTGCATATATCCTTTATTGAAACTCAGGACGGGCACTGAAGTAAGACTGAATGGACGTAACATGCCACCGTACACACCTAAAAGAAGCATTTAATGCCTGGAGAAACTGATGGTATAAACGTCTGACATTAATATTAATGGCTATTATGTCACTGTCAGCATGGTAGAACAGTGGGGGTGGATTAATTGTATCCACACAAGGACCTGAGAGGTTGGCGAGGTCAGCCATCAAGCAGAGCAGCACGCCGTGCCGCTGCGCTGCCAAAACCTCGGCTTTACTTTAACCCAGACACAATTCACACATGCCACCTCAATTATTCAGACGGAGAACAGCACAAAAGACTGGAAGAGTCTGAGAGAGAGTGCCTGATTTATGGCCTTTTTTTGTACAATAGCGGTGTGCATCCAAAATAGTTGATCTTCGAGCTCACAACATTTCACAGATGTGAGTATCAATTGAGAGAGAGAAAGAGAAAGGGAGACTTCCAGTCACCTTGAAGTTCTTTCTTGGTGCATTTCTCAGGGTAGCACGGTAGCAAGGCCATTCAAAACAAACGCGTTTTGTGTGTGTGTGTGTGTGTGTGTGTGTGTGTGTGTGTGCGTGTGTGTGTGCGTGTGCGTGTGTGTGTGTGTGCATTCCATTCTGAGTGAATTTGCTTGGAACTTTGAAGAAACACAAGTCGCCAGTGAATATTAACCCTCTTATTGTCCGCTCCACTATTCGTCATAATGCCAGTTTTGCATATAACTTCTTCCTTCCTTCATCACATTCATACTTGGGCGGTGGAAACGTACCATGCTGGCCGCTATGCTATTGCTAGCCTACGTACAGTATGTATTTAGTATAAGTACGAGATGTCCCGATTCTGAATTAGTGTCTGAAAAGTGTCGGTATCAGCCCTTATTGGTCATATGTGTTCATATCGGTATATGCAAATATGCCAGTCTACCCACCGACCTGACACAGGATACACTATGGCAGGTAAATAAAATGTTGAGGCATGTGGAGTTTGCTTTTAATTGCCTAAACTGCATGTGCACATTTGAGTAAGGAGTCTGCTATAAACACAACACAAGATCATAACATTGGTACTGGTATTTGGTATTGGCTAACACAGAAATTGTGGAATCGTGATCTGATCAGGAAAGAAAAATGTCTATTGGGACATCCCTACAAGTAGCAGAACAACAGCCTGTATTAATAAATAACTCAAACTTATTGCGCTTTGCTAAATACCCAAAGACGCTTTACACATTGGCAGAGCGATAACAACACTAAAAGCTAAGTGTTAAAAACATTAAAAGGAGTTCCACAGGGATGGGTCAGCAAAAATAAAAGCACTTTGGTGGTTTGGTGTTGGGGACGTGGAGGAGGTTTGTACCACCAGAGCTGAGGGAGTGTGAGGGGGTATACAGTATGCTGTTTGAGGAGGTCACAGAGGTCTGGGGAGACAGCTTGTTTAGTGCTTTGTCAGTGGTTAGGAGTGCTTTGAAATGGATTCTTTGTTTGACCGGGAGCCAATGAAGGTCACAGAGGACAGGTGTAATATGATCTCTGGACCGGATAGCGGAGTTCTGGACATATTGAAGTTTATTATTGAGCACTTTGGAGGTGGTGCCATTGAGAATGCTGTTGCAGTAATGGAGACAGGATGTGATGAAAGCATGGATGGATGTTTCAGCTGCTGAGAATAACGGAGAGGGGCGAAGAGGGGCAATGTTCTTGAGGTGGAACAAGGCAGGTTTGGTGACTAGTAATGAGAGGGTGTGGTAAAATATGATGCCAAGGTTGTGGAAGCGGGTGGAGGGTGTAACAGTGGATCCATCAATGGATCCATCAGTGAAAAATCCTGTGACAGATGCAGTTTGTTTTCTATTGTTTCATATGCCTGCAGAAGTTGTGTTCTTTGAGGTGTGCACTGCAACTATCAGTCAAATGAACTAATTGATGGAATCAGTTATCATCATGGAATCAGACGTTATCAATTATAATACAGATTTAATTAATCAATAATACCAATAGAAACAGTCTACCGTATCGTGGCGATATCGCTGGGTATTGGTTCTATCGGTTGTGTGTCCTATCAATGAAATTGTCACCGGTAGAATTTTAAAAAGTGCACAGTGGGCCTAGGCGGTTAGCTCAACCGTCTGGGCACCCCGGCTGCTAAGCCAGCCTGATGGCGTGCCCCGGGTTCGATTCCCGAGCCCGGCGGACTTTGCCTCATGTCACTCCCCATCTCTCTCCCCCTTTCCTGTCATACTACTGTACTATCAATAAAGGCAAAAAGCCCCCCCCCCCCCCCCCAAAAAAAAAAAAAAAAAAAAAAGTGCACAGTGCACACTAGTAGCTGCTACAGTGTTTATCGGCCATATCGGTGGTCATACCTGGTGGGTCTCCCTTTTATCGGTGGTCATGTCAGTGGAAAAAAAAAGATTTTCATTCCACCTAAAAATAACTATCGGTAGCAAATCACATATCGGTGGTTGTATAGCTCTATCGTATTGGTCATCGTATCATTCCAAAAATTCCATATCGGTCGGGCTCTAATCATGAGCTTAGTCTACTTCACAAGATTTGTGTGACACTGTTGAATAAAAATGAATAAGTATTTAATCAGATTAACTGATTTTATCGATTATTATGAATAGAATTAATACTCATTTGAATTGCATTGCTGTTTTAGATCACACACAAATGTACCATAGGCCTACTGTATTATAAATCCTGATTATTTGGTTAATTGAGTAAACGTAATCAATAGAAAGTCTTAACTTTGTAATCGTTTAAGAATTAATCAGCAGTTGCAGTCCTACTTTGAAGTCATTTTAATTGTCCTGAACCAATGCTGTCAGTGGAAGGGACGTGTGTAGCCTCAGGAAATCAAAGCGTCTATCTCCCTGACTGTGTGTGACTCTTCCTGTGCTCAAACGTGTGTGTGTGTGTGTGTGTGTGTGTGTGTGTGTGTGTGTGTGTGTGTGTGTGTGTGTGTGTGTGTGTGTGTGTGTGTGTGTGTGTGTGTGTGTGTGTGTGTGTGTGTGTGTGTGTGTGTGTGTGTGTGTGTGTGTGTGTGTGTGTGTGTGTGTGTGTGTTCTATCTAGCAGAGCCAGTCTTCTATTAATCTGATGTGCTTGGTTGACGTTCTTTAGTTGAAACTTTTGTACTGTGTGACTTTGAGTTTGTGACAAATTGTGCTTAAGCTGAATGAAGGGAGCAAGACGTCAAGTCTGTGCTTATGTTTGGGCGTATGCATGTTTGCTTGTATGCGTGCGTATGGTACGTGCATGAAAGTTGTAGTGCAAGGCCATTGGCCATAGTGTTGGGCCATTGTAGGATCAACGTTTCGTGTTCATGCATGTGTGTGCGTGCGCATTGTGCAAGTGTGAGAGATCTGTGCTTATGTGCCAATCTAGGTGGGCTTTTCTTGGTTTAAAATGGTTTAAAATCTAAAAGAATATGAGAGAGAGAGAGAGAGAGAGAGAGAGAGAGAGAGAGAGAGAGAGAGAGAGAGAGAGAGAGAGAGAGAGAGAGAGAGAGAGAGAGAGAGAGAGAGAGAGAGAGAGAGAGAGAGAGAGAGAGAGAGAGAGATTTGTGCACGTGCGTTTCCATCTAAATCTTTTGGTTTAAAATCTGAAATAATATTTCCAAGTCAGGTTCCAAAATCCAAAATCTCCTCGGTTCCCTATTCCGTATCTGCACAACAGATGTGTGTATCTTTGTCTGTGTCTGCCTGAAACAAATCTCGCAAACTACTTGGCCAATCAATGTAATATTTCTTGTGTACGTTGGCAGCAGTCCATATAACTCGACTCTTTATTTATTATATATAAGTTTTTAATTAGTCACATTTAAATGTATAATCAGTGAGCAATCATCTCTCCAGGGAGGCATGCATTAAAATGAAATTATCCAGCCAATCATCTGCACGTGTCATTCTAGAATTGTCAATGTGTCCATTTAACTACTGCGTTTTTACATGAATGCACAGTTTAGGGAGAGGAAAAACAGGGGATATACAGTATAATGATATTGCCCACTGGTCATTATCTAGGTGGCACGTGGCACTGCACTGCCTCTTTAACAATCACACATTTAATTAATAACCAAACCTATTTTGCTGATTAGCTATAACATTAACCTTTAACCCGGCACCAAGAAGTTACTTTAATTGCATTCTTAACATAGTAAAGTTATTCAAGTCATTCCACTCTGGCTGGCTCTAATCAAGCACTATAATGATGACACCCACAGCCTACTGTAATCAACAGCATTTCTTTCTTTGTTTGTTACTAATAACTCTGAGAGTTGCAATCTGTATTCATCTATTAATATACAGTAACAGATTGTTGTTAATCATTGAATATCTAGGCTCACATTGTGAGCCAGTAGGACTGATATGTCTATACTTGCGGATTCAAGGAACAACATTGGAACACATGTTAGGGATTGCTCTTTTGTGCAACCAAACTAAATTTCAAGATGGTCGACATTGAATATACAGTAATATTTCATTTTGCAATAGAATCCCATACACATGTTCTATTTGAGCCTTTGTGATAGTGTTTTTTTCCTCCTTAGATTTTCTGTCTGGATCCAGTAGTACGCATCTCATTCATTGTGCGAAAAGGGGGATATTAGTTGGCTTCATGTGGTGATGAAAATGAGACCTCTTTAGTATTCTTATATTGGCATAAACAACGCTTGCTTCCGTCAGACTTGTGTTTAGGCAGTCCTTATCTGTATAACGCACCTTTGTGAATGATAATAAAGGAATCTTAGTTATATGTTTTATGTAGACTTAGATAGCAGTGCATGTGTATGTCATGAATTTGTATCCACAGTTTAATTGGCCTATATTGATTCTTTACTGTTATGTTCTTAGCTTACTGTATATATGATTTGCATTAACTTTGTATTCAGTACTCTGTGAATCAAGGCAGAGAGGTTACCCTTTTACTGCTAGCTTAGGTATAAGTCATGTAGCTCCCTTTCACACGTCTTGGATCAGCTCTCCCACACTGGCATAGCATGTCATTTGAGTTGTTGCCAGTGAGCCAGTGAGTAAGTCCACGGACCAAATTTGGATTCTATATAGTGAACAATGCATTTATACTATACTATTAATGCTATCGTTTTGCTTATTTTGAGCAGATTGATTTATTATTCATTATTTTTCATTTAATTATTGTTATTAATTTTTATTATTCATTTAATTATTATACTTAATGCCCTGATGTTAACATGCCTAGATGAATGCAATATGTTGTAGGCCTATTTTTTTTATCATATATTTGTATTGTTTTATTTTTTATCAAACATGGGACACTGCCTTACAGCATGGCTCCCAGGGGTACACCAAAATTGCAGTGTGTGACTGCAGCCCAGGATGTTTTCCAAAACGCCATGCAACCATGCAACGTAAATGTATGTATTTCATAGTACAAACCAATAGGGCTCCCCAAGATAAATCATGTAGCATGGAATTCAGCTACCTAGCTGTCATAATGTCAATTGCATGTTATCTGTCTTGGTTGTTCGTGCGCTGTCTGTCCAGCCTATACAAGTCTAATGCTGTCAGACCTCGTACTGTTTTTCTAGATTAAAATGGATTTACTCAGTGGTTCCCAAATGGTGTGCCAAGGCACGCTGTATGTCAAAACTACTCTCGCTGACATGCTCTCTGTCTCACATCAGACAAGTGTGCACAGTTGAGCCCTTTAATGGATCATGCTGCGCGCTCAGATAGAGGGATGGACATGACATAATGACACAGACAAAGTGGTCGGCAGGTTTGCCAACATGAGTGAGAGGAGACGGTGTTATGTAACAAAGGGACCTTGATTTGTAGTTTATTGGGAGTGGAATAAAATCAAGAATCACACCAAACTATAGCACTGCATGGTATACTGTAGAAGGAATTATTCTAAACAAGTGCAACGATTTTGGGGTGTGTGTGCACGCTTGATTGCATGTGTGCCTTGCGTGCACGTGCATGACCGATTGCCTGTCTGATCGCATCAGACACGTAAGATTGTCATGTGTACTTTATCTTTTAGTGTTTTTAGAGTGTGAAGAGAGCTTTCTATTTGCTGAGGAATAGAAGAAAATAGCATCAAGTTGTTACTCATTTGTTAATGTAGCTTGACATTCCATTCAATCATCAAATTCTTCATGCATTTTATCTCGGTGTGGCTTACAGGCAACATACATTACTTATAAACATTGGCAGCTGCTTTGGTCTCTAGGTTTTCCATGGCCTTATTCAAAAGGCATATTGCCTGCACGCATATGGCCTCTGGCTGTATTCTGCATTAGTGTCGAACATTCCCTAGGCGTTGCATGTAGAGTGACGTGTGCTGTCCTTTTGTGTGTGTGTGTGTGTGTGTGTGTGTGCACACAAAAAACTAATCGGTCAAAATTGCAACTAAACACTTCAGTCAATGGTGTTAGGTCACTTTCCTGGGTTATTTCTTGAAGCCATAACCTTTTCCTGGGTTGCAGGGATTTTATTTTGACCGAATTCATGGGTTGTTTTATTTGGTTATTGGTTTTGGGTTGTTTTAATGAGAATAACCAATTTGTTAGGTCACAGACTTTGGTTGATGCCGCGGTGCACTGTGGGTATTGTAGAATTTCTCGGACAAAATGACGAAAAATGAAATTATTTATACTTTTTACAGGAACAGATAGGATACTAATGCCGAGGAATGCATCCAACACTGTAAACACAACACTGCAACGACTTTTCCTTCAGACCGGCACTCAGACCGTTACTCAGACCGGTACGGTAACCAATTTGTTAGGTCACAGACTTTGGTTGATGCCGCGGTGCACTGTGGGTATTGTAGAATTTCTCGGACAAAATGACGAAAAATGAAATTATTTATACTTTTTACAGGAACAGATAGGATACTAATGCCGAGGAATGCATCCAACACTGTAAACACAACACTGCAACGACTTTTCCTTCAGACCGGCACTCAGACCGTTACTCAGACCGGTACGGTAACCAATTTGTTAGGTCACAGACTTTGGTTGATGCCGCGGTGCACTGTGGGTATTGTAGAATTTCTCGGACAAAATGACGAAAAATGAAATTATTTATACTTTTTACAGGAACAGATAGGATACTAATGCCGAGGAATGCATCCAACACTGTAAACACAACACTGCAACGACTTTTCCTTCAGACCGGCACTCAGACCGTTACTCAGACCGGTACGGTAACCTTACCCGTCCACATACTCGCTGTAGTTTAAGTCAGTGGGACGTTCTGACCCAATGACGTCACTGGGTCAGAATCTGACAACTTGGGAAGCACGGCGCTGGAGCCACAGAATCCCAATGTTATTAATCAGGAGGCCATTAGCATGTATGCTAATGACCAACACCACACAAAGAGTGTTGAAAAGTGGCAAAGTTCCCCTTTAAATGGGTGGAATTTCCCTTTAATAAAACAAATGGGTTAACTGAATATTCTGTATCAATTCAACTGGCAGTTGGGTAATCTTGACCCTCAAAATTAGGTTATTAATGCAAGCTAATATGTTCGGTCAAATCAACTGGTACTTAGGTTATGTTGACCCTCATAATTGGGTTATTAATGTAACCAAATGCATTCGGTCAAATATAATAACACGCATTATTCGGTCAGATTGACCAAAGACCCAGTTGGTCCTTATTCAACCTCTACGTTTGGTTGAAATTTGACCGAAGTTAGGTTGTTTTTGACCATTGGTTTTTCTCTGTGTGTGTGTGTGTGTGTGTGTGTGTGTGTGTGTGTGTGTGTGTGTGTGTGTGTGTGTGTGTGTGTGTGTGTGTGTGTGTGTGTGTGTGTGTGTGTGTGCGCGCGCGTGCACACGCGCACGCTGTATCACAAATTGTAACCTCTAACCTGTTATCCTTCTTACGTTGTACATGTCCTTCAGAATAAGCTTGTATTGCAGCTTGATGCAGGTTCAATGAGTGTCAGTTTGTGCCTATGATTTTATTCAGCTAGTGATTTTACAGTCATGAATTTTAAAATGATTCTATCAGAAGGGCCCCACGAGACTTACAAATATAAACTAGCACGTTGACAACCAGTGCTTGACTATTATTAATGTATAATTTACTGTGCAGTCAGGTTAAATCATCACGTATCATCGTGTATAAGAATGACTACCCAAAGATCACTAGTTTCACTCTCTGCTCTCTTCAAGTCAATTTCTTTATACCAGAATTGATGTAATAAATCTAATCAAACACACAAGTCTTATGAGGGTCCTTTTTCAAATAGGGGTTGGCAGCCTAATACCTAAATGTTTCTGGGTATTTGACATGAAAATGTTTGAGCCAGTCAGTGAGTGAGTGAGACTGGCTATTAGCAGTGAGTATTGGAGAGGTGATGTGTCACTTTGGATCCTTAAGTGACACATCACCCACCCCCCATTCACTGATAGTAGCAGCAGTGAGGTTGTGATGTGTGTACTTGGATACCAGACTTTTTGGAAGCCAGCCTAATTAAGCTTAATTGCTCTATAGTGCCAGCTCTATTCATTCATCATTTTAACTGCAATTTAAAAACGTCTGATATACACATTACGTTTTAATGGCTGAAGTGGGAAGTATTGGACAGTAAGTCCTGAATGTTGGCATTCACTTCCAAGAATTTTCAGAATTTTAAGAAATCTGAATTTCACAGTCAATCAGTACTGGTTCAACCAAATGTCAGCATGGTGTATCTTTCTTCATACACAGGTGATGTGTCACCATTAGGAGGCGATTGCCATCATCAGCATATAAGTCCAATCAAGCTCTAATGAAGAGCCGAATATCGCCTTATGATCAGCTATGGACATAAAGGCTGTGCATGTGCGAGCCTGTGAGGATTTTGGCCATTTTTAGGTGGAAATGGACGAACGTTATCAAAACTTTACATATACAGTACAGCATATATACTGTATGTCATATATCTTCGCACCTGGTAAAAAAGTAAGTTACTGTAAATTCATCTTAACGTCTAGAGCACTTAAATGTAGAATGTTGTTGACAGATCAGTGATCGAATCAATATATGTTTATTTATTATGGCTAATTTAGTTATGAATGATGACAGGATAGGTGCTTTTATCATGTCCTTTAGGACTGAAATACCGTTTTCACTTCCATGTGTGTATTGTGGTTACAGTGTATGGTTACAGACAGGGTTGGTCATGTTTTCATCTGATGAGCTCCTTCTGTAATGATTAGATTGCAGGTTTACCTTGGACAAGTTTACAGTATGCCTCTGGAGTTGCCTGCTTAATTTTAGAGGATCTTAATAGACACAGAATGAACACACGCACGCACGCACGCACACACACACACACACACACACACACACACACACACACACACACACACACACACACACACACACACACACACACACACACACACACACACACACACACACACACAAACACATTTTAGGAATAAAGGATAAGGGTGCACAAGCTATATCCCTATGTGTTGTGGTGGTTCAGACTGAGGGCACTAGCTGAGCCACAGAGGATATACAGATGCAAGGTTCTGAGCTGTCTGTGTGATGCAACATGAACCAAACACTACCTGAGTGGAAACCTCTAAACAACGCCTGCTGCATGACTCAACACCACAGTCACTTCATGACCAATGCACCCGCCGCTGTGATCATGCTCACCCTGACAGGAGGTCACATCGCACGTGTGTGTGTACAGTGTGTGTGTGTGTGTGTGTGTGTGTGTGTGTGTGTGTGTGTGTGTGTGTGTGTGTGTGTGTGTGTGTGTGTGTGTGTGTGTGTGTGTGTGTGTGTGTGTGTGTGTGTGTGCACTGTGCGCGTGCGTGTGTGTGTGTGTGTGTGTGTGCGAGTTGACAGGTTTCCTTTAAGCATCTGTTTGTATGTTGCGTGCATGTTGTATGTTGCGTGCGTGCATGTTGTATGTTGCGTGTGTGCGCGCGCACGAACGCACGCACACACACACACACACAGGGTGCAGCATTTTGTCAACAGTTGTTTCATGCATTGTTATATACATGTTATAACGGGGTATAGAGCTTTTTTAAACAAATTCCTGCAATAATTTGCCATTATTTCTTTGGGGCATTTTTTCTTCAATATTGTTTAGAATACATGAAATGGGCATGGCCCACTAGCCTACGACTGTAGGTATAAATAGCCCTTAGTTGGTTGTATTCCATTAGCTATAATGCTTTTTGTCACAACAATTCACAAATCTTGCTCCTGTGTTTGCACATTGTTGTATTTCTCTCAATTTTTGTCATTGTTCATTGGTCATAGTTCCAAACTCATGCATGTAATCTGTATGTGTCGCGTACGTGTCTCTGCTGTCTTGGTACATTTTGTATGCAGTGGGTGACTTCTCTCTCTCTCACACATACACACACGCACCCACACTTTACTGCCAACACTTCCTCTCAGATCGCCTCCATAACATTTGCCATGACAGCGGCGCATTAGTGGCAGCCTCTGTTCTGTGACCTGGATATAAACCACCAGTAGGCTAAGTGAATGGCTGTGTCAAACATACAGTACAAAGGCATGTACATAGCAGGTCATGACAGAATGGTGGAACTCATAGCAAAGGGCATGTCAAAATGTCATGCATCGATGCATACTCTGTGAGAATGCACAAACATTTCCTAGGCTAGAGGAAGCCTTTATAGGACTGTATAGCCATAATGCTTATTGTATCATGATGGCGTATATATGTACAATTTAGGCATTTAGAAAACTTCCAATCCATAGTGATTTAAAGTAAACAAGAACAAAGACATGGTAATACAACAAATCTTTAAAAAAAAATCATGAATAATATGTAAGCTATAAGAACAGTGGAAAACCTACAGTTTATTACAAAACTAGTTAGTGCAACATCTACATCAAATCTAATTAACGTAAGTTGAGCCTCTGCATATGCCTGTAAGGTTGTCACGGCTATCAAGTGCTACAGCAAGTACTACGAGCTAAGATGGAGTCTGAAGAGGTTTCTGTAGACAGCGGTGGAAGATTGGGAGTGAGTCTGCAGTTCTGATTGCTACAGGAAGTACATTTGGAGCCAGAAAGGAGAAGAGTTTGGGAAGTGTGGAGCATTGTTCTGGGAAAGGTGTCTTCAGCTTCCCTGCGTAGGCTGATCTATGCAGGCACTGAGACAAAAGTTGAGATTTTAAAATGTTCTCATTGGGAGGAAAAACACTCCACTTTCAGTGCATTATGTCATTTCTGCTCCCATCATAAGGGGGGTTGACGTGACATATACTTGCTGTAAACTCAACTCCAACTGTCCACTTGAATTGGATCCATTTCAGGTGATTAAGAGGAAAGCTAACGCTTGCCAAGGTGTTGAATATAAAGTGCTTGTCGGCACTCGGCAGCCATACAACCACGTGCTGTTGGCTGAATTTGCACTTACAGCATGTGAATACCGCATGATTAAGTGGTAAACACCAACGTATTTTCACTGTAATGGATCCTATTTCTTGAACAAATGAATGAAAGTCGTCGAAAGTTTTCTGCGTGTAGCATGGTTGGCAGCTCTAACTCGATGCATCTGTATTTTGATATATCATTACGGCATAGCCTCAATGCAGACCATTTGCTGTATACCAATGTACACAAAAGCACGAATAAAAGGGCTTAGATTTTGGGAAAGTGAAAAATAGGGGTTGTCATTCCATGCAGGTCCAGATCAAATGTTCAGATGAGAGAATTCCTTGATGACAGAGGTTCCCTTTTATGGCAAAGGTTTGCATAATCACAGCAGGATATATAATTTAGCTAAAATGACACAGGTGCTTTCACGGTTTTATTGGGTCATAGTCAGAGCAAAATTAAAATACAGTAAGAAATAGGAGTGTTGACCAAATTATGATGCATTAGTGTCAACTGGACCTTTAGTCCTTTAGTTTAGTCCAGCAGACTTTGCTGACTTTTGCCTTTCATAGCTTTTTAAGTGCATAGGACCAGTGTCAGACACATACTTATATTTCCATTATTTATTTCCTCCCAAGATTTCATTTCACACAATCTGCTCTAAATAGTCTGATCAAAAAACTATGACTTCTGACACATCTCTTTAGATGCGAGAGGGAGTCAGACAATGCATTAAAAAAAAAGTATTTTTAAAGTCTTCTAGTGTATTCTAGATGTGAAAGCATGTCAGACTTCCGTCTTTTGAAAGTCTTTTCAAAGTCATCTTGTAGTGCATAATGTTGGCACACTAAAAAGCTGACTAGATACTGTAGTAGCTCATTGGATACAATGAGAGACTACTGGCAGTGACAGACTAGAGCATTTATCTGAAGAAGTTATGGTGATGGACTCATCTGCAACTAGACCGACAGACAGTCAGACAGAAAGACAATCCATCTGTCAACCATATTATTTTAGGCACTGCTGTACTTAAGAAGCCTCTCCAGAAGACGGATCAGGTACAGTACTGTAGCTCTCATCCATACTTCAGAGAAGTTGTGTGCGTGCACGCGTGCGTGCATGCGAGTCCTTTGATGTATGATCAGGGATTCTTATTGTTCAAGGCAGGACCCTGGCTACTGCAAACACCGCACAGCACTTTCATCTAACAACGTGTGCCGTAACACACATGCACAGTTGCACACACATGCTCACCCACACACACAAACACAAACATATCCCGGGCCACAGACACACACTAACCGTTGGCCGAAAACACATCCCATACCGTACTGCGCAGTGAAGAGAGACGGCAGAACAGGAAGAGTTAAGAGACCCGGAGAAAAGTATGCAGGACAGTTGGTCCCTCCTTCATTTGCTGTCTTTGTTCTTTCTCATCCTCGCCCACTCTCTCCACTTGTCTCTCTGCTTTTCATCCTGCCGTCCCGTCGCCCCATCACTCTGTCCTGATACCTCCCTATCTGTCTCCCTTTCCCTCCTTCCGTCTCTGTCCGCCTTGTCTTTCATCCGTCTCTTGCTACTGCCCTCCGTTTCTGTCTCCATGCTGTCTCCATATCTTAAACGTGGACAGACTTTGTTGAGAGTCAAATAGTGAAAATAGCTGAACTAAAAGCTCAGAACATTGGGCACTGGCATATCATTGTTTTTGCTAAAGCTCAGTGCCTATATATATATATATATATACAGTACATGTATATACTGTATGTATGTATGTACATGTATGTATATACAGTATATGTATATATTTATTTATTTAATTATGTTTGTTCTTTCTACATTAGTCAAACGTTAAATAAAACTCGCTATGAATGTTTCTACAAATTGATTTTCTTCCTCCACACCTTTACCTTTGGGATGGTCTCTCCGTGACAAATGGCTCAAGGTAATCGCTCTGCAGAATACCTCTAATATATTAGAATATTTATTCCTTCTTTTGTTTTTTCATCTTGCATTCTATTGATTCTCTTTTATCTTTTCATCTTTAGTTTTCCGTCTTTGTCCTTGGGCACCTTGAAAAGGGCTTTGAATTAAATTAATTTCTTATGTTATTGGCTTTGTTGCTGTGTGTGTGTGTGTGTGTGTGTGTGTGTGTGTGTGTGTGTGTGTGTGTGTGTGTGTGTGTGTGTGTGTGTGTGTGTGTGTGTGTGTGTGTGTGTGTGTGTGTGTGTGTGTGTGTGCGCGTGCGTGTGTGCGCGTGCGTGTGTGCGTGTGTGTGTGTGCACGTGCACACACTCACGACTACAAGCGTGTATGTACAACGCAGAGGTACAGTGCGATACCCTGAGTTAATTTAAACCTGAAATAAGCAATACTTCTTAATGACTGAATCTTAACACTGCCTGTAAAAGTCAATGCAGAACTACGGAAAACGAAAAAAGAAAGAAAACATCCCAATACTCCAGTGTTGTATACTGTATTAACCAGAGCCATAGAGTTACAACAAATCTCTTCACTACATGGGTCCAGTCCAATGGCGACCCTTCTACATGGACCTCTATTGCTGAAGCGAACCGTGATAAAGACATGGATTTGGCAGGATGCACTGGACTCAGGAAGCAGCAGTTAGCATTTTTAATGATAATGCAACAATCAGACTGTCACTGTACAATGCATTGCAACAGTTTTAATATTGTACATATGCCTCAAACTCTAGCTTGTCCCTCTCCAGGCTGCATGAACACCGCTTGAGTGCTTAGTTTCTGACCCCTCAATCTTGTAAGTCTGTTTTACACTATATTGTTATGGCTCTGACGTCAACCAACCAGTCAGTAAAACAGTGCCAGCACTCCTCACCCTTGTGCCTTTCGAATGAACAGAGATTCTCAAACTCTACCAAAGGAACCTCTGGCCATGACAAAACGCTGCACAAGATTAAACTAGCAAAATAAATGTATGCTATTTAAATCATGTCACGCATGCCAGAGTTTAAAATAAATTTGTGACCCACATTGCCAAGACCCCTCAGCCATCTCACCCTGCTCCCATCTCTTCTATTCCCTCGGTCAACTGTAGGAGGTATATACTGTGCATCTGCTACATAAAACCTACATATTATAATGATCACTTTGCAACCAGACAGGATAAACTGAGCGTTTAGTTAAGATGAATGGTGTTTGGAGGTCATTTAAGTGCCATTGCACACCACGTGTGTGTGTGTGTGTGTGTGTGTGTGTGTGTGTGTGTGTGTGTGTGTGTGTGTGTGTGTGTGTGTGTGAGTGTCAGTGTCAGTGTCAGTGTCAGTGTCAGTGTCAGTGTCAGTGTCAGTGTGAGTGTGTGTGTGTGTGTGTGTGTGTGTGTGTGTGTGTGTGTGTGTGTGTGTGTGTGTGTGTGTGTGTGTGTGTGTGTGTGTGTGTGTGTGTGTGTGTGTGTGCGTGTGCGTGTGTGTGTGTGCGGGCGCACGCGGGCGCACGCACGCAAGCACATGTACAGTATGTGTGTGCATGCATGGTGAACTCTTTTCAACTAGGTCTTTTAGAATCTTGTCATAGTTATATTCAGAACCATTCATAAATTCCCCTCTTCCCCCTCTGGTAGAGACAACAAAAATAAAAAATAAAAATATGTAAATGGAGGTCCAAGTTGACACACTCCCTGTTTGTCTGTCGCCATGATGAGGAAAGAAGGCAGGCATGGAGAGTTTTCTCTGTTGCTCAGTTGAAGTGTGTGTGTTTGAGTAAAAGCATGAAAGTATAGGCCCTGTCAGAAGGCCCCACACTCTAAATGAAGGTGTCAGCATGCCCAATATACTAAGCAGTCTCCCACAAAAAGAAAAAAGATCTCTCTCTCAGTTACAACAGGGTATATTCATGTTAGAATAGAGGCATCTTCTAGCCAATAAATGACACTTTCTGAGTGACAGGCAAGCTGTCAATATACTTATCTCCAGATAGTTATAAACAAACATTTAGGATGAAGAGACATGTAAAACTCAGCTGTTCAGGATGACCTGTGGAACCCTGTGATGAATAGTGTCCTGTTCACTAGGTCAAATAGCAGGCACTACTGTCCTTGATCCTTCACAGGATAAATGTAGCTCACAGTGAAAGTCATAAAATAGTATTGAACTACTGTGCTTTGCAAGTGATTCAGAAGCGTTTAATTTAATTCCAATCAAACCAAAGTGTTAACACTAAAGACTGATTAAGGATCTTCGCAAAAACACGGAGAAAATAAGAAATTATTGCATACTATGCAAACCAGACACTAATAACACAGTCTATCCCTGCCTATCAAGGAGTTGGCGTGAGAAAAAATAGGCAATGTTTATATTACCAAAGCAAGTGTCAAAATAGAATATATTTTTATATATTTTATATATGTATATATTATTTATATATTTTGATTTGTAAGATTTTGTCCACATTTCCATATTATTGATGTTGGTACCACTTGGAGAGATAACAAGCAAAAGTTGATCAATAATAATTCTTCTATATCCTTTACTGTAGACCAGGGGCGTAGCTACGGGTGGCCTGAGGTGGGCCGCGGCCCACCTAAATAGAGAGCTGGCCCACACATTGAAAACATGACTAAGAACTTAAGAAAACAAAGGACAAAGACCAGAGAGCCTCTAGAGAGAGCTTGAGAGGTCTGGATCACTAGTTACAGTATAATGGGTGATTTGCGGGCACTAATCACCCATTATAATGCAAATGAGGCTTTCATTCACCCTTTGTTTGTAAACCTGCCAGATCGTTATCATTTGGCAGGTATATCTGTGAAAACAATAGCGCTTGTTTCTGTGGGGGGACTTCGACAAGGATTTTCCAAACAGCTGTGAAAAGTTACCTCTGGTCTGTTCTCCATGAAAGAAAGTCATTATCAGCAGACACATTGGTAACTAATTTATAAATGGCTGTGATTCTATAGTGAACAGCTGAAGTCTATTTGATAATGATTGTGCTAATGAAACAGAACACTATGTATTTGTGACACGATTATTATTTCATGTCAAGACATTATTCAAGAAGATAACCCTAGTACAGTAAAGGTTATATAAACCGGAATATAACCGTAATACGGCAATAATAGCAATAAATAGCTTTTCTTGCACGTGCGAATTTGCGGCCAGCACGCACGCGCATGCAGCATGCCCACCCTGAATCGCTCATGCCCACCCTGAATTGAGTTTCTGGCTATGCCACCGGTGTAGACTTCTTGTATTGACTTAAGTATTGTAGTTGTTTAACAATAATGTAACTCTTGAGAAAGTAGTTAACGATCTACTAAGGGTCCATTTGATTACCAACTCTCTGTCATTTAGCTGTGGGGGCTACCTGGAACGCTCTATCGCAAGGCTGTGTTCCTAGTTGTTCCAAATAAATAAATACTGTATGCTTCACATTCAAATTTGCATCTCATTGTTTACTCTCACAAATATTGACTCAGACTTTCAGCCAATCATAGCCAATCCAAATTTACAAAGAGCCAAAAAGCCAAATCTGTTCCTTCACCCCCCTTAACCCCCTCCCCCTCTATCTCTCTCCCGACTTAGTTGGAAGAGCAGATTTCACAGAATATTAATTGGCATGCTAATTTATGTAAATTTATGATAATATACACACACATTTGAGCCTCAGCGGCCTCGTTATCCAGATCGTTTAAAAAGGAAGACACAAGTCTGTGTGACCCCGAAGGGTGCCGGTTCGACTCCCAAATAATGAGGCACGACTCGGGGTGGTGGCGATCGTAATTAACCCTCCGTGATCTGGCATGAAGAGCTAAATGTGCTGTTAAACTGTCTGCCTCACTCATTAAGACACATACTGTACAAGTCAGTAGGCTTGTATGCCTGACACCAACATTTAACAGCACAGCTAACAAACAAACGTGACTGGGAGAACACCTCATCATCATAAGATCACGCATGCAACAAGGTTGCACGCACAGACTTACATACAATATAATTAAAAATACATTCAAATTTTTGTCTAAGTGATGAGGCATAAAATGCACAAATTGACAGATACACATACATACACGCATGCACACACACACAACACACACACGCACATGTGCATGCGCAAACTGTACATTTTCATATGCCAAATACAACCTTTTAATCTGTGTACATAAATTGTGTGTGTGTGTGTGTGTGTGTGTGTGTGTGTGTGTGTGTGTGTGTGTGTGTGTGTGTGTGTGTGTGTGTGTGTGTGTGTGTGTGTGTGTGTGTGTGTGTGTGTGTGTGTGTGCGCGCGCGCGCGCGCGTGCGTGCGTGCGTGAAATTGGCAAGTATTGCCAATGGCATCTGTCAATGTTTCGTTAAGTTCTTTATTTCTTGGCAGGTTGGCTGAAAGCATCCTGTTCCTGTAAATTAATTCTCCCTCAGGGAGGTTGTGATAATCCAGCAGAGAGTGACACAGAGACAAACATCCTCTTTCATGCTCTTTTAAAAACGCTGCAGCAACTAGCATGGGGTCAACTTACATATGGTTTGGCTGCCTAAATCTCCTGCACCAGCTTGTTGTCACAATGCCAAACAGACATATATACAGTAAACTCTTTAGAGTTCACATAAAGGTGTGTAGTGTTGTATGGTGTAAAGTTGGTTTATAGTGCTGTGCAGCATACTTGCGTATTCATATTTTTTTGCTGACTTACTGGTTGTGTGACTGATGTTTTTACATCAGAACTAGAGCGTCTACAGAACATTTTACTTTAATACACTATAGTCTGAAATCCCCTCACGGGATCAATACAGGTATTCTTATCCTATTTTATCTTATCTTTAAAGAATACTTTATCCCCAAATGGCTTAATTGTTCTGTCAGTTACGCAACCTGTGAAGCTGTGAATTAAACGAGAATATGGTTGTTTCATTCCTTCATGGTGAAAGAAGAATTAAAAACCGAGATAATATATGATGAATTGAAAAAAGAGGCGGCCAGGATAAACAACAGCAAGACTATATAAAAAGTTCATTTAACACCCAGTTCCCAGAGTATAATCCAAGAGTCATATCTATCCTGCCTTTGTATCCATTACTTCAAAAACTTCTAAACTTTACTTTTTAAAGTTCATCAAGTATTTTTGCAGCACAAAAAGAAATGTATTTCTGGGGAGAAGTATTTCTTTGTCTAATGGATAAATGGACACTACACACGTACTTAACGCACGCACACAAAGTCAGTGATGTATGCAGACATTTCTTATGATTATGAGTGTTGCATGTGTCTTTTTAAAGGCCTATTGGTGGTGCAGTTTTGGGCGAACAGGTGACCGCCAAAAACGGTGGTTTAGTAAAATCAGAGAGATGTGTTGGGTGAGCATTTCAGTGGCCAAAGCGGCATGATGTCATGTTTAGGTGGTTACCTTCTCACTTATCTCTTCTTGCTTCTTCTGTGAAATGAAATGGTAAACATAAACCATCATGTAAGCTACTCAAATAAAGTACTGTGTTCATATCATCAGTATGCATCATTCAAACATTAAGGCCTAATAGGCTGCCTGGGAGATATTAACTTTTAACTATGTGCTGTTGTAGTTATCCAACGTTGCCCAAAATGTGCCAAATATACAATGCTAATATAATGTACGATCAAAATTCACTTCAAACAAAGTCGCATGTTAAAGTTGAAGAGCTGGCTTTGTGGCCTATAATAAACCCCAGTAAAGTTTTGCGTTTCTTTTTAATGGCTTGGCTTTTAAAATAAACAACAGACTCTGAAATCTTAGCTGATAAAAAGACAACTATTCCTAGTTGTGTATACATGCAGACAGTGGAACAGTGAAAGGTCCAGAAGAAGGTTAGTGATCATTTTGGTTGAAGGTTATTCACCATGCCAGGCTGTAATGAGGGGCTGCCCTTGTTTGCTGCATTCAAGTACATCATCAGCATCCCTTGAACTACATAAAACATAATGAGTTACCATCTAAAAGCTTGTGCAGTGAACTGTAATCAATGTTGATTTCAATGATTCTATATGGTTAAAGGTATAGGATGTGATTTCACTTAAAGGAACATTCAGTGATTTAGGTGATTTGGTCCCCCTGGTAACAACACAACACAGTGAGGGGAAGTGCAATAGGCCAACAGCACTTACACCAAGGCCCACCCCCACTCGATCCTGATTGGAGGAAGGCCGTACTCATCCTCATTGGACGAAAGGCTTTCCCCTCAAAAAACCTAAACTGAAACTACAGTTGTTTGACCCCTGTCTTACCCCCTGTCTGTGATAGGCAGCTACAGTATGTATAGAGAGAGTAATAGTAATAATAATAAAAAAAGAGTTTTGCCCGAGGTGCAGCACCCCTAGGGACTTGGTGCCAAGGGCAAATGTCCAGTTTGCCCATGCCCTTCCTCTTTCCCTGCTTAAAATAGTATATGTGGTGGGGCTTTGAAGAGGGTTGAGCAATATGGCCAAAATAACTCACAATATACTGTGTAACTAAAGTTAGCGGGGAGTATCAGAGCTATGAAATAAGTCCCCACAGATTTTACAAACTTTTAGAAATACAGAATTTTAAAATTAAATGCTTAATAATATGTCTTTATGCATATTTTCATAGTTTTGACATTTTGGATTTTTACACCTTATACTCAGAATTAGCTGTAAATATTAGATATAAGTTATGCTTTATGCATTTCAACTTTCAACTAATCATTCTTTAGTATTGGAAGTTCTTTCACCAGTGTGGGCCCTTAAAAGCACAGGCAGTTGCTCAACTTGTTTAAGAAAGAGAACACTAATCTAACGTAACAAGAGCTACTCTCTCATCCTCATAATCTTCTCTTGCCAGCCAGACCCCTGTTGAGGAATTAATTATATTAGAATACCTGAGCTGAAGGCGAGTGAAAGCTTACTATATCGCTGGTGCAAGAGGCAGTTAAAGGGTACGAGTAGGCCATAGGAGTGAGCACACTGTCAGCATGGCACAGCACCACATCATAATGGTACTGCTGGTCAAGAACAACAACCCCATAAAGCACCACCTGGAAGTGTGACAGTGACTGTCACAAACCCAGAAGTGTAATTTTGTGGCTGTTTCAAACTGAACTTTGCAACACTTAGCATGGCAACTCGAATAGGGCCTTCTTTGGGCTGGTGCTTCATGTGGCAAGTTTGGTAGAGCCTCACCCTCCATCGTTGTCAATCAGTGTCATATGCGTAGACTTTTGACTTGTTTATCTACGGAATGTCAATTCCGTTCATTTAACCTTATATTATGTGAGTTTGGATTGCGTATGGATATAAATTAACACCGGGGGGTTGGGGGTGGGGTCATATTTGCAGATTTGGAGCATATGGTCTGTGCACTAACTGGCAGAGCCAGCAGACAGGCTAGGTTTGCTTGTTCAATACACAAGCAACTCTCCTATTACAGAAAACAGCTGGTTATTCTGTTTTAACAGCTTGCCTGTTTTATATTATGACAGATAGAATACTCTTTAACCAGCAGTAATTGAAATGGAAGACAAAAGGATGATGCAATTCAACATCATATTCAGAGAGCAGTGTATACTGTATCAGATGTTTCACTGGAAAAAAAGGATAGGCCTATCTCTATTTGTTATAAGTAGTCTGATAGGTAATAGCCTGTAGCACTTGTCCTAGCCTCAATGATCTTAAAGGCATATGCACTATGCATAAGGATTGATTGATGATTTGATCAGACAATAAACAAACAATGCAACACAATGCAACAGGAGTATCAAGGAAATACGTCAAGGTCTTATTTCCATCCGGTTCCCATGCAGATAAAACAATATGACTCAGAATAGCCTAATTAATCAGGCTCAAGCTATGTGTATACTAGGGATGTGCTTATGAGAAATCTTGTCTGATATTGATATCCAATATAATTGACCAATCTTATGTCTGATAACCGATATTACCGATATCGATATATCATCCTGTATTAACAACATAATAATGATTTTGATTTTCTCCACTCTACAGTATGTAACAGGGTGTCTGCAGTCAAACTAGTCAGATTTAACATTAATACATTTGTATTTAATAATGTGAGCTAGTAGATGGTCAAGATGTTACTTTAGGCTTGTTTATCTGTAAAGACAGACCAATTAATCGGACAGATAAATTGACCGGCCTTGGTGGCCTGTAATCAAACCAGTGCCAATTAACCTAAATACAACTAAGAGTGGCTGATAGAGACAGTTGTTGGGATGTTAGGTTAGCGTACATGTGATTCTTTATAGAGCACATTAGTGCCAGTTAGTAAACTGTTACTACAGGATTAGCAAATAGAAAAAAAGAAAGAAAACAAAACATTTACAGAGTATTGAGAGTGATAACATCAGATTCTGTTGGAGGCATTCCGTGTGCTATGTTCACCCAGAATATACAGGGACAATGGGGCTCAGGTGGTTAAAATGATAAATGTTTGCCATAAGGCTGGAGCTGGGGACCCTAATGCGTTAACAGAATTGTTATTGGCAGACAACGTGATCCATCTTAGAGGGAATCTGGAGAAGCAGAGAGAGAATGCCGGTTGGCGGAGGAGACAAGCGCTGCGTCTCGAGGCCTTATAGTCTTCCCTGTCCTATAGTACAGCTCCTCTATCCTCAGCCCAACTGCCACCATTTTGCCACTGGTGTCGTCTCTCCTATTACTGCTAGAAAGGAGCATGGAATTAAGATTAGAATTAGGCATCGTTGAGGAGCTAGGAGTGAGGAAACAATAGCCCACATGATGAAGTCTTGTCAAGCTCAAGAATATGTCATGGATTTTATTGAGACGGCG
>CM076966.1:23556623-23564123 GCA_039105355.1 Benthosema pterotum | reverse complement strand
ACTAAAGCTTGTCACAATGTTGGGGCCATTCCATTATACAACTGTGTGTGTGTGTGTGTGTGTGTGTGTGTGTGTGTGTGTGTGTGTGTGTGTGTGTGTGTGTGTGTGTGTGTGTGTGTGTGTGTGTGTGTGTGTGTGTGTGTGTGTGTGGTGTGTGTGTGTCAGGAGATGAGTCTCCCCAAGCATAGAAATGGTTTTCTGTGGGCTGAACACTGTTTAAATGGAGACACTAGAAGACGGTATGAAATGCTGTAAAACGCCATAAAACCGTACGGTGCGTTCAGCGTCACGTACACCTGCACGGATGAGGCGAACGCCATCAATCTGCTGGAATTATCTGGACTTTTTTTATTTGAGTAAAGGTTTACTTGAGTAATAGTAACTACCAAAGTATTGGTATCAAACTGTAAGTATGAGGCCCTATATTGTGCCACTCTTATCCCTAAACATACTTGCCTTTTTACCATTTATTTCATTTAATTCAAACATCCTTTTTGATAATCCTCCCTCCTATAGAGTGTGCTGACCATATAAGGACATATAAGGAGCGGACCCCGTGAGCCCCTGGGGTAAAAAGAAAAACCCTGGTTTCATAGTTTTCATCCAATCAGCTGAAGGGCTTCTTGAATGGACCTTCCCTTGGTGCTGAAGTGGCATATAATGTTTTGTAATAATAATAATCAAAATCTACAAAGTAACTAGAGTATAGTCAAATACCTGTATTGGAGTAATAATCAACAATTGCATCTGAGATGATGAAGTTCAGTAAAAGTATTGTATACTCAACAAAAATATAAACGCAACACTTTTGTTTTTGCTCCCATTTTTCAGGGGATGGACTTAAAGACCTAAAATTCATTCCAGATATACAATATAACCATTTCTCTCAAACACTGTTCACAAATCTGCCTAAATGTGTGATATTGAGCACTTCTGCTTTAAGATAATCCATCCCACCTCACAGGTGTGCCACATCAAGATGCAGATGTGACATCATGGTTAGTGCACAGGTGTACCTTAGAATGTCCACAATAAAAGGCCACCCTGAAATGTGCATTTTTTTATTTAATTTTTGCCTTATTGGGGGTATGGGATTTCGAACCAGTCAGTATCTGGTGTGACCACCATTTGCCTCATGCAGTGCAACACATCTTCTACGCATAGAGTTTATCAGATTGTCAATTGTGGCCTGTGGAATGTTGGTCCACTCCTCTTCAATGGCTGAGTGAAGTTGCTGGATATTAGTGGGAACTGGTACACACTGTCAAAATGTTAATAACACATTATTACCACATTATTACCATTTCAACAGCGCGTACCAGTTCCCACTAATATCCAGCAACTTCACACAGCCATTTGAGAGGAATGGACCAACATTCCACAGGCCACAATTGACAATCTGATAATCTCTATGCGAAGAAGATGTGTTGCACTGCATGAGGCAAATGGTGGTCACACCAGATACTGACTGGTTCGGAGGCCTATACACCCAATACGGCAAAAAAAAAAAAAAAAATGCACATTTCAGGGTGGCCTTTTATTGTGGACAGTCTAAGGTACACCTGTGCACTAACCATGATGTCTATCTGCATCTTGATGTGGCACACCTGTGAGGTGGGATGGATTATCTTAACAAAGCAGAAGTGCTCAATATCACACATTTAGGCAGATTTGTGAACAGTGCTTGAGAGAAATGGTTATATTGTATATCTGGAATGAATTTTAGGTCTTTAAGTCCATCCCCTGAAAAATGAGAGCAAAAACAAAAGTGTTGCGTTTATATTTTTGTTGAGTATATATTGGAAGTACAAATACCTCAAAATTGAACTCAAGTACAGTAGCCTACGTGCATATGTGCATGCACGTATGCACACACACACACACACACACACACACACACACACACACACACACACACACACACACACACACACACACACACACACACACACACACACACACACACACAGACACAGACACACATTAACTCACCCATGGAGCCTACAGATGCACATATACTGAAAGAGATACTGTACAGTATTTTCACCAATACACCCACGGTCCCACGCAGGCTGGAACAGGGTGGAAAATACACGTATGCTCTGCCATGGTTGGACAAAAAAAGATTAATAGCCACTGTTCTGTTGGATAATGAACTATAATATGTATTATAATTCAACTGTGATTTATATCCGTGACTTATTTCTGTGTGTGTGTGTGTGTGTGTGTGTGTGTGTGTGTGTGTGTGTGTGTGTGTGGTGTGTGTGTGTGTGTGTGTGTGTGTGTGTGTGTGTGTGTGTGTTGTGTGTGTGTGTGTGTGTGTGTGTGTGTGTGTGTGTGTGTGTGTGTGTGTGTGTTGTGAGAGAGTGAGTGAGAGAGAGTTTATGCGACTTTGCCCACTCATCAAAGTGGGCTGTCCTGTCAAGTATTGTATAGTAGTCACTCAGGCACAAAATGCGCGTATTCATGTTGCATATCAATTTGCGGAGGACTTTTTTTTAACGGCCTATGCATGTGTGAGAAATGTGTGCAGCAGTGCCACAATAAGCATTTGCAGCATATTTGTGTATGATTGAAGTATTGCCATGTTGTTCTTGTTGTTTCTTGCTTGCGTAGTCACTGGTCACTGGATTAAGCACATCTGCTGCTACTGTAATGACTAAATTATAATTGTAAATTGTAATCCTGTCGCTCTTCATTCTTAGCGGTTTGAGTACCCACCCAGTAGCCTATTATTTAATTCAGCCTGCAACAAGTGTTTGTTTGTTTGTTTTTTCTGTATTTGTGTCAGTCGTCCAGAATGTCAACAGATCAACACACAGCTGTGGAGCTGTGATGGACTCGCCCACAAGCAGTGGTGAAAGGTTAATTTGAGTTTTTGCAGGACCTCCCAGAAATTGTAATGAGGGAGACTTCATGCGCATACCGTTGTAAAATGTCTTTTCTTCTTCTTCTTCTTTTTTGGAGGGGTGGGGGTTGGGGTGTTGTGCGTGTGATTGGACTGGTAGACCCCGGAGGGGTTGGCTACTCAAAAGTAGACCTTGGGTCAAAAAAGTATGGACAGTATATACTGTCCAAAATCACAACAAAATGGAATGCTTCAACAATACATACACCCAGGGGTGGACTGGGAGCTCAAAACGTACCGGGCAATTTTGTCTCAGAGCGGCCCTCTGAATCTTTGTGGGGGCTCCGGGGCCTGAGCCCCCATGAGAATTTAAGACATAAGGGGCTCTGGGGCTCGGGCTAACTAAAATTAGTTAGTTAGTTTTAGTTAACTATAAAAACCCTGCAATAGGCAGTCTCATTTGAAGAGGACAGAGGGCCGCCAGCACTGATTCGTGGGCCGGTTTTGTGCAGATTTTTTTTTTAAATTAAAACACGACATTAACGGCCCCCGGGGGGGGGTCGGCCCACCGGGAAAATGCCCTGTATGCCAGACTGTCAGTCCACCCCTACATACACCGCAAGATACTACTCATGGATAGTGGAAGCTCCTGGATGCATAATTCACAGACTGTGATTAAAGTTAATAGAGACAACTTTAGTGTGTACAAACACTGTGTTTGTAAACAGATTTGTTTAAAAAAACAGATTCTAACTCCACCTCACCTCCACTCTACACACAACCCCTTCCCCTATCACATTAGCCTCACAAGTCCTGAGCCCGACAGAGATGTTTTTCTTTTCATGATTTGTTGACAACAACAAAGTTCTGGGCCGTGTGCAGGACAAAGCAATTGTCTGTCTGCAGTGGAAACAGCTGCAGCATCAAAGTGGAAGCAATGTAGAGCGGAGAAAGGCAAAAAATATAGCTATATATCTATTTTGATTTTTGGCTTAAAAGTTGCCTCTATTACCTTTAATGCTGATGGATATAGCAAATGTTATAGCCTGCGGTTTAGAGGTTTATGTGGTCAGTGACATCATGAAGGTGTACTCTGTCTGCAGGCCAGAGAGAGAGAGAGAGAGAGAGAGAGAGACAGAGAGAGAGACAGAGAGAGAGACAGAGACAGAGACAGAGAGAAAGACAGAGAGAGAGACGGAGAGAGAGAAAGAGAGAGAATGTGTGTTGCAAATCTATAGCTTTACATTAGACATTTTGCTGTCTTCCAGTAATCTTGATGATGCTGTTAGAACAATGTTGCCGGGGCTGCTGAGATAATGATAGTGTTAATGCAGCGCCTGAAGCCACAACAATACACAATCGTGATACAGATGCAATCAGGATGTTGTTTATGCCCTCATTGCCCTGTAGGACGCAAATCGCAAAACAGCATGCCGCCATATACAGTACAACTTCCACACACAGACTCTTGATCTCTCACACTTACATACGCATACGCATACTGGAATGCTGCAGACTCACACATGATATTGAGGGTATTTTCAAAATGCACTTACAGTAGGCTACCAAAAGTATAGAGGAATAATTGTATCCATAATTGTGTCATTGCGATACATACGCTGTCACTACAGGTCTGTACAGGAACAGTAGCACTTGGCAACCGCATACTGTAATTATTGGTAAGTTAATCAGCCTCTGAAAGCAATTTCCAACTGCACAATATTCCGAAATCTACCAAGACGATTTACAAATTCAGCAAATTCTTCCAAAATTGTGGCATATACACAGCCGGTCTAATTTGTCATTATGTAGATGAATATTTCCGCTATTTGTTGTAATAGTACTTGTTGTTGTTTGCACTATAATGCAAGTTGGGGACAATGAAAATGGGGAATGCACAGCCCACTCTATACATATCAGTTGAACAACCATTTTAACTGTAATCTGTGTCCCTTTCGTGCCCGTAAATGGAGCTTTCTAGATCTTTCCTTTCCTTATCTTGTGCGGTATATATTGACATGTGGACATGTATGTGGAGTGGGGTGGATATTTATTGATCAGCAAATGTGGAAAGTCCTGCTGATACAATCAGACATTCTAAAACAGATAGATAGATATGTTTTATATAGACATTTGCTGAAGAGAGAAAACAGGACAGGCCTCTCAGGGACCTCGGTCAATGTAGTATATAAGGCTTAAGTGGTTTACACAACAGAATACGAGAAGCATCTTTCACTTCCAACAGTGCTATATCTCTCCAGCCCTGCTGCACAGCTGCGGCTCATCATTCTGCAGGCTGACCTTTGCAACGTGTTATGGAACAAACTCTTTGCATACTGTATTTACAGCCAGCATGTCTCACAGAGAGAGCAAGGGAGAGAGAGAGAGTTCACGCTTGGTTTGGAGTTAAAATAATGCCCAGCGCCTCTGTACGGACAGCCTTCTATGTGTCCATTTTTCTTTTCTTTTTTTGTGGCATACTGCATTATCTTCAAAGATTGTGTATGTTATTTTCTTTCCTTTGGATCTCTCTGAGGGACACAATGCCCATTATGTTTATGTCCCACGCCTGGCATCTTCTCCCACGGGGGAGGAAAGGTCACTCTATTGTTGAACTGCTTTGAATTCCCAGTGTTACGACCCGTATAGATAGTTTTGGGCACACAGTAAATGTCCGCCGATGCACCGCAGCACAAGTCATCTTTTGAATTGATGGCTTTGAATGAACCTCATGAAAAACAAAAGAAACCCATATCTGTATGCTGGTGAAGAGAGTTCACTGTGGTATTGTTGAGCTTAACTTGCAATGCAAGGACGTTTACTGTAGACAAATCCAGTCTATCTTTGCTTTGGAGATTCACAACTACCGGTATACAGTATACAGTACCCTTGGGACACCTTTACCGTCATCTGTATAGTGTGGCCCATTTTAGCAGGCAAATGGCTCGAGGCCTTGCGGTTTCCAGTTGTATGTCCATGTACATCTGTCTGTCCGTCCGTCTGCCCCAACTTTGTGAACCTGATATCTCGGGAAAGGCCTTGAGGGATCCTCTTGACATTCAGCCCAAACATCCACTTAGTCAAGGATGAACTGATTAGGTGGCTAAAGGTTGAGGTCACTGTGACCACATTTCAGTCCCAACCTAACACATGCTATAAGTCTAGACAAGACATACACCAAACGTACAGTACATGGCAAGTGGTTGCCAGACAACAAACTGCAATGCAGTATTTTTCTAGTATAAAATGCATGCAAATTATGTTTTTGCCTGAAACCATGCTTTAGTTCAGTAGTTTTCAACAGAGTTTGACCCAGAGACCACCATCCTGACTAAGAGCAACCTAGGGACGACCACTATTGTGTGGGGGTCCATCATAGACACACAACTCCACACAAAGTGTTCATGCAATGTTGGACATTATTGTCCTTAAAGTCGCGGTATAGTTTAGGTATTTTCCTGTTGAAGTTTCACTCTGCAATTAGAAGCCTGTGTGGTTGTGAATGAATCATCCCATCAGGTTATGGGTTTGTTTACAGGTGAGAGACAGATGGCCAGCTCAGCCTTTCTGCTACTACATGGCTTATTTCTAACCTATAATGTTTTCAGGTAGATGTGTTAGCATGCTGATTCAGTTTTTGATGTCTGGATATCATCATGCGTGGGATTAAAACAGAGTATTTCTGTAATCCAAATCAGCTGTGTGAGGAGAAACCTACAGCAGTGGTAATCAAACACATGTATGGGAAGATTATAATTTTCAATTTACAATTTAGGCATTTGGCAGGCAATTTGGCAATACATCAAATTCATCAAAAATAGTCATTGCGAATCGTATGTACTGTAAACTAAGAATCTACAGTGGAATATCTGAATGACATTACACGTATACAGTGATGGGCAGTAACTTGTTACAAGTAGCTAAGCTACATAGCTTAACTACATTTCCCCTAGCTTGTAGTGTAGCTTACTACATTTGTTCTGGGAATAGCTTGTAGTGAAGCTACACTACTTGTTTTGAGTAGCTTATAGTGAAGCTACACTACTTGTTTCGAGTAAAGTAGCTTACTACATTTTCCCACACAAATTTTCGAATTCCGCCCATTTTTAATGGGTAGAGAACCTCTAATATACTGTACATCCCAAAACTTAGACATGCCACCATCCTATGTTCAAAACCACCCCTATATTATTATTATGATTTTATTATTTTATTATTATTATTTAGAAACTTGTACATTAAGTTGAGATGTATATTTATATACAGGGGTGCACATAAGTGGTGCTCAGGAGCACCAAAAATCCTACAATGAGCTGTCAATCCAGGGGTGGAAAGCTCCTTTGAGCAACACACAGCTGGGGCTCATAATGACTGCCCGACTCAAAAGCCTTGAAAATGAAATAATTCTAACTAAAGTCTAAAATACTACTAGTATTTTTAATGAATGCAGAATTCAGGTAGTAGGCTAGCCACTATTACAATGCCCGAATTATCGCCTTGTACTGTAATACTGCACATTGATCGGGCTGTACGGAGTGGAAAAAAGGGGGTCCCAGGGCCCGGCGATGAGGGGTCGTAGGGCCCGGCGATGCATTTTCCCAGTAACTTGCCCATTACTGCGCGTATACACTATAGAGTCTACATAAAATGCT